>LR990114.1:7510000-8760000 GCA_905147225.2 Euproctis similis
CTGAAAAAAATGTGATAGTAAAACCGTAAGAAAAAATCCGTGGAAAAAAGTGCGTGGAATAAAACCGTTAAATGAGACGTGCGCAGGCGCGACAGTTGCATACACAAGCGAGTAGTGTATAATATTATTTCTATTTTTCTATTTCTATGTAATTTTATGTTGTCAAACAAAAATAAAGACATATTTTGTTATTTTAGTTGATAATTTGAATTACGATGTTTTTTTTTATTTTAAGTAATTTATTATTTCCTAAAATACTGAATTTCCTAAATACTTTCTTGTACTTAAATAAAAACTAATCAGCAAAATTTAAGAGAAAAATCAAGAAAACTTACATAAAATTGAGCACGATTTTTTTGCAATTTGTGTCGATTCTACATTAGCCGAAGGAACTTCGTTCCTCCTACCTGGTGTCCCACGACACCACGTCATTTTTTTTATTAAAAATATTGTGATTTTATAAATATAATATTGTGAATGTGTCCTAGTTACTGAAATAATTGAGTATTTTTATTGACATTGGTTATTGTTTTTATAGGGGCTTTTTATAGGGCACTCAGGTGACACGTCTGCTCGTTTGCCCTCCGAACCAACGAACGCCGCCAATGGACACCAGCAACACATATAGTGTTACTGTTGAGTTGCAGACCTTTAAGGTTTAGGGGATAGGGAAGAATGGGGAAGGGGGAGGGCCTCCGGTTACCTCTCTCACCGAACGAATCGCGGCAAGAGCCACTTTACGTTGATGTTCTGAGAGGTCGTGATATTTCACGGGTCGAACCGGCCCATTCGTGCAGTGAACTGTTGGTCTACCACTGTTTAAATTATTATATATGAGAAAAGTATGAAACCTGCCTTTTTGAACCCATATACTCTTTTCTACTGTTTTTAATGAGAGAACTGTTGTTTTCTGATTTAATGGGGTTGGCAACACTGGCTTTCCCATATATTGTATTTGTTGCAAACGGTTGCAAACTTGCAACCCTAGCTGTATTCGTTTAATAATTTACGTACTCTCTGGCTGTATTGTTTGCTAACAATCTCAAAAGTATTTCTGTATGTTTATTTCAGACGTTTCAGTTAATTCTACTAAATGTTTGTTAGTATTATCACTATTAACCAATAATACCTATGTATTGACCTAAAACTATTACAAAGCTAGACAGAAAACAGTATCTAAAACATGGAAGAAACCTTTTCGTTGTCATGGGACTCCCATCAGCATAATATTTGTAATGGACTCAGTCAACTACAGCAGGTATTAAAATTTCTTGGGTTAAATGTATTCCAATAACTTGCTTAATTCTCGTGTGTATAGTCTTATCTAATTATTTTTACGAAAATATTAATGAATATGGACCTATTGAGGATAGTCTGCCAGTTTCTGCATCCTGCATACAGATTTAAGATTTCTTGCACATTCTGCTGTTAATAATATTGTTTCATCACCTTTTTAAATACTTGGAAATTGGTTGTGTTTGGTTCTATTATTTAAGATTTATAATTAAGAATCTCACACAGTCATATTATTATTTTTTTTTTTAATTTTAGTGTGGTGAATTTGTTGATATGACATTAGCAGCAGACGGCCACTATGTAAAAGTTCACCGGATGGTGTTATCCCTTGCAAGTCCATACATCAAAGATTTAATTTCAACAGCACAGTGTCCAAATCCTATCATATTTCTAAATGTAAGTACTACTTGTCCAAATAGTAAAAAGGACACATGTAAATTTAGCTGCTTCTACTTGACATTACTAATGATGATGATGTAAAGAAGTATGAAGTAATTCATAAATATGATGCAAACCCACAAAAAAAAAATATTAATTAAAGGTATCTTAAACTGTTATGTTGTCTTTCAGGATGTATCATATAAAACATTGAGTGCAATATTAGAATACATTTATACTGGTCAAGTTGTAATATCTAAAGAATCATTGCCCGATCTGATTAGAGCAGGCAAGGCACTCCACATTAAAGGACTAACAGAAATTGTTGTAGAAAATGAACAGGTGATACAGAGTGACAAGGCAGATAAACAATCTAGTGAGATTTTAAAAATATATTCAAATACTGAGAAAGATTTACAACCAATGTGCAGGTCTGAATTTCTAAATTCTATTGATTTAGTTAATATCTGTATGTATACTATTCGCAGTGAAATGAAATTATATAGGTATATAATAATGATGATAAGTGATTTATGAAACTTAAATTATTTAAACCTATTTTGATTGCCCACCAATGTTTAATTGTATACCTACCACTGTATGTTTAATGAATTCATTAAATAATCTATACATACAAATAAAATTCAAGTGTCTGTTTGTAATGTTGAAATATCTGCTTTCTAGGTTGTGGTATATATAGCAATTTTTTTTTTTTTTTTTGCATTTTTTGTCTGTCTCTTTGTTCTAGCTAAACTCTGAAATGGCTGAACTGATTTTGACAAGACTTACTGGCAGGTAGCTGGTTTGATAAGTAGTAACTTAGACAACTTTTTATAAAAACAATCTTTTATCTATTCCTTTATTGCTTAAGAGGCGAAATAGTTTGCTAGGTCAGCTAGATTCTAGTATAATTGTTTTAGGCTGAAAAACTTAACCAGTTTGTATGCAAATTATAATTAGGATAAAAATAACACTTATTTTACATATTTTAGGGTATTCATTGATTCCGATGATGACAACACTATGGAAATTGACGAGTCAAAAGAATCAAAAGACAAAACTGAAACTAAATGTAAAAAAATACTTGGCTTCAGTAAAAATAAAAAGATAGAAAGTGGTAAGATTTTATTTCTAATAGCCTTTTGCCTATTGATGGTATATTTAATTTTACAACTGCACTATCTTTTCCTACTCTGCAGTTGTAATTTCAACCTGCCGGAAATATATTTATATCGCTTTCTATCAGGTAGCCCGCAAGGTAGTTGCCCCCTACTATCACAAAAAAAGAAAAAAAAATGTGCTTTAATATTTTTTTATTTTAACTTGGCATCCGGTAAAAATATAGACATATCCTGCAGCTGTGAAATACCATGAGTGCAGTCCTAGAACAATCTAGTTCACTGCATGAGCAGGCCCTCTCTACCCAAAGGTAGGCTGTTAAGCCTCGTCTCGCCGTTATATTTACGTTCCAAATGGAATAGGTGGCGAACCAATTGTCATACTGGGTAGAAAGTTTTCAGTCACCGATTACTATCATCATCCATAACTTACAAAAAATCATTAGTGTGAGCCAAGTTTGAACTCGCGACTTCTTGATTCAGAAGCGGCGGACTCGACCACTGGATCTGTGAAAATCGACAAGTGGCTCATGTCAAATTTTATTTGGGTATCCAGAGGCCCAACTCCACATTACTCTATCTTAAAGCCCGGCTATACAACTCTCCATGTTGCAGATGTCCATAGGCAGAGTTAGTTTCTCGTTTCTTCCTCAACATCCTCATGCTTATGGAATATAACTTTAATTCAAAATAACTTTGTCAGGTAAAGTGCAGTACAGCATATCAAATCAAGGCAATCTACAAGCGATTGTAAATGGATTTATTTATAATTTGAAGTATGTTCAGAAAAATAACATTAGATACTGGCGATGTACTGATTATGCATACAAAAAATGTCCTGCAAATGTACACACCAATGATAAAAATGAAGTTGTAAAAAGGTTAGTAATTTCTCTTAAACTACTTGACCCGAC
This sequence comes from Euproctis similis, assembly GCA_905147225.2. Lineage (NCBI taxonomy): Eukaryota > Metazoa > Arthropoda > Insecta > Lepidoptera > Erebidae > Euproctis > Euproctis similis. Next base: position 7,513,707 of record LR990114.1, read on the forward strand.
AAACTTTATTCTGCTTCAAAAGTATTTTTTACAGAGTTTACAATTAAAGAGTTATATTTCGTAAATTAACTCTTTTTATTTACTACATTAAACACTACAAACCACTCCGTTGACACCATCTTTCTATTAAAAAATCAGCATCAAAATCCATTGCGTAGTTTCAAAGATCTAAGCATTTAAGGGGACAAACAGCGGAAAGAAGATGGAAAAGATGTGTAGATACCACTAGCTCTATATCTATGAATAAATATGTAGATTGTTTCTTAGACCTACCCAATAGGGGCACATATTTCCTGAAAATCTGTGGAGCTATTTCGGAAAAGTTGGGCAACAAATATTGCGTTACGATTTGATGCGTGACATTGATACCCCGTACATGAGGCCATATCATATAATGCCCATCCTAGTTTAGTTTGACGTGAAAATTTCAGATGAAAAAAATAATTCCGTAAACACCGCGGCCACTATAAACCAAACTTGATAAATTATTTCATCTTTTCAGAAGATCGTCACATAATCATTCATTTCACGAACGAAAAATTATGCAGAAACTCCGTATGAAAGGAGTATTCGGAGGATTCAGTGAGGCCGAAGATATAACTCGTAGAAAAAAAGCAGGGGAGCAGATAATAGTGCAATAATACCGTTTAGTACATACAACGTTCTGACCCCAAATAAAATAAATGACAAAAACTAATTTAGGTAGTTTCATTTAATTTATTGACTTGAAGGAAATCGGACTTCGGTCAAATTGATTTATTAAAGTGGAACTCGCCCAGCATCTCCAGTGGGTAATTATTAGTGAAATCTATATTAGACATAGTGTATAATTTTGTTAGTCATCAATATTTATCACTTAAAAGAATCTGATACTTAGTCAATGGTCATTATTGTGAGCCAGGCTTCAAACTCCGGACCTCTGAGTTAGACCCTTAGGCCATCGAGATTTATGTTGATTTAAAATAAAACGTGAAAAGCTGGCATGGCAAAATATTTAGTAAAAAAATGTGAAGAAGAGTTGAAAACAAGGTAAGACAAAAAGATTAAAAGATGTAAGATTAGAGATAGAATTAAAGTAATAAAAATCATGTGGCAAACAAATAGTACTACTACCAGATGACCATTTGCACAGAAATATATCAAGATAGAACGGCGAATAGGCGTGGCAAGCGTGCCAAAACCATGCACTATATTGCATGCTTTTCGAAACTCGCTCTCATTACGCAACGAGCGTTCCTGCCATGCGTTCAGGACGTAAAAAAATAGATAAAACGTCACATATATGCCTTAATATGCTGTGGCAAATTGTAAAAACAAAAGTAGTGAATCAAATATGAAAAAACTTGTGTGGTTTTATGAAACCACCGTAAAAGTGAAACTTTTTTTCACATTATAGACATTTAACTAAAAATTTTCGAAAATCGAATGTAAGTCACTGTTCACGTATTTTAGTTACCATAAAATATTTCCTCCAGTAAATATGATATTTTGATTTATTATGAAAATGTGACAAATACATATATAAAGAGCACTATCTTATCGCTAATAAATTGACGAACATAACTGTGTCACATATATGTAGTTCCGGTGGTCCAATGGTCGAGCACACGGCTTCCGAATCGCATAGGTCGCGTGTTCGAATCCTGGCACACTTTTTGGAATTGGAAACTTAAGTAAAGTAAGAAAGGCGTCAGTCTGCTTCCTCCACTAATTCGTTAGTTACAAGTCAGTGGCAGTTTTGCAAAGAGAGAGAAAACTAGTTTAATTTGAAATCGAACCGGACGTCACCGGCTTTCAGGGGATTGTGCGATAAGGGCGATTTTAATTTAGTTGCCATCTTGTATTTGTTAATAGGGTTTAATAAATGTTTTTTATTTTACGTGGTCACGACAATAATTCCTAGATGGCGCTACTAGGTTGCTACTATTGATGATTCTGCCGTAATATCGTATTATATCGATAGATGTCGCCCGAATCGACAAGTATTCCAGCTACGGCACTAGGGTTAACGCGACACCTATTAAACGTTAACAACATTACAACAAAGGATCTTTACAAAACAAAACGATATTTTTTCCTCCAGTAAATATGATATTTTGATTTATTATGAAAATGTGACAAATACATATATAAAGAGCACTATCTTATCGCTAATGACAGCAGTTTGACAGTGACACTGACATTTAGCAGTGACAACGAATGGTTGCCAACCATTCGTTCATGTCGGCAAGGATGCCAACATTACCGAGGAAGAATGAATGATTAGTTTGTACATTTTTATGTTGGTGAAAGATGCGGTGTGAGTGAGCTCACCAAAGTACTTGGAGTGCCGTCTCTAATTTACGTACTCTCTGGTCTCCTCACGAGACTCGAGATTTATATGCTCTGTGCCCGAGACGTCTAGAAGAATAATAAAATGAGCCCTCGAGACTTTTTGATATATAAAATGTATCATAGGGCGAGCTAGCTTGGTGCCTTGGTCAAACAATGTTTATTTCCACTTCTGATTCAAGAAGTAGTGGATTCAAATCCTGGCACACACCAATGACTTTTCAAAATTTTTGGAAGTTGCGTGTGATAAATATCGATGACTGACAACTTTATATTATATACTCTTTATTGCACACATATTAAAGGAATACAGAATGTAACTGAAATACAATATACTATATAGTACAACGGGTGGCCTTATTGCTTTCAGCAATTTCTGCCAGACAACCTTGGGATGGACATAAGAAAAAAGAAAGTGGGCAGGTGTTGCGTACAAAGTATGAATAATGCATTGCATATACGATGTGTATTATCAATATATACATATATATATATACACATACATGAAACTACATATATATAATTATACTATACATACTAAACCAATACACATATAAATACTAGCATACAAATACATACACATACATACGAACATATAAAAATACATACAAAGTCGATCGATGATATCTCTTGTAACTTGCATATCTATGATAATAGATCACGATAATGCTGTTTCACCATTTTTTTAAATCTTGCTAAGGTGCTAACTTACTACGTGGTAACTTTGTGCCCGGTATGGCAATAGGTTCGCCACCTATTCCATTTGGGACGTAAACATAACGGCGAGACGAGACTTAACAGCCGCTGCCTACACCTTCGGGTAGAAAAAGACGTAAGGTTATATTATGTTATAAAGAGGCAGTATGGCTTCTAAACTTTAGCCCGTGCAAAATGGATGAATAAAAAAAATGGTTTGCTTAGTCAGTCAGCCGTCAGGTCTGTCTTAGGGGTGTAACATTTGATGAAATCGATTTTTAATTAATCGATTAATTTATTACTTTGAAAATATGGATTAATTAAGAATCGATTTTATAATTTTTTGGGCAATATGTACAATTGGCATTGCCAGATTTATTGTCAACATGGAAATATCGACGCTATCTACTTGTCGTCCTTCTAGTCGTAGACATTGTTCAAAAACATAACCAAAAAAGACTTTTATAAACTTTAACAAAACTTTTAGCCACGAAAAACTTTGTTTGAAAAATGAAGTTTTACCAACGAATAATTAATGACTTATATAATAATGTCATTAATTATTCGTTAATTGGCAATCGTTAATTTCAGCAGGCAGACATAATTAATGTCTGCCTGCCGAAATTAACGAAATTCGTGACACACTAAATAAGAAAAATTGTAAAATAATCTTAAGGAACTTAAGTCTGCAACCGACCTAGTCATCACATAATTGTTATTGGGTTTTGGTGGGATGGATGATAAACCCCAGATGGTTTTTGTGGTATGTGACTAGAAAAGTTTCCATGTAATATTTAGTAATTTGGAAATAAACAATAAAAGAAAACATATCAAGCAAATGTCGGCTAATGAAATAGTTTAATTCAGTGACTCCATCTAGTGATTATTTGATTAAATGAATAACTAAACTGTTTCAAAGGTATAGAAGGAATGCGATCATAGATGCGTTAAAAATAACACTATGGAGAAAGTATTCTTTAGTAGTTTTCGTTCCGGGCCAGAAGACCAAACTTAATATCGGGGCGTTGCAGATGAAAAATCGGTAATATGTAATTGAATGATTAAGAAAAAATCGATTAGTCAAATAAAAATAATCACAAATTAAAATCGATTTTTTTACTTTAAAAAAACGATTTTTAATTGATTATTTCAATAATTATTTATTTTTTCACATCCCTAGTCTGTCTAAATTGAACTAAATAAAAAAATTTAAAAAAGACTTGACTTAAAGGTCTTAGTTACCAGGTCATTATAACCCTAATAATAATAATTAAAAAAATGGTTTTGTTTGTTTAAAAATAAACCACTATTGTAATTTAATTAAAATAGTAAACACTAAACATATAATTTTCAGAATTCATGTCAAAATGGCTCAGTCACAGTTCTCATTGTTGTGGAATGCCCACAAAAAGAACATTTGTAATGGGCTGAGTACCTTACAACAGGTTAGAGTGCGCTGATATTGAAATTACATTATTTTCTGTTGGATTATTCATGAGTTTGAATAGATCATATTATTTTCAGAATGGTGAGTTTGTTGACATGACTCTCGCCGCAGATGGTCACCTAGTAAAGGTACATCAAGTAATAATAGCGCTTGCTAGTCCGTATATTAAGGATCTCATTGCTTCTACACAATGTCCACATCCTGTTGTTTTTCTCAACGTAAGTGGAATTGTTAAAATTAATTAATTATTTAATTGTTTATTCTTACCTGGCTTATTGTTATTGTTTTGTGAAATCTCGATTATGTAGCGGGGAACTTGAATACTGGACAACAGAGACAATTACTTTTTATGAGTCTATGATCTGCTATACTTTTTAAATTTCTCTGTACATGTGCAGTTTTTTATTTAGATTGTGTAATTTCCTGAATAGTCCACTGCTGTAGGGCAATAAGCTGGTCATCTACACATTAAAACAAATATTTTCATATAGTGAATATAATTATAATAAAATACTATAGCTCAATTTTATATTTTATACTATAGCTCAATGTTTGTTATTAAAAATAAGAGAGTAAGAAGTGCTTAAACAAATTATTACATAGTTTTTAAATTAAAATCATGAATTACAACTTCCTCACCATTAAAGACTGTTTGTAATAATATTTTAATACAGTTTTTTAAAAATAATGATAATATTATTTCAGAAAATATCATATACAACTCTGTGTTCTATACTTGAGTATGTGTACACAGGGGAGGTGCTGGTTTCAATAGAAAGTTTAAATGAATTTTTAGAAGCAGGAAAAGAATTACACATAAAAGGACTGGAAGACATGGTAAGAGACCTTTAAACCAAGTGAAATTTTGATTAATAGAATTTTCTAACAATGGTAAAGCCACTCAGTCAGCTGCATGAATGGGCCCGCTGGACCTGTGAAATGCGACACTCAGGTAACCAAGGAGCTGGTGGTTTATAATGGTTCCCATTATTTTTGAGAACTAGGAAGTGTTGGTGATGCTCTCTTCCACCGTTGCACAGGGAGGACCAGTCATTAGTCCATTACCAAAGAGAAAGCGGATGTTGGCACTCTCTTTGCGTCTAATTCAACCCTCAACAATGGGAAAATGCCGCCCCTAATACCACGGTGAGAAATCTTTATGCTGGAGATTCACTTTCTGTAAAGTGCTATTCGCCATCTTCCTTTCGCCCTGGACGTCTATTAGTAGAGCAGACTTGAGGAAATACCACCAATTGTGCTGAAGATGTGTGCACCAGAGTTGGCACCTACGAATTTTTCGATACCCCTGCTATACGGCTTTAGTGCACTCGCTCCCGAAAAAACGGGGCCGCTCCAATCCATCTAACTATGACTTAACGCCATCACCTCCAAGTCCTCAAAAATAATGGAAACCATCATCCTTGGTTATCTAGAGGGCAACTCTTTAAGGCCGCCAGTATGGATTTTGACGCGGTCGCTCAGCTGGTAATCTACTAGCTTAATTAGTTTAGGGCCTCCCCTGATGGCTGTTGGACATAACGAAAGCCTTCGATAGGGTATGGTACAAAGCGTTTCTCTCCAAGCTGCCTTCCTTTGACTTCCCGTGAAATTGTGATTGGTTTTTCAGTTTTCTCGCAGCTCGGAGCATTAAGGTCGTTTGTAGATGATTCATGCTCCGCCTTAAAACCAGTAAATGCTGGACTCCCCCAGGGCTGTGTGCTATTCCCTACGCTGTTTATTCTGCATGTCAATGACATGCTGCATAGCAATATTGCTCCCTGTTTTGAGAACACTCCCCTGACCGTTTCGGCTAATATCGAAATTCTTAATGTCGTCCGGTCGAGTGACGTCCAGTTTTGCGGTCATCTGGAAAGTAAAGCTAAACTAGCCTCACAGAAGCTCGGTGTGCTCAATAGAGTAGGACGGTATTTCAAATCAGGTCATCGACTGCAATTTTATAAAACGCAGGTGCAATACTCACGTGGAATACTATTACCTTCTCATAATTGGGAAGAAGCACGCCTGTAAATGCTTATTCCATTTGACCGCATTCGATGACGGGCAATTGAACTCTCCACAACCAGGTAATTTCCAAAAGGCTTGATTCCCGGGTACTGCGGAGTTGTTGCATCTCTATGCATATTACCGAGTCTACCACGGAGAGTGTTTGAAGGAATGGTTTGGGGTTATTACTCCAAACCATTCCTTAATCACAACCACCCACGTATCGCCAACAAAAGAGTTATAAAATCAACGAAGCCACGGCGGCGTGTAAGAATCGTGCCTTATGGCGCTCTGTCCTCTCTGGCTACGTCGCAAGAGATTTTGTGAAGTTATGTAAGTAAGTATGTATTTTACCACGCACTCGAAACTCAATAGTTAGTGATCTACGACCCTGCTCTTATGCTGTCATTTTTTGCCGTGCACGGCTCTTCTGCCGGCGCTGGTATTCCCGGACCGATACGACTAACAATCTTCAAGAAACTAACTTACTCCGAAAAGGACGGCATCGCATATGTGACTCCTGTGGTGTTGCGGCTGTCCATGCGTGGCGTTAGTCGCTTAACATCAGGTGGCTTGCTCTTGCTTGCCCGTTTGCCCCCGAAAACGATCTATGTATTTACTAAAATATTAAACATGATGCGTCATTTTTATACATAGTATGATAATTTTAACAACGTTTAAAGTGCCGTCAAAACCGGTCCGGCCATTTTAGAGATTACAAGCAATTATGCCAGTGCATATAGGCCTACGTATATAAATCATCTTGGAAGAATGACAGAAAGTATAGTCTAAAAAGGCAAATTCTTGCTAACCTGAACAATATGTTGAGTGAGTGGAGTGATTAATAATTAATCAATTCATTACCAACTTACTGGTAATGCCCACATAGGGGGCATAGTAATTTCACCAACATTTCACAAACATACAATTAGACCAGTTACATATTTCTTTAATTGATAATTGCAGAAAATTCAGGATTCCTTTAATATTAATCAACCGGTTGCCCAAGAATATGATGAGAACAGAGATTGTGACATGGATAATTTGACTGATGATGTGAACTACTATGAAATTACAAAGCCTGACAGTAATGAAGAAAAATATGACGTGATAAATACAGAGTGAGTAATATACGCATGGCTTAGACAATTTCTAGGTGTGAAACAGGTAGCACAACTACCCTATTTCATGCATATGCAAGTAACTATGCAAGATTAGAATTTTTAGACATGTTAATTAACTTAACTAGTAAAATAAATTTATAAATAAGCTATAATGTTGATGGATATTTATGAAAAATAAATGTAGGCCGGTTTTTAGAACTATCCAATGTCCACACAAAATCTCATCAAAATCGGTCGAGTTGTTTCGGTAGAGTTTGTTAGTCATTAATATCATGCTAAAAAGAATATTTTGACCAAGTTTCATATTCACAGCAAAAAGTGTCTGACCCTCTTTTTAATGTAACAACCCCGCGCTTGACGTTGGAGTTCTATAAAATTTGTTCTTACTGCTTACCTCTACACCGCATAAGGAGTATCTGCTCCTGCCAAATTTCAAGCCAATCTGTCTCAATCGTTTCTGAGATTTCATGATGAGTGAATTCAGACATGGGATGTTAATGGGACAATGGAATTACGCGGTAAAAAAAAATCCGCTACAATCTGCGTGCTTAGGTTTCACGTTTTTTTTTAAATCTGCTGGACTTTTAATTATCGTAGCATAGAAGAGTTTATATTATTAAAATCTTATTTATTAAGTCTCCGTGGTCTTGTTCCCTGATTCTGATTCAGAAGTCATGGGTTCGATTCCGAACTCCACTAATGATTTCTCGCAATTGTTTTCGGAAGTTACGTGTAGTAAATAATCAATCGGTTCGCCTATTCCATTTGGGATGTAACATATCGATTCTGCGGGTCGAGGCTTAACAGCCGCTTTCTACACCTTCGGACAGAAAAAGGCGTGAAGTTACGTTAACTAAAAAACAAAAATAACATTTCATTTAAACTTTATTTTAGACACTGCACTGATATAAGTATATTGGACACAAATGAAATCCATACGGACGATGGTAATGAAGATATCTTAACAGAAGCTATCAAACCTAGATATATAAGACCAGAAAGTGAGAAAGGTAAGATTTGATAGACATTTTGTCCATTTAAGACCGACTTCCTGCTTCTTACATAAATACTTTCGACAAATTCTTTTGCATTTGTGAAAAAAAAAATACGCAAACACATCTACCATACCAATATTTTTACTGCAGGATTTACCCACCCCCTCCCTCATATTCTTTTCATTGAAGATTGATTTGCCATTATATTGTGCATATAACTAAATAGAACAACTATGAAATACCCTCTGGTGTTGCATATGTCCACAAATAACTAAATGCTTCACCGTAAAGGCAGCTGCTTGCCACCATTGTGGAATTAAAAAACAGTTCATGATCTTAAGGAAATATTGATTCAAGCTGCGTTTAAAAATGTGAAATGTGATGATAAACTTTAATAACATAACTTCATCAACTTGAAGCGAGGAACCTCATTTTGCTCTATAAATTATTCTAATAATTTGTAATTTAGTTTACTTATAATTAAGTAAAAACAAAAAAAATGGACTCCCCTGAGTTTCTTGCCAATTCTTCTCAGGACGTGAGTAATCGAATTGGCGGATTGAAAATATTGACCTTCATAAATGTCTTTAATGACCTGAATTGAATAAATGAGATTTTGATTTGATTTTTGATTTTCATGCCTTTGTTACCCGAAGGCAGCGGCTGTTAAGCGTCGTCTCGCCGTTATGTTTGTGTCCCAAATGGAATAGGTGTCGAACCTATTGCCATATAGGGCACAAAGTTTTCAGTCATCGATATTTATCACACTTAACTTCCGAAAACAATTTCGAAAAGTCATTGGTGTGAGCCAGTGTCAGAATTCGAACCCGAACCTCTGGATCAGAAGCCGTGTGTTCGACCACTGGACCACCGAGACTTACTATGAACTTTAATATTTACAGGTTTAAGTGTAATGCAGTATACAATTTCAAATCAAGGATCCCTACAAATGATATTAAACAGATATGTTTATTATTTGAAGCATACAAACAGGAATAATACAAGGCAGTGGCGTTGTGTTGACTACCTCACCAATATCAAATGTCCTGCTCATGTTATTACCAAAGATGAGACCATAAGTAAAAGGTAAGTTAACTACTCAATTGAAGAGTTATTTATTTTAAAAACAATATTTTTGTTAAGTTAAAATGTATGTACCTAGTTCATAGAGATATTGTATCCATACATGCATAAAACAACAGTATTACAAGTATTATTGATTGGAAATCAAAGAGAAAATAGCTATACTAAAAAACACTCGCGCCATTGCGGTGTGTTTAGGAACCTTTTAAAACCAAACCCCAGGAAATGTTTGTATGAATCCCATTTATTTTCATTTTATGGGATAGAGGGCAAACGAGTAAGCCCATGAACACCGTGGTGCTTTGCAGTCCGTTAAGGGAGTAGGAGGGGGAAAGGGGTCGGGCCTCCTGATACCTCTCTTACCGAACGAAACGCGTCACTAAACACTTTATGTCAATATTCTGAGAGTTTGGGTATTTCACTGGTCGAGCCGGCCCATTCATGCAGCAAATTTAATGTGTGACTATTTAATAAAACGTAAATAATATTCTAGTAGTAGTAAAGTTGTTTTAAATTCGGATGAATAACGTAGCTAATTTTAAAACATTTTTTTGTTTTTTTATAGAATATCGGCCCACATCCACCCGTTCCACGATAAAAGGATATTAAAAAAAGTCCGAGCCGGAGTCGTATACACTGCCATAAATGAAGCGGAACTAGAAGGAAAGCTAAAAAAGAATCAGTTGCAAGACGAATAAATAAGTTGTTTTTCATTCTATGGCCTTATTGCTTGTAATTGTGGGATGATGACCTAAAAAAATATTATCACCTATTTGTCAATGGCAAAACAAACAAGAATGCAGACTGAACTTTGTAGTTACCAAACTTCGATGAAGAGTTAATGAATTTTAATTAAATCAAACTTTTCACAGAAAATATTATTATTACAAAATACAATGGGGGTCTGTTGTTGATAAGTGTGTGTTGTTTATAAAAATAAAACTGTAATTCTGACAGATTAATATTCAACAGATAGCTTTTAAAGTCAAAAAACAAGTAATGTATGTATAATATTTACAAAAATCGGAAGATCGACTTGCAAATATTTACTAGAGTTCTAGTTCGTCCGATAAGAGAGGTATCAGGAGGCCCGGCCCCCTTTCCCCTTCCTACTCCCTTAAAGGACGGCAAAGCACCATGGTGTTCATGGGCGGTGAGAAATTCCTTAGGAGATGATTCGCTTACTTGTTTGCCCTCCTATACCATAAAATTAAAATTAAATGGGATTCATACAAACATTTCCTGGGGTATGCTTTTAAATGGTTCCGAAACACACCGCAATGGCGCTAGTGTTTTTTAGTATAGCTATTTTCTCTTTGATTTCCAATCAATAATACTTGTAATACTGTTTTTATGTACGTATGGATACGATATCATTATGAACTAGGTACATACATTTTAACTTGTTGACTATTTCTTAGTGTCTGTGAGGACCTATAAAAATAAAGTTATTTTGACTTTGAACTACAATCTTAAAAGGGTGTACAGGAACTATTATTTATAAGCAATACAATGCTCCTTAAGCTAGTTAATTTTTCTATGCTATAGTACAAAAATTAAAATATAAGTTGTATAAAGCAACTTTTTCCAGGTACATTAAAATTTGAAATAGAAAAGACCATTTATTGAAAATATATTTTATTGTCTATGATTCAACATTTATAAAAAATATAGTATAAAATATTACAAAATATTTATTATGATTTCATTAATTATCACATTGTTACATATATGAGCAAGTTTATTCAATTAAAATTTATGGAATGTCAGTCATATGTTTTAGTTATCTTGTTCATACCTCAATTTGCATCTGTACAGTTTGAAAGTTCATGACAAAATACTTACATACATAACTTCACGCCAAATCCCTTGCGGAGTAGGCAGAGAGAACAGAGCGCCATAAGGCACGATTCTTATACGCCTCACTCGCTTCGTTGACTTTCATAACTCTTTTCATGCACGCGCGTCGGTTTTTGAGGCTCCTAACATCACCTTCCTCCAGAACACGTTCTATTTGGTCATGGAATGTGTGTCTTGGCCGTCCTCGACTCCCTACATCCATCCGCTTTTGCCAAAGAAGAAGAACCATCGGAGCATGCCCTTTCTTACTTTTACACCGACACTCTCATACAATTAATATATAAATATAATGAAAGTATTTTCTCATGAACTTCCAAACTATTGGAATGTAAGTTGTGAATATAATGTACATTTTTATGTATTTTTAATAAAGGCACTTCAACACTTACATACTAAATCAATATTCGTAAATTAGAAGTAATATAACAGTATATGTACATTGACAAAATATTTTAATCAGCACTAGAAGAAAATGAGACTATTAACTGTTGAATGTTGTCGTAGAGTGGTATTTGTTTGTTTTCTTAAAATTTTATAGTTTCAACTAACTAAAACACTTCATCTTATTAAAAACAATTACATAAATAAGTTATGTGTAAAAAGAACCGAGCTCATATGTACATTTAAAAAAAAATACATAATAAAAATCTATTCAAGAATTAACCAATTAAATAGTGGATGTAACGTAGACTTAATAATTAAAATGATAACAGCATATCGACGCAGGAAAGCGATCTTGTCGTATGTCGAAAAATGGCGTTTTATACATCATTCGATTCAGAAAAAAAAACTGCATCAAATGATCACAGTTTCATTTTTCCATGACTGTTTCTTGTTTAGATCTGACGTTAAATTTTACATAAGTATTTCAAAATCAAGATATTTTGTAAACACTGTTTGTTTTAGCTTTGGTATAAAGTTGCATTATTCGAGTTACTAAAAGATTGCTTTCTGCCGTCGATTCAACTTAAACAAAAGTACATATAAGTACAACATTTTATGAAATGCTCAGGCTAATTCGTTTTTCACAAATGTTGGTAAAACAAAAGCCGCTCTATGTACATCAGTATTGTAATACCTTAAATTGAGTGCTTTCTCATCCTCAGACGTGAACACCAATTGTGGAACCTCAAATTTATTATCACTGTCTAATGAGCCGATTACATATCCTATTTGACCCGATGGATATGTAGGTACAGATGAATACGCGTATGCCGCTTTGGCAAATTGGTTCCTGCAGTATTTCAGTGTATTTTTAACTGATTCCAAATCATTCCATACTGTTCCTGCCTGGCTGCAGACAATTCCGTTTGGTTTTAATGCACTTTTCATGAGAGCAAAGTAATTTTCCTGAAATAAACTCACAGCGGGTCCAACAGGGTCACTGCTGTCTGTAATTATAACATCAAACTCTTTGCTGTGGTTCTTCATGAATTCAAAACCGTCACCAACGTGTAGCGTAAGTTTTGGACTATCAAAACCCACAGACATAAATGGTAAATGTTTTTTAGAAACTTCTATGACAGTATTGTCGATTTCAACCTGAAAATTATAATATTGTATTACCTAATGATACTTTGTACAAAGAATTCTCATATCTGTACATTATAAGTCAATAATTAATAATTACTCAACAAAGGTCAAAGGTCTAGTGTTATCATGTCAAGATAACTGATAAATAAAAACTCAACAAAAGAACAGTACAAAAATAGAATTTTAACATTATAAAAGAACCTTAGGGACAACCTTTTAACCCCATTATCAAACATGAATGTACCAAATTCATGTTTGATAATGGGGTTAAAAGGTTGTCCCTAAGGTTCTTTTATAATGTTAAAATTCTATTTTGTACTGAAAATACTAATCAAATATACAGTTATAATAAAGACCAGAGGATATCTATACAACTATACATAAAAATAAAATTTAAATCTAATATTGAATGTGTAATCTAATATATAAAATTCTCGAGTCTAGATGTGCGTAATTGAACTCCTCCGAAACGGCTTGACCGATTCTCATGAAATTTTATGTGCGTGTCGGATAGGTCTGAGAATAGGACAACATCTATTTTTCATCCCCCTAAATCACAAGGGTACCCCCCACCCCTCAATTTTTTTTTTTAATTTTTCGACATATTTCTGTTTCTTATTTTTTTTATAAAACGGGATACAAAAATACACGCAACCCTAAATTTTCAACCCCCTACGACCAACCCCTATTTTTTAAATTTTATTTTTCGGCAAGACGTTTGCTGGATCAGCTAGTATTGAATAAACTGCTTTTTACTAGAGTCCGACCGAAACTGGTTTTCCGGCCGAAACCGAAACCGAATGTTCGGCCGCCACTTGTGTTTTGGGCGAAACCGAAACTCACGTATTCGCGTATAAAATTCCATAAAATACTGAAATTTGATGTTTTTTCCCATAATTTTGGGTTAATTAGAAGAGGAAATGAAAAACAATGGGTATATGTATTAATTTTGTTACAATCAACAATATAACTTCACGCCCTTTTCTACCTGAAGGTGTAGGCAAAATGTTTACTAGATATAAAAAAGTAAAAAATATTCAAATCGCTAAATGTGGTTGTTTAATGAAATACTAAGTATTGGTATGTTGGGATATTACTATTTAATACATTGTTTTGTATTTATTCTCATAAGAATCGTCAATCTCTTTTGAGATAATGCATATCTAAAATAATCCTGTCCTTTTCCCACTTTAAGTGGCACAGTATGTGATCTCATAGAACTATCCATGTTGTCAAAAGATTTGGCTGCGGTTTTATGACCGTCCGCCTGCCTACGTAAATCCTCCTTCGGAATGTTTTCGTTGGTGGGATAGGAAAGGAGTTGGAAGTGGAATGAGGAGGGGAGAGGGTTAGGCTTTGGGCCTCGAGATCCTTTCCTCACCGAGCAAAACGCGGCCTGAGCCACTTGACGCTGATATTCTCAGAAGTCGTAATATTTAACCGGTCGAGCCGGTCTATTCATGCAGCGAACTGCGTGGCTCCACCACTCATCTACATACATAACTTCACGCCAAATCCCTTGCGGGGTAGGTAGAGAGAACAAAGCGCCGAAAGGCACGGCTCTTACACACCTCACCCGCTTCGTTGACTTTCATAACTCAATACTTCATGCACACGCGTCGATTTTTGAGGCTCCTAATATCACAGTATAAACCCTGAACCTTCCTCCAGAGCACGTTCTAGTTGGTCATAGAATATGGGTCTTGGCCGTCCTCGACTCCTACATCCATCCGCTTTTGCATTGTATATCTGCTTAGTTAATATTGCATCATCAATTCTTTCTACACGTCGGAACCATTGGAACATGCCCTTTCTTACTTTTACAGCGACAGTCTCTTTCAATCCGACTTCCTTCCTCAAAATCTTGTTTTGGAAGACGAAAAGAGGATTGGAAGAGAGTGTCGGTGTAAAAATAAGGGAAGTGCCTACTCTGATGGTTTGGACACGTAGAAAGAATGATTTATGCAAGATTGAATAAGCAGATATAGATATAGAAGCGGAAGGATGGAAAGTATGTGGTCGCCCTCATCGAGTCATGTTGGACTCAACTTACTTTCCATGATCAAATTAAATGAGTCCTTAAGAAAGGTGATGTCAGGGGTCTTAAAAACCGGCGAACATGTGTGACAATGTTGATTGAAAGTCAAATAAGTAAGGGATGTAAGAATCTCTGGTGGTGCTCTGTTTTCGCTGCCTACCCCTTGGACTCTGTATAAAGATATGTATGTACTATTACATTCTCAACAAAGTTAACCATGAGTCAAAATTTGTACTACAATAGTTTCGGTTTCGGCAAAACCGAAACTTCCGCCGAAACCCGATTTTTGGCCGAAACCGAACTTTCGGTCGAACACTACTCTTTACTACACTATCATTCATCATTCATCATTAGCCTATTGCAGTCCACTGCTGGACATAGGCCTCTCCCAATGTGCGCCACAACATCCGATTCTCTGCCTTCCGCATCCAGTCTTTTCCAGCAGCCTTTCTGAGGTCGTCTGACCATCGGGCTGGTGGGCGTCCTACGCTACGTTTACCAAGACGCGGTCTCCACTCAATGACCTTCTTGCTCCATCTACCGTCGGTCCTTCGGCAGATATGACCAGCCCATTGCCACTTCAGCGAGCTTATTCTGCGAGCTATGTCGGTTACCCCAGTTCTCTGGCGGATATACTCATTCCTGAGTTTATCCTTCAGAGATACCCCGAGCATAGCCCGCTCCATAGCTCGCTGAGCGACTTTAAATTTGTGGACTAGCCCCACCGTGAGTGTCCACGTTTCGGCACCGTAGGTCATTACCGGTAGGACGCACTGGTCAAAGACTTTGGTCTTCAGACATTGCGGTATAGGCGAGCTGAAGACCCGACGCAGTTTGCCAAATGCAGCCCAACCCAGCTGAATCCTCCTTTCGGCCTCCTTCTCGAAGTTTCGTCTACCTACCTGGATAGTTTGGCCTAGGTAGACGTATTTGTTTACGACTTCGAGAACTGACCCTTCGACGCTTATCGGTCCGGGCACGACATGTTCATTGAACATGACTTTGGTCTTGTCCAAGTTCATGCCCAAACCGACACGCCGGGAGGACTCGTCCAGGCTGCGCAGCATTCCGCTTAACTGTTCCAGCGACTCTGCCATTACAACGATATCGTCGGCAAACCGAAGATGTGAGATGTACTCACCATTCACGTTGATACCCTGTCCAGTCCAATCCAGGGTCTTGAAGACGTCCTCTAGAGCGTTGGTGAAGAGTTTGGGAGATATGACATCTCCCTGTCTTACACCACGATTCAGCTCGATAGAGTTCGTCGCCTGGTCCTGTATCTGGACAGCCATCGTGGCGGTGTCATACAAGCATCTCAACACCTCGATATAACGCCAGTCAATCCGACATCGCTGCAATGCATCCAGAACTGCCCAAGTTTCGATGGAGTCGAAGGCTTTTTCATAATCCACGAATGCCATACACAGCGGCTGATTGTACTCTTCGGTCTTCTGTACAATCTGCCGAACAGTATGGATGTGGTCCACCGTACTAAAGCCTTTTCGAAACCCGGCCTGCTCCGGAGGCTGGAATTCGTCGAGTCTTGCAGCGAGACGATTCGTGACGACCCTCGAGAACAACTTGTAGATATGGCTCAGGAGTGAGATGGGTCTGTAATTCTTCAGTAAGGTTTTATCACCTTTTTTGAAGAACAGCACCACCGCACTCCTGCCCCAAGCCTGTGGTGTTATGCCCTGGTGTATGACGGAATTAAAAAGACCTGCTAATTCCTTTAAGATAGGAGTCCCGCCGGCTTTTAGAAGCTCTGTAGTAATTCCGTCATCACCGGGTGCCTTGTTGTTCTGAACTTGTTGTTCTTACTACACTATGAAAACTATGAATATATATATGTATACACAATATACACCAAAATAACATTTTTTTTATTACAATTTTCTTTTAATCTCTGAAATGGTGGACTAATTTTCATGAGACTTTTTTTGGCAGGAAACTGGTATAATTAAGTATTTGTTGCTTCTGAGGCGAAACAAATTTCACCAGGTCAGATAGTGTATGATAATCTTAATTATAGGTATTGTACAGAATAAATGGTGACACCAGTGTTTCAAACTAAGAGAAAACTGTGTATAAAGCTTTTACATGTATTGTTTATATCATACTGATAACTTAAAAGAGACATACCTGTACAATTTGCTTAACTTTAGGGTGTTTGGCCACTTCCCGTGCAACACCTCCATCGCCGCCTCCAACAATAAGGACCTTTTCAGGATTTTTGTGACAATTCAAAGGAAGGAATGAGATCATTTCCTGAAGAACAAATTTAGTATTCAATATTCTGATAGCCATTAGCTCTCGATTCCACTACCACTTACATTGTATACAAAGAATTATCAAATTATTGTGGAACATTATTTTATAATACTCAATAAATACAATTTCTCACCTGGTATGAAAATTCATCTTTTTCAGTACATTGTACAATACCATCCAGCACCAGAACTTTACCTAAACTAGGTGTATCAAAGACAAGTACATCTTGATATTTAGACTTTTCTGAGTGAAGAATTTTTTTAACTTCAAATGAAAATGTCGCACCCGGCCACATCTCACACGACTCTGTGAACCAGTTATTCTTCAATTGATCCATACTTTTAATGAGTGATCTGAAAATTGTCATACACCATATATAATTCTTCTGAAAATAATTACATTGATAAGGCTAACATTAAAATTTCACTTAACTATCATCATGTAAAATTATTGTAGGAGAATTTGTAAGATTTTTTGAACTTTACTTCGTGATTGAATCTCTTGAACAACAAAATTTTATTAGAAAGGCAACAATAAACACAGCT
Source organism: Euproctis similis (assembly GCA_905147225.2). Classification (NCBI taxonomy): domain Eukaryota; kingdom Metazoa; phylum Arthropoda; class Insecta; order Lepidoptera; family Erebidae; genus Euproctis; species Euproctis similis. The sequence goes on from LR990114.1 coordinate 7,531,637, forward strand.
GAAAAACGCGTGTTATTTTAAATAATAAACTTACTAAATAGTTTGTTTGAACAACAATATGCTACGAAGTTTGTAGCTATAATATTAACACGCAGACAATTATCAGACATAAATGATTTAAATAAAGCTAACATACGAGATGCTTCATAATTTAAAAAATTGAAACTAATTTTTATATATACACCGAAAATATTAGACGTTTTGAGAGAAATATTTTAAAATCGAGTAACATTATTCTCCTAATATAGCTAATTTATGGATTCTTACAGTTTGTTCAAAACAGGAACGACGACTCACTACAACCACCACCTCTACGAACGATCGTAAGAAGACAATCTAAATAAAATTAATTCAAAATTAAATGTTGATTGACGCCACGGACTTCAGTCCACAGACCAATATGAATATACCTATATATACCAGCGTTGCCAACATTAAATTTCTACTCCCGCTGTAGAGAATGCTACAATCCCGTCAAAACCCGTCAAGTAAAAATTTTCGAGTTGTTACTTTGCCTAAATTTTAAAAATGAATTATTTTAAAATTGAGTCTTCGGTTATTGATTTTTAAATATACATAAACAAAATAATTTTTCAACAAGTTAAATATTTATTTTTGGAGTTTACTCCTTAAGAATCGATTTACATATATAGGCCCGGGGTATGAAAATTATGGGGACCAAAATCGTACTAGTCACGTGAGTGTCACACGAAATGCGTTATGCGCTATAGTCACAGAGCATATAAATAAGAGTCGGCACTCCATACAATGTCCTGAGCTCTTTATAGAAACACTCTTTATAGCGATACGCCATTCTCTATTAAGAAGAAATGTGTTCATATTTGTAGACAGTAAATATTTATTATTTTATTTTATAATCGTTCTTGAGGAGTAAACTCCAGTCGTGCGTCGGAGCGGACACACACTTTTACTTTTTTTATTAAATTATTAGTATTTTAAATATAAATATTTAAATTATATATTTAAATAATATTGCAGTTACTTCACAGCAATTTTTTTAAAAGTTTGCTTTGGCTTCGTTTAACTTTAAGTTAAAGATTTAAATCAATTAATTCGATAATCTCATCATTTTCAAGTTCTTTGGAACTTAACGACTGAAGATAAGCTTGCATAGTTCCGATTTTTTGAAGCACATCATCAGGAAATTCATATGTATGGCAATTTTCACCACACCGCTTTAAACCTGCACGAATGGTTAATAGAGCATTTGTCATTTCTGAGTTCATTTTATTTCTTAGCTTATTTTTCACAAGATTTGTTGTCCCGCTGAAAAATCCGTTAGCCGTTAAGCGCAATTTTTTCCCGTTGCTGACCTTGCTGACCCGTCAAATCTGACGGAAAACCCGTCAAGTTGGCAACGCTGATATATACTCGTATCGCCTTTTTGGAGTACTTTTTAATTATACTATGGCCGCGTTCCACATAAAGACCACAACGACCGTAACGCCCACAGTAGCGCTCCACATAAAGCCCGCGGTCGTTGCGAGCGGTCGCTCGACGTCATAGATGACGCCACTGTTCGCGACCGCATCGTGCCCACTTCGCCCGCAAAATATTGGTAGGTCTTGGTGGGCTTTCAATAAAAAATGACAGATATCATCAGAACTTGATGAATTTTCCGAGCCGCCATATTGCTAGCACACAGCGCTCAAGTTTTACGTTCCACTTATAACATTCGCCCACAACGCCCGCGGCGTTTTTACGTTAGTGGAACGGCAATTTCCGCGGTCGCGGTCTTTGTGGGCTATAAGTGGAACGCACTCTATGTATCACTGTCAGACTGTCAGGTTAAACTGACAGTCACGCGACTATCAGGCTGTTGATAAAATATTCGATGTTTTTTCTGAGTAATATCGATATTTATGACCGATAAGAATAATCCCATCTTATGGCACTCTGACTTCTCTGAAGTTATGCTAGTATGAGAATTACTCACATTTTCATACATTGGAATTTAATTTGTTTAATATTATACCGATAACTAAATTAAATAATTGTATGTTTGAAAGAATTCGCGATTGTTCTTTTGAAATAAAGCCGAGAAATGGAATATAAAAGTAGTGCGTGGAGTCCCTCCACAGTAGAACAGGAAATTTTGTAATGAACATCAATTTATAACACTTGAAATGTAAAAAGAATGCCTCGTGGTGCATTGGTAAAACTACCGACTGAATTCATGGATTGGCGGATTCATGCCCACCCGAGTATTAATCTTTATCTGGATCTGGATAAAATCTGGTAAACTGACTACTCCCTTAATTTGGTATGATCTGCCCTATTGGATTAATAATGACTTCACATTATTTTTCAAGTTACTCTCAACAAGCCCTTTAATTTGGTACTCATATTATAGAAATGCATTAAAAATATCTGTTCGATATCTCAAATTGCGATATTTTCAAAAGATCAACAGCCCTACTTTCACGTTTTTTCGGATTTAACGACCTTGTTCTAGGACCTTTAAGTCTGATTTTTTAGTTACATTATCTTCATTCTTAACTTAGCCTACCCTTAACTTAAACTCTTCCTTCTAGTTCAGAGTAATAGTTAAACTGATTATTATTATACCTGATTATACAGATTCTCTTTTACTCGTTAAATTATTCGTTTATACTGTTAGATCATGGAAATGCTAAACTAATGAAGCCAAATAAACAATTAAATTTTATCAGGGTATTTAACATAACTTCACGCCTTTTTGTTACCCGAAGGTGTAGGCAGCGGCTGTTAAGCTTCGTCTCGCCGTTATTTTAACGTCCCAAATGGAATAGGTGGCGAACCTATAGCCATACCGAGCACAAAGTTTTCAGTCATCGATATTTATCACACTTAACTTCTGAAAACAATTTCGAAAAGTCATAGGTGTGAACCAGTTTCAGGAATCGAACCGGACCTCTGGATCAGAAGCCGTGTGCTCAACCACTGGGCCACCGAGATTAATTTATATACTTACATAAGCTCACGCCTGTATCCCATGGGGGTAGGCAAAGATTTTGGCTTTCCACAAGCTACGATCCTGACACACATCTTTCGCTTCATCCACAGTCAATTATGGATTCACGTCAATTATGGATTCTTACAGTTTGCTCAAAACAGCATCGACGATTCACTACAACCACCATCTCTACGAACGATCGTAAGAAGACAATCTTAATAAAATTAATTCAAAATTAAATGTTGACGCCACGGATTTCAGTCCACAGACTAATATGTATTACTGTCAGACTGTCAGAGTGTCAGGTTAAATTGACAGTCACGCGACTGTCAGGCTGTTGATAAAATATTCGATACTATTATTATTTTGCAATGAAGTAGGAAACCTATGGAAGTGGCATGTCGACACAAAATTGAAGCAGGGTGTGACGTCATTTGGCCGCATAAAATGGCCGGTTTAGTGCTCCGCAGAAGAATTCTATTTATCGATAAACGTTCTTGGCTAATGTTCTCAAAAACTTTATTGAGTATTAATTATTTTTAGTTCAAAAATGTGGTTTTGGATATCAAAATAAGAGTATATGTTTTTCTTATACTAATTACTTTCATAATTATATTTTAAAATAGTTAAATATTAATTATTCGTAAATTTAATACTTAAATGGGAAGTAAGTATGCTAAATATTCTGTTTTAGATGTGCAAATAAGAATGTTTTTCTTAGACTGCTGCCTCTAAAGTTAGTAAATCACTACTACAACATACCTCTAGATAGGTGCGCCCCACAGTAAATAAGAATGATTCAAATTTTAAACTTATAAAGCAACCGCGTGATAAACAAAACGAATTATAGATTATAAAAAGATTGTGTGCTTTTATGAAACCACCGTAAAAGTGAAACTTTTTTTCACATTATAGACATTTAACTAAAAATAAATGTTAAATAAAATTAAATATATTGAATGGACCGAATATAAATAAAAAGGCTTAATTTAATATTCATACAAAATAAGTTAATTAATAAATTCAAGCACTCAAAATTGAAATAAATCCATAAACAACAACATGGCCGCCATATTGGCCTCGGATAAAGTGAAAGGCGCTCTGACGAGCGCCTTTCACTTTATCCCTACTCCGCGGCCGACCGTCACGCGACATGCAACACACAGACGAAAAAGTTTGAGACGATGTAATAAAAGTTTCACTTTAACAACTTTCAGGATTATATCGCGTTTGAAATGAAATCATGAAATAATCTCTGTAAAGAGTTCGAAACATCGGGAAATAAATATAAATAAGTAATAAATAAATGCGATATTATCCCCAAAGTTGTTTTAATCTATGAGTGAGATTCGCAAAGTCTTAGAAATAAATATGAAAACGAAACATCTTCAGAACGATGTTTTAGTTACAAATGCATCTCTTGTGATTTTCAGTCTAAGATCAGTTAATTATTACATATTTAGCGAGTTTACAATAGGTTTTTACGCGTTATGAAATAAAACTAATTTATTTAGAAAATTCCGCAAAGAAATTTTGTCGGTAAAATTTTTCCCAACACTATTTTACTGGCTTATCTGACAAAATTAAAAGCCTCCCTAATTTGCGACAATTTTAGCGTCAGTAGGTATAATTGAGAAATCTAATTTCCGTATTCATTTAATTTATTTACGCACTGAAATACTGTTATACTGTTAACATGCGAGCGACAGTGCTGAGTAAGAATGAGACAGATATATGTTTATCTGTGCTTCATCCAAATGCCTAATATTTATTTATGCAATTGTACGTATAGAACAATATGTCTCGTCCTTAAATACAAGTCAATGTTAATTTATAATAAAAAAAAAAAAATGTTAAATAAATGTCAAAATTGGACGCATCTTTGACGTATGAAAATTGAAAATGTCCGAATCTGAACTGAAATTTTCAGAACATTTCTAGACAAGAATAGAACCTAACTTTATTATGCCGTTTATTTCCCTATAGGCATGTGTATCCATTTTATTTTTCTAATAACCTTTGAATTTTAAATGAGTTGCTTAAGCATTGATGAATTTGTAAATGCAGCTAAAGACTTTGTACAAAAATCAGATAAAATCCATGATGGATGGTTTCTGAAAGAAAATACTCATTGTGTAAATAAAACATATATAAAAAAATATGCCTTTATTCCTCATGAATGTAACGGTAATAATATTATATTAAAAGTGGAGTATATAATTTTCTTTCATATGAGCTATCAAGTTCCTACTTTCAGTTTCAACATTTGGAACTCTTCTGGATCTCTTATATCTTTAGAAGAAATAAGACTCATGTCTTTTTTACAGTAAGTATTCTCTTTACTGGTTCTCCTTACAGCTAAATGACTTATTAAATATGTACCTAGTTCGGGTGAAATTGTTCTTAAATTGGTTTTTAGCATTTTTTATAGTTTATCTGAAAATTATGGAATAGTTTCTTATTTACAGAATAAATCAGAAAGAATTCTACTCGGTAATAACCCAACAAGAGCATCCGTTATTCCAACGGCCCTATTTTATGGTTCACCCATGTCACACCGATGAATTACTGACTATGTTCCAAAATAAATCTAAAAACATTATTGTTACATTTTTAGGACTTATTACACCTTTAATAAATCTCAATTTATCTATGGACTATGGATTGTAAAATATATCTAGTATTCATAGCACCAATTTAAAAGAGGTGTATTGAAATATTACTGGTGAGAAGTGGAATCATAAACACATGATATAAAATAACTTCATTATATATCAACACTTGGAGACTAGTCAAAGGAAAAGACTGCTATATATTTACTAATATATTGTATATTTAGTGAATTAAATAACATGTCCCTAATTTTGTAATTAATCACTTTTGACAATTGTTAATTATCTACAAGAGTCATTAGTAATATTATGTAAAGATTATTTTATTTTTGTTATTTATTCATTACTGTTTAAATAAGATGTAAATAGAAGCTTTGTGAGTGGTCAACTTCTGCTGGTCTATGTTTGCTGATGAAAATAATGCCAATACTCAGTATGGGAAATGTATAAAACTAATAGTAATGGTAGGTGTTGGTCACACTTTTGAAAGTTTACTTTATAAAGTTATTGCAAAGCGACTGATTGATGCCTCTCGAGACCAGAGGACGGCTGGTTTAATTTTCACACAGAGCATTAGCATTGCCATTCAGTGTGGCAATGCAGCCAGTCTTCTGGGCACGCTGCCAGTAGACCGAGATGCGGAGAATAAATTTCACCTTGATTTTTAATTGTATACATTTTAATGTTGTTTAATAAGTGTAAATGCATTTATAAATTGTTACACTTGCATACTAATAAATTAAGCGAAACTTAATATTGTTTTTAACTTATATATATATACCTCAATACCTTTAAATGCACCCAGTTAAAATAATTCTTGTGTGGAGTAATGCTTAAGTTTCACATCAAACTGAGCCCAAAGCATGACCTGGATTGTTGGACATCCTTGGATGCCAATCATTGTAGACCGCACACATGTCAGCATTGAATGAAAGTGTCTGATACAAAATAAAATTTCTAATATCAGAATATTCTTTTTTTAACTACCTCGTGAAATACCACGACCTCTCAGAAGATCGATGTTAAGTGGCCCATGCCGCGTTTCGTTCGGTGAGAAAGGTACCCGGAGGCCCACCCACCTTCCCTATCCCCTATCCCTTCAATCCCTTAACGGTCGTCAACGCCACAGTAACACTATACCTATGCTGGTGTCCGTGGGTGGCTTTGGTTGCTTACCATCAGGTGACAAGCCTGCTCGTTAACACTCCTATCCCATAAAAATAAAAAGTATCTTCAAGGAAGGTAAAACTAATAGAAGGTGTAGACTACCTAAACCTCGACTCCCTCAATTTTTCGTCCTAAATGTGACGCCAGAACCTATTGTCGTTCACAGGGCATAATGATTTCAGACACCAATACAATCAATAATGAAAAAAATCCGGGAAGTCATTGGTCAGCCCGAAATCGATTCCACGACTTCTGCTTCAGAAGCGGAAAGCTTGACCACAGAACCACTGAGACGTATTCAGAATATTTAAAACCAAGAACAATAGAACCATCTTTGTATCTTTATTGTATGGCAGTTCATTGTCTCAGTGGTCGAGCACCCCGCTTCTGAATCAAGAAGTCGCGGGCTCAAATCCTGGCTCACAACAATGACTAAGAAATTATTTTCGGAAGTTATGTGTGTTAAATATCGATGACTGAAAACTTTGTGCCCGGTATGGCAATAGGTTGGCCACCTATTCCATTTGGGACGTAAACATAACGGCAAGACGAGTCTTAACAGCCGCTGCCTACACCTTCGGGTAGAAAAGAAAAAGGCGTGAAGTTATGTTAGGTATGTTATATGGTTTATCTACTGTGGTAGTGTCTACTGTTGTACAAATAAGAAAACGTAAACCAATCCTCATCCTAGACGATTGCTAGTCATATTTCCTGAAGTTTCCTGAACAGGTCAATGGCTGGGTTATCTATAGGGTGATTACCTAACAGCCATAGTAGCAATGCGATAGTAAACGTTATCTGTAATAATCAGTTATTAGTGATTAAATTACTGATCACAATTTGCCCTAGCCTTTACTACAATAGAAAAAACTACCTACATACAAAGCAATCTGGCTTGCTGTCCTTTTTTTTTTCATGGAATTGGAGGGCAAAACGTATTCGTCATGTGGTGTTAAATAATTACCACAGCCCATGGACCACACAGATAGTGTTACAGTTGCGTTGCCGGTCTTTACGGATAGGATCAAAGTCAAAATAACTTTATTTTTATAGGTCTTCACAGACACTTAAAAATAGTCAACAAGTACAGATGAGAGGACAGTACATGTACAGATGAGGATGAGAAAGGAGATGGGCCTCCAGATACTTTTCTTTCAGAACGAAACGTGACATGTGCCATTTTACATCGATATTCTAAAAGGTCGTGGCATTTCACCAAGTACGTACCTAACAATGGGTTACCTATCTGGATTACCCTAGCTATCAACTAGTTTACCGACTTACTGCAGTCTAAGGGTCATCAGACAGGTATTGTCATTAAATTACACGATTTTGTGACCAAATAGGTCTTAGGTTTATCGTCTAATTAGTACCTAAACACGTAATTAATGGCGCCATAGTAGCATTGCGTCAAAAGTTGAATGATATACTTGCATACCAGTTTCTATAATGCCGTCCTCTAACTAAGCCGTAAGTTCTATCAAATTATTGAAGACCCGGTAGAAGAACTTCCAGATTCTGGATACTTCATTACGCATGGACGTTATAAGTGTTCATTATAGACTTACATATATCAACTGTACCTGAAAGCTTGTGTTTTAAGCCAGAAGAGTGCAATTTTTGATGATTTCATGAGGCAGATATACCTGCCTACACCTTTGGATATTACTGACGCGTGGTTAAATTACGTAATACGTTATTTTATAGGCATCATTGATAAACAACGACGCCGTAGTCAATTCAAAAATGGACTTTCGTCTGATAATGAAAAAGACGACTTAATGAAGAGATTTTGCTACCCATATTCCCAACACAACCGTCCTACACAATTGGTACCAATTTAAATAAATAAGTTATAAGTTACTTTTACCAAGTTTAGCTTAGAATAGTCGCAGTTTAGAATACAGACTAGGTATAAGTTAAATTACATTATAATATTAATAATTACATTTATTTTGGAAAAGTTTCCATAAGGTTAGTACCTAAGCATATGAGACTTAAATCTAGTGTTAGTATTAACAAAATGTTTACAATATATATGTCTTTTTTACATTAGAAAGTATGGACAGTCACCCACCTCTGTTGTATGGGTGAGGCCTACCTGTTTGCGAATACCCTTAGGATACCACTGGTGCTGTTTCGGACTCGTGCCATCATTGATGACCAGCGCCAGCTCATAATGGCTGCGAACGTGTCCGTATGCCCTTCGACAAACATGAATGATGTGCTACAACGCCACGGCAGCCCCAGTAGTACAATAGTATAAACATAAGTTTAAACATAATTAAGATTAGGTATGTTAAAAAGAAACTTAACTTCACACCTTTTTCTACCCGAAGGTTTAGGCAGCGGCTGTCAAGCCTCGAGTCACCGTTAAGTTTACGTCCGTTAAATCTCTAACCGTTACGTTACGTCCCTAATGGAATAGATGGCGAACCTTTTGCCATACACCAGGCACAAAGTTGTCAGTCATCTTCATATAATTTCCGGAAATAATTCTGAGAAATCATTGGTGACTCCGGAATCAAACCTACGACTTTTAAATTAGAAGTGCACAGTATACAAAAAAGATGTGGTGTCGTGGGACACCAGGTAGGAACGAAGTTCCTTCGGCTAATGTAGAATCGACAAAATTTGAAAAAAAAAGTCGTGCTTATTTTTATGTAGGTTTTCTTGATTTTTCTCTTAAATTTTGCTGATTAGTTTTTATTTAAGTACAAGACTTAGCTTTTTGACGTTTTAGTTTATAAATACCGGATAATGCTAAGGAACAATGATCGCACTTGTACGTACCATTTTCAGGTTTCTTCTGTAAAAAAAACATATATAAAATATGAAAACATCGAAAATAAAACTCCAAAAAATAATTCCGATACCGGGATTCGAACCCGAACCCCCCTGTAAGAGAGCAAGGTAGCCTAGCCACTAGACCATTCGCGTAGTTACACATTGCTCTAAATAAGCCAATACTTGAAAGTGCCCTAGTTTGGCATGGAAAAAGTGTCGTGACAACTTTTCGTAAGAATTTTTTCCGTCTAGCCCCCTGTCACAATGCGCGATAAAGAACTTCGTTCTAAAACTTCGTTCTAACATTGCTGACATGTAAAAATATTTTCTAGGAAATATTGTTGTTTAATTCGTTGTATTTCTGTTCTTATTAAGATAAATACATAAATTTACTTAATTAATTTCCTAAGTATTTATTTACTTCATTTATTATTAGTAAATGGTACTTTACTTACATCATTATAAATACCCTGTCGATAGCTTGTTTAAGAGGTCTCGTGTTTAAATTTGGGTTATTTTTGGCGGGTAAAATTATATGTAGGTTTCACCATCAGGGACGTCAATCCGACTTCGAATCCTAATAGATGATAAGATTTAACAGATTGTGTTCGATGTAAAGCAGTGGACTTTACTATTACATAAGCCCAATTAAAAAGACATAGGTACCTATTAGTTGCCTTAAGGAAACGCAGTTCAGTAGGTACCACAGTCGGTACTTCAATCAGTAACTTGTAAGGCTAAGGTGAACTTTATCAGTTCGTAAATAAACACTACCTACTTTTTAGTCGTTATTTTAAAATTTCATCCGATTATATAAATTAGACCGAATTCCTATGATCAAGTACATTTCGCTATATTAACTGTACTAAATAATTTAACCTATGCTCAGTATATTTGCAAGTCGAATGCATTATGAATAGGTATTTTAAATAAATATGCAGTCATATATGTAACTAAATAGTTTCATCAACGTTCGAATTCTTGAAATAGACTAGACTGTCTATATCTATACTAATATTATAAATGCGAATGTAAGTTTGTTTGTTACGCTTTCACGCAAAAACTACTGAACCGATCATCATGAAACTTTGTACATATACTCTTGAAGGTATTAGAAGTAACATAGGGTACTTTATATTAAAAAAATTTTTTTTTTTACGAAAGATAAAACAATTGTTTGTCAAAAAATCGTCAAATTTAGCTACTTCAATAATGAAGTTTTACAGTATTCGTAAATTAGATAACATAACGTAACTTCACACCTTTTTCTATCCGAAGGTGTAGGCAGCGACTGTTATGCCTCGCGAGGGACGGTATTACAGTATTAAGGGTTGATACTTATACTTAACTTTACTCATCCCTATCCCTATCCCTATCCCTATCCCTATCCCTACTAATATATAAATGTGCATGTAAGTTTGTTTGTTACGCTTTCACGGGATAACTACTCAACAGATCATCATGAATCTTTGTACACATATTCTTGGGGGTATTAGAAGTAATATAGGATACTTTCTTTTTTCTTATTTTTCTCTTTAATTAACATATATTTGCACCCTAAGGAGAAACTTATAATATAGTCTACAAAAATATCCTACATTAATACTCTGCATTTATATCATATAAAATTGTTAATGTCTAAAATTATTTATTTTTGTCACAGAGAAATATATTTTACCGTTTGTTGTTGCATTTTAATAAAGCATATTGTGAGATTTTTAAACGTCATACCTAATGTTGTAATTTTGAAAATTGATAAATCCCAGCTAAGTAAGAAAATAGAGTTAATATATTGATTCAATTTATGGTAATGATTTTGATACTTATTTATTGGCTTCAATGCGAGCGAAGCCGCGGGTAAAAGCTACTAATTAATAAATAACTATTTTAAAAAACGAACAGCTGTTACCGAAAACACATGTAAGGTCTAGGACGTCATTATAGAATCTACTTCGCCTCGCCGCTGTCACACCATCATTTTTTTTATTGATATCGTATTGAGCCGCGATAAGATAGTTTTTGCTATCAGCTCGACTGCTCAATCCATTGTCATATTTTGTATTCCACGATACACGGTCACACCTGATAGTGTTTTAAAAAAAAACATGTATTATAAGTGAATTAGTGAATAAAATGAGACGAATTGGTGTTTTTTTATACGATTGCTCCTCGCGATTGTGCCAATGTGTTAAATCCTTTTTCGTGTTCCTTTTCTGCTGTTACTGCTGCTGCTGCTGCTATGTGAGTACAAGAGCCTCGCATTACGTCATTAATATTATAAGCATTTTGTTTATGATACAAAATATCGTTTCAATTTTATCTGAATCGAATACGGAAGTTCTCAAATCAGTGATAAAATCAAGTGACAAAAAATTATAATTCTGTCATATGATGACGATTACACGACAGAAAAGAAAAAAAGTTAATAAAACTAATGCAATTTTGTGATTATTGAACATTGTCCAATGTCGGATGCTAAAATACTATAAAAATAAATACTTTTTTTACTTCTACTTAAGTAAATAGTAAAAAAAAAATTAAATTAGAAAATAACAAATTTATATTTTAATGAGACTAAAATATAAATTTGTTATTTTCTAATTTATATACTGACTTGAAATTTAAATGATATTTATGTAAATAACTACAACATATTAACAACATAACTCACGCCTTTATCTACCCTAAGGTGTAGGCAGTGGCTTTTAAGCCTCAACTTGCCGTTATGTTTACGTCCCAAATGGAATAGGCGGCGAATCTCTGGCTATACCGGGTTATATATAAGTTTACAGTCATCGATATTTAACACACATAACTTCCGAAAAGAATTTCGAAAAGTCATTGGTGTGAGCCAGGATTCGAATCCGCGACTTCTTGGATCAGAAGCGAGATGCTCCACAAGTCTACAACACACTCCACATTCACAACTAGGCCCATAAAAAGTGGTTCCTCAGTTTAAAAAGGTTTCTAACGTCATCTTCTGTTCGTTACAAATTTAATATTAAAAAAAAAATAGTAACAAAAATTAAGTACACCGGGGTCAATTGTCCCTAAATTGTTTTCGTAAACGTAAAACAATTTGAATTTTATTTATGCTAAATTAAAGTTAAATTGTGACGTTACTCATGAGATAGCAGTATTATTTGTTATTTCAAAGACTTACATTTTGGTATTCAAAATGATTAAGAAACTAGTTTATTTGTATATTATTCACACTTCTACATCATTAAAGTTTAAACATTTAAGGCGTCTCGGTGGTCTGGAGGTCGAGCATCCCGCTTTGGAATCAAAAAGTCGTGGGATCGAATCCGCGCTCATACCAATGTCTTCTTGGAATTATTTTTGGAAGTTATGTATGAGAAATATCGATGATTGACAACATTATCCCCGCTTTATGGCAATAGGTTCCTCCATGGGCGGATCTACCTAAGGCCTATTTGCAGCCCAGGGCTCCGGGGTTATAGGGTTATAGGCCCTAATATATAATTAGGATTAATAATACTAATAATAATAATTATAATAACTTGAAACGTGAAAAGTAATAGCAATGACAACCACCAATCAATCAATATTTAGATCATCATTATCAATATCAATCAGTATTTGCGCGTCTATGGAACGGAATGGGGATTCGCACGTCGTTTGTCTTTGGTCGGTGTATTTTTATCCACTCTTACGGGAGACTTCTCGCCGCGCTTAGCGTTTCGCTTAACGCCCTCTTTTCGACCGCTTTTTTTCGCATATTTTCATGCACACTCTGCCACACCCAACTCTCGCTGCCATAAGTTAGTGTTTGGATAAGTATAGCATTGTGAAGATATAGCTAGCTGGGTTTTATAGCTCACGTTTCTTGCGCTCAGGCATCAACGCTCTATATATCTCCTTTTCTTTCGACATCCTGATATACCTGCCTGCTAAATGCGCATCGAAGATAAATAGTTTCATCCATCCACCTTTAAGTATTTCCTTTGAAACACCCTAACTTTCCTTTTCATCATATGCAATTGTCTTTCGTCAAACAAATCTTTCATGATTGTGACTATTGTTTGCAAGTCCGACGGCAATTTGGCTAAAAGCACGAGCTCATCTACGTAAAGCAGGCAACTCATAACTACATCACTATTAATTCGTACTACTACATTCACAGACCTACCCGATATGCACACCCATTTTCATGAGAATCAGTCAAGCCATTTCGAAGGACTATTATAACTAACACTGGCCTAGTATAAAACAAAGTCGCTTTCCGCTGTCTGTCCCCTTATACGCTTATATCTTTGAAATAACCCAACAGATTTTAATGCGGTTGTTTTCAATAGATGGAGGGTGCCAATAAAGGAAAGAAAAACTGATGAAATATAATTATTTATTATTTTTGAAGCGGAACACAAAGTTCGCCGGTTCAACTAGAGTATGAGATAAAATTTGAATGCTCAGCTGCGCCACATATTCACTCATTCTCTGGGGATCTTGTTATAACTTTACCATAACTTATAAGGTTTACTTAGTCCCTGACCTAATGATGATACTCACCTACAAAATTAACTAATAAGGTTTATCCTAAGTCGCTGATCTAATGATAATAATTTTCCGTGAGAAAGGAAGTTGGATTGACAGACACTGCCGGTGTAAAAGTAAGAAAGGGCATGCTCCGATGGTTCGGACATGTAAAAAAAATGAATGACGCAAGACTGACTAAGCCGATATACAATGCAAAAGCGGATGGATGTAGTAGTCGAGGACAGCCAAGACATTTGATTTTTGACATTCCATGACCAAATAGAACGTGTTCTGGAGGAAGGAGATGTTAAGACCCTTAAAAATCGACGCGCGTGCACGAAAAGTTAAAAGAATTAAAATTTGAAAACCGCCAATTTTCGACTTAAATAAATAAATAAATAATATCTTGGACACAATACACACAGCGCCCTCTAGTTCCAAGCTAAGCAACTAAATGCTTGTGTTATGGATACTAGATAACGGATATTAATACATATATACTTTTCTTTTGTAAATACATACTTATAATACATAGAAAAACACCCAGACACCACACAAATATTCATGTTTGTCACAAATATTTGTGCTGGGTGGGATTCGAACCCCCGACCTCATTTCTACAGCTGGTAGTTTTACCAATGCGCCACGAGGCCTGTCCTTAGCGGTGTTGTAAGCTAAGGGAGGATAAACCCATGCAAATATGTATACAAAGTAGGTTTTTTTAAACTTTCAACTTCTGATTCAGAAGTCCGGGATCGATTCCGGGCTCACTGATCAATGATTTCTTGGAATTCTTTTCCAAAGATATGTGTCACAAATATCGATGACTAACAACTCTGTCTCCGATGTATGGCAATAGGTTCGCCATATCTTATTCCATTTGGGAGGTAACTTAACGATTCGACGAGTCCGAGGCTTAGCAGCCGCTGCCTACGCCCTTTGGTAGAAAAAGGCGTGAAGTTATGTTATAACATAACATAACTTCACGCCAGGCAGCGGCTGTTAAGCCTCGTCTCGCCGTTATGATTACGTCCCAAATGGAATAGGTGCCGAACCTATTGCCATACCGGGCACAAAGTTTTCAGTCATCGATATTTATCACACTTAACTTTCGAAAAGTCATTGGTGTGAGCCAGTGTCAGGATTCGAACCCGGACCTCGGGATTAGAAGCCGTGTGCTCGACCAACTGGACCACCGAGACTGTTATGTTATGAAGTGTTATGTTTTAGCCTAGTATTTTTTTACGTTATCGTCTCTGAATGATGACAGAATAACTGTGATTGGTCGTTTTAAAACAATTAACGACGTCAGCGTTTTGCTATCCAATACAAATTTGTCACATTAAAAAATACGCACTAAATGTACCGGTATAGGGTATACTACGGCTACGTATAACACAGGTGCTTATTTATCAATATTTCAAGAATTTATTATCGCTAGTTTATTTATAGAAATTCAATAATACTTAATCGTTTCCCATTCATTTTAGCGATTCAGCTTCCATAAGAACGATTGGTCCCGACTTCTGATCAATCAAGAAGTTAGCTTACCATCCCAATTATTTATGTTCTCCTGCCCAATCTGGGGGACCAAAGGCGCGATGTCGGCAGCTCTATGCGGGCATCCTCAAGAGCATGGCTCTTTACGGGACACCTTTAAGGGCGGACTCCCTCTCACGGAGGGAGAACGCCACCGCCTTGTGGAGGCCACAAAGGGCCGTCGCTCAACGGGTTGCGAGAACGTACCGTTTGGTAAGTTTCTCGGCGGCGTGTGCGCTGTCCTCCTTGGGAGCTCGAGGTGTGGGTGTTGGTCAGGGTATACGAGTACCCAGGGCAGAGCAAAAGGCGCTCGGAGAGCGACCTTCTATCTCGGAAAGGGAGACTATCCGGCGCGAGGCACGGGCCACGATCGTTAGCCACTGGGCTGAAGATCTTGCCACGGCTACCTTCGGCCGCCGGACGCTGGATGCGGTTGGGCCAGTCTTGCGGGAGTGGCTGGAAAGGTCGCACGGTTTCCTCTTCTTCCGAATGGCGCAGTCTGGGCACGGCTGCTTTGGATCGTACCTGTGCCGAATCGGCAGCGAGGAGACCCCGTCGTGCCCACACTGTGGCGCGGCAGAGGATACGGCTTAGCACACCCTCCAGGTGTGCCCGTCGTGGGCTGAGCCGCGCCGTAGTTTGATCGCGGCGGTCGGGCCAGACCTGTTGCTCCCCAGCGTAGTGGCTACCATGTTGGCCGAAAATGAGGCATGGTTGGAGTTTGCCTCCTTCTGTGAGGAAGTGATCGCAGAGAAGGAGGCGGCGGAGCGGGCGCGGGAGAATGATCCTCTCGCGGCACCGCTCCGCAGGAGAAGGGGGGGGGGGGGGAAGGAGGCGACAATTCGATCGCGGACAACTACTCCTTCACGGTGTCGGGCGGGTGACTGGCGCGGGGGCGCCTTCACCCGCATTGCACTTACCGACACCATTGTCGGACGGCGATGGCCGGCGATCTCCGGCCGTTTCTTAGCCCCTCACCATTGCGAGGGTCGCGCGAGAGTGAATTTAATATTCTTTTTTTAAAACATAACTTCATGCCTTTTTCTATCCAAAGGTGTAGGCAGCGGCTGTTAAGCGTCGACTCGCCGTCATGTTTACGTCCCAAATGGAATAGGTGGCGACCCTTTTGCTATACACCGGACACAAAGTTTTCAGTCATCGATATTCATCTTAGGTACATCACACATAACTTCCGAAAAGAATTTCGATAAGTCATTGGTGGCTTGGATTCGAGTCCACGACTTTTTGATTCAGAAGCAGGGTGCTCGACCACTGGACGACCGAGACTGTTTTACGTTTAGGGAATTTTATCCACGACCACATGAGAGACGAGTGCACACTTCTAATTTACAGACTATTACATTATATCAAACTACGCCAGTTATTTAGATATTAGTTAGATAAAAATTTACTAACATCGATACATTTATTGATTGATTAATTGATACAATATATAAAGTTTTTGTGATTAATAAATTAATGGCATTATGAAGTAAATCGAACGTATCAACTGGTTTGATATATGGATTGATTAGAACAGCGTTGTTGTCAATTGTAAATACTAAACAGATAATACTAAATTATCAAACAATATATATATATATTAATAACTAAATCATGATAAAACTGAACGTGGAAGGAAATGGGAAAAGTGGAAGACCAAGAAAATATAAATGTATTGTGTGAAAGACAATATTATGATGGGGTTGTAGGGAGAGAAAAGACCGGTTGCGACGATCCTCAAGATGCCCAACGATAGGAGCAGTTAGATGGTTTACTACTTCCCTTAGTCGACAAATTGTATGGGACTTTTGAATTCAAATCAAAATACTAACCTGCTAACAGTTTCAAAATGAATACAGAATTTGCTGGAAATTAAAAACATCTTTTTTCCTTCCGTAAAGTACCTACTTAGAATCGTCATAAAAAACTACTAGCTAAAATCCGCGGAGCTTAGATTGCCTTTCATCATACTGTCTTGAATGTGAAAGAGAATCTAAGTGCCAGTTCCGGCGTCAAGGCTTCTTTAGAAGAACTGGCAAGAAACTCAAGGCCGACTTTTTGAAAAAATGGGTATTGACGAAGAACCTAAAATGAGATTGAGAAAGAAATCAGATGAATCTTTAAATACACTAGATTGAAGATTTCTCCATAATGAAAGAGAATTTGAATGTTTATTGAAAATTTTTATTCATAATATATACGTTTGCCAAGCTACAGCATTAACGGAAGGTAATCCCTTCCGTTAATGCTGTAGCTTGGCAAACGTATATAGCATTTGTATTCAACCGGTTTTAATCGGTTTTAGTGGTCCCTAACCTTATTAATTTTATAAACCTACTGCTAATTAACTAGTTATCCTTTGCCCAAGTACCTAAATCTATGATAGAAATCTATGATAGAAATATAATGAAGTCATACATAAGGTAAGTACTTGATGCTGATAACTATTGAATCCCTATATCCTATACATCCACGTACTAAGTATACTAACGGCAAGCATTAGTTAGCATGGCCGCATGCATATTTTCCCATAATTAACCCTTAATGCGCTCCACTAACATTGACCATCGCCAGAGTTCCTCGAGTGATGACCGCAAATGTGGTCGAGTGCGATTCGCGGTTTAATTTGATTTGAAAATGGAACACCGACTTTAAATGACAGATGAAGGTATCTATGGTGATTTTGATACTTAAAAAAAAAATGTTCGCTATATCTTTATTCTATAGTTCGTGGCTAATGCACAAACCGCGTTCGCCATAATAAAAAAAAAACTTTAATTCTACGACACAACTTTATTAACTACTGAGAAAACTACTGAGAAAACTATTGATACAATATTTTTATATTTAAGTTATATGATAATGCAACTATGCGTTGATGTATTCCAAATTGGACACCAATCAGTCACCAATATCTACGCTAAAAAAATAAATTGAAAGCTAAAATTTAGATTTATGTTTCATTTCTATATCTATTACTAGAAATTTATACATACATACATACATAACTTCACGCCAAATCCCTTGCGGGGTAGGCAGAGAGACCAGAGCGCCAAAGGGCACGATTCTTACACGCCTCACTCGCTTCGTTGACTTTCATAACTCTTTTCATGCACGCGCGTCGGTTTTTGAAGCTCTTAACATCACCTTCCTCCAGAACACGTTCTATTTGGTCATGGAATGTGTGTCTTGGCCGTCCTCGACTCTTACATCCATCCGCTTTTGCATTGTATATCTGCTTAGTCAGTCTTGCATCAACCATTCGTTCTACATGTCCGAACCATCGGAGCATGCCCTTTCTTACTTTTACACCGACACTCTCTTTCAAACCAACTTCCTTCCTTACAACCTTGTTTTCTACGCGGTCAGCGAGAGTCACTCGCTACGCAGATTTTGCGTAGTGCCCTCATTTCTACCGCGTTTATTCTTTCTCTCTACTTTCATGCACACTCTGCCATACCCAGCTCTCGCTTCCATAGGTTATAGAAATTTATATAGTACCTACTTTATATGTTGTAGGGTATATACCAGAAGCCTACATTATTACATTATTATTAAAAAAAGTCACCTAATGGCACGGACGGTAGATAAAAAGCAGATTAATGTCGCACCTATACTTTGAACGTATTTATAAAAAATAAATCGTAAAAAAAAATAGTTTAAATGAAATCACGAGAAAATTAAAATCGTAGTAAGTTATCGTAATATAATGATATGGGATAATAATAGGAGACATATTTGGTAACCAAGGCCTACAAGAATAATTAATAATAGTTATAATCCTATAAACTAAAGAATTTCTAATGTTTACACGTAATCTGATCTTTGTTGGTCTATAAAAAGAACCTGTGGTCTGGTGGGCCAACTTTTAATTATTACTTAATAAATAATTTAACTTTTAATCCTTTACGGGGTAGGTAGAAAGAACAGAGCGCCATAAGGCACGTATCTTACACACCTCATCGCTTCGTTGACTTTTATAACCGTTTTCATGCACGCGCGTCGATTTTTTAAACTCTTAACATCACCTTCCTCCAGAACACGTTCTATTTGGTCATGGAATGTGTGTCTTGACCGTCCTCGACTCCTACATCCATCCGCTTTTGCATTGTATATCTGCTTAGTCAATCTTGCATCATCCATTCTTTTTACATGTCCGAACCGTCAGAGTCCATTATGATCACCACACAGAATTATCTTTTCATTGCCATCAACCAAATCCAGAATATCCCTAACCGTTTCCGAAAACTCCTCGAGTTCATGAGGATCAGCGTAGCTGACGGGAGCATAAGCTACGACTAGGAAGACTATTTTAAAATTATATTTTTATCACTTTTAGATAACGGGATTCCCTCATGGGAGTAAATGACTTAAATTCAAATTCAATTCAATATCAAATCAACAACTAATACAGGGTTCGAACGCACTTTCCATGCAAGAAAAAATAAATTACTTTTTTTATTTTGTCATTCCTGAAATACATAGCAACATAAACATAACTTCACGCCTTTTTCTACCGGAAGGTGTAGGCAGCGGCTGTTAAACCTCGTCTCGCCGTTATGTTTACGTCCCAAATGGAATAGGTGGCGAACCTATTGCCATACCGGGCACAAAGTCATCGATATTTATCACACGTAACTTGCGAAAAATTCGAAAAGTCATTGGTGTGTGCCAGGATTTGAACCCACTACTTCTTGAATCAGAAGCGGGGTGCTAGCCACTGCGCCACCGAGATTGTCCACTGCGCCACCAAGACTGAAAAAAATCCTGAAATAATAAAAAAGTAATAAAGTTTTATACGTTCTATGTCGATTTTTTACATAACTTCAGTACCAACCCGGTCCCTGATAAAGCCACTGTAAAACAAACTTCATAAATAACCGTCATTATTATCTGTCTTAGCACCATGAGCTGACAAACTTTTTATAAAATGACGAAGGTACGAGGTTCAGGTTTATTCTAATAATGAACCGCACCAGCGAGAATTTTTTTTCCATTCGTCGGCGGAGCCTATTGCCAATAAAAATTGATATTCTAAGTTATCAAATGTTTATTTTACTTTTTTTATGGAAACATTGTGAAAACGCTGTTATTTTGCTATTATATGTCGCGATGATAATATCTCGCAGTATCTCTGTATATACTTATATATGTGTATAAATCTTTTTTTTATGGAACTATCGCCGCCCATGGACACCTGCAACACATATGTATATTGTTACAGTTGCGTTGCCGGCCTTTAAGGGATAAGGATGGGAAAGGGAGGGGAAGGGGTGTAAGCCTCCGAAAACCTCCCTCACAGAACGAAACGCGGCATGAGCGTAAAGTGACGTCGATATTCTGAGAGGCCGTGCCGTGGTATTTCACCGGTCGAGCCTGCCCATTTATACAGTGAACTGCTTGGCTTTACCTCTGGTAAAATCTATCTTTACGTTTGTTAAAATAAATAAAACGGAAGTGTCTGTTTGACGTATGGTTTTTTTTTTGGAATTCCAAATAGACGAACAAGGCTATAAAAAAATTATTTCATAGTTTTGACAGATACGCAAACATTTAGTTGCTTATCAACGAAGCCAGTGAGGTGTGCAAGAATCGTTCCTTATGGCGCTCCGTTCTCTCTGCCTACCCCGCAAGGGATTTGGCGTGAAGATATGTATGTATGTATTATCAGTTTTCTGCTGAGTATTAACTTTACTGAGTGGATATTAATTCTTTATAATCTTTCGATGTCATTTTTTTATTGATTACTGGCAAAGAAAAACTGAGACCTTGAATACACATTTTATTTCGCACAAGAGTCCGATGTCACATTCCAAGAATGTAGAATCGCTTAATACTTGAGTAGATTCCGGCAGACGACAATTTGTTCCCTTCGCTTAGTAATTAATTCTTTGAAAAACAAATATGTTGCTGACAAGAACTTTAATTATGTAAATTAAACACATGCATAAGTTCATGCCACGTCCCTTGCGGGGTAGGAAGAGAGAACAGAGTGCCATAAGGCATGATTCACCCGCTCCTTTGAACTTAATGACTCTTGTCCTACATACGCGTCATTTTCTAAGGTTCCTTTCGCAAGGAAATGCTTAATTTAGTTATGAAGAAAGAGATTCGTGGCCGTTCTCGGCTTCTACATAATTTCGCTTTTGCGCTATATCTACTTAGTGTAATCGAATTCTGAAACAGAAGTTTCCTGATTCGAATCCTAGTGAAACACCAATAAACTTTTTGCATTTGTCTACAGCTTCGAGTATTATATGTGTGATTTTTTTATCGGTTAGGGGGGCATACGAATAGGCGTGTTGATAACACCTGATGGTAAGCAAATAGCGCCGCCTATGGACACCTGCAACACAGAAAGTGTTACAGTAGCGTTGCCGGCCTTTAAATTTGGATAGGGAATGGGTCAGTAGTAGCGATTGCAACCCGGTATGTTTCTTAACCCGGCCCGGCCCGGTAGCATTCGTCGCCGGGCTCGCAGGGCCCGGCCCGGTTGCTAGCGAAAGTGTTAACAACAAAACTTTCAAAGTATTTAATGATTTTTTTCTATAAATGAATTGAATAAGACAATTATTCAAGGTTAATATTTATTTCAAACGGGATTCTGAACAATTCTCACAATTATCAGTCTCTAAAAAATCAAAATTAATACTGGAGGGAAAAGTAACATTAGACGTCATTATTTGAAAATAGTAATAAAATAGGAAATTTATAACGGCCAAAGAGTAAAGTTAAACCTAAAGGAGTAAACAAAAAGTTATCACTCGCAGAAAAGCGAAATATTTTAATTAAGTTGACAAAATTCTTACGCCGAGCCATGTGAACTAGAATCTTCAAGACTTCATTAAAACAACTTTCTGGATTATATCGCGTTTATTTATTACTTATTTTATTTATTTCCCGGTGGGTGCCAAAAAAGGCACCGGACCCGGCTGGGCCGGACCCGTCCGGGCCCGGTTTGCAATCTCTAGTCAGTAGTGGTATGGGGAGGGGAGAGGAACAAGGTATTGGACCTCCGGATACCTCAATTCGAGAGGCCGTGGTATTTTGCAGGTCGAGCGCGCCCATTCATGCACCGAACTGCATTAACAAAAATTATCTCATATACATTTTTTTAAGTATAATTTTATACTTTCCTTATCTTGTCAATGTTTGGATTGTTCAGGGAAACAAAGTATCAGCAATACAGGAGACTCGGCAGGTCGAAGTGGGGTTGATAGACGAGCGGAAGAAGAAGAAACACAACAAGATAAAAACCTCCAAGTACACCTGGCTGTCTTTCATACCGAAGAACCTATCGGAGCAGTTCCGAAGAGTTGTCAACTTTTATTTCCTCATTGTCACGGTTATTGCTATTGTTATAGGTAAGTACAACTGGTAGTTAAATTTATTTATTTTATTATCGTTATCTTTTATAGTTATCGGAATAATTATTATTTAGGGATTGTCCTTTAATCACGCCAAAGATTAAACATTTATAAAAAATATGTATTTGTTTATGTACAAAATATCTACTTCAAATACATAACAATACGTTGAACTTATTAATGATGATTCATAACAGTAAAAGAGCACGTCAAAGATGACAAGGATTTTTTTAAAATAAATGTAATGCTTACCAATCTGATATGAACATAAACCTCTATATTTCAAAGTAATATACAGTCGACTCTTGTTAATTCAAACCTACGATAATTCAAACCTCTCGATAATTCAAAGATATCACGAGTTCCCTACAAAATCTCTTTATATTTCGAACTAAATCAATACATTTTTAAACTCTTGGTAATTCGTACGACAATATCATTGCTATGTAACAAAACGACGCGTTAATTCGAACTTATCGGCGTCCAACACTCTGCAATTCGAAGTTGCAGAGAGAAAGATTGTAAGTATGTACATACATTTTGCGACAAAAGACAAGATCAAACTTGTATTAACTTGTTTGTTATTTGAGCCTTTGTTTAGGCTATGATTACAGTGTTTGACTAATGGTACTGTTACACATGCTTTTTATTAGTAGTACGAAAGCATGCCATTACCAAGCAAGTGCTCAATAGTAGCATGTGTGTTGATACATTGCTAATAATGAGCATGTTAATGTGAAAATCGATAGCCATGCTAATATCGACCATGTATATTCTAATTCAAGTAGTAGTGGGTTCAAATCCTGACACTGGCACATACCAATGACTTTTCGAAATTCTTTTCGGAAGTTATGGTATTTTCGGAAGGTAAACCAGTATTACAGAGTTCTTTCAAAATAATAATTAATTAACATTATGAATACGTAAGTGTATGTACGTGACACGAATGTACCTCTAAAGTTCTGTCATTATTATAGAATAGCAGTTAATAAATAAGAATTGATCAACACTTAATAATTCGAAGTTTTCTTTAATTTCTCTCACAAATTTCGAACTATTTAATATTTCGAACACTCGATAATTCGTAATATTTTAAGAGTCCCTCGAGTTTCGAATTAACGAGAGTCGACTGTATATATAAAATGTGTTTTTACAATACGAAAAAGTCGTACCTAAATGCATATTATATGTTAACGTGCTTATGTATTAGTTTATATACTTTAAAAAATATGTTTATTCTACAAAAAGGATGCTATCCTGCATACTTTCACGTCAAGTCCCTTGTAGGGCAGGCACGAAAGAAGAGTGCTATATCGTACGATACATAAGTATACACCTTACTCGCCTCTTGGACTTTCTTAACTTTTTTCAAGTTCTTCGATTTTTAAAGCTACTGATATAGCGATAAAAAACAGCTACATATCTAAAGAATATCTGTTCTGACAATAGATTTAACATAGACTGCAGTTATTCTTATATCTATGGTCTGACAAATTATTATCTCGGGTAAAAATAAAGTTACTATAGATAAACTTTGTACCTGCTTTTTTTTACGGGATAGGAGGGCAAACGAGCAGGCGTGTCACCTGATGTTAAGTGACCAACGCCGCCCATGGACACCTGAAACACATATAGTGTTACAGTTGCGTTGCCAACCTTTAAAGGAGTAGGATAGGAAGGGATGGGGAAGGGGGATGGGCCTCCAGGTACCTCTCTCACCGAACGAAACGCGGCATGAGCCACTTTACGTCGATCTTCTGAGAGGTGGTGGTATTTCACCGGTCGAGCCGGCCCAATCATGCAGCGAACTGCTTGGCTCTATCACTTTCACTTTCACTAGTAAATTACCCACTGCTTACGTATTCTAAGTACGTGGTAGATATACTTTGCCATTATCCAACACCTCCACTATCAGTAAATAAACAATTTTATTATATTATCAATTTCCACATATTATCGCTACCTCAAAATATTACGGTTTATTTTAACATTATCAGATATAACAAACCGGGTAAAACTAGATATGTATAAAATTACAAAAACAATACACCTAAGGGACAATAGTTTCAAAATGAATTAGGTATTGCACACCTCAGAATAACGGAGCCTTTCCAAGAGCTTGCATTTTCCTAGAACGCAATTTAAACATCAACTCATCATTTCCTTAGCCCACTCTAAATTTAAACATCAATTATTATTTATTAATCCTATTTTGAAATGAAACCTTGACTGGGCTGGCTTGAACGGTGTAATGCGAATAATGACGCAAGGGATTTGGCGTGAAGTTATGTATCTACGATAATGACGACCTCTTAGAAAATCGAGTTAAAGTGGCTCAAGGCGTGTTTCATCTGGTAGCAAGAGTATCCGAAAGCTCACCCCCGTTTCTTTTCCGTCGCCACCCCCTTCTCTATCTCATCCTAAAAGTCGGCAACAGAGCTATGTGTATATGTGTAACCCTCTATGTGTTACAAACGTCCGTAGGCAGCGCCAGTCGCTGACCACCAGGGAACTCACTTGCTCGTTTATCCCATATAATTTAAAAAAAAAAACTAAGATATAGGTACTTCAAAGTTCTACTAAGTTCAAATGTATCGTAAATATCTATTAATATGTATGCTTGTGGTGGTGTGTCAATAATCTCAGTAATTTATGGCATCATTACTCATATCTTATCTACTTTGGGTACGAGCTCGATTGAACTAATATATCCGGCCGGTCGGTACTTACGTACCTACGTACTTAGTATTTATATTTCTACTAAATGTATATTAGGGATGATGAATTAATTACGCAAGTTTGGATAGTCATTATTCCCATGTTTCTCCTAAAAGGCTTAGATCAAAGACTTCAAGGGAATTTATGTTTCCTACAGTCAAATTTCTAAACTGATAATCAGTATACCACATGATTAATGGACGATCCCTATGAGTAGCTTAACCTTTAAACACGGACAGAGAGAAAAAAGTCATGTTATACGGAGAGTTATGAGAATGACTGTGGATGGACAAATTGGTAAAGGAAGACTGAAAAAGAGATGGATGGACTGTATAAAAGTTGATACAAGGATAAAAGAAGTAATTGCGGAGATGACGAGTGACAGATTATAATAGAAATGTATGACATGTATCGATCCCACTTGGACTGGGATAAGGGCAAGGAAGTGATAAAAGTCGAGGCATATATGTATAGTTTATTATTGCAGCTACAATATATATCAACCCCGTGCAATTTTAAACTAAAATGTATAACTACTTGATAACTAAAGAACTAAAAGACTTTATTACGCCAAGGTAACGACTGTACGGGAACGACGAACAGGGAATTCCTTAAATTATTATAAGAATTTATTGTTGTAGTAGGGTATAGTAGTTTTACATAAATAAATAACAATATATTTTATAGAAAACCAAGTACTCGCTATGAGAAGTATTCACGTAGCAACTATATAACTCCATCACACAGCCCAATCTTCTATGTGACTAGCCGAATTACGAAGTATAGATATAAAGGAGACCGACCGTAATGTTGAACGAATGGTCTCCATTTAGGGGACAGAATTTTCGCCGGTAGCGCGGGTTATTCATAGTGGTAGTCTTGCAGTTCGCTGCATGAATGGGCCGGCTCGACCGGTGAAATACCACGACTTCTCGGAATATCGAAGTAAAGTTGCTTGTGCCGCGTTTCGTTCGGTGATAGCGGTATCCGGAGGCCCGATCGCCTTTCCCCTTCCTTTTTCCTCCTACTCCCTTAAAGGACGTCAACGCACCACGGTGTACATGGGCGGTAAGTGAGAAGTTACTGACCACCACAACCCACTTGCTCGTTTGCCATCCCAGCCCATAAAAAACTTGAGTTCGCCAGTTTTCAAAAGGTACCTACTCGTTTTAGGTTCCTGTAGCTCTGTTTAATATTAAACACGAGTAACTGTACTTAAGCATTTTTTTATTTTTTTAAAATTTAACTTTTCAATGCGTGTTTAAGTTTAATAATATTATCAGCATCGGTACGTCCTAAATTCTATCGCAGCGAGTGGTAAAAAAGGGAAATAAGATCCTAAGAAAACTTATACCGTTGGCTCTCTTTGCATCCATAGCTTGTCATATAATTGTGAATTTATCGTGCAAATAGATTAAATTACTTGCAAAGTTTATCATTAACATTATTATATTTCCTCTTTGTAATATTAATATTTGGTGACAAGGCCGAATTGAAGTATACAGATAGATTTCCAGTGTTTAAGATATTTTTATTTAGCTTGGCTTTTTCTCAGAGATTAGATATAAATCAATGTTGTTGCCATAGATATAAGAATAATAGATCGGCAATAGTCACCCAAACAACGAGACCAAAAATGGGTTCTTGATGTGTGCATGACTTAAAAAAATGCGCGTAAAAAGCGCTTTAAAGTGTCAACTTTTACAAAATTAATGTTCATGTGTTAAAATGTAAATATCCTGAAAATCTAATAAACGCGGTTGCGCTGTCAGTGATGAATATTAGTACATTTCCTGACATGTGCCATCTATTATAGTCTATGCGAAATCTATAGTTGTTGCCGTTTTATATAAGGTTAAAAAACTAAACTCTTATTGAATAATCTTTTGGAGTGTTTCTTCAAAGGCCAATACTTTATATGTCTCTAAAGAAAAACTTTACAATGGTAGGTAGAGCCACGAGTAGACCAACTGGACCGGAGAAGCAATACGATCTTTCAGAAAGTAAATGTAAATAACGCGTTTCTGTTGCCCATTTTCTCTCCATTCTCCTCCATATACCTACCAATCCCATCCGGCAACACAACTGTGACTCTAGGTGTTGCAGTAGCCTATGGTCGCCGCTTGTCGCTAAAAGTGACTCATTTGCCCCCTTTAGCTTACAGTACAGTAGTTTTAGCTAGAAGCTATGAGCCAGATCGTGATAAGAGCTGGCCCGAAAATGACATTGATTTATCATTACGGAGTATGGGGCATCTATAAACAGACCGACTAGTTATAACAACTATATATAATGGAAAAGAATAGGATATGATTGTATTCAAGTGCTACGAAAATATTCAAATTATCTAATCAGGCAAATATTTGATATACCTACAATATTCGCAATAGTACAAGATTTCGTTTAATATATCTACTATCTAATACGTGTGTGTGCGACGTCGTTCTGCCCAAAATAGCGATGGTTTGATTTGATTTGAAACAAATACATAATTTCATTACAAAAAATACCGGTCGTTCAGTGACCGAGCTCGACTTCTGAATCAGAAGCGGGGAGCGGGCTTCGATTCCGGGCTCACACGGTGTTTGAAATCATTGGTGTGACTCACAACAATGATTTCTCACACCGTTTGAGTCCGTCTCTCGGTATTCTTTTCGGAAGTTATACGTGATAAATGTCGATGACAGTCAATTTTGTGCCCGGTGTATAACTATGAATGGGTTACGTCCCAACTGGAATATTTGGGACGTCTTGTAATGATTCGGCAAGTCGAGGCTTTAACAGCCGTTTCCTACACCTTCGGGAAGAACAAGGCGTAAAGTTACATTACCTTTTTCATTAAATTATTAAATTCGGCCAACCGATTTCGAAAGAGTTCAGTCATAGATATTGCATAGATTGATTATATGTTGAATATTAAATTTATTAGATTACTAGCTGACCCGGCGAACTTTGTTCCGCATCAAAAGTAATAAATGAGTAAAATATTTATATTAAAATGTTCTATTTGTTATATTTATCGGTACGCGTCACAACTGCTATGTCCCGCTATGTTAATACTGTAATATTTTCGTAAATATTCGTTTAAATTATTATATTGATCTATAATAAAGCCACAATCTATTTAGGACACCTAACTGGACGAAAGTTAATGATGTTAAAAATCGCTTCGTAAATCTAATATCTTTAAACGAGCAATTCTTGTATATATATATGTATATATATATATATATATATATATATATATATGTATATATGTAATTATGTATGTAAATATGTAATTGGAATCTCGGAATCGGCTCCAACGATTTTCATGAAATTTAGTATATAGGGGGTTTCGGGGGCGATAAATCGATCTAGCTAGGAATCATTTTTAGAAAATTTCATTTTATCGTGTTTTATCGATAATCAACTTAAACATCAACTTACTTTTTTATTGGAATTCCTGACATCTATTGGCGAATGCTATTACTATTTTAAATTGTGAGCAACTAACTTGCTTTAACGACAACAACACTAAAGCTATTCCAGCAGATGGCGTTGTTTATAAAAAAAAAAGAAAATACCGAGCAAAGCTCGGTCATCCAGATATTAAGCCATTATTTTACGTAAAAAGATAAGAAATAAAAACGGTCAATGTGGTTGATCCCTAAGAGATAGACATATGCCCTCGCGGACTTTTTTTTAGCTCTTTTGAAGGTGTATAATAATGTAGTACCTACATTGTTTTAGAGATTATATATAAATAAGAATGTAAATTTTTGCTAATACTTTAGTTTTATTATAAGTTTGTTATGTAGCTTGTTGTTTGTTTGACTTTTTCGACTTTTAAATCGTCAAATTAATCTGAATTTGGCCAAGGGGGTGGGAACAAAATACGATATGATCTACTGTAACTTCAATTTTGTGAGAGGTATTTCACTGGTCGAGCCGGCCCATTCAGTGATCTGCGTGGATTTACCCCTGTCTGAATAATAACTATTAAACAAGGCTTTTTGGATTCTTGAATTGGTTTGAAATGTTTGGGGTTAGAAACCATATTCGTCCTTATATATTTGTGTGTGACATAGTTAATTTAAATTTGATAAAACTTGAAAGAAAACAGTCAGTTTAGATATAAGTGTATAAAAAAAAACTCTTCAATCTAAAAAAAATAATTCTCCAATATTTTAGTTTACAATAATTTTTGTTTGCTTATCTAGTTAAAACTTTAATTTATGGTAGAATTCATTGCCATTTGAAATGAACCAAAAATACTAATGAAAATTCTCCTTATAGACTGATTGGTAATATGTATGTCTATTTATATGTATATATACATATAAATAGACATACATATTACCAATTAGTCTATATACAGGGTTAATTTTAATATACTAATACTATTCTACACATAGCTCCTTTGTGTCATTCTAAACAACTTTTCTTTTATCAGTTTTACAAAAACCTAAAACTAGTAAAAAAAACGATTTTTAAGATTTAATTGTACCATCTGACGATGATTACGAAATTAAAGGTGTTAGAAATGTATTTTTAGGCTAATACACTTAAAATTTAATGTATTTCAGGAAATTTGAATTATTTACCTACCTATTTAATGTGGGTATTTAAGTGAAAACTCGATTATTCCGCCCACGATATTAAGCATTCGAGATTATTCAGACATACCAACTGCGACTAATTACATTTATTAAATACTTGCCACCGCAAGTCGAACATACTCATACATAAAGTTAAAAAACATGTCGAAACGTGATCCTGCGCATGATCTCGGCTCCACACGTTTACTCCAACTGAATGGCATTCGTCACTTTACCAATTCGCACACAATGAGATGACACGCGCGGTACATCAAACGTCACGGGCGGTAACTTACGGGCGACTAACATATGTTTGGCTAATGACCTACGGGAGCAATCAAAGTACAAATGCCGCGTGACCTTGCCCCGCTACCCCCCCCATACCGCTGTCACTCGGTGCGCTCAATGCAATACGTAGACTTAGTTAATATTTTACAACTACCGATTTTAATTATTTAAATATGTTTTAAATGAAAAAAAAATTAAAATTGTGATTTTTAAAAAGTCGTAGAACAAAAGTGTTAGGTAATTACCTACAGAATATACCCTTAGCTAATTATTAGTATATTTGAAATAACCCTGTTTATACATTATTACATGTATGTGTATTAGTATGTATTTAAGTATGAGCATAATGTGTATTTATATATTATGTATATTCGAATTATGTGTGTAGAATGTATGTATTTATTTGTATTGTTGATCTATTTAGCTATTAATTTTAATGTGTTTGTTGTACACATATTATTAACCTGCAAACTCAATTGTTCCTCTATCGCTCAAAGGGTTTGCTGGTGAAAACTCAACAGTGAGTTAAGCTCGCCTTTGTACATAATTTCACTATATCTGTAAATTTCTGTCATTTTGTTCTTTTTGTGTGCAATAAAGTAATAATAATAATGAAATATTTCTCTTACAGAAAGTCCAGTATCACCTTACACGAGCATATTGCCGCTCAGTTTTGTCGTATTGGTGACAGCTCTCAAACAGGGTTACGAGGATTGGTTGAGACATAAGACTGACAACAAGATAAATAATCAGAGGGGTAAGCACAACACATTTTAAAACATAACTTCGCGCCTTTTTCTACCCGAAGGTGTAGGCAGTGGCTGTTAAGCCTCGACTCGCCGTTATGTTTACGTCCCAAATGGAATAGGTTTTTCAGTCATCGATATTTATCACAAATAACTTTCGAAAATAATTTCGAAAATTCATTGGTGTTAGCCAGGATTCGAACCTGTGACTTCTGGATTCAGAAGCGGGCTGCTCGACTACTAGACCACTAAGACAGTAATTATAATTTTATTAATAACTTTTTATATAAGAAGATTTAGGCAGCGACTATTAAGAGCCTCGACTCCCCGATTTTTTTTATTTTGCAAATATTATAAGTGGCGGAACCTATTGCCATACATTATTAAAATGTCGTCTGTCATCGATATTCGAGAAATAATTGATGTAAGCCTGGAATGTGCTCGATCATACTATTTCTTGAAATCTCCTTGCTTGTTAATTGTTAATAATGATTAGTGTATATGAAGTTTAAGTTATTAATATGTGAACAAATATACCTACCTACCCATAAACTTAACACTGAAAATAATGACGCATCGTCTATATTATCCAATACTTACATTTCATAGATAAGATTATCGAATTGTGGAAAACCACGTTTTAAATAACTGACGGACACTTTGTAATATTTTTACTATCTTGTCAGTTCTCTATCTTGTTCAGTGTATAGCAATTAATGGAAACGGTTTACCATTAGTTCGCACCATGAAATCAATTAATAATATTTCATTGTACGACAAGAGTAACATAACATAACTCCACGCCTTTGTCACCCGAAGGTGTAGGTGTTGTCTCGCCGTTATGTTTACGTCCCAAAATAATGGAATAGGTGGCAAACCTATTGCCATACCGGGCACAAAGTTTTCGATATTTTTCACACATAACTTCCCAAAACAATTTCGAAACGTCATTGGTGTGAGCCAGTGCCAGGATTCGAATCCGCGACTTCCGGATTCAGAAGTGGGGTGCTCGACCACCGGACCACCGAGACTTAAAGATAAGAGTATGAATTATAAGAGATTTGATTATTCTTCCATTATTAGAAAACTGCTTTGCTAAGAAGTAGCCGTAATATTTTTTCAATAAATAAGTTTGCGCGAAATATTCAACAAGCCACTTTATTTTTTTGTCTTATTAAGGGAACATAACTTCTTAAATAAAGATATAAGCTCTTCGGCATAGTGTCATGTGCTTTTATTTAGCAAATTATGTAGTTTGTTCCTTATTCGAATGTTGAAAAACACAATAACATTAGATTAAAAATATTTAAAGCGATGCTTGACTGAGTTCCGGAAGTATTCTCATGACAAATTTAAAAGATTCAGCAACAAAGTTGAAAAGTAGTCTATTTTAATAATGATAATATAAACGCATTTTAATAAGTCTATATCCATTCCGTGTCATGAAAACATGCTCACTGATCACTCAGTAAAGATGTGGAGTGAGTAAGGGTGTGGTGGTAAGGGCGTCATAACTTATGACGTCGGACGGCACACGTCATATACTTATGACTCATAAGTATATGAGGTGATAATACCCACCCTTTGTGACGAACAAACGGTTAAGTAGATTTGTAATGAGTTAGGCATATATACTTCTTTTTTGGAAGCGACAAGAAAAAACTTATAAGTGAGTTTATAGCTTTCATTCCCAAGGTTATCTATAGTCAAAGTCAAAATAAGTTTTATTTTCATAGATCTTCACAGACATTGATCAAAACAACTTTTAGGATTATATCGCGTTTATTTACTATTTATTCATATTCACTTCCCGACGTTTCGAACTCTTTACAGAGATCATTTTCACGAGCGATGAACAAAAACTTCACAGACACTTAAAAGTAGTCAACAAGTACAACTTAACTCATTATTTCAAATGAATTACTTAACACGATCGCTTGAGGAATGTGCCTCTGTGGAACAGAAAACACGGACGCAATCGCCACGAGCGGCCCGATTCCGAGTGTAGGGGCTATCATGAGAAGAATCGGGCAATTAACTCATGTGCCAGATACTCTTTTTCAACTATTGAACATAAATAACAATAATATTAATATCGCTACTGAAAACAAAGCAGTAGACTCGTGCATAAAAGGTGTAGCGGTCAGAATACTCGACCATCACAGTTATGGCCCAAGCAAAATAACATCAACGTCCTAAAGAGAAATTCTCTGCAAATATATTAGTCGACGCGACATCTTTTATTTAAAGTGGAAACGTTGTGTAATAAATAAAACTCATATGTACATATATTATAACTACTATAGTATATACTTTACAACCTCCATATTAATAATAGGTACGAATACTAACTAGGCAAAAGAAGAAGGCAAGAAAAAAAATCTGTCACTGTTCCTAAAAGTGTTAAAGATATAGAGAGACCTATAGATTAAAACAACTTTTAGGATTATATCGCGTTTATTTATCACTTATTTATATTTATTACCCGACGTTTCGAACTCTTTACAGAGATCATTTTCACGAGTGATGAACAAAAAGATGGTAGTTGTTCAAAAGCTATTTTCATTGATACAGAGAGCACCCACTTTTTGGCATACCGAGTTTGTTAGATTACCCTCCGTAACAATTTTCCACTAGCTTTGTTTTTAAGATCTTGGCTCTTCCACGTATGTTCCATTTTGGTGAGATTTTAACACACGTAGGAATGAGATTATGATCACGGCATCTCTTCAAGAAATTTAATGATGTTAAAAATCTTGCGCGCTTAGTTTTGAGACCTTCTAATTGTCGAATTTTATTAGCGGTATTTAGTCCGTATTGGTTTACATATTTATTTCTAAGACTTTCGCGAATCTCACTCATAGATTAAAACAACTTTTAGGATTATATCGCGTTTATTTATTACTTATTTATATCTTATTAATAAACGTCGGGTAATAAATATAAATAAGTAATAAATAAACGCGATATAATCCTAAAAGTTGTTTTAATCTATGAGTGAGATTCGCGAAAGTCTTAGAAATAAAGATTATAACCTATTTAAGATAGCTTAAAATGGCAAGAAGAAAATACTTATTATCAAATTAATAGTTAATAATTCAGACATGATTGAGAGTGGTGTTAGTGTGGAAGATGCGGATGATAGGGAAGTGTTGAATAGAAAAACCGGTTGAGCCGACCCCAGATAATGGAAACAGCTGGCGTATAAATTAGTGATTCAAAATACGAATTTGCTAGGCAGTGCGTAAGCTGGCTGGAATTAAGAGCTCATAATAGGCCTTTAGGACAGGAAGGTGATGATGATAAGTTAATAACCAATCAGTTTTTTCTACAGTGCAGATAGTACATAGAGGTGTGATCAAAGAAGTCCGGAACTCTTCAATCTCTCCGGGAACATTGGTTCGTGTCAAGCGTGGTAAAGAAGTGCCTGCCGATTTGGTGTTGCTCTGTTCTGCCGGGGAAACTGGGAAATGTTACGTGACAACGGCTAATCTCGATGGAGAAACTAATTTGAAAACCTTGAGGGTCCCCCCACCGCTGATTGGATACACAGCAGGTATTGTTGGATCATTTATTGCTTTATATTCTCAACATAACAATACTTTACGCCTTTTTCTACCCGAAGGTGTAGGCAGCGGCTGTAAAGCATCCACTCGCCGTTATGTTTACGTCCCAAATATTGCCATACACTGGGTACAAAGTTTTCAGTCATCGACATTTATCACAGACAACTTCTGTAAAAAAATCGAAGTCATTGGTGTGAGCCCAGGTCACGACTTATTGGTATAGAGGCGGGGTGCTCGACCACTGGACTACCTCATTTTCAATATAGAATTAAGTATCGAATAAAGATTTATTCTTTCAGATATTATGCCTCAAGGTATGAAAATAGAGATACCGCATCCTGTTGCTGATCTGTACACCTTTTACGGTAGACTACAGATACCAGGGTTGGATAGTCTGGCACTGACACCTGACAATATAATGCTGAGAGGATCCAGAGTCAAAAACACTGAATGGGCTATAGGATGTGCTGTTTATACGGGTATAGTACTTCTTCTACTATACGAGTTATTTTCTGGTCTAGACAGCTTATCGCTTACCATCCGATGATGAGTAGTCCTCTGCAACTGAATTAGTTTGAAAAAATGGGTTTCACCAATCGCAACCTCAGATAAATAATAATTTCATGTTCCAGGTGAAGAAACGAAGTTAGCTCTGAACTCGAAGTATTCTGCAAACAAATTCTCGTCATGCGAGCTGGCGGTCAACGGGTTTCTCGTGTTCTTCATACTTTTGTTGGTCTTTGAGATAATTCTCTCAATGATAGTAAAATTGTTAATAGAACACGCAAACCCTGAAAGAGATTTATATTTAGGTTTAAGAGAAGACAGTTCAAGTTCAATCCCAGATCCGCTGCAGGATCTGTTCTCATTTCTTCTCCTGTATTACTACATAATACCCATGTCATTATACGTCACTATAGAGCTGTACAAATTCATAGGTATGTATTAGTTTGGTATAAATAAACCTACTGAAAAATGAAACTATAAATAGTCAAAGTCAAGTCAAAATAACTTTATTTTTATAGGTCTTCACAGACACTTAAAAATAGTCAACAAGTACAGATAACATATTATTTAAAATGAAATAGAAACACGAGCGCTTGTGGAAAGTGCCTCCGTGGAACAAAAAAAGACACGGACACAATGGTCACGAGCGGCCCGAAGTGTTATTCTCTAATAATATCATAACATAACATAACTTCACTCCTTTTTCTACCCGAAGGCGTTGGCAGTGGCTGAAAAGCCTCGACTCGCCGTTACGTTTACGTTCCAAATAGAATACATGGAGAACCTATTGAATGGAGAACCTAGATGGATAACCCATATCAGGCACAAAGATTTCAGTCATCGATATTTATCACACATAATTTCCAAAAAGAATTTCGAAAAGTCATTGGTGTGAGCCAGGATTCGAAACCACGAGTTCTTGTATCAGAAGCGGGGTGCTCGACCACTGAACCACCGAGTCTTAACTATAAATAATAAGCATAACAATTGTGATTACTACAACAATATAAAAATCGTAAAGAGTGATTACTTCAGTATTTATTAAATTTTCTTAGAAATATGTCAATTTTAATATAGATGACCATTTCCGAGATATACTTTAGTTAGGTGATACTTAATTGCTTCCCGCGTAATTTTGAATAGAATTGCGTAATTGTTTAGAAATCCAGTTCACTGCTAGGAATGCTAGGAAATCAAATCTGGATCACATACGCTTTATACTTTATACTTCTGGATGCTTCGTCGGTCTTAATAACAAATTAATTACATATAATCGCTTATCTATAAAAAAATACGTTAAGAGTATTTTTTGTAGGTGCTCTATTCATTGGATGGGATGAAGAGTTACGTTGCGAAGAGACTGGCAGACCGGCGGTTGCCAACACATCGGATCTCAACGAAGAGTTAGGACAAATCGAAGTGTTATTCTCTGATAAAACTGGCACCCTCACTAAAAACCTCATGGTCTTCAAAGCATGTTCGATAAAAGGCCACATCTATGAAGAGAGGGATTCCAGGTTGTGCGACACAGAAAGATTCAATGAACCGGTAGACACTCTTCAGGTCAGTGTTTAATTAAAACATATTTGGACCAGATTAGCGATATTTAATTTTTTTTTTATGGGATAGGAGGGCAAACGAGCAGGCGTGTCACCTGATGGTAAGCAACCAACGCCGCCCATGGACACCAGCAACACATAGTGTTACTGTTGCGTTGCCAACCTTTAAGGGATAGGGGATAGGAAAGGATGGGGAAGGGGGGTAGGCCTCCGGATACCTCTCTCACCGAACGAAACGCGGCATGAGCCACTTTACGTCGGTCTTCTGAGAGGTCGTGGTATTTCACCGGTCGAGCCGGCCCATTCATGCAGCGAACTGCATGGCTCTACCACTAAAAAGCTTTTTAATTTCTAACACGTCTTGGAAAATTCTCTCTAGAAATTCGTATGCCAATGTAAACATTAGGTATCTTTGAGTCACAAGTACTGTTCTCTATGTAGCAGTTAGTATTTTCTTCCAGGCGTTACAAAATGTGGACTAGCATGACATAACGTAACGTAACTTATCTTCACGCTATTTTTTACCCGAAGGTGTAGGCAGTGGCTTTCAAAGCTTCGAATCGCCGAATCATTACGTTACGTCAGCTATTCCAGGCGAACCTATTGCTGCTATACCTCTTTGCCCCTCTTTGCTCTTTGCCCCTGCATTTAAACGGTCAACATACGTACAAACTTGCTCTGTGTTCTAAAAACAATGTTTTATATAATCCGTTATTATTTCTAATTAAAAACTTATCACAGTGGCGGGGTCTTTACTGGAATGGTTCAAATCATACCTTACTAATCGAGAGTTCTTCGTGGTTGTAAACGGTTTCCAATCTGTAACACACACAATGACTTCGGGTGCTCCGCAAGGTTCACATTTAGCTCCGACGTTATTCAATATATTTATTAACCACCTTCCTCGATTTTTCCACTACTCTGAATCATATTTATATGCTGATGACTTAAAATTTGCTCGCAAAATTGACTCACCTAATGATAGTGACCTTTTTGCAGGAAGATCTCAATCGGCTTATTGAATGGTGTGATATAAACAAGATGCAACAAAATCCTGTTAAATGCTACCACGTTCAATACTCATGAAAAGTCAACTTCATTAAAACTAATTACTTTATAAACCAAAATAAAACTTCTAAAGACTTAGGAGTAGGTATTGTTTGATAAGAAGGTCACCTTTATTCCCCACATATTCGAATATATTGCCAATAAAACCTCTTAACGTTGGGTTTCGTGCTTCGAAATACGAAATGCTTCAAACATTACAGGAGAGTGTATTGGAGTTTGGCAGCGTTGTATGGAGGCCACATTATGCCACTCATATGCTGCGTTTGGAACGGGTACAAAAACGCCTTGTTTGGAACTTAGCATTTTGTACAGGGAAATCTGTACAGTTACCCTCATATAAAATGCGACTATATAATTACAAAATACAAAAATTATCCATTCGCAGAGAAGTTATTGATGCACTGTTTCTCTTTAAATTGCTGCATAATAAAATAGACTGTCCCAATCTCCTGAATCTTATTCAAATTCGTGCCCCGCGTAGATCTCCTAGGAATGCCATCACCCCTCTATACCCACCTTTACGTAGGTCTGTACTCGGTGCCAACTCACCAATATCTAGGTTTAGTAAGATACTGAACAGTTGCAGTGACCGAGTTGACATTCACCAGGACAGTATGCGTAAATTTGTTAAAACTGTTACGGAACATCTGACTAGCACTAAATATACTGTCTCTGGCTAATAAATTTTATTATATCACTTCCTCCCTAATTATTGTTATCATGATTATTTTTATTTTCTAGTCATTTAATTGTTAATTAACTGTTTTAAGTTAATTGCATTTATCTATAATGTTAATTATTATTGTAATACTAAAATTGAATTGTATTATTGTTATTTCAATAGGATTTTTTGGTAATTTAAAGCCGTTTTTAAATTGCATGCGGTGTTAGCCAGTAATTAATTGTTACACACGTATATGTTTAATAAGTAATGTCTAGTCAATAAGTTGCATGTATTGTGTAAACAATCGTTGGCTAACCTTAATAAATAAATAAATACAGGTCAAAGATGGCAGTCATCGATATTTATCATACATAACTTCCAAAAAGAATTCCAAGAAATCATTAGTGATCGGAATCAACCCATGCCTTCTGAATCAGAAGCGGGGACCTCGACCAGTGGACCACCGAGACATCAATTCTAAAATATTAAAACACTTAATTTCTATTTCAGACAGATATTAAATTCTTCTTCAAAATACTAGCTCTCTGTCACGGTGTTCAAATATCAAACGAGGATATGAAGAAACTAAGTGCCCGCTTGTCAACCAATAACCTACAGCTTATGAATTTGTTTAGGAGAAAGAAAGTAAAATCATCAAACAACAGAGCTACAGATAATGTGAATTGGAATGCTCTTATTAATCCTAACGGGAGCAATATAGACTACCAAGGAAGTAGTCCAGATGAGAAAGCTTTGGTGGAAGCTGCTGATAGATTCGGTGTGACTTTTCTTGGTGAAGAAGGCAATAATCTCCTGTTGAAAATAGGAGACACTACGGAAATGTATGAGAGATTGCAAGTGGTAGAGTTCACTTCGGAGAGGAAGAGGATGTCGATAATTGTGAGAGATAAGGATGGGAAGGTTCGTACACAAATTTTATTATAGGTACCTTTATGCCTCATATACTCCAAAATATAGACATAGCAACTCTTGGTATCGCGGTAAGACATATTTGGCTTCATGGCATATAATTTTTGGAGGCACAATTTTTGGAGTCATGGTTATTATAACACATAGCTTCCTGAAAGTCTTGCAATCAATGATACGTATCATTAGTGTGAGACCATAAGTATTTAAGCTTGGACCCTATGATAAAACTAAGACAAAGAAAATGAAAACTAAATCTGCTTTTGGACATATTGTAGTTAGCAGCTTAAAAAGAAGCTTGCACTTTAAAATGTGTGGTTAGGAATTGAACATGAAAATATAGACTTAAAGTCATGAAATGATGGTGACAATAAAACTTAAATGGTTTTCAAAGGCTTGAGACAATCTTAAACTCTTTTTTGCATTCACAATGATTGCCGCCATATTGAAGTGGTACTTCTAATGTCTCTTGCAAAAGCGTTAAACGCGTTTAACGAGCCCTCGCATGTATAAATAATAATATACAATAGTGGAATAAAAACCGATGTATATATGAGCTAACTTTTCAATGTGTTTGTCATTAGTCTTGTGCGAAATGTTATACGAGTACATAAGGTATTTACGTATTATTAATTTTCTGACGTTATAATGGGTTGTCCTCACCAGATCTGGTTATTCTGCAAAGGTGCTGAAAGTTCTGTATTCCCGCTATGCAAAGATTCTGCTATCATCGAAGAAACAGATAGAGACATAAATACGTTTGCAAACAAAGGTTTAAGGACATTGGCTGTAGCTTACAGAGAGATATCCGATGACGAATATAATGTAATTACTGAAGGTATGTAATATGAAGACACAACCCTTACACTCACTTTCTTAAACCACTCAGGCTAAAATTTTCGGAGGTCTGAAGCATTAGAAAATTTAAGCACATAATGAGAACCGATAAAACAGAAGGTAATTGGCTTTCGTCAAGATGAATAATATTAACTTTTTTTTATATTTTACTTATTTCTTTTAATATTTATTAGTTTAACACATTCATAAATTTTAAATGAGAATATTGAAATAAGGTCTTCTAGAGACATACATTTCATTCACGTTTATTCACGCCTGTATCCAATACGGGTAGGTAGAGACTTAAGCTTCCGATCCTGGCACACTTCCTTCGCCTTATTCAGTCATACATTTCGTCATGCATTCATCTTTCATTGTTACGGGCGTTACGCATTTTTTCTAAACGGATCGTTTATTTAGTCGTGGCAGCCCCGGATCTTCAAATATTTTTAGGTGGGGCAAAAACTGAAAAATGCCGCCCCCGCCCACTAACATTTATTTTAACGTTTGCCGCTCTACTCTACTACTACTCATGCCGCGTATCCGGAAACCCAATCCCAAAAGGAAAGCCATTTCTTCCCATCCCGCTTCCGAGCCCTTCCATATTCCAATTTTAGAGACAGCAACGCAAGTGCTGTGCTAGCTGTGTTCAGATGTCTATGGGCGGCGATTGTTGCTTGCCACCGGGTGCTCACGCCTGCTGCTGCTGCGATCGCGAACATCGGATGCTGCGAGGTCGCGGCGATCAAGTGACCGCCCGCGTAAATTCAATCTTTTTGGGGTGATTTTTGCTAATAATACAGCCTAATTGCTAAAGAGTGACCGTTTATGGTCAGTCATTTTTTGTACTTGTACTGTCATTTATTATGTCCGTCAAAGCTAAGTAATTTTATAGTAATTTGGCCGCCCCCTGAACTTGCCCCCCCCCCCCCCCCTAGATCCGGTGCTGAGTCGTGGTAGCTCCTTCTTGATCTCCCAATCCTGACACTGCCACTGAAATTCGTTTCATGCAAGTCAATTTTAATTTATTTCATCATGAATTTTATGTTACCGATATTGTGATAACAGCAATTAAACGCTTGGACGGGCAGAGTGCGGATGCTTTACAGCAAGTAACTCAACAATTTAGAGTGTTAGAGCGACAGATGACCCTTGTGGGTGCCACTGGAGTCGAGGACTGTCTACAAGACGACGTGGCTGACACACTCGCATCACTAAGACGAGCTGGTGTCAAAATTTGGGTGCTTACTGGAGACAAGGTAAAAATGAACAATATATTCTCGAATTAAGTGATGAATTTAAATTTAAACGTAATATTAATCAATATCAATGTGAGCAGTTACGATAATTGTGTGGGCAGGACGCCAGGAAGATGTAAAACAACGATTAATTTGTACAAATAATAATAGTAACAAAAGTACAGACTATTATATTAACTAAATATGTTAACATAAAAAATATTAATTAATTTGAAATCTGGGTATTAGTCTACCGTATCTACGGAAATTTTAACTTGTTTGAACTGGGTATTAGAGAATCGTTTGCTTAAAGCGGCATTTTCGCAGATGTGAACGAGATCTGTAACTCAATCGTGATATGAGTTCAAGATAAATTTTCTATCATTGACTGATGTGCCTGACTGATTAGATATTGATTGATTGATATCAGAATGACTAAATATGATTTAGTCATAATACTAGTATTTCAGAGATAACATTATATAATACAATTATTTTTTTTACAATTTAGTCCCCTTTTCTACGAAGGTTTAGGGCGGTGGCTGTTGAGCCTCGACTAGTCGATTTTTTACGTTTCAAATGGAATAGGTAGCGGAACTATTGTCACATAGCGGGAACAATATTGTCAGTCATCGATACTTATCACACTCAACTTGAAAATAATTACGAGAAAACATTGGTTTGAGTGAGGGATCGACTGGTGTCGGAGTGGCAATGTTAATTATCAATGTGAAGAATAACCCATAAGATCATGTTTAGCTTTACTATGTTTTAATAAGGAGAAAATAATATAATTGATAACCCAGCCAGTCAATTCATCATGATTTAGCAGCAACATCAAGAACACAGTTAGCGCGTTCTGTTCTGGAGATATGTCCTTGAGAGATAAAAAGAAGTCTAATTCACATCATTTTACTAGTCCTTTAGGAAATATACTTGCTCTCTTGATTGCTTTTGAGAAGCATGATACGAAAGTAGGGTATAGAACAGAAATATTCTTATTATTATTCTCGGATAGTTTCTGAAGTATTAATTTCTGCCATGTATGAATTACGGCCCTTCTTTTTTGGAAAATATTTCATATAGACAGACTATAGTTATGAGTAGTCCAGGCTACTCATCACTAACTAGATAGTAGGAAGTAGTCGTTAATAAATCGATTTTGCGGTGAATTAGACAGTGATGTGATTATTCCGGATATCTCTCTCACCAAACAAAGGTGTCATGAGCCTCTTGATGATTCTGAGAGGTCGTGGTATTTCACCTTTCGAGCCGGTAATTCATGCATCAAATTTATCTTATAAATGTATAATTGATAGCTGTTGATATTTCAGGTTGAAACAGCAATAAACGTTGCACAATCGTGTGCTCACATCTCAGAGAATGACAGAAGAATGTTTTTAGTCAGCGTCCAAACAGAGGAAGCGCTACAGATGCATTTCGAGGAATTTAAACGGTTAATAGCAGAGCCCAGCTATAGAGACCTGACCTTAATTGTAGATGGAACCAGTATGAGCTTAGTGCTGGATACACCCACTGCAAACACCTTTGCTAATATAGCTATGATGTGTAATGCTGTGCTGTGCTGTCGACTTTCACCCATCCAGAAGGCGAAGGTGAGTGTTACAGACTTTAAACTATTCGTTCACTTTGAAAGCTTCACGTTTTAAAGCTTTTTAATTTTTTCTTTGACTGTATCTACGTTAAGTCTCACTTTAACTTATGTCCATCTCATAAGTTAACCAGTGCTACAAAAGATATGGCGAATGGTCAGCCTTGCTATTGCTGTTAGGTAATTGACGCAACTAGTTATTATGCGTTCCAAGAACACTTAGCATTCTGGATTGTTTTATTCGACCTATGTCGTCGGGAACCTACTGCTAAGTTTTTCCGTAGCGATATTAATATAACATAACACAACCTTACTTCACGCCCTTATCTACCAGAAGGTGTTAGCAGGGGCTGTTAATCC
This sequence comes from Euproctis similis, assembly GCA_905147225.2. Lineage (NCBI taxonomy): Eukaryota > Metazoa > Arthropoda > Insecta > Lepidoptera > Erebidae > Euproctis > Euproctis similis. The sequence goes on from LR990114.1 coordinate 7,575,238, forward strand.
TCGTCTCGCCGTTATTGTTACGTCCCAAATAAAATAGTTGGCGAACCTTTTCCCATACCGGGCACAAAGTTTTCAGTCAGCTATATTTATTACACATAACTTCAGAAAATACTTTCGAAAAGTCATTGGTGTGAGCCGACCTGAGTTCGAACTCACGACTTCTTCATTTAGGAGCAGGGGACCACGGATGTTATTTATTTTACATGGTATGAGAAGAGTATTTGGCATGCGAGTTTCTTGCTCGATTCTTCTCACCCTACACTCGGTGTCGGGCCGCTCGTGGCGATTGCGTCCGCGTCTTCTTATTCCACGGAGGCAATTTCCCGCGCTCGTGTCTAAGCGTTTAATTTTAAGTAATGAGTAACTTAACTATTTTAAGGTTGACTATTTTATGATTTTAAGTGTCTGTGAAGTCCTATTAAAATAAAGCTTCTTTGACATTGACTTTGGCAGTATGTCAGGTTATTTGACTTGTAATTGAGAATTTGCATAGAATTGCAAGCAACTTCTTGTTGTTCAATAACAACTAAAATTATAATAACTGTTTTTGAGTGATCTAGATTCTTGGTCATATTTAATTAGGGAACTGTAATACCTGTCATTCCAGATAGTGAAATTAATAAAGAACAGTCCAGATAGGCCAATCACAGCGGCCATTGGTGACGGTGCCAATGATATCTCCATGATCCAGGAGGCGCATGTTGGCTTCGGTATATTCGGCAAAGAAGGATATCAGGCTGCCAGGTGAAGGAAAACAAGCTCTTTATTTACGATTTCTTGGAAATTTATCATTCTCAATATGACGTTTTAATTAATTCGTAAAATAAAGCTCTTTCCAATTGCAGGTCTGCCGACTTTGCTTTTACGAAGTTCTCAATGATTAAGAAAATTATATTAGTGATGGGACACTGGTATTACCAAAGACTAGCAACTTTAATACAATACTTTTTTTATAAAAATCTTGTCCTTGGACATCTTATGGTGAGTTTATAACATATTTCAAGTTCACAATTAACTGGCTCATGCGTAGTTATATATAATACGTACTATATAATAATTAATCTATTCGATTAACTTGTCGTTTTAACTTTGCTCACAGTTTATATTTCAAATCGAGTCGGCGTTCTCAACTCAGTCGATATTCGACTCGATGTACCTGACGCTGTACAATCTCGCGTTCACTTCAGTGCCATGTCTGGTGTTGTCCGTCACCGAACAGCGGTGGCCCTCTCAACTGTTGCTCAAGTGAGTATACCAATTTTTATAGGTTTTATAAGGGTTATGTATCGAGTATTTAGCCAGATATACATAGTTACATACCATGTTTATTTTGTATGGATTAGGGGGGCTAACGAGCAAGCGGATCACCTGACAGTAAGCAGCAGCACCGCCCATAAACAGTTGCTTTTCCGGTCTTTAAGGGAGTGGGATGGGAAGGAAGGGGAAAAGGGGATAGGCCTCCAGATAACTCCCTCGCCGAACTAGACGTGTCATGACTATACGTCGATATAGCAAGCTGCGTGGCTCTACGACTGTTAAAATTTATTTGAGATCTGTGACAATTTGGATTTATTTTGCAAGTAAAACAAGTGCAAGACAGACGGACAGGCATCCGAAAGTTTCGTTTAGGAATCCAATGTTAATTTGGAATTTTAATAACCTTAAAAATATAATCATAGCGCCACCTATCGGTTCAAATAAGAAATATAAACCATCCAGCATAACTCATATGATCTAAGAATATATCGCTCAACAATTATGATGTTTTTTTTTCAGAAATCCGATGCTGTATAGGGAGATAGGAAAGAACAAGTTAATGTCGTCCACTCAGTTCGCCGCGTGGTGTCTGTCAGCGACATACCACTCGATTGTCATCTATGTGTTCTCCAGATTCTTGTTCAACATATCCATCATTAATGCAGACGGAATGACAGTTGATTTGTGGTAAGTTTTATACCCATTGCAATTATTCTTATTTAACACTAGTCCTCGCACCATATTTTATACACTACACCTTATTAGTTGTTTATGGCAGCAGAGCAATACTTTTTAAAAACTTCACTAGTTTATTAAAATGTATTGCTCTAAAACTGATCAAAGAACATCACGACATCGTACAGACATTTAAAGCATATACAGCAGTTCTTAGTCATTAAGATCTATAGCGATATCTGCTACCCTAAACATCTGATGTATCTTTTACTATGAGACTGTTGGATCGGCACTAGAATTTGATCACACACCGGGCACAAGGTTGTCAGTCAACAGTATTTACACGGAACTTCCGAGAAATCATTAGTTTCGTTGGTTTGAGCCGAAATCGATCCCACTACTTCTGGATCAAAAGTGAAGAGCTCGACCACTTGACCACCGCGACTAATATAATAGTATATCATTCATTCATTAAATATTGAAAATTCATTCATTCAAAAATGAATTAATTTAAAGCGTATCTATAAGCTCTTTCCTAAATATGCTCGTAAATCAGATACATATCCTTCAGCTTGTCACGTTGAGTGACCGCGTTACATTGTGGTCTTCGGTAGTATAGTGGTCAGTATCCCCGCCTGTCACGCGGGAGACCGGGGTTCGATTCCCCGCCGGAGAGCCAATGTAACGCGGTCGGGGGTTCAAAAATAAAATTCGCTCGACAATTAATTAATAATTTTTAATATCGAGTTGCTCCTCAATTTGTGGCTACCAAATCTTAAGAAGGGAGCAGGTACGACCTGATGCCGAGTGACCCGCGAAGGCTCACTGCAGGGGTGTCCCGGTGCTCCACTGAAGTCTCCTCCCAGATGTTGGCGGGCCGCCTTTCACTGTCAGTTGTTGACAGGAAAAGGTTGAGATGATAGTAGAGGTGAAAGTAAAGATGAAAGAAAGTCGAGGTGTGAAGGTAAAGCCCTGGGCCCCTGGGCATCCCCATTCACTGGCATCGACAATCAGTGCCACCACCGACCCCCATTTCTCAGAATGGGTAGACAGTGGTGTCACATGCCAGTAATTTCGAAAATGCCCAGGGTGGATCAAGCATATAACCCCACATTAAAAACATTAATATAAATTTGGAAAAGAGTTTGTTAACTATTCAACAACATAATTAATAATGTAGGTAGGTTACCACTACCTACTTGATTTGTAAAACTATCTTAATTGTACAGAATAATTTATATAGGAAATTACTCTAATAAATATAAAAATAATATGCTGCTATTAGCAGAGTCTGAACATGTATTAATAAACTTTAAGATGAGATATGTGATTATACTCTTTTCCATGATAAAGTGAACTACATGAAATGATTTTAATAAATTAGGCAAATCAAGCTCACGGCACTGCAGGCAATAATATCTTTGCTATTAGGGTGAAATAAATTGGTTAAACCACTCACCAATAAGATCAAAAGTTTAGTTGAAGGTTTAGATTATTCTGGCTCCTCACTTGGTAAAAGCTTCAAATGAAATGGCCGAATATCCTGTCTAATTTTAAAATATCTGGTCATATTAAATAATTAACTACCTTCTTTAAAGATTGACATTATAATTAACTTTCGTATACTACCTACAGTTGTATTTTTATTTATGACCCGGAAACCGTGTCTTTGAAGCCTAAATTTATTATGATATAAATTGACATTGTCACTCAACGTGACAAGCTGATAATGTAATCAATCCTCTCAAAAGGCACACACAACTTATAAAAACAAAATTTGATTCGTTAAGAGAAAGGGTTGGCGAAGCGCGTGTGACCCGCCCCTACTGACCATCAGAACAGCTATGTGTTTTTTGGTGTATAAAAAAAGAAGCGAGACTTCGTCAATTAAAATCTATTGTGTTATTTGTTAATGTGCAGGTGTTTCGGCGCGGTGCTGTTCCACTTGATGTTGTTGATAGTGAGTTTGAAGTTGTGGTTGCAAGCGCGATACCACACCTTGGTGTTCGTTTTGTCCATCATACTCTCCATACTTCTCTACATGGCCTTCAACACCATTTACTCGCTTTTTTATTTGTAAGTATTATTTATAGTTCTCTTCTTTTTGGTATACTAAACATATATGGTTTTATAAGTCTAAATAATTGTGATCTTACATCTTGTGGCATTATTTTGACGAGAAATATACCCCCCCAGGATACAGGGTGGCACTATTCTCTACACCGGTGTCATACGCCAATAAAATAAATTTATCAACATAGCGTATGACTACAGTAATGATATTTATCATGAACCTTAAGTCTTAATGGGTTTCAATTATTTCTACTTGTCATTATCGTTCTATCATGTAAACCGATTAGTTTACATTTATTGCCACGTGATCGGAATCAGTGCTGGCGTTGTAACAAAAAGTAATAGATAGCAATCAGATAGCAATCTGCTCGCTAGTCGCTGACTGTTAAGTAAAGTTATGTAATAGCCACCCGTCGTGATAGACAAGACTGAGTACAAGAACAAGTAGAGTTGCATGCACTTTAGAGCTTTCTGTCTGTCTACAATTAATAAAACGTTTTGTATTTCGCAGCCAAGTCGACGGAGACGTTCTAGGCACATACACAAGGCTACTAGAATCGACATCATTCTGGCTTCTAAATCTACTCGTTGTAATTGGCTGTCTAGCTCCAGACTACATGGTGCGACTTATATCCGACAAATGGGGAAAGAGACGTTTAGAAAAAAAGGCACCTCACATATTCTGCACTAGACTGTGATCTTTTTTGTGTTTCACATTTTACGATCGTGTGGAATGGACACCAATGACCAAACATAATTTGGACAAACGTCCCTATCGACACACTGACTGGTAAAATGAAGCACCCGGCCATATTTATTTTATCGTTTTTTCCTCATTAGATAGGATACTCTTAGCAGAATAGTATTGGTGAAGGAGAAAAATTAAAAATAATTATATGAGCAATAATTTTTACTATGAAAATTAAATGAAATATTAATTAGGTACGGCCAGGTTTTTTGATGTTTTACCACTCTGTGCGACGTTAAAAGACGATTAAGACACTCAAATAGTTTTGTCGATATTAATGTTAAATGGATTGTCATTATTGGATGTCCATGGTGATCTAGAATCGGCCAATGTATCAAATGATTATGATCACTATTTGCAAACAAGACGGTTGTTGTGTAAAACTAGTAAATAATATGATTTTCGAAACAAAAGGAAAAAATATAATGATATAAATAGGTAGACCGATGATCAGCTATCTACTTACGATAGCGTTACGTAGGTAGGTACACTGTTATTATAATAAAATTAGACTATTATTATTTGTAAGTAGATTATCTAAATGAAATAAAATTGTAGAAATTAAGAAAAAACAGAAATGAAATGTGATAAATGACGAAAACAGGGTTTATATTTAATAATAACATTCATGGTATAACCATTGTAATTTCAATTAAATTATAAGAATAGGGTAGGTACCTCTATAGTTACTTGCCTGTGTTGCTTACTTATAGTAAAGGATAAGCCTTTACTTATAAAAATTGAATTGCACTTTATTATGAACTATATAACGATTTTATATATCTTTTTTGTGGAAACGTGATCAATTCATGGTATGGTATACATGGTTTTCACGAAAACTAAACACGTCCCATGTTTCAAATTTTTTGGCGGCAATTTTAAAAGATGTGTAGAAATCGTTTTTCACGATGCATTTACTTCTGTTTTATGTACGGGTTATCGTTATTATATTAAAGTTTTATTGTTTAAAAATTAGTCAATATGATATATGAATATCTGTTTCATGGCCAAAATTTAGACAAAGACACTAAAATGGACCTCAGAGTACGAAAATCTCAGAATGAACAGTGAGACGTTTTTCTTTTGTCAGAACTCTTTACTGTTTATAACACCCAGAAAAAAAGAAGCAATAAAGGTCGATTTCAAATACTTTTACCCGTTATTATGAACCTGTGAGGATGATTATCATAATACCTATAAAGAGCTGTTCATTTTACCAGCTACGTAAGGAAATTAAAGTAAGATATTAATTTTAATTATTAGCTCTGAGCACACAGTGCCGAATTTTACAAACAATTACAATGCTTTACTTACAATTCATACTTCCGGGGAGAAAAAGGGAGAGCAATAGAAAAATTCAACCGTTCTAAAATTTTAACATAACATAACTTCACGCCATTGTTACTCGAAGGGGTAGGCAGCGGCTGTTAAGCCTCGTCTCGCCGTTACGTTTACGTCCCAAATGGAATAGGTGGCGAACCTATTGCCATACCGGGCACAAAGTTTTTCAGTCATCGGTATTTATCACACATAACTTTCCGAAAACAATTTCGAAAAGTCATTGGTGTGAGCCAGTGTCAGGATTCGAACTACGACCTCTGGATTCAGTAACCGTGTGCTCGACCACTAGACCACCTAGAGACTTGAGACTCTAAAATTTTACTTCAAAAATACAGTGTTTCATGGCAGCTTTTAAGCTAATATATGCTGCCAGCTACCAAAATGACTCCACACCATTTTCTCTTTGTTGTCATATTATTAACTTGGCGCATTGGTAAAACTACCGGCTGCAGCAATGAGGTCGGGGGTTCGATTCCCACCCGAGCACAAATATTTGTGATAAACATGAATATTTGTGTGGTGTCTGGGTGTTTTTCTATGTATTATAAGTATGTATTTACAAAAGAAAAGTATATATGTATTAATATCCGTTATCTAGTTATCCATAACACACGCATTTAGTTGCTTAGCTTGGAACTAGAGGGCGCTGTGTGTATTGTGTCCAAGATATTATTATTATCTAACATACACTTAACACTTTATACAACTATACCAGTTTATCGCCTTTTTCGCCGTTTAGCTTTATGACTTTTTTTTAATACTGTACAGATACCATCTAAATCCTAGGTACACATTTGTAAGCAGGTCTAAAATAAAACACAATGCTAAGTGATAATGTTTACATGTCAATATTAAAAGAAATATATAATTAACTATATTTTAATGTAAATATATTATTATAAGTTCAAGTCAATTGTAATTTTATAGGTAAGTAGGTACAATTCTAATAATTATCTGTTACATTATAGTTTTACTATGAGAAAATACCTGAATTGTAGGTGTTTTTCTTCTTTATTATTAAATTAACAAAGTAAGTAAATTTTTACTTCTAAACAGTTTTTTCTTTAACACCTACCCGGCATTCTTGGCAATTACTTGGCAAATATCTATTGGATGTTGTGGAGTGGTTGGCGAGTTCGACACTACCCAAGTAGTGCACCAGATTATAAATATTTGTGTGATAACAGTGAAATACTGTTCGGTATCTGCACCTGCATACCTGTTAAATATTTTATGGTAGGTATTAAAATGCGATAAGGAATATTTACATATTATTTTAACACATACTTGTCAGTGTGTCGTGGCCGTATTTTATGTATATCATAGATGACGTTCACGACCCAATTTCAATTTTTTTAAGGGATAGGAGGGCAAACGAGCAATTCGAGTCGGCCCATTGATGCAGCGAACTGCTTGGCTCTGCCACTATTAATGCTCGAATCGAACGAACCTTTTAGGAAGCGGAGGTCAAGAAGCTTAAAAACTGACGATCGTGTGTGACAAGAGTTAAAAGTCATAGATGCTAATGAAGTATGTAAGGATCGTGTCTTACGGCGCTCTGTTCTCTCTGTCGAACCCGCAATGGTCTGGACGTGTAGTTATGTACCTATAATATCATTAAATGTATGATATGCTAACACTGTCAACCAGCCATTGATTAATTAACCTACTAAATATTTTTAAATAAACACTTAAAATATGGATTTAAATATATATGACAACTTTTAGATAATCAAGGGGGTGAAAGCTCCATACAACAAACATCTATGACATATATACTAAGTATTATCTATCAGATATTCATGTATTATCTATGATTTGAACGGCGTAATATACATTTGTGCCAGTATTTTGTTTTTATAACATAACATAACTTCACGCCTTTTGTTACCCGAAGGTGTAGGCAGCGGCTGTTAAGCCTCGTCTCGCCGTTATGTTTACGTCCCAAATGGAATAGGTGGCGAACCTATTGCCATACCGGGCACAAAATTTTTCAGTCATCGATATTTTTTACACATAACTTCCGAAAACAATTTCGAAAAGTCATTGGTCGGACCTCTGCATCAGAAGCCTCGAAGTGCTCGACCACTGCGCCACGGAGACTAGGTATTATGATTATTATATATTACTAGCTGACCCCGCAAACGTTGTCTTGCCAAAAAATAAAATTTAAAAAATAAGGGTTGATCGTAGGGGGTTGAAATTTTAGGGTTGTATGTATTTTTGTATCCCAGTTCATAAAAAAAATAAGAAACAGAAAAATGTCGAAAAATTAAAAAAAAATATTGAGGGGTGGGCTACCCTTGTGATTTAGGGGGATGAAAAATAGATGTTGTCCTATTCTCAGACCTACCCGATATGTACACAAAATTTCATGAGAATCGGTCAAGCCGTTTCGGAGGAGTTCAATTACGCACATCTAGACTCGAGAATTTTATATATTAGATGACCACAGAAATAGATCAAGATAGAACGGCGAATAGGCGTGGCAAGCGTGCCAAAACCATGCACTATATTGCATGCTTTTCGAAACTCGCTCTCATTACGCGACGAGCGTTCCTGCCATGAGTTCAGGACGTAAAAAAATAGATAAAACGTCACATATATGCCGTATTATGCTGTGGCAAATTGTAAAAACAAAAGTAGTGAATCAAATATGAAATAAATAATAGTTTGAAAAAACTAAAAAACACGCTTTTTATAGAAAACCGAAATAAAAAATAGAAAATAAATTTTAATGAATTTAAATTAAGAAAATAGTGTTAAAAATTTCAATGAATATAAATTTAAAAAAGCGTGGGGTGCATGGTGTCAATAGTTATAAATATTTTATTGACAGTAGAGTGATTATCATTTCGATAATATCTTAAAAAGCACCCCACGCTTTTTTTAATTTATATTCATTGAAATTTTTAACACTATTTTCTTAATTTAAATTCATTAAAATTTATTTTCTATTTTTTATTTCGGTTTTCTATAAATTCTTCGAATTATTAGCGCGTTTCTTAGTTTCGAATTTGAGGAATAGCGCCATCTGTGACTTATACAAGGAACTCGTTTCAAGTTGATAACATAAACTTTCCGCTGATTGCCACTAGATGGTGCGATTTGTGAATAATAAACACTAAAAAAGAAGTCGGTTACAAACAAACCTACCAACCTACAAACATACAGGTGAAGCTAATAAAAAGCTAATAAAAAGGAAATATTTCGTATGATCAGTAAGTACAGAAAATCAGTAGAAAGTATTTTTTTGAGATTATAAATTATTGTTTTACTTTTACTATGTTCAATAATTACGATCACAAGTTGTATATTTTTTCGTTATGATAAATATCCATTGCTGTCCGCATTCAACGCTCGTATGCAAAAACATTGCGCGTATAAATTATACGCGTAATGTACGTCGAATCGAACGAAATACACAATACACCTGCTAGTTGATCGCTGTGTCTGTTAATCGCTGTGATTGGTCTTCGAATGTTAGAGATGGGCACTCCATGTATCGTTGAGTCTTAGGACTTATTGATAAATTAATTCAATAATAATTCGAGTATCAGCTCATGTCTTGCTTTGTCCCTACTTTATTCTAACACCACAAATTTCAACCAAAGTGCTTCGTAATTGCATTGGCAGCAGTTTATTTGACAGTATAAGTTTTCACCAATTTGACCAATGGCCGATGGAAAATCATCTCGTTCTTCTCAAACGGGCAGTAACCGAGGTATATGTAGACGTTCGGCTTCGTTATTTAACCAGGACTGTGAGGCCAACCCCTACAAAAAGGCAAATATTTAATAAATATGTATAGTTTCAAGGACAGTAAAATATTTATAATTAAATTTTATATACTATTGGAAAAATATGTTTTAGGTTTTAATATGTCGGATTAAAGTATTTAACATGTTTTACTTTCGTGATGATTATCGTTACACAAAATCAATAAAGTTGGTAAAATATAAAAATAATAAAATTAATACACGTTGCCGATATTAACAACGATAATCTAATGTGTGTGTCTCCTAACTAGTCGCCCCGCTCACAATGAAAATGACGTCACGCTGTGGGCGTGGTTTTTCAAAAAAGTGACACGCTCGAAATGTATGGAAATATGACATCGCGGCCGTTCTATCTTGATCTATTTCTGTGATTATGACTATTATTTTCTTAGTATTTACACTTTCTCTAATGGATAGTTTTGCAAATGCATGATGGTTTTACTTTTTAAATGGCTTGCTAAATTTTTTGCTTTTCCACATTTTGGATAACTTTTTACGACAAAGTGCAAAAAACACTTCTTTCTATCTAATTTCCTAAAATACGTCCACATAATAGAATATTTTTTTCCCGCAGATGCGTCCAGCAAATATACCTTCTGTGTACTAAGTATTGGGAATTTGTCAATAAAACAAAAAATACAAATTATTCATCTAAATTTATTTTATCGCCTTCAAAGTAGGCCCCATCGCTTGCAATACAACATCTCAACCGCTTCACCCAGTCTTCCATACATTTTTCATAGGCTATTTGCGGTATGGCCTTTAGCTCATTTAGCGAATTTTCTTTTATGGCTTCTATTGACTCAAAACGTTTTCCTCGAAGTGGTAATTTTAACTTGGGAAATAAAAAAAAGTCAGACGGAGCCATATCAGGTGAATAGGGTGCTTGGTCGTTTGTTGAATTTTTCGCTAAAAACTCTTTCACTATAATGGCTATGTGTGATGGTGCATTATCATGGTGCAGCATCCATGAGTTGTGTCGCCACAAATCTGGTCGTTTTCGGCGGATACTCTCACGCAAACGCTTCATGACGCCTAAATAATATTCTTTATTCACTGTTTCTCCCTCTGGAAGGAATTTGGAGTGAACCACACCACGGTAGTCAAAAAAAACTGTCAGCATCACCTTGATTTTGGTGCGACTTTGCCGCGGTTTTTTGGGTTTCGGCTCGTTTTCGAGACGCCATTCTGAAGACTTAAAAGATATGTTCACCTCACTAGCCAACTCTCTCAGACTCATACATCGATTTTCGAGCACTAGCTTCTTGATTCTGTCGATGTTTTCTTTGGTCGTAGCGGTTGAAGGTCTACCAGAACGAGGCAAGTCTACTACTACTTCTCGGCCTTCTTTAAAAGCCTTATACTATTCATAAGCCCTTGTTTTCGGTATACATGATTCGCCGTAGGTATTTCGCAACATTTTTAGTGATTCACCACATGAAATATCATTCGAAACACAAAATTTAAGGCACACTCTTTGTTCAACAACATTTTCCATTGTAGAAATCGCCGAGGACTCAAAACTATGACCAACAAAAAGTTTAGTTTAAAACAAATTAAATGACAGATCCCGTTCAAATTTTGCGCGCTTATTCAGTACAGTGCTACCAACATGCAGTAAAAAGATTAGAACGACCTCTTTTACGCGTGTCTCTTTATTGACATATGCCCGATACTTTTTACACAGAGTAGTATATAAACGTAAATAGTAACGTAAATTATACTGTTGTGATAGTTAGCACTGGCATAAAAATTGAAGTAGGAAACCTATGGAAGTGGCATGTCGACACAAAATTGAAGCAGGGTGTGACGTCATTTGGCCGCATAAAATGGCGGTTTAGTGCTGCGCAGAAGAATTCTATTTATCGATAAACGTTCTTGGCTTATGTTATTAAAAACGTTGTTAACGTTAACGATATTCTTAAGAAAAAATTTCGATATTTCGATATTTTATCTACAGCCCTAGGGTTTATTTAAATTAATCGATTTTTAAATTTTTGGGCAATATGTACAATTGGCATTGCTAGATTTAATGTCAACATGGAAATATTGACGCCATCTACTTGTCGTCCTTTTAGTCGTAGACATTGTTCAAAAACAAAACCAAAAAAGACTTATAAAAACTTTAACAAAACTTTTAGTCACGAAAAACTTCGTTTGAAAAATGAAGTTTTACCAACGAATAATTATTGACATATATAATAATAATGTCATTAATTATTCGTTAATTGATAATCGTGACACACTAAGAAAAATTGTAAAATAGTCTTCAGGAACTTATGTCTGCAACCGACCTAGTCATCATATAATTGTTGTTGGATTTTGGTGGGATGGATGATATACCACTGATAAACCCCAGATGGTTTTTGTAGTATGTGACTAGAAAAGTCTCCATGTAATATTTAGTCATTTGGAAATAAACAATAAAAGTAAACATATCAACCAAATGTCGGCTAGTAAAATAGTATTATTCCTTGACTCCATCTAGTGAATATTTGATTAAATGAATAACTAAACTGTTTCAAAGGTATAGAAGGAATGCGGTCATCGATGGCGTTAAAAATAACATTATGGAGAAAGTATTCTTTAGTATCATGACATTAAAACAACTTTTAGGAATATATCGCGTTTATTTATTACTAATTTTATTTATATCCCGACGTTTCGAACTCTTTACAGAGTGAAAATGATCTCTGTAAAGAGTTCGAAACGTGGGGAAATAAATAAAATTAGTACTAAATAAACGCGATATAATCCTAAAAGTTGTTTTAATGTCATGAACGTGATTCGCGAAAGTCTTAGAGATAAATATATTCTTTAGTAATTTTCGTTCCGGGCCAGAAGACCAAACTTAATATCGGGGCGTTGCAGATGAAAAATCGGTAATATGTAATTGAATGATTAAGAAAAAAATCGATTAATAATTGATTAGTCATATAAAAATACTTAAATATTAAAATCGAATTTTTTATTTTAAAAATCGATTTTTAATCGATTATTTCAATAATCGATTATTTTTTCACATCCCTACAAGTTTACAAATTGAGGTTATGTTTCAAATTGTATTGTTAATAAAATAAATAAATAAAAGCAAAATTATATATTTCTATTTTACTGAGTATTTATTTAATAAGGTTGTATCGAAAGTTTACCATTGATTAAAGAATATTGTACATACATCATATATAGTTAATTATGGCGTTAATGAGAGGAAAGGTTATACCCAAAGATGCCGTAGCTTTAGACGAAGTAGGAGCCACTGAATACATCTGGAAATTAGTAGAGGATTGGCAAACAACTTCTGATGTGTAAGTTAAAAGTTACGATAGGTAAAATTATTTCAACCTATACGTGGGGCCGCGCCGACTCTCGACAGCTGATAATTGCGAAACTACGAACCTGACTGAATGTTAAAATTAAGCAAACATCTTAAATAATATTCTGAAACTCTTTAAAAAAAACTGTTATGCAATAAAATAAATTTGAAAATTAGGGCGCCTATTGCCTTTGGTTCTGTAAGGCTTGCTCCTGTATAATTGCGGTGTAAATACCACTGAACTGCACCAAGTATATGTTTACAAGTGATGTATGATTTCCATCTAAAATTGTATTGAATGAAATGTTTAGAATATTTTTGATCTTTCTTAATTTTATAGTTGGGCTCTGCGTTATTCACCAGTTATACTTGGTGGTGTCAATGCTTTTTCTGGCATGATTATAAACAGATTCTATAGACAGAAATTAAAACTTGGCAATTATGGTTATTTAGCTTCTGTGATTCCTATCACTATTATGCCTGCAGCAATGACAACACTTTTTCATAGACATGTAAGTGTTGAGTAACATAATATATATTTATTTATTTAATTTGTTGAGTGGTCAATCCAATAATATTCTAAAGCATACTAATATTTTATGTGTATGCTTAAAATTTGACAGTTATTTTTCATCTCATACTGTGCAACCAGTAACTGATATGTTGCAACTTGTCTCTCTTTTTGTCCGACATATATATTTTTTTATCTTTTCCTAGTTTACTCTCTGCCACTCAGATTATTGAGTGCAGATAGATATATCCAATAGCATTGCTAGGTCCGTGAATACCTTCATTATTTACCATATCATCTAACATTGAGGAACATTCAATTTAATTACAGCTGGTAACAACCAACATACTATTGATGAAAAATGAATCCTGTCCTATTTGTTATGAAGTTAGATCAGCAGCCATACAGATAAGTTTAGGACTGGCTTATACAATGGTATTAGGACCAGCATCTTCCTTAATGGTTAGTATGAAATTTTGAAAAATCATTTGATTCATTCCATTCCTTCATCTTTTTGCTGACATATCACACCTGTGTCACGTAAGTTCCACTTTGAATATGTTTTCTTTCTATATATTTTTTATGGGATAGGAGGGCAAACGAGCAGGCGTGTCACCTGATGGTAAGCAACCAACGCCACCCATGGACACCAGCAACACATATAGTGTTACTGTTGCGTTGCCGACCTTTAAGGGATAGGGGAGAGGAAAGGATGGGGAAGGGGGGGGTGGGCCTCTGGGTACCTCTCTCACCGAACGAAACGCGGCATGAGCCACTTTACGACGGTCTTCTGAGAGGTCGTGGTATTGCACCGGTCGAGCCGGCCCATTCATGCAGTGATCTGCTTGGCTCTACCACCGTTGCAGTATAGATCAATAGACCAGAGGGGATTTTAATAAAACTTCTACTTTCATTTCAGTTGGCCAACCGCTTCAGTACAGCTAGGATACCAGATCTACTAGATGGGCCAAGAGTTATGTTTCAATATCTCAGAAAAATATCAAGACCATTTACTGGCACTTTGACATCTCTATTAGCATTACAACTAGTGGCATCATCAGTATTCACTTATTACGAAATGAAAAATACCTTTACAATTAGAGAAAAATCTATGGAATTGGAAACAAATCTTATGGCTGATGAAGACACTAACAATTTAGACACATGAATTAAAAATATACATTGTAGATTGTATGTAAATATATAGTTGTATTTATTGTTGATATTTGTCTTTATGTTATTTTTTTGTTTTTGTTATATTTTATACTAGGAGTAAAAAAATAGTACTGTTAAGGGGTGTAACAATACTATTTTCTTGGTGTTCAGAATAATATGTTAGGGAGAAAATTGTCCCATTAGCTTAATCATCAAGAAATGCTTAATCATGAAAAAAAACCAAATAAGAATTCCTGAACGAAAATCTGATAAGCTATTTCAGATATACCGTTTTTTTACTCCTAGTATTCACCTAGATTTACTACTAATATTATTACCAGTGATTTGAAACACTCTGCTTTTTACTCTTCTTACACCACCATACTATGTATCAAACGAAGAAACGGGTCACCTGGTGGAAATCGATTAACGCCGCACACAGCCTTGCGGGCCTTGCCTGCGTTTAAGAAAAGTTTGGATAGGAGAAAGGGGCTAGCATATGGATACCTGTCTCATCAAACGAAACGCAGTATTTCGGTCGAGCCGTTCCATCTAGTTATAGATATATGTATAATCTTTTAAACTAGAGCGCCATATGATACAATTTTAACTTCACTACTCTTACTTTCTTAACTCTCGTCATACACGCCTCGTCATGTATCAGACTATACGTTTCCTTAATTTAACACCATCACTCTTTCAGCCGTGTCAGTCCTTAATCATCACTCAGCACATTTTGCGCGGTGCTCAAATAAACAACCTTACTTTGTTATAGTTTTCAGTAATTACAACAAATGAATACAAAAACTATTTCGTTTTAAACCGTGTACTCGAAACAACCAGTGTGCCGTCGCCTCGTCACAATTAACACTAGCTATCTAGCTATTTCATCTCTAAATAGATATTCTAATTACAAATCTAGCCGTTCACTATAATAGATGATAAATTGTTAATTATTTTTGTTATTTTATTAGGTAGGTACATAATAATTACATTTCAATGGGTAGTGGGTACAACCCGCTGGCGATAACTTGAGACCTGGGGGCAGTGACGTCACAGACGTATTGTTGTACTGTACCTACACAAAAAATATCATAAACTTCCACCCGTAGCTTCGTTTCTGTTATTTTGTTAGTGTAGCGATTGTTATACTTGGAACAATGCTTCCTTATTTATGTTAAGAAGAGTGAGAGAACTGAGTCAAATATTTTAAATTATATTTTTTTTGTCAGTACAAGATTAACATGTTAAAAATTGGCGTTGCCTACAGTACAACACGAGCGGAGGGTTAATTGCATTCCAGCCGAGTCCCAAGTTATCGTGCTCGAGTAGTACCTATAAATAATACTCAAAACAAAATTGTATTTTAGTATGATATTAGTTAAGAAATAATATTGAAAAAAAACACTTAAATGATTAGTAACATCTATTTTGTTTTTTTACCATCTTATTATTTTTTATAGTCTTAAATTATTATTAATTAGTACCAATAATTTTTCATATAACTTCAATCTTCAAAAAGATCACCATAAATCTTTTGAACACAACGAAAATTGGTTTCAAACCTCTAATAAAACATACTTTGAATCATATATTTAAAGCAAATGATATTTGTAAAGCTTGGAATAGAAATAACTATGATGAATATAATTTAATATTCCATGTTTTCTTCGTCCATAACTTTTTGATAAAATTATTGATATCACGTATAAGTCGAGCGCGATAATTTCAGACCTGCAGGGGGTGACGTCACAGACGCATTGTCGTACTTTGTGCAAAAAAAATAACAAGTTTAAAATTCAAATATATAAAAATATTTTTTTCGTAAGCCAGTACGAGACCACGATGTTATAAAATGGCGTTGCTAAGTATAATTCGGGAGCTTGAGCCGAAGTTACAGGGGCAGCGAGCGGAGGGTTCCATTCCACCCGAGTTTCAAGTTATGCGTGCGTGCGCTCCTGTAGTAAATACCTATGGAAAACTTTGAGAGAATTTATACAGATTGGTATGAATTTTTGACAAATTAAACAAAAATGAGTGAATCATAATAATACTTATCAACAATAATTGTTGTTTTTGCTGTCCCTTTTTCTTTCACATCGGGACGGCACATATGGGACAGCAATAAATTTAATGATTCAGAATTTTATATATAAATCATTATTATGAGAATTAAATAAGATTATTCAAATTTTACGAGTGTTAATTTTTTTTTTAATTGGGCCATAATTTAGTTTAACAAGCAGGTTTTATTTAGATAGCAGCTGACCAAGTCTTATCGTAACTAATAAAATCATTACCCACAGTTAACAAATACCTAGGTAATTCTAAAGTCAATTTCGAATTAAAATCTAGTCAGAGACTAAAATGATATAGGTATAGCAATGCACAAAATAGCTAAGGTTAGCTAATTATATAACTTCAGACATAAAAGTCTGTTGAAACTTATTGAATGGGTACAAAAATATTATTATCTTACTTACTGTTCAAGACATAATTAACGGATAACCCATAAGATGAGAATTAAGCCTGCAGACTACATTGATACCTAACTTTTATTTCTCTCTCTCTTCTACCAATTGAAAACACAGTCATGGAGATAAATTCTCACTCAGCTTCAGAATTAAAATCTCTTCTCATAATTCTTCATAATCAATTGGTGAAAGTCACATTGAAATGCTCAGTAGATGGTTTAATCGCAAATAAAAAGAAGCTGTGGGCCTGTTTCCTATATATCATTTATGACTATTCCCCGTGAATCGTAATCTTCCAAACAAATAGTTAATAATAAAAAAACGTAACGTAGCCTCACGCCTTTTTCTACCCGAATGTGTAGGCAGCAGCTTTACAAGCCTCGATACGCCGATACGTTACGTTACTTTTTAAATGTAATAGGTGGCGAAGCTGTTGCCATGACACCAGGTATAAAGTTGTCCCGATCATCAGTCATCGATATTTATCACTATTAACTTCCGAGAAGTCATTGAGTCTGGAATCAAACCCATGACTTTTGAATTAAGCTCCACCACTGGAGATCACTGGACCACAGAGACTCTCTCTAAGACTAAAGTCTATAGTTATCCAATAATTATACCTTAATTTATATATTTAGTAAGATTGTTTGTTGAAACTGGTATAGAGTAACATTATTAGCAGTAGATACAATAATAATAATCCAGTCAATAGGTTTAAAAACTCCTTCATTGTAACATATAATTTATTGGCTCCTCAAATTAATTTATATTTTTAATGTTTTCACCCAAAGAACATGTATTGTTCTTAATAGCCTTATCTACCTAGGTTACATTCGCTGGCTTCAAGATTTTCATTTTTAGAAACGTTTTATTCAAGATTGTTATAATCATAGGCAACATTATTTCGGTATCTAAAGAGATATCAGAAATAAAAACAAATTTCTCAACTAGTTGACCACAATAATATGCAAAAAAACTGTTTTTTTTTTTTTTATAGTTTTAACACACATGATAGATTGAAAATAATAATTCGATATCTGGGTATTAATCAATACATGTCCACACACTAGACAACTAAACCTTAGAAATATTGTGAACAATATTCTCTTTCACACACACTCAGATATATGTCAAATGACAGACTTAAATATCCTATACTTCTTGATATTAAGCATTTGTTCCCACATTATACCAAGATAACGAAGTATCATTCATTTATACCACCCAATAACAAGTTGATTCAGGATTCATAAGAATCACATAACATTTATTTATAAACCATAACTACTGATTAATTGGGTAATTATTTGATTAAAATTAAAACACACTTACATAATTATAATATATAAATTCTACAATAAATTCCTTAATTATCAATATTTTTTTGTTCTCTTTCATAACATGCTTTATATACCTATATTTTTTTTTAGAATTTTTGTAATTTATATATATTTTTTTTAGAACAAAGTTTCGTTCTACGATTCATTACTTGCACAGGTAACATAGAGTTAACGCTTCTTGAAGCCTCAAAATAAGTACCTATCTTTGTTACAAAAAAAAAAAAGATACCTAGACTACAGATTTTAAATTGAGATCCAGTGATTCATTGAATAAAATGATGATCTTCAATTTTGTAAGCACTTGGTAGAACCAAGTAGAACTATCTTATTTGGTGTAAATAAAAGTATTAATACACAATTGTTTCCTCATCGCAAAAAGCACTCTTATTGCAACCATAGTTATCATACGATTAGACAAAAAGGATTATATGGAACACTATATTGTCCTGGTGGCATCTCATTTTCTCTATAGGTTCTTAACTACAAAATAACTTAGATATTGTCATAATTTGTGTTATGTATAATGTTTTTGATATATATATGTGTTCGTCAAAAATATTTTTACGGAAGAAAGTTATGCCATATTGAAACATTTTAATTTGATATTATAATAATGTACTCAACAAAAATTAAAGTTAGCACAGACAATTTGCATTTAATTATATGCCTGGTCATGCATAAATTCAATAAAGAAAGAGTAGGAATATTACCTTCATTTATCAAGAAAGAACTGAAATTAGCCTATGAAAACGCACTGCTGTAACAACTTCAGTCAGTCAGTAGTACCATTAATACTAGCATATATTTCACATAGAAATTATAGCATTGTATAACTTTATAACATTGATATCAACAGACATTTTAAAATAACACAAACTCTCTTTATACAACATATTATGCAACATATATTCGACAAACTCTAACAATATCCAAAATTATATACCATCATTGTGTTGATTTAAAGGATAATAATTATTTTTTTAGATTGAAGATATCTGTACCTCTTACAACCAACCCTGATTTAATTCACTAACCAATTTTTTTTTTATGATTTCAAGTAAAATACATACAACACAACATAATAGACAATTAGCACCTTCTTCTAAAGAGAAATTCAGATCAAAGTGCATTGCGGATCCAAAAAGAAAATTATGTATGAATTACACTTATTTATGTCGCTATACGAAAATACTTTTAAATCAATAATTATGCATTTTACACAAGAATAAAAACTGCAAACTTGCATTTCCAGTAAATAAAACTCGACTATTGTATACTAAAAAGTATAACATTTTCAAGATGGCACCACATGTTAGAAAAAGGAATGTTGTTGGCAGTATTGTTCCCTAACAATAAATGATTCTTACCAAACACGATTGATTGGACACACTCATCAATTCACTTTGAGCAGAACTCTGACTCAGCATACTTCTGAAGGCGAAGATTTCAGGTAGTGCTTCACATGGCCTTCCAATATGAGACTGGACACTAAACATCAACTTATGAACTAATTTATTACTAACACGATATTTGTAACCACTATGCCCACTCGTATAATTGAGATATATTCTCTTATGATAATATATATATGGTATACAGATATATGTATACGCTAGTCTTAAATTGTTATGTGGGTACCCAACAGTGGGTGGACATGCTGTTTGCTAGCAACGCTGGTTGATATAATCATTGTATGTAGCCGATATTTCCTCAGACTGGTAGCGAGTCAATTTGATGCTACGTCTCATTTCAGTGGTTATTGTCGCCTTGTAACCACCCTTACGAAGAAGAGAGTCAATTGTTTGCACTTGGTCCCATCCTGAAACAATATATAAAATAATCATGACAATTTTAAGATAATATAGAGATTTATATAAACAAATAAAAAAAAATAGAGGTTCTTCATGGGAGGTGAAAATTTAGGGTTGTATGTATTTTTGTACGACGTTTCATGAAAAAAAATGTAATAATAAAAAAAATAATTAAGGATTCTCATGCTTAGGCTGTTTGCAATATTGGAATAACCGCTTCTTACTGCATGCATATGAATATAAACTTGGTATATACACCAAATATTTTTTTTTTTAAATCTGTCTGTTTGTTTGTTCTGACTAATTTCTGAAATGATTGGCCTGATTTTAACAGGACTTTTATTGGCAGGTAGGCAATTTAATACAGAGTAACTTAGGTTTCTTTTATTCTAAAAAATGAGTCAATCTCATTTGTTGCTCTGAGAGACAACAAAGTTTAGTCAATTGTCAATAAGTGTCTAGAAGAAGTTCAAATAAATGTTGTTCAGGTATATAAAATAAATGTATAGCACACCTTGCTCTGTGGCCACTTGTGGTAAATAAGTTGCAGTTCTCTTTGTGCCACGTTCACTAACAAACTCGATTCTGATACCATGTTTACCAAGCTTCCAGTCTAGATAATGCTCAGCTTCTTCAAAGTGTTGCAGGATAGATACAGATACAGTTAGTCGAGGCACTTCTTCCCGTGTGATAGGAGTGAAACGAGAATCTTTCAGAGCACTTGTTATTGCATATTCACGGAGTCCTGGAAAAATCGAATTCAAAATTTGTTTAATGCATATAAAATTTGTTCGCTACTTAATGTTTATGATGATGACTAGTTGACCCGGCGAACTTCGTTCCGCATCAAAAGAAATAAATTAGTAATATTTGGATCTTAAAAAGTTCAATTTGTGCTATTTATCGGCACGCGTTTTGGCGCGCAAACGCAACTGCTATGTACCGTTATGTTAATACTGTAATATCTTCGTAAATATTAGTTTAAATTACATGCTGTAAATGGCTATATTGATCTATATTAAAAGCTCAATCTATTTAAGACACCTAATTGGATGAAAATTAATGCTGTAATGTTTAAAATTGCTTCGTAAATAAGCCATTATTTCTCGTAAAAAGTTAAAAAATAATAATGGTCATTGTGGGTTATCCCTAAGACATAGACATATGCCCTCGCGGACTTTTCTATAGACCTTTTAAAGGTGTATAATAATGTAGTACATTGTTTTGATTTATCACTTAGGGTTCAGGCAGCGTTTTCGATTAAAGTTTTAAATCTTAAAAATTATCATTTTTTTTCACTACACTATTCATGAATTATAGATCAAAACCACCCCGTTGACACCCTCTAACTATTAAAAAAACCGCATCAAAATCCGTTGCGTAGTTTCAAAGATTTAAGCATACAAAGGGACATAGGGAAAGAGAAAGCGATTTTGTTTTATACTATGTAGTTATGATGTCTCGAGAGTCTATGTGCCTTTGTCGATTTAATAGTAATATCCGTCATAGTTTTATGACTAAGTCTGTGTGCATTTGCTGCCTCAATAGCAGTATTTGAATGGTATTGCCAGGCATTTATAAGGTTTATAAAAATAAGTAAAACCCGAAAACCAAAAATCATTATAATAGTCATCATTATTATTGAAATTCACTATAACTGTGTACTCAGATATTAATTGTTTTAAAATAATAACCACAATTTGAGTTGGCTATTATTATTTTGAATCTTCTTGTATATTATACAAGATGATTCATTTAAATGACACAAAAAATGACACAAGGTCAGTATTTGAATGTGAGAAGGAAAGTGTCACGCCAATACCTGAATGTAAATGCATAGCATTGAAAGTACCAATGCAACCCCGAAGACGATGTTCTTTGCCAATTTTCCATGTCACAAACAAAGGACTGTAACATAAAATGGTTAATCATATTAAAATATTATATGTAAATATACAAGCCATGACCACCATATGATTGATCTTCTTAACTTATATGGCCTATTTATGGACTACAACATAGTAATCATAAAAGTATGAGTATTGCCAAGATATTTATACTTCGAAAGCAACAAAACAAGTTTTTGGATTTATTAAAAAGACAGAGATACGGATGGAGACTAATGATAATGTTGGGTGATAATGGAGAATTGAGCAAATTTAATGAAAGTGAAATAGCACGTAAGTTATTTTAAAAATGTTTCCTGAGAGATTTCAGTGACTGACCTGACCCCAATTGTACATAACAAAGATTTGCATCACCAATGAGTGATTGAATGTACATCTTTGTTTATATTTACACAGGAACTTTATTAGATTACGAGTACTGTTATACTTACAAGGCCGAACTAACTTACTAGGCATCGTTAGTAAAATTTGGCGTTTGAGGAGGTTCCATGCTGTGAAGCTGACAGTACAAAACATCGAAACAAAAGTAGCACATATCAGGAATAGCCACAGTTTCTTGATAACCATTCAAAGGTCGATCTACATTATTGCTGTAGGAGTTATTTAGTTTCTGTTTTTTCGTTCCACAACACACTGAAGACATATTGGTGATAAAACAATTAATTACAAAAAAATCTATGAACAAAGAAATTGCACAAATCTCGTTTTAGTTAGACACCTGTCAAAGGGACACCTGTTTTCAGTTCTACCCTGTGGTTTAGGTTGTACTGGACATGGAGTGTAGAAGTAAAGAGGACCATGTCAGTGTCTTAAAAAGTGTCCATTGAAAGGGGACAAATGAAGGTGGCGCTATAATAGCAAGGGGTAGAATTTTAAAAAGAGCTCTACAAAATAGAGTAAGATACTAAACTTTTCTAAATAATAGATATTTTTTTCTGACAATTATTAAAAGAAATATGGAATTGTTATAATTAACTTCTGTATTAACGGTGCCACGTAAAGAGCATATCGAATAAAAATACCAACGGTAAATGAAACTATTCCATCAGTCTTAAGCGTAAACCGACTTTACAGACAACCGATTTCTTTATTCACCATAAATGCTTAAGACACCTTAAATATTTTTTCTCGGTATTTTTAAAATTTAGTAACTTATCTCCACAACCAAAGACAAAATATACCAAAGTTGTAAG
This sequence comes from Euproctis similis, assembly GCA_905147225.2. Taxonomy (NCBI): domain Eukaryota; kingdom Metazoa; phylum Arthropoda; class Insecta; order Lepidoptera; family Erebidae; genus Euproctis; species Euproctis similis. The sequence goes on from LR990114.1 coordinate 7,598,818, forward strand.
CATTGTATTGCCCTTGCCTTTAATAAACAAAACAAAATTGTTTTTGTCTATACTCGTCTATCTATAGTGCGATTGGTGGCTGTCATGTCATAAATTCATTAGGATTTAGAGAACTAGAAAAAGCTTTTTGTGTATTTTAGAATGAAGATATTTTCGTAAGTCATGTATAAATTTAACAGATTCCGCTTAGGTTTAAGTTCTTCTAACGTATATATGTGTTTAGGGTCATTAGTGATGAATAGTGAAAAAGTTTGATAAATTACGATTATGGCGTCCGATGGTGAAATTTCGTGTGCGAATGATCCTAATTTCGCTGTTATTTACTCATTTTTGAAAACATTCGGCAAGTTGTATGGTTTAGATATACCAACGATAGCCAAATTACAAGAACTTATTGAAAACACACAAGAAGGTATGCAGTCATAACATTTTTGTCGTTCCCAATCATAAACAAACATCTTATAAGTTTTTGTTGTTAGTGTTGGATCCATTGAAAGACCTACATCTGAGACTGTTGCGTCGTGCTCAGAAGTCAGTGACAAGCAACAGATGGGAAAGATCTATGATAAAATTTTGCCATCAACAAGGATACCATCAAGAAGCATGGGAGATCGAAAGATTCTCTTATAAAAAAGCAAGTACACAGGTCAAATTGAAGGTGTTAAAGGTAAATCAGCCTAGTAATTTTAGTTAGTAAAATTACAGATTTTCTCATCTACTTCTCTCTAAGTTTTCCTTTTGTATTACTATTACTGTCAGATGGATTATGATTTATTCATGTTTTTGTGTGTTGTTTGGCACTTTCAGTTTTTATTGGAACATCAATTTACTTGTCATCCAAAATTTAAAAATGCTGTAAACGCATTAACTTGCAAGGACCTGAGGTTGGATCCTCTTGGAAGAGATAAAAATGGTTGTGTGTACTGGCTTCAAGTAGATTACGAAGCTAATCTCTGTTTATATAAAGAAGATCAAGATGAGGAAACATGGCAACTTGTGGCAAGGTAAATTGTTTTCATTAATACGGTAGATATTGGGGTGTAGGAAATTTCATTTAAATATTAATATTATAGTCCATTTTAATAAGTAGGTCTTACAATCAGCAGTAAAATTATTTTTGAATTGTAAATAAATTCATTATTTTAATACAAGATAAAATTATGCTATTCAGTGAAGAATTAAAGTGTGTATTTTTAAATGAAATTTTTTTTTAATTTACTATTTTATAATACGACTAGCTGACCCGGCAAACTTTGTTCCGCATAAAAAGTAATAAATGAGTAAATTTTGGTAAATAAAGTAAATGAGGGCCAATTTGTGCTATTTATCGGCTTTATCTGTTGTCCCTCTATGTTAATACTGCAATATCTTCAAAAAATCATTTAAATTGCATGCTGTAAAGGGCCAGGATCCTCTTTATTACATGCAACACCTATTTTTATACTTAATTGGATGAAAATGAATGCTGTAATGTTTAAAATCACTTCGTAAATAAGCCATTATTTCCCGTAAAAAGTAAAAAAATTAAAATGGTCATTGTGGGTCATCCCTAAGAGATAGACATATGCCCTCGCGGACTTTTTTGTAGACCTTTTTATGGTGTTTAATAACGTAGACAATTATTTTGATCTATCACTTAGGGTTCAGCCAGCGATTGCAATTAAAGTGCTAAATATCGAAAATTATCATTTTTTCTTTACAACATCGAACATTAATTATAGACCAAAACCACCCTCTAACTATTAAAAAAACCGCATCAAAATCCGTTGTGTAGTTTTAAAGATATAAGCATATAAGGGGACAGACAAAGGAAAGTGACTTTGTTTTATACTATGTAATGATTTCTTATTTTATAAAAGAAATTTTGGCCCAGTATGAATATTATATCTCTGAGTTGTATTACAATTTGTAGTTTATTTTCATTTTATAATCCAATGTTTTTTTTATGAGTTTTATAAATGATAAAACATATGTTAACCATTGACTATTAAAATAAAAATATTTGAAAATCTGAGGTGTAAAACATTTCGATCTTTTCTTAACTTTTTTCTATGGTCTGTGGTCATTCTCCTTCTAGGAGCAGAGAAGAACTGGTAAAAGTTATAGCTCAGTTAAAAACTGGAGAAGATGTATATCCCTTGACTACACCCACTGTCAATGAAGACTCCAATAGTGCTGAAATTCCTCCAAAGTTTATAGCAAATGAGGTATGTATATTCATGCAATTCTAAATATAAGATCCCTGTACCAAGCACAGATTCTCTCAAAATTAGCTCATATGTTGTTGTCCTTGTGTTTTCTTATTTATTTTTCGTAAATCACAGAGTGAGTGAATTGGCTTAGAATTAAAAATATAAGTGACAGATCTAATTATTTGTTAATGTATATTTCAGTGCAACAAAACTTCTGATGTTGATGGAGATGATAATGAAGATGAGTTCCTAAGTCCAGAATCTGAATCAGAACATGAATCAGAACAACAAACAGAGAAAAAACAAAACCCAAATACAGTTGAAAATGTGGCCTCAGTAAATACCAATATCAGTAAAGAACATATTGAAACTGATGAAAAGAAGGACTTAATAAATAATGACCGTAAACTTGTAGAGGCTGAGAATATCAGTACTAATAAAGAAGACAGTTCTGAAGAAAAACTGTCTGAGGAAAGCTTAACAAATGAAGAAGAAAAAGATGATGATGCAAGGAATGAAGAATTAGGTGAGGCAATAGAAGAACCTGTGATGATTATAACTGGTGAGGGAAACGGAGCAGAGTGTGAGTGTCCTTTACCTGAATTTGATACTTCTTACATTATTGGTGAAGAAATATCAGAACCAGTAATGTATTTCTATGGTGAAGGTTGGGGTTATGATAATGATACTGGCAATCCAGAAATACTTAACCAAGAAAATAATCATGATGAAAACATAGTTGAAGAAAATGGAAATGAAGAAAGTATTAATGGAGAACATGTAAATAAATTACCTCAATCAAGTAATAGTAAGAAAATAGTAAAAGCTGAAAAATTAAAAAGTAGTATAAGCTCGGTTACTAGGAGGTCTCTGAAAAAGCAATCAAATGATACAACTGAAGTATTAAATGTAGACTGTAAAAAGCAATGTACGAGAAGTTCTGATAAATCAGATGAATCTAATTCTACAAAAAATATCCAAAATGATACAGAACATGAAGCTAAAAGCAATACAGAAAATCAAAATAAGAAAAATAAAGTTAAAAAAGGCGGTCGTAAAGTAAAAAAAAAATCTAGCTCATCTAAAAATCGTAAGCATGAAAATTCTGACTTAATTAATTCAGAAACAGATAATCATCATGATAGTAAAGCAAGTATTATAGAAAAGAGAAAAAGCAGTGTGTCATCTGTAGATCAAGAAGATATAAGTAATGCAGATAGTGAGAAAGCGCAAGGCTCGAGTGAGTTAAAAGTAGAGGATCCATTACCCTCAAAAAAATTACGTTTGGAAGGCACTCCAGAGAGTGATATAAACACACATTCCAAGGAAATAGAAGAAAATATTGATGGCAATGAATCTGAGAATGACATTGTGAAAAAAATTTCTACACCCGTAATGCAAAGGAAAAAAATTAAAGTAAATAAAGGCAAGTTTAAAAGAAAAAAACAGATGATAAAAATAGAAGACAAATTAGATGATAATGGTGACAAAGATATTGCCACTGTTGATAATGATAAGAAAGAATGTAAATCATTAAAACGTTCTCTCTCAGTTACTATGGCTAGTGGCAATAATAACTCAGAATCTCAAAGTGAAAGTGATGGCGATAAACCTGTGACCTGTGGTAAAAGACTTAAAATTAAACCTAAGAAAATAGTTACTTCTACTAGGTACATTTACTTTCAAATTTAAATGTGATTTTATATATAGATGTATATTCGTATTTATTATGACTATATTTTGTTACAGGAAAAAGGTAGAAGCGAAGTTATTGGCAAAACATTCAAGTGATGAATCTGATGAAGAGAGTCTTTACAGTATAGGTATTTATATTATTAAAATTGATCAAATTTTATGAAATAACCTTAACAGTGGCAGAGCCAAGCAGTTCGCTGCATGAATGGGCTGGTTCAACTGGTGTAATACCACAACCTCTCAGAGGATCGAAGTAAAGTGGCTCATGCTGCGTTTCGCTCGGTGAGAGAGGTACCCGGAGGCCCACCTCCCTTCCCCATTGTTTCCCATCCTACTCCCTTAAGGTCTGAAATGCAACTGTAACACCATATGTGCAGCAGGTGCCCATGGGTGACACTGGTCACTTTAGGTGACATGCAAGCTCGTTTGCCCTATTATCCCATAAAAAAACATTAATCTTTAATTTGAAATTTAATTTATTAGTTGTGATGTTTTAGTTTTTAATGATGCTTCACTAATTAAGATATCACTATTGTTTTACATTGGTATAATTAATTATAATATTTTAGCTGGTAAAAACCAATCAAGAAAGTTAGTAAAGAAGAAAAGTAAAATGAAAGTCAAAGACAAAGTTAAAAATGAAAAAGTGAAGTCTGGTCTTGGATCAGAAGAATCTGACTTGGCGCCGGTGAGACAGTCGCGTCGTATCGCTCAGATGAAGATAAAGGAAGAAGCTGATAGAAGACACATGGAGGAGGTGGCACTCAGGGAAATGAAGAAAATTCACAAGAAAAAGGTATATTACTATTCACGACTATTATTTATATTGATAATTTTTAGTATTAATTAAACCATATATACAGTATGTTAGTTTAAACGAGGGACATATTCAAACCCACAATAGTGTATGCTTATATGAACCTAACAAACATATGAACGAAACAAATACACTGATAAATAACAGACAAAACTATAAACAAAAATACGCAAAAGTCTCAAAAAGTATATGCACCCTAGCGCCAACGCAACGATTTAATATTATCGCAGATATTGATGTGCGCGGGGCGCGGGGCGCGGGTCAACCGGGTGACGTTAGGTAGAATCCATTTTTCCTTCATACTTTAAACCTGGCTTAGGACAGGCAAAAATGTCTAATGTGTAATCTATGTGAATTGTGTTCCGCAATAACGTTATTAGGCTTACTTAGTATTTTTGGCGTATTTAAAAAATGGAATCACACCTATTTACAATGATAAACTTGATTGTCTATTTACAATAATTAATTTGATTATTTATACAATAATTTTAAACTAATCTTAAAAACTGTTCAAAATGCGCACCTCCTCGTGATATGCAGAGTTCAGCACGTTTTCTCATATTGTCTTTAACGCGGTTAAGAATAAACGGATCATTTCTTACACTATTAAAAGCGTTCGTGATACGTACCTTTAACTCTTCCCGGTTTGAGTACTCCGTAGCGTACACAATTCTTTTCACTTCACCCCATAAATAAAAGTCTAATGGAGTGAGATCCGGGGAGCGAGCAGGCCATGGCACTGGCCCACCACGACCTATCCATCTGTCACCAAAATTATTGTCTAAAAACTCACGTACGCGCACCTGATAGTGCGCGGGCGCTCCGTCGTGTTGATAAAAAAGGTTTCGGTAAACACTAAGAGGCACATCGTCCAACATTTCATCCACCACACTATTTAAAATGTTAAGGTATGAAACACTGTCAAGTCTTCCGTCAATAAAGTACGGGCCTATTAGGCAATTATTTAAAATACCCGCCCACACATTCACACTAAATCGGTGTTGATAAGCGTCCTGTCGCGTAACATAGGGATTTTGATTACTCCACCAGTGTTCGTTGTGCACATTAAATATCCCCATTCGTGTAAATGTGGCTTCATCGGTAAATAAAATGTTTTTGTCTAAATTAGACAAAAACCAGCGGCAAAAGTTCACCCGTGGTTCGCGGTCGTTGATCCCAAGTTCTTGAACGGGTCTAAAATGATATGGGTGCATCCCTTCTTCATGCATCAGCTTCCACACAGTCCAGTGTGATACACCGAATCGTCTTGCAGCGTTTCGAGTGCTTTCTTGTGGGTGATGCTCGAAGTATTCCAAGATGGCTTCTTGGAGGTGTACTGCGTATGGCTCCCTTCCTCGTCCTTGGGCATGTGTCGGTACGGTAAACTGACCAAACGTTCGCAACCGTTGGTTGACACCAAGCATAAGGTTGTACGACGGAATCTGGCGGTCGGGAAACATCTCTCGGTACAAATTAATAGCGCCTCGTACACTATCGTTCGACAACGCGTAGGCACGAACCAACCATTTTTTTTTTTTTTGTTTGTAGGTGTATCTGCAATCAGTCACAAACTATAAGCAAATGTGTTGGGTGTGTTATGGCGTGTCGAGCGTGTCTCCCAGTGGAGCCAACTACTCGTTGTATTCCCATTTAGATTTGGTCCAGGGCCAAGATAACACGTCGTCTTAGTCGTGTCTCACTATTTGTTTGTAGCAGTTGGGCTGCTAGTCTATTGGGGTGATCAGCTAGCCGCTCTTTATAGTTTCTGCTATAGTTTCGGATTTCCTCCTTCACTGTGTTCATCCGCAGGTTATGGTGTATTTCGGTGTTTGTGACATACCATGGAGCACCTGACAGGGTTCTCAAGATTATGTTCTGGAGTCTTTGTAGAACATTTAAGTTACAATCGCTAGCAGTTCCCCATAGCTGTATACCATATATCCAACTTGGTTTTAGGATACTTTTGTAGATTAACAGCTTGTTAATACCAACCAACCATATCCCAATATTCTTCATTGGAATATTGATAAGACGGCATTTTTGACACGTTACGTACGGAACACACTAATCGCGAAGCGGGATCGTTTTGAGATACGCGGAAGTGCAATTTACATACGGAAATGGCGGCGCACTCGCAAAGACTGCGGTCAGCGCGGGCGCGTGTCCTGTCGGCGCATCGGGACAACACAAAGAAAGGGGGGGGGGAAGGGGGTTACGCGCGCTCTATCCTTTTCGGCAAGATCGGCGCGTGCTTTGCAACGTGACTTACTTTAAGTAGGTACTGTTTCTGTTTACAAGTTCGCTTGTTGCGCGCTCAGTGTCCATGATGATTTATTTTATTGGACAATTACCTCTAAAATTTAGGTTGTAGGTTTTTCACATATTTAGGACGAGAATCGAATACTGAATACCCTCCTTCAATATGTCCCTCGTTTAACCTAACACACTGTATATTCAGATGAAAAAAACAGGCTCATGGAGTTTTGAGCGCATAACACCTAGTATTTATTAGATCGATGGACTCGGGAATTTCATTCATCTAATAAAAATTGTATGATGAATATTACTACTACTATCCTTAGATGTCGTCAGTATTAAAGTCCAAAAGTGGAGCTGAGGGCAACGACTAGTCGTAGATTATAATATTATAAATTTTTTTAGTCTAAAGATGATGAAGAGGAAGAATGGGTGGCGTCTGCGCCAAGTAGCGGTGAAGGTACACGACGCCGACGAAAAGCAACCGGCTGGGGGTCTGAATCGACAGGACCAGACCCAGATTCTGAGTCTGATGAACCGTTATTTGAAATAGAACATGATCATGAAGAACCTGAATGTATGTATCTCAATATATTACTGCTTTTATTATCTCCTATGAATATCATCCTAAAACTGTTATTAGTGTGGTATACTTTCCACACTAATAACGTCCTTCCGAATTGGTTTTTCATACAACCCACCCATATTTTCTTAGTTCTTCCTCTGTCTCCATTTCCTATTCTTCTATTATTATTATATATATCCTATTATTATTTTAAGTGTTTTTGTCATCAGGTACAACTAATAAATCTGATCACGAATTTTCTCCGGAGTCCGATCTGGAGAGTGGAGAACCTGTTGAACCGTTGAAAAGAGCACGTACATTACAAGAAGGTTTGTATCGATTGATAAATTGGAACTATTTAGAAAACTATTAACATTTAAACTCAACATCAAGATCTTTTAAATAATACCTACTTTAAACCTGTGTTTGCTTTATTTATCAGAAAAAGACGATGGTTTTTGTAAGCGTTGTGGCAGTGCCGAACAGCCCGAGTGGATACTGCTTTGTGATAAGTGCGACGCGGGCTATCACGCGAGCTGCTTGAAACCTATGTTGTTTCTTATACCAGAGGGAGACTGGTTCTGCCCACCCTGTAATCATGTTAGTATACCATTTATTCATACTTAGCATTCGGGGTTCTTAATAATATTTCGACATCCTTTGCAATATTATTATTTGAAGGTCAATATGTATACTTAAGAAAGTATGTCTGTGTGTAATAATGACACTTAGACTTTTTATACTATAGTAGGGCAAAGTATTTCTTAAGTTACTTTCAAAACAAATATTGTTAAAAAAGTAGTCAACATCAGTTCTCTGGGTTTAAAAACGAACTTGAAAACAAAAGGAGTTTCAGTCAACCTTGGCATCGCAAAAACATTAGACTGAATCACGTAAAGAATTCGACAAAGAATTCTGCCTTTTTGGTTGAATCCGTGAGAGGCAATAATTTATGATGATTTAGAAAAATGGGTTGGGTTCCTTTGAAAGTATTTTAAAAGAATAATCTTAAGAAATCGTCTTCAACTATGGTGGGATACTGCAAGGCGCAATGTTATCCCCAATTCTTATGATCACCTCAATAGAAAAAAATACAATTAAGTAGGATATAAAATAGCCATTGGTTATCTCCCGCGAGATAGTTCATAGTAATTATTTTATTCCAGAACATGTTAATAGAATCATTGGAAGCAGAGCTAGTGAAATTTGACGAATTAGTCGTAGCAGTAGAAGCGGAAAAGGAACGTAAGAAACAGGAAGAATCAATCAAAAAAGAAGAGACAGAGGACGATGAAAAAGAGAAAAAAGGCGATGAAGAAGAAAAATCGAGTGGTAAAGATACTGATTGATTCATTGGAATGCTCACATAATTGATTATTAATATATATATAAATTCTGATCATTAATATTTAAATTGATTTGTAATTCTACCTCTCGAGAAATCAGTATTTTTTTAAACTTTCTAAGTGTTCTGGTATTTTAAGGATTGTGATGTAAAAAATTGATATAAAAACGTTGAACTTTGCAGAAGAAAGTGAGAGTAGTGATTGGTCATCACAGTCCTCAGAAGAAGGAGCTGTATACCGGCTGAGAGCTCGTAAGCAGCTTCCAGTCAGCTACCGCGCCCAGGAGTACGATCGACTTATCAGTTCTGCTATCAAGGTGAACTAACAAATTTAGTGTAATTAAGTTAAACTGTTTGTCATTGAAATATATTCATTTTGGTTGTCTTTTAAAGGAGGAATATGTGGAGGCTACTACAAGCGCCGGAAACCAGGGCCGCGGGAAGGACATATCCACAATTATCGAAGCCGCCGAGGAGGAGAAGATGAAGGCCGAGAGGGAGGCTATAGAACAGGTATTTTTGTACCTTTTAGAGTATAGTGATTAATTTTTGACACCTTACGATATTAATTAATCGTTATCATAGCCTACATTCAAAGGCCCATCAGCACTGGTCTTTGAAATATTCTAACATTTTTTATTTGATATTATTGCAGGGTAAACCGATAGAGAAGAAATCAAAAAGGAAGCAACGTCGCAAGCCACGCAAACTGAATTCACTGGAGGTACCATCAGAAGATGATGACGAGACCGATGAGGACTTCAAAGATACTGGGTAAATTCCACATATATTATTTCTGACACAATATACACAGGCTTAGCTGAGCTTAGAAAAGTGCACACAGTGTAGTTTCCTAAGCTTAGCCAAATATGCTTGTGTTATGTTAATTACACTATACTTTTCTTCTTATAAATACATACCTATAATACATAGAACAACACTCAGACGCCAAACAAACATTAATACTTGTCATAAATATTTGTACTCAGGTGAGGATTGAACTCACCGATCTCGATTCTGCAGTCGGTAGTTTTTCCATAGCTTTTGTTGCACTTTCGCGGTCGCGGGTTCGAATCCCGACTCATATCAATCACTTTTTGAAATTATTTTCGAAAGTTATGTGTGATAAATATCGATGACTGAAACAATATACTGAAGATAAGGCGTGAAGTTGTGTTGTGGGTTGTGTTTGTTACACTTTGTGTGCTAAAATCAACTCTTTTTAGACAGTTTTTAAACTTTTACGCCCGAATATTGAACCGCCACTCAAATCTGACAATCAATAAAGTTCTACTTACTGCTCAAATTTCATGTATTCTGTCTAATGTGACAGCTACTTAAACGCATAAGTAGCGCTTATACTTTTGAGTGGCGGTTCAGTATTCGGGCTTTAAACAGTTGATCGTTATATCGTAAATAAATCTTGACAGATGGTGTTGTATGTTAGTTTTATTAAAGCCAATAACATAACTTCACGCCTTTGTTACCCGAAGGTGTAGGCGGCGGCTGTTAAGCCTCGTCTTGCCGTTATGTTTACGTCGCAAACGGAATAGGTGGCGGATATATTGCCATACCGGGCACAAAGTTTTCAGTCATCGATATTTATCACACTTAACTTACCGAAAACGAAATTTCGAAAAGTCATTGGTGTGAGCCAGTGTCAGGATTCGAACCCGGACCTCTGATTCAGAAGCCGTGTGCTCGACCACTGGACCACCGAGACGCCAATAGATAAGGGTTCTGTTGTTGTGTATTATATTTCATAACTTACTTTTCTCACCACAAAAACAAGAGATTGTTGTAAATTCTAGTTTTATATCTTGGCTTTGTTATTATCTTTTAACAGGCATTTATTTGTCAGTTGAAGACTTACCCAATTTAACTCTTTGCTGTATGATTATTGTCAATTTTGTACACAGCATGCTGTCGTCATCAGAAGATATTTCGTCGTCTGCGGAACGCGACAGTTCGAACGACTCGGGATCCTCTGATTCCTTGCCGCTGAGACGCGCATTCAGATCAGATAATAAAAAAGGTGCGTGCTGACTCTACTACTCATGTATACATTTGTCTATATACAAATAAATAAAAAAAAATCTGTGGCATTTATTCCTAAATAAATATTCATCATTTTCTTCAAACAGATATGTATTTATTTATAACGTAATAAATATCATGCAATATTAAAAAGAATTTTAATTTTTAGATCGTCCAAAAATGAGAGAGTCTTCGCCTGAAGTCAAGAAAAAGAAGAAAGGAGTATTCGATGACAGTTCTAGTGAATCTGCCGGCGCTAAAGAGTGGTCTGCATCATCAAAAACTAAGTACGTATAATTTTTTTTTATAATATAACCAAAATAAATTTCTTGGTAATTTTTTTTGACAGTGTTTAATACATTTCATTCAGAATTTTTCTTATATCAATAATTTTTTTTTTATACAGATCAAAAAACAAATTTAAAATGTCAAAATCAAAACGCCGTGACAAATCCAAACGTCGTGACAAATCGAAGAAGAATCGGAAAAGCAGGGGTCTGACCCAGTACGACGCGGCCGGCAACGTGATACGCGCGAGGGTCACGTACGGGGGGCTCAGTGGGGAGGAGGGGGAGAACGACTGGTCTCCGAAGCATCGCACGCGACAGAAGAAGATTAACTATACAGAGATGCCCAACACGGAGTCTGAGGATGTGAGTTATAAGGGTTCATTTCTCACCCCCAATTAGTGATAGCGTGATAATATTTAATTTTAGGCTATGTGTTGGCCCGACCTCTTGGCTATATTTATGCAAAATTGGACATGAAAGCATGCAGTACTTTTAGAGTTTATCCGTAGCATTCAGACAGTGGTGGAGCCAAGCAGTACGCTGCATGAATGGGCCGGCTCGACCGGTGTAATACCACGACCTCTCAGAAGACCGACGTAAAGTGGCTCATGCCACGTTTCGTTCGGTGTGAGAGAGGTACCTGGAGGCCCACCTCATCCTTTCCTATCCCTTATAGGTCGGGAACGCAACAGTAACACTATATGTGTTGCTGGTGTCCATGGGCGGCGTTGGTTGCTTACCATCAGGTGACACGCCTGTTCGTTTGCCCTCTAATCCCATAAAAAAAAGCAAACATACAGAAAACCGTCAAAAATACTAAAAACCATATTTTAGGGTTCGATATCGACTGTAGATCATATCCAAAGTATTCTAAAAAAACATTCAATGTACAGTTTCACCTTTCCTACGATTTTATTATATTTATAGATTAATCACTAGTTGACTATCCGTAATACATAATCATTCAAGCTAGAATTTTGAATCTATGTAATTATAATTTAAGTGATAATTTTTGGTGCAGTTCTGCTCTTGTCAGATGATGACCAGGAAAAGTTTGTTAAATTTGTTGTATATAGGAAATTATTAAATCTCCTTCAGAGATAAGATGAGAGAGATTCAATAATTTCTGTGTAATCTGCAAAAATAGATTAACAATTTGGCCGGTGGCGCCCCCGACTGGGAGGGTTCCCCGGCCGCACTGCGGGGGGTCATCCTTCCCGGGCTGCGATCAATGAGCTCGCCGCCGCCGCCTAAATTTTGTTAGCCTAGCCGGTAATATAAAATAACTGTGGAGGTGTGAATTCGCTGTTTCAGGGCTCTCTGACGGAATAGATACTCTACATTAGTTCCTATCCTTGTATTCTCTAAAAATATATACTAATCAATTGTGATATATTCGTAGGAAATGCATAAATCGAGCGGCAAACACATGCCTGATAGTTCGGACGAGTTCAAATTGGACGATTCGGACCTCACGTCTGACTCTGATTCTGACCGAGTGAAACGCAAAAAGAAGGAAGAGGCAGAAGCTGAAGAAAAGATCAATGAAGAGAAGTTGAAAACAATCAGTGAACTCATACAGAAGACTGCGGTTGTTCCTCTAGAGAAGTTGCCAGAAGAAGTTACTAAAGCGAAAACAGAACAATTGGAAGCGCATTTAAACGAGTTGGCAACACAAAATCCAAGTGAGTCAAATATTAAATCTAATTGTTATACAAATTCCAAAAGATTATGGTGAAAATTTAAAAAAAAACTTAATACGGGATGCTTAGCATTGCCAAATTAAATATTTCTTCCCATGGAATAGGTGCAGAGTCCATTATTTTCGGTCAGGAATAATGTATTATTAGCCATCTGCTCTTATTATTTCCAGTGCAATATCTTTTAACAACATACCTTCAAATTCATATACATTGCTTGAATTTTCACAATGACGTCATAAGAAAGGAACTAACCTAACGCTTTTTTTTATGCGAGAAAATGCTTTATCCACACCCCCCGCCTAGGGACGGCAGGGGGTAGTGTGGGACTCACTCCCAAAACAGTAAACTGCAATCCGATCCTAGGGCTACCCACTAAAACCCCGCGGCGGCCTTGCTCCGGCGTTGGGGTGCTCCAGAATACGGTTAACCCCTCTGGACCACCCCGCCGTTGAAACCTAACCCTAACAATTTCATTTACATACATAACATCAATCGTGCCTTATGGCGTTCTGTTCTCTCTACCAACCCAGCCAGGGATTTGGCGTGAAATTATGTATATACATACATACATACCTTGCGGGGTGGGCAGAGAGTACAGAGCGACATAAGGCACGATTCTTACACGCCTAACTCGCTTCTTTGACTTTCATAACTCTTTTCATGCACGCGCGTCGATTTTTGAGGCTCCTAACATCACCTTCCTCTAGGACACGATACTTGAGACTTTACTAATCATACATATTATGTAAGTTGGTATTACAGCACTTAGCATGGATGTTTGTTCTCAGGTACTACTATGGACCCATCTAGCTTTGTGAGCCCGCGACCACAGCGGGGAAGGGGCAGTCGAGGAGGACGGGGCAGCAGGTATTTACCCTGAATTAATGCGAATTTTAATTTCAATATAGTGTCAACTCTTGAAAAAGTGCTCAAGATGCAGCAAATGGGGTAAGAAAGGGAATGTTATGTTGGTTTGGGAATTTTGAAAGAATGGAATATGTATTTGTGGCTAAGCAGATATACATTACAGAAACTGAAGGATATTGAATCCACTGTTTACTTTTTACTATCAATTTAAACGTGTCCTATCAGGCAGTGGTCAAGAGTCTTTAAAAGAGATGACCATATATGAAAGAAGCTATGGAGATCAAGGACGCGAGGACTCGAAAGATTTAAAGGCTAGAAAAGCCTTTAAGGGTTAGAAACTCCTTGCAACTAAGGTGTAACTTTATGTGTGTGAATTTGTTCGTTTGCAATTGCAGAGGCCCCCGCGGGGCGCGCACTAGTCGCGGTGGAGGAAATTCCTCAGGCAGCGGAATCGTTACCACCGGGGAGTCGCCTGCCAGCGATGATGCTCTCTCCAAACTTATTGGTGTTAAAATTAAAGGTAGTTATTTCTTATTGTATCGCCACTCCAAGTATAAGGATATTGTAGGTCTCTCTGTCTCTCTGCGGTTTCGTTAATTTACTGGCTGTTTTGAGTGCAAATTTTGTAGATCAGATTTGAGTTGGGTTTATTATGTATTGCTATAATATTAGAAAGTTCTTTTATGAAATGATTTATAAGTATATTTTGTTTCTCAGATCTCCGAACAGACTGTTCTCCTTTGAAACAGAATCAAGTAAGTTGTAAATCATTCAAGTGCTTTATGCCGTTTTGAATATTTGTAGTTGCTATTTTTTTGCAATTTGATTTCTTTCATTTTATAGGTCGAAAGGGAAAAGAAACGACAAGAACGTGAAGCCAAAGTAGCAGAGCGCGAAGCAAAACGTGTCGAACGATTGCAGAAAAAGGAAGAAAAGGAGAAAATGAAGGAACAGAAGGCCAAGGAGCGAGAGGAGAAACGTATTGCACGGGTGGCATTACAAGAAAGTAAACGTGTGAAAAGGGAGAAAATAGAATTTCCAGGGCCTCCCATTCATCAGATGCATGGTCCTCCAGGACCTCGGCCTCATCATCCACAATTTGGGCCCCAACATGGGCCTCATGGACAGCAGGGTGGTCCAATTCCGCAACAACTTGAAATGAGAGAGCGCCCCCCGGTGCCTCGATTGCAAGTCCGTATGGAATTACGCGGAGTGTTACAACCAAGGGCTGATCATCCACCAAATGCTTTAAGAGAAGGTATCAGACTATAAGATATATTCTATCGAGAGAATGAATAAACATTAAAGCTTGTAAAACTACCAAAGTTCCATAACATAAGCCTTAGTTGCTTAGCTTGGAAACTAGACAGCGCTGTGTGTATTGTGTCCCAAAATTATAATTATCCTTGTATATATGATTTTAACTAAGCAATGTTAATTTATACTGCGTTATTCCTAGGTACGTTATCTGTGGCTGGTTCACCGCAACCTTTCAAACCTGTCACAGAAGAGCCGAGCATCATCACAAGAATGCCGCATATGCTCAATCAGCAATACAGGTACTTTTATTAAGATTTGACAGACCAGTTTTAGAGTTGCTAGAGCTAATTTTGAATTTATAATCCATTAGAATGCATCAGTAGATGATATGTGGTCTATATTCTTACAGAGGTCCAATGATGTATCCTGGCGGCGGCTCCGGCTACGGACCTCGTCCGCCACAGAATATGCCGATGTATCCAATACATGGCGGCATGGGCGGGCCACGTCAGTACCCTCCTCAGTATTACCAACACATGCGAGGATTATCTTCGCACCCTGCATATCAGAGAGTACCGTTCTCAAGCGGGAACTCACCCGCACCTAACAACGGGCCACATGCCATGACACGAGCGCACGGGCCTCCACATGGGCCCTCGCACCCGCCGCCAGGCCACGGCGCCGCTCCGCACGGGCTGCCAGGCCACGGGGCCCCTCCTCACGGGCCACTAGGCCACGGGGCCCCTCCTCACGGGCCGCCAGGCCACGGGGCCCCTCCTCACGGGCCGCCAGGCCACGGGGCCCCTCCTCACGGGCCGCCAGGCCACGGGGCCCCTCCTCACGGGCCGCCAGGCCACGGGGCCCCTCCTCACGGGCCGCCAGGCCACGGGGCCCCTCCTCACGGGCTGCCAGGCCAAGAGGCCCGTCTACACGGGCCGCCAGGCCACGGGACCTCTCCACACGGACCACAGAGACCCGGCCCGTCACCGCCCGGGCACGGCCCTCCCTCCGGATTAGGGCATCCTCCTCCGAGACATGGACCTCCGCACATGAATTTGCACAGGCCTCACGCACCCGGCCCCGTGGCCTCCGTATCTCCTGCGACGAGTCCCCACAGTCTACCCAATCCAGGCGGCCCTACAGCGACGAACTCTCACGGCATACACAACATTCACCAAGCGAACCCGGCAGTATCGAGTCCGCTCCCCATGATGCGTCCGCCCCCGGGAGTGGCGGGTCCCTCGGCGGTGCCCCCCCGCGCGCCTCTAGCGGTGTCTCCGTCCGCTGCGCCGCGCGCCACGCCGCCCGCCGACAGCGACTTTCCGATTCGAATAAAGGCGGAGGTGAAGACCGAGCCCGAGGCGTACAGCTCGCCGGTCGCGTCGCCGGTGCGGGAACCATCCCCCTCACCCGCGCCTGCACCCGCGCCCCGCGAGGAGCCCCCGCGCCACCCCAAGATCAAGGTCACCGACAGCAAGGAGCGGCGCGCGCGATACCCGCTGGGGCCCTACGCGCCGCAGTACGGGCCGTACGGGCCCTACGCGCCGCCCGGCCCCCCGCCCCCGGGCGCCCCGCCCCCCGTGCACCCCGCGCCGCGCCCGGCCCCGCCCCCCGCACCGCACGCCCCGCCCGCGGGACCGAACGCGCCGCCCGCCCTGCCCCCCGGCTTCGTCCCGCCGCACCTGCGTCCACTAATGCGACCGCCATTCGTCGGTACGCCGGAGCGTCCGCCCGCGCCACCGTTCGCTCAGCAATACTCCGAGTTGGTGCGAGCTTCGTCCGCCGAACTGGTGAACCCTCCTCCGAGGCTGGGAAGCACGGTGAAGCCGGAGTCGCCGATGGATCAACCCGTCGAGCCGTTTTCCCCCCGTGCAGCTCCCGCGGATGGTGAGGCGTCCCCGCTCCACGGGCCGGTCCGCGGCCGAGAGGAAGGGAGCGTTTTTGGAGGTTTAGTCTCTTACTTTTCTAGCCAGCACGAGGACGTTATCGACGCGTAGTGTTAACTGCCGCTGTACATACATCATTTCTATAGTTAATCCTTATTAATATTGTAAAGACAAATGTGACTGTTTGTTTATAACTCTTGTACGCCTAAACTACTAAGCGATTCTTATCAAATTTTATACCTACGCATCGGAAAGGGCGCAGAATAAAATACAGCATCCTTTTTGCCTGGCTATGAGCTCTGGCGCGAGGAATAAACCGTAAAATGTTATACTTCTTATTGCGATAGACTAACTCAACTGTGTAAACATTCGATGGGATTAAGGTTGATAATGCCACCGTGGTGAAACGGGAGTGCAATCTTTTTAAAATCTGAACTATAACGCGAACGGAACTGTAGGCAAGAGTTAGTATTATATGTATGCGAAGCCACAAGCATCGCATCGCTCTGTACGATATGTGTTTAGTTTAGAAGTTTAGTGTTAGTTATAGTTGCTAAATATTATTATATATTATAGAGTCTTTTTGGTCTCGAATAAGCAAATGTATTATTATTTTGGTTGTTTAAGTGAGATTTATTTATACATGACCGACAGGTACTTACAGTATACTCTGAACGAATTTTATTAAAGATCGATAACATTTTTTTTAAAGAAAAAATAAATGTGTCTCCTGCAATAAAAAAAAATGTATTATTTTATTTACAACGCCCTGTTAGATTTTATCAGACAATATCAAGGCCAATCTATTCTTGCATACTTCGCAATCCTACGACCACCCTAACCCCCCCTAATATGTAGTATGCATCCAAAGCATGGGACGTAGCATCTTCTACAATAGCCTATTTTTAGATACATACTTGGCAATGGTTTTAAATGAATACTGTTTTATTTCACCTCTCCTAAAATATGGATAGTAATCTCGGTATGATTTTTATTCTAGACTAGCTGACTCGGCCAATTTTGTTCCGCATCAAAACAATCAAAAGTAATTTTTACAGGGGCCACAATTAAAGTGCTAAATCTCCAAAAATTATCACTTTCTCTTTACTAAATTACACATGAATTATACATATAAACTACCTTGTTCACTCCCTCTATCCATTAAAAAATCCGTTGAGTAGTCGCAAAGATGTAAGCATATAAGGGGACAGACAGCAAGACAGCAACTTTATTTTATACTATGTAATCATAATCATCACATGTTCGACAAATTTCATAGTGTCATTTTTTCTTTTCTTTCAATTCTTCCAAAACGATAGCTAAGCTATATCAACTGCACAGACACTACAATTTTATTTATACGTATAGAATATAGATATCATCGGATATCTTACAGTACATACTTACAAACAGTACATATATACATCTTCATATAGTATTAGCAAGTGATATGGATGATCTTTTAAGAGGGATTTATATTTGAAGAAATAATACGTTTTACTTTCAAAATGTTTATTTACGTGGTCTGCCGGCGACTTTTTTACTTCCAGCTTGTTGTTTATTCTTCCCTCCGAACGATAATGGTTGCTCTGAAAATGGACGTTACAATAATCTATACTAAATCAGGCTACTACCATTGGAAGCGGTTTGATTGTTCTTTTTATTGCTAAAGGTGTTATAGAATATATCTTTATGGGATAAAAGGGCAAACGAGCAAGTGGGTCACCTGATGGTAAGCAACTACTCACCGCCCATGAACACAGTGGTACGTTGCCGTCCTTTAAGGGAGTAGTAGGGGAGAAAGGAAGGGCCGGCTCAACAAAGTGGCTCATGCCGCGTTTCATTTGGTGAGGAAGTACCTGGAGCCCCACTCCCCTCCATCCTTTCCTATACTACTTCCTTAAAGGTAGGTAACGCAACAGTAACACAAGATGTGTTGCTGGTGTCCATGGGCGGCGCAGATTGTTTACCATCAGGTGACACTCTTGCTCGTTTGCCCTCCTATCCAATCAAAAAAAAGAAAGGAAGGGGAAAGGGGATCGGGCCTCCGGATACCTCTCTCACAGAACGAAACGCGGCACGAACCACTTCACAAATGGGACCAGGGCAGGATTATGATGAAAAGATGTATAATAAAGAAAACACTAATAGTTTTTGTTAATATTAAAGAAATTAAACTTTCTAGACATATTCTGCTAATTTAGGAATCAAATTTCAATAGTCTCTGTGGTCCAGAGGTTGAGCACCCCGCCTCTGAATCCAGAGGTCGCGAGTTCGCATCCTCACATTGGCTCAAACACATGACTTTTCGAAATTAATTTCGTAAGTTATGTGTGATAAATATTGATGACTAAAAACTTTGTGCCCGGTATGGCCATAGGTTCGCCACATATTCTATTTGGGACGTAAACATAACGGCGAGACGAGGCTTAAAAGCCGCCGTCTACACCTTCGGGTAGAAAAAGGCGTGAAGTTCGATTATGTGTGTTGTTAGAAATAAATGTGAAAAATCACAATTTGATAATTAGAAATTCTCACCAGGTGGCGCTATTTTTAACGATATATCATATGTTTTGCTCTTGGGTCTTTTAGCGGCAGGCTCCAACTTTTCTGGCGTTTCTGTAGGCGTAACCGTCTCCTGGGTAGCTGCCCAGCCGTCCTGTGTTAAAATGTATTTAAAGTATATACAGCAAATAAATAAAAAATAGTACAATTTCTAAAATCTGTTATAGTCAAGTTTATGGATTTAAAAATAAATTTGGAAGAAAAGTCTTAGAATTTCCCGTTAAGAACTCGAGGTCTTAACTATATTTTATGGGATATAGAGGCAAACGAGGTTTACCTGGAGGTCAGTAACCTTGGACAGCTGCAACACAAATAGTGTCACAGTTGCTTTGCCAGCTTATAAGCAAGTAGGGAGGGAAAGGACAGGAGAAGCGGGTCGGGCCTCAGGATGCCTATCTAACCGCAAGAAACGCGACATGAGTCACTTTACAGCGATATTCTGAGAGGTTGTTGTATTTCATTAGTCGAGCCAACCCATCCGTGCAGTGAACTGCGAAGCTCTACCACATCACGCATATTAGAAATAGGATCCTATTGGACTATAATGTTGACCATAATAAATAGGTCGAAATAGAGACCTTGACAAACTCTCGTGTAGATGAAACTTTTACCTCTGGATCTTCAATTTCAGGTGCAATTGGTAGGAACGATAGCACATTTTCATCCTCGCCTTCCTCATCTGAACTGCAAAATGCCGCCACAGGCTCGCAACTGGTCACATCCACCTATCATATAGATAGAAAAAATTAATCTTGCATATTTGTAACTCAATCATGGATGAACTGATAAATAGGGTTAAGCTTGCCCATCCATAAGTGGCTTTACCATTGTCGTTGAGTGTAATAAACTACTAAACAATTTCACACCCCAAGTCCCTCTAAGCGAGGTGGCGGAAGTTAACATGGCGTCATAAAACACTACTTTTTATTAACACCGCTCTTGATTCTTTGACAAAAATACATAACAACCTTCACGCCTTTTCTACTCGGAGGTGTAGGCAGTGGCTGTTAAGCCTTGAATTCATCAAAAATACTAAGTACACAGATACTTTAGTACTCAGTGAACACAACTTCACGCCTTTTGTTACGCGAAGGTGTAGGGAGCGGCTGTTAAGCCTCGTCTCGCCGTTATGTTTACGTCCCAAATGGAATAGGTGGCGAACCTATTGCCATACCGGGCACAAAGTTTGTCAGTCATCGATATTTATCACACATAACTTCCGAAAACAATTACGAAAAGTCATTGGTGTCAGCCAGTGTCAGGAATCGAACCCGGACAGAAGTCGTGTGCTCGACCACTGGGCAACCGAGACCCAAAAAAAAATAGTACACTCAATAATACTCATAAATATCAATACTTTCTATTTAATATGGTGTCTTAAGGATCACAGGAGTCGGAACGGTCTAGGCTTTTCCATAGTATTAATGTACACATTCATAAACTATATTCTTGGTTCTCTTTTCTGCCACTGTCTGCGCTAGAATTTCATACGCGCCAATGATTACGTACGTACGTCGCGTATAGCATTAAACAGGGCTGTCAATGGCGATAAAACTACACGTGTAAGGATTTGAAGGAGTGTTTCTCGAAAGATGGCGCCCTCTACCGGCGAAAAATCTTTCCCCTAAATAGACCACTTGTTGAACATCACGATCTATATTTCGTGAGGTGTCTCTAAGGAGAAATTTAGAAGGGAACAGCTGGGACCTGGTCACCCTTCACCAGAGTGAAGGAAATATCCACATCACTCTCAGATTACTTATAGGTGGAAACACAATGAGACGCACCTCAACTTCCTCGTCATTGTTACTCTCGCCAGTTTGGTCCACTGACCGGTCCTCATCTTCCACATCGAATTCACTTTCTCTCTCTTCATATTCCACGTTCTCATCTAACTCTTTGAAATCTGGTGCGAATGCAGACCAATTTTCTACTTGATTCTGAGCCCAGATGGATACGACACCTATACAGAATAAGTATTCATCTATAGAATTATGATATAAAATTTGTACAAATAAAACGGCGGCAGATATTGAAATACCAAATTAAGCTTTATACTACGTCCATTTTATTGTTGTACTTTAGATAGCTCAAGAATATGTACTCGTTTCGATAACTTTGTTCTAGCGTCATAACCTAAATCTGCGGACAAAAATTAGGCGGCAATACGTCACATTTCTTTGACAAAGTCACTGCGATGTTTATACATGTGTTTATGTGATGATTACGCCATCGGTAAGTATTTACTTTTTTACACACACGGCAATAAAATAATAGTAGATAATAGTTGAGAAATGTTTACGTAATTATAGGGGGAGGGGGTTAAGAGCTTTGCTTACTTTTGCTGGCAAGGGGCGCTAACGTTATATGTACTTGAATGGCCCCATGGACATGTACGTATATTTGTGGCAATCAATAAATAAATTGATCTGATAGGAAAAGAAGATATTAATTTTACCTGCACTAATACTTGCAATAATTGGTCTGATCGGGTGCCAT
Source organism: Euproctis similis (assembly GCA_905147225.2). Taxonomy (NCBI): domain Eukaryota; kingdom Metazoa; phylum Arthropoda; class Insecta; order Lepidoptera; family Erebidae; genus Euproctis; species Euproctis similis. The sequence continues at coordinate 7,620,795 of LR990114.1, forward strand.
ACAACATCTAGCAAAAGTTCCCCTTTAGTGCCATGAAGAATTTTAACAAGGTTACCGATGGATTTCTCCCATATATATAGGGCGTGTTGTCTCGCAGAACCCGCACATATGTATTCACCATCGCCAGAGAAGCAACATTTTTTCCATGTTGTTCTAAAAACATATACGTCAAATTACATAGAATCTGATATCCTGTTATATAAATATTTATTGTTGATGTCACTGAAGTCCATAACAGTCAGACTGATTTTGATGAAATTTTTTATTTGTGTTCAAAGGGATTAAAGAATGGTCTCGTTTCAAAATTAGCTTCGTTAGGTGACGCTGTACGGGCACTACACAGCATCGCTTGAGACTTTACCCATTTAGTCCATCCATTTTTTAAGTTCTCTACTACAAATAATGTAATGAGATTGTGCATAAAATTAGGACAACCGTATTACGCCCTTTTCTACCCGAAGATGTAGGCAGCGGTTGTTAACCTTGATTCGCCGTTATTTTTACGTCCCAAATGGAATAGGCGGCGAACCTATTGTTATACACCAGGCACAAAGTTGACAGTCACTAATATTTATCACATAACTTCGGAAAAAAAATTCGAAAAGACATTGGTGTAAGCCTGGATCCGAACCCTGGTGCTCAACCACTGAACAAATTCTTCCAAAATTGCAATGCCAATAGTTGTAGAATTTTGTGTGCAAAATTAAGTTAAAAATGTCTTACTTGTTGACTAAATCTTGAAGCTTCTGTATGGGTTCTGGTTCACCATTCATTCCACATTTTAATACTGTATTTGTGTCATATACTCTTATTACACGATCCGATGTATTCACTAAGAAACAACTGAAATAATATAGAACATACATACATAGCTTCACGCCAAATTCCTTGCGGGGTAAGCAGACAAAACAGAGCGCCATAATGCACAATTCTCACTCGCTTCGTTGACTTTCATAACTCTTCATGCACGCGCGTCGATTTTTGAGGCTTCAACATCACTTTCTTCCAGAACTCCCATTCTATTTGGTGATGGAATGTGTGTGTTGGCCATCCTGGACTCCTACAGCCATCCGCTTTTCTATTGTATATCTGATTAATCAATCTTGCATCATCCATTCTTTCTACATGTCCGAATCATCGAAGCATGCCAATATAGAACATTATGATAAAATTAAAAAATACTTATGAAGTACTGTAACTTTAATCTGCCTTAGCTGAAACTGTAACAAGCGGTAATGAAGGCCTCTCAGAATATTGACGTAAAGTGGCTCTCCGCGAGTTTCGCTCGGTGATGTATTGGTCCTCGCTACCCGCCCCGTTCTACTTCTAACCCCTTTCGTATTTAGTTTTAAAGGCTGCAACACTACTATAACACTATCTGTGTACCAGGTGTCCATAAGTGGTTAGTTGCTTACTATCAGGTAGGACACACTTGCCCCTCTATCCCATAAAATAAAAATCTTACAAGATCATAAAAGGTTTTCATACCCTTCTTCTTATTTATTTTTTCAATATAAAAAATCTAACAAAAATATTGGACAAAATCTTACTCTCCCCTCCTAGCAAACTCAATGCTCTTGATGCTAGTAGTACTTGATGTGCCAACAGTAATTTTGAAACTAGCCTTCACTGCTAATGTCTGTGGGCTTAGTATTAATATTTTTCCTTTTGCATTGCCCGTATAAACATAGTCTCCTCTACGATCAAATGATGCTATTACATTTATGTCACCCTGAAATATATGCAAAATTTAAATTTGAAATGGTTGAAAATTGTGCTAAATAAATTTTGAAATGTATCCTACATGTTGAAACCTATACTAACTTTAACTATATATTTTTAGTTGATATAGATTAAAATACTGTAAAATTTGCCACATTATCAGAGGATTTACATTATTCTGACAAGTGAGAAACATCTTTGTGGGACAAATATAGCTACAGAATAAAAAAAGTTTAAACAAAAGGACTCCTCTACTGATTCCAGAGGTATCAAGTTCAAATCACGTACAAATGGCTGCACAGTTTTTGGAACGAATGCCTGAAAAATATTGATGAAAACAATTCTTACTGCTTACATATTAGGGTAGATACTAAAGGGTGAATTTAGACAAAAAAATTATCATATTCTTACGTCTTCATCAATAGGCAATATTTTATGATCTCCTTCTGTGTCAACTAATAGAGCAGCATGTCTCATTGGACAGACAAGAAACCTCTTGTCGTTCCGTGGATCAAATTGCACTCTCAATATTGGTGTTGGAAATCTATATCTCTGCTCACATTCACCAGAGAGAATGTCCCAAATACATACATTATGATCTGTTGAGGCTGATAAAAGCTAAAAAGTAATTAATTAATTTATTAACAAATTTTAATTGATTTTATTTTTTCAGTTGTATCTATCATGGTTTTACAGATACCTTTTTACAGTTTCTTGACCAGCTTAAACTGCAGACAGGGTAGACATGTGCTGATATGGATTTGGCAATTCCTCTTGTTAGGAAATCCCATATAAATATTCTACCATCATTACAGCCCACTGCTAGCAGTGTACCCCGCCTGTTGAAGGCACATGTTGCTGCTAGTGATATAGAATCTAATGTTCCATCAAATTCCTGTAATGGTAACGCATGTTCTCAAATAATTGAATTTTTTAAAGGATTAGAGGAAGGAAGAAGATCAAACACGAGACAAAATACAATAATACGAAAAATACAATTTAATTGCCAAGTTAAATATATTCTATTACTAATAATATAAAAAGGAATCATACCTCTGGGTAGTTTTGCCCAAATGATTCTGAAATAGTACAATATTGTGCATAAGTCTCGAAATGCTTAATGTAAACAATAACATAAACATTGGGTAATTGATAAACCAAGTATCTAGTACTCACCAAGAAGCTCTAAATTCATGATAATTAGTTTATATATTTGAAAATTTAAGATATTTATTCCTAATTCTTACGTAAATTTTTTAACTAATAAATTAGGATAAGTTTTTAAAATTTCACAGTAGGTAGCAGATTCTAATCACATACATTTTCTTTTTTTTTTATTGGATAATGCATGGTTTACTCGGTTTGAGTATTTGCCATATTACTTTTTTAGGACTTGTTGTTAGCTGCTAGTGGTGACCGCAGAGAGCTCTAAACCCTAATTACTGAAATTTTATTTAATTTAGTAGAAGTTTACTATATAAACTAAACTTCTGTTCTACAAAGACCATTCGTTCGTTCAACATTACCGTTCACTCGTGTGTATACTTCGTAGTAGTTGAGATCAAAGATTTGATAAAAATGTGCAGGGCATAACTCAACGCATGAAGTATATAACACAGGAGTTCGAACGTATTTAAATGTTGAACAAATGCTCTTCATTTAGGGGAAACAATTTTCATCGGTAGAGGGCGCTATTTTTCAAGAAGTACTTGCTTAAATCCTTTCGCGGGAATGTTTGTTATTGTTACAGCCCAGTTTAATATTATACGGAGGTGTAACAAATTTTGTTCAAGATTTTTTGGAATTATCTTTCAACGCGTGTTTACGTGTAATAATATTAATCGTTCGTAATCATCGGTACGTCCTAAATTCTAGCGCAGCCAATGCAGGAAAGAGAACTGAGATTTTAGTTTAATGTGTGTTGGATTATATATAATTAATACTGCAAACTCTCAGTTCAATTTTTTTATTACAATTATATTTCAGTGAGCGTCATTCACACGTCAATTAAAACAATGGTAGTTTAATGTACACAATATTGGAAGTCTTTAAATATTGACATTTCTTTAAATGGGAAAGCTTATACCGTTCAGACTTTTGTGTAATGTATTTCTATACTTCGTGAGTTCTTGACTCTGCCGCAGAATTGGCTAAATGAACATAACATACATACATACATGGGTACGTTCCACTCCGCCCGCAACGACCGCGACCACGACCGCGGAAATTGCCGTTCCACTAACGTTTTTCGCCGCGAGCGTTGTGCTTTGGCGTTGTGGGCGAATGTTTTAAGTGGAACGCACAACTTGAGCGCTGTGTGGTAGCAATATGGCGGCATGGTGAAAACTTTCAGCAAAGTTATGAGTAAATATTTTGCTTGAATATAAAATATAATTTAATTCAATATGGATCCTCGTGATTTTAAAGTAGCGTTTTTGACAAAACTAATGAGAGTTGACTAGGAAAATTTATCAATATCTGATGACCTATGTCATTTTGGAATTCCCGCCATTTTATTGAAAGCCCACTAGGACCTACCAATATTTTGCGGCGAAGCGGGCGCGATGCGGTTGCGAACAGTGACGTCATCTTTGACGCCAAGCTCGCAACGACCACGGGCTTAATGTGGAGCACTACTGTGGGCGCTTACGGTCGTTGTGGGCTCTAAGTGGAACGCACTCTATATTTAACTTTATTATTCTTTTATCTATGGATCAGACTGCGGACCTGCCGTTCTAATCGAGTGAGCATAGGAAAGTACTTGGAGTGCCGTCTCTAATTTACATACTCTTTGGTTCTAATTTAAAAAAATAAGTTAATAACCTCTTCGCAAAAATTTTTCTTATAATTTTATTTCAAAGAGTGAAATTTAATAAATTATTCATATACTATTTATATATGACTTGTTTCTTTAATGCTGTTAGCGGATCCCGCATATCAACTAGTGTAGTTTTGTTTACCAATTGGTATTGTTTATCAACTTTAATGTAAATAGGTATCTTAAATTAACTATAATATTATACGTTGTTTTATTTGTAGTGAAGACTGTACAAAGTAAGCTCTTGCGTGTCCTAACAATGAGTACTAATACGGATAGTGATAATCATTGGAGAGGTATTCCGTTATCAGAGTTGTATGGTTCGCAATCCCCATGGGGAGCTCCAGAGTTTCCTTTGGTAGTGCCATCACATAACCACGCCGTGCTTTATCATATTCCTAGTAGTGGATGTGTACCTGGAGATAAACCACCTAAACCACAGATTAGTCAAGATAAATGGGATTCTGATCATGTTCGAATGCCTTGTTCTCTCCGCAGTTTATATCCAGTTACTGATGAAGTAAGTATATATATTTTATGCAGGCCACAAACATTTATTAGTCCTATGTGCTGGCCCAATGGTCTGGTAGCTGTTACTTAAGCTGTATTTAAAAAGAGTAATCATCATTATTTAATCCATTAGTCAAATGGATTCTGTTTCTATTACAAAACTTTAAAGTAACAGCTTAGGTGGGCTATCTGAATGATCATGTTAGAGTCTGTTTTTTGTTCAGAATTCAAATATTTGATGAAAATTTTTTGTATTGTTTTTCTTGTAGGAATCTGAGTAATAGTCTGAGTAATCTGGGTAAATCATCAATAAAAGCATACTATTAATAAAAAAATACAATTTATTTTTAGATTACTGGTGACACTAACTTAAAAAAAAGATGGGCAATGATAGAATATGCATTGTCAAAACCGATACATAACAGCCAAGAGCTGGCAGATGCAATACTTAGTTACAATACAAAGTTTAAGAGATCTTGGAGGTTTCAAGGTCTACACAAGTTATTTAATGAGGTAAAACTTGATCTATATAATGTTACATAAATTATCTGTGTTCAGGTTTCCATGGGCGGCGTTTGTTACTTGCCATCAGGTGACACACCTGCCTGTTTGCCCCATGAAAAAAAAACTAAATATATTTATCAGGTTAATTTGTATTTCAGTATTTAGAAGAAGAGGAATCCCAATATTTTTTCGATGTAACACTACCAGAAATTGTCAAGTTGGCATTGGCTCTGCCTAAGTTGGTGCAGGCACCTATACCATTGCTAGTGTAAGACATTCATATTACTAACTCAACATGATTAATGTCCTAGAAGAATGTTCCAATACATAATTTGTCAAAAGCATTTCACAATTCAATTTAAATCAATCTTGTTTACATGAATGTTTTAGGTAGAACGCTATCTCATGCAAATAAGAGCAACTAAAGCTTGTATCATGTATCTGTTGACACAGAGTAGGCTGTCCCCTACTAGGAAGAAACTACAGGAAGCCAATGATTGCGAGTGGCATAAGACTGTCAGTTGCGGAGTTCTATGTGGCATGCCTATGTCCAGCAGTGGACTTCGAAAGGCTAATGATGATGAATTTATATTAAATACAAGAAATTTTATGTTGTTTTTGATTGTTTTGTGGACTCTTTTGCCTGCACTGATATTTTAAATTTTTGCAGAAAAAATAAGAATCAGTCTGTCTCATTCTCGCAGCAGCAGGTGGCGTGTCTACTTGCCAATGCATTTTTTTGTACATTCCCCAGAAGAAATACTAGAAAAGCAACTTCAGAATATTCTTCATATCCACATATAAATTTCAACACGTAAGTATTAATATATGTATTATAATTAATTGCTATATTTCAATATAATTACATATTGTGTTAAATGAATATTAATTAAATACACATAGTAACATACATTGTAGACATTTTTGCTTTATTTGCAGTTACAATTTGTATGAGGCAACAGATTCTGACTCAAATATGGAGAAACTAAAAAGCATATGCCATTACTTCAGGAGAGTTGTTATTAAAGGTGACATTCTATATCTTTATTTAAAATGAATATCAATCCTAAACATTATACAAAACTACGCCAAGTCCTGTGCAGGGTAGACAGAGAGAACGGAGCTCCATAAAGCACAATTCTTACACCTCACTATATTATTTGACCATCATAAGTCATGTCATTCACAATTGTGGGTATTTAAGGCTTCTGACGTCACCTGCGACATCAACATGTTCCAATTTGACATCATGAAAAGGATGTTGTGGGTGTCTTCGGCCATATGTTTCCGCTTTAGCACTGTGTTCAAATTTGCATCATCCATTCATTCTATGTCACCGAACCATCGGAGCATCCTTACTTACTTTTATACTGATACTCTCGTACAATCCTACTTTCTTCTAAGTGTTATGAAATAACCAAAATAGGACGTAAATCTGACTGGGATATTGTACAAGATAGACCAAGATAGACAAGTAGTTATAAATGTCTGTTATAGATGTGAGTAACTGTTATTTCTTATGAGTACTCAGTTATCTCTACCTACCTCAAAGGATTTGCTTGATTATATTTATGTGTTAACTATGGAATATTACTACCGTACATATCTTACATGTGTGATATTTTTCCAGTACAGTACCAGTCGGTACTGTGACTTACTCTCGTCGGTCAGTGCAGTCTCGCTCCTGTCCTACTTGGTCGAGGTCACAGAGGTCTATAGCCTCTCTTCCTCTGCACGTAGATTCGCACAATACCATTGAAGATGCACCTGGTTTGATACAAGTCGATTTTGCAAATAAGTAAGTGTTGATATTGAACTTTTTTTTGTTGAAACTGAAAAATTGTGCCTTGTGTGTACAAAAATCATATACAGGGATTTAAATGTATACAAATAGAACTGTTCTGGAGTAAGGTGATGTTAGGAGCCTCAAAAATCGACGCGCGTGCATATAAAGTGTTATGAAAGTCAACGAAGCGAGTGAGGTGTGTAAGAATCGTGCCTTATGGCGCTCCGTTCTCTCTGCCTACCCCGCAAGGGATTTGGCGTGAAGTTATGTATGTAAATGTATACCGACTTGGAAAATTGTAGTCACTCCAACCACCCCCTGAGTTGACGGTAGTGCTTAGTACTCACCTATTCCATGGCCGTCATTTTGATGCTCACGCATTCAGCGTATAGAGACTGTGAATGTACTTGAAGGTATTTCTAATCAATCTCTACAAATATGTAACAGGAAGCTTTAAAGTTGCGCCAACAACTGAGAAGATAAGAGGAAATCTTCTTGCGTGGTATGAGCATGTAATGAGGAAGCACGATACCCATAGTCGCGTAAAGAGAGGCGAATCTGAATGTGGAAACAAACGTGGAAACAAGAAGTTGGAGACCGAAGGAAATATAGCTGGATTGTGTGAAAGATGATATGAGTAGGAAAGTTATTTCTGTGGAAGAAGCTTAATGATAGGGAAGCGTGTAAAAGGAAAACCCGTTGTGCCGACACCAAATAATTGGAACAGGGCAGGCACAACATATACGTAATATTTGGTTTTTAATATAACCTAGTATTTGGCTCTGACTTTGAACAACTATGTGTCACTCTTTTAGAATATATATATATATCTAAATGTAAAACTCTTTGGAAATGTTATAGATTCCTTGGTGGGGGTGTACTGGGTTATGGTTGCGTTCAAGAAGAGATTCGATTCGTAATCTGCCCTGAACTGTTGTTGTCAATGCTATTTACTGAAGAACTTGGCAGTTGTGAAGCGCTTGTAATTATTGGTAAATTTTGTTTGCATTATTTGTATTATTAACAATGTGACTTAGCCCCTTATTACTAACTTAATATTCAAATAAACGTTAGACATATCAGTGCCATCTATTAAACTGTTAACTTGACTCGTAATTTTTTATCGTCCTATAGTTTAGCGATACGCCTTCTTCTGTTGAGCAAGTCCTGCATTAGAAGTCCTGGATGACACATAAAAAAAAAACTTTAAGTAGCAAAGCTGTCAATTACGTGAAAAATGTGACCGATTTATGGCAACGGGCTTGCCACTTATTTCGTGAGATAAACTATTTTATTTTTTGAAGTATCTCAAATATAACAGGTTCGGAGCGGTTCAGCAACTATACAGGTTATGGGCACAGCTTCCAATGGGCCGGTGACTTCGTGGACAATACGCCCAGGGATTCCTCAGGGCGTCGCCGCTGTGCCGTGCTCGCTATAGACGCAGTGCCTTACGGCAATATCGTACGAGAGTTTAAAAAGGAATGCATCAACAGGGAACTGAATAAGGTAATACTCATATCACAAATTAGAATGTGTCTTTGTTTGTTTTTTTTTTTTAATTTTATACTATAAGGGGCAAACAAGCAAGCGGGTCCTGATGGTAAGTCCACCTGATGGTAAGCTACTAGCACCGTATTTCGCCGGTCGAGCCGGCCTATTCATGCAGCTAACTGCGTGACTTACGTGACTTAGCACTTTGAAACTTTCCCGCTTAAAATACAACGGCTCATTAAATTTATAGGCATGGATCGGTGTATCATTCGATACTGAACCTGCGTCGGAGTCTTTGAGGTATCCAGGAGTAGCCACCGGCAACTGGGGCTGTGGCGCCTTTGGGGGAACAGCACACCTGAAGAGTCTCATACAGTTGATGGCCTGTGCTGAAGCCAGGAGGCCTATGGCCTACTATACGTTTAAAGATGATAAGTTGAGAGATGACATCATCGGTATATATAATCTGCTGGCGAGATATAATGTCACTGTTGGTAAGTTTTCCTATTCATAATTTTCCTACCCTTATCCCACTTTAAGCGGGGTCGGCATAACGTGTCATCCTTTCGAACTATCCATGTTGTCAAAAGATTTGGCCGGCCGGTTGCCTGACGTCAACCCTTCCTGGAAATGCTTTCGTTTGTGGGATACGTATTTTAAGGGGTTGGAAGTAGTATGGGGAGGGGAGAGGTGAAAGAATTGGGTATCTGGATACCTCTATCACCGAGCGATATGACCGACTGGCATGAGCCACTTTACGCCGATATTTTGAGAGGCTATTGACTTGAAATTTTCCTTCTTTCCCTTTATAAAATTGTGAAAAAAGTAGTACAAGTAAATGCACTGCACAACCATAATTTCAGGTCAACTATACAAGCATATAATAAATTTCTCAGCAAATCGGGAGAATGTGGTCAAAGAGCGTTTGTACGCGTATCTGGAACAGGTTTTAAAAGGGATCAAACTACCCTCACAAAACACTGCTGATTCAAAAATGGAAACGGTACTTTTTTGCTATTTGTTTTTTATATACCTAATTTAATGAAATTAAGAATATGATGAGAAGTTATCGAAGTCTCTATTTCAGCCCTTTGCAGAATTTATTTCGGAGACTGTGGTAGAAATTGAAGACAAAAATTCGCCAGATTTGTTTTCGCAAGATGATATGGAGCAAGGATTGGTCGATGTCTCAATACAATCGGAGAGTCCCGATAAGATACCAAATGACATCAAAACTTCACAAATTTGCGACATGGATTGTAGTGATAATAATGGAGATGACCAAACGCAAATACACCAAAAAGATTCCAATCAAGCACAAGTTAAGACCCTCAATCAAACAAACGTAATACCCTCTAATCAAATAGAAACTGGTCGACCAACTACCCACCTATCGTTATTTGATACAATGAAGAAAATGGACAAAGAACTCGATGCATCTATTTCTAGTCCGATGCTCGGTAATCAAAACAAAAATGTAAGTTTAAACGATACCAACTTGTCAATGGATAGCGATGAAAAGTTGGAACCCACAAATGAAGTGAAAAAGAAAATTGGTAAGAAAATAACGGACTACTTCAGCAAAAAATGATCGTGATTTTCTTTTTAACTTTATACAATAATTTCAGTAAATGTCTAATGTTCTTAATTCCGAAGATGCAGTTATTTCTGGACACGTACTTTCAAGGTACATATCAAGGGGAGGGAATATATATATATGTATGTATTTTTTTTCTGTTTTCGTGTACCTCCACTTAAGGCTTATGCAGTGCATATATAGGTTCTGGTCGATTTTTTACTACCCAAATAATGGAATAGGTGGCGGAACCTATTGCCATACACCGGGCAAAATGTTATTGGTCATCAGTATTTATCATAGTGTACTTCCGGAAATAATTTCGAGAATTCAATGGTGCCCGGAATCGAACCCACGAATATAAATGCTACAAAACTGCTACATACACATGTTATAAAACTGTAAAGTTTCCTCAAAATGAGATCAGTATTTTTTTATGTGAGAGAGTAACCGAACAACGATAATTGATAACTCCCCTCTCCCGTTGTAGAGTTTACAGTATACCTTGTTTTGTGGTTGAGATTGTAATATTATTTGTTTTAAAAACCGTTGTACCTGGTTATTTTTATATTTTATAAATAAACACCTACAACAATATGATTGTTTATTTATCCTTGGGGATTATGTCTTATCGGAGCCTTAAATCCATAACAATTGTTATGGAAATCAGGAAAGTGCTGGGCTGTGCAAGAAGACAATTTTATGATCTCTCGGGTGCTGATCTCGACTGGGAGTTGGCATCAAATAAAACACAAACAATAATATAATTAAAATTATTTATTATCCTTCATCATATCTCTAGCATACTAAACGTAATAAGTGTATAATAATAAATAATTGAATATTAATTTAGTATCGAAATTTCAGCGATATACATATTAATAACTCGATAATAGGTTTAAAATTCATTAACTAAATTAATACATGCAAAGTAGGCGAATTGTTATTGTTATTAGTTCCATAATAACATGATATCTATAAAACATATTCCATATTTTTTATTTCTCTAAAAACTGTTACCTCTATACACTAATAATAATAATATGTTAATAATACAAAATAATAATTAAATGAAATATTAACTAGCATCTCCAAAAAGTGATCTAAATAACACTCTTCCATTTTTTTATACACATCTTTGGCGAACTATAACAATATAATATGAGAATAAACATTTCAATAGTTATTTGCACTCCGTAGATTCCTCGGTAGATAAGTTGTATTTTTTTTTTGTTTATTTAAATCTAGATCGTCACACTCGTATCTATAATATGTTATATAACTATAATTACCTTTCCCGCCAATCACAATTGAGTATATTATGTCCATGGCATGTTTTTTTTTTATATAAAAAATGGCGGTTTTTATCACTGGAGTTTTCTTTGCGAACTATGTACGATATAGATGAAAATTGAATACAGTTGTAGGAAATATGATTTCTTGAAAATTATTCAAAATCTTTATAAGATAGCGTCAGTACTATTTGTATATTTTGTCTGTTCTTTGTCCATCAGTATTTTAAAGCATTATCTTTTTGACTTTGTTAGCAGTCTCGGGTACGGGGTGTTTAGGCCTAACCTTGGTTTCATATCTGGTCACAGATATAGTACCTTTATCACGACTTTTCTATGTATGTGGCAGGTAATTTCCTTTAAACATAAAACATTTGCTATAAATATTGAACATTATATTATGCTATCTTAATTATCTTATCTTACCATCAGGTGACACGTCTGCTCGTTTGCTCTCCTATCCCATAAAAAAAAATCTTCATCAAAGCATCTTGTCGATGCCTACTTATATTAAAACTTTTTTTATTTTGTCTTAAGAATAGGAAAAGCAAAACCTGGCTATCCAGTAAAAATCCCAAATAAAAGTCTAACTCAATACAGTATATTTATCTGATAAGGTACTTTTTTTTAACTTGGTTAGGAAACATATGAAATTTTGAGGTTATGTACAAATATGTGTGATACAAATATTATTGAGATACGTGTGTGACGTATTTCAGACATGGGTTAACAATTCCATCAACTATTTATACAAATGTTACCTACATATAACAGGGACTCAAATTAATTCCCTCATCGAAATATTTTATTAGCAAGTCATTGGTTCATTACATCAGTGATTTCAACGACGATATATAAATTAATTATCTAACATATTACTATTAACTAAATTGTTTAATACAACAAGTTTGTATTTCGCAATGTGAACAAAACTGTAAAAGTGAATACAAGTTTTAGATTATCTATATAAATTTAAATAACGACATAGGTTTTTGGCAACTTGTCGATGTCTGTAGATAAATTTAAAATTAAATTAAATATATAATAAATATGTATACTTTGGAGTAACACTGAGATCGAATGTACAAAAAGTAGTAGGTTTAATAAGATAATGAAGTGACTTAAATATCTAATTAAAATATTTTAAATGCTTACATATTTATTATGATATATCAAGAAAACGATGAAATTTTTTATCCACAGACATTTTCAAATTAGTTTTTAGTAAATATAAAAATAAAATTAACCCCAAGATAGATATTTAAAGTTAAAATGGCACCTAACATTTATGGCAATACCTACGTATTTAAAAATGTATTATAATAACGTGTTTTTTTTTATATTTCAAATAGACTAGCTATTTTTTTTTCAATGTATATTAGTACCTTACTTTTTAAAAAATAAAACGGAATATTCAATTTATAAATGCCATTCGCCAATCAAACGGATTTGTTAAAACATAGATAAGATAAAGTAAACAGTTGCCTGCCATCGTATTTCTTTTTATTCTTCCATTTCTGATAGACTAAAGCTTGGAAGACAGACTGCCTTGGTTAATAGTTAATTTTTTTTAACTAAGTACTTGAAATAATGTGTGATAAATAGTTTTTAGCAAAGATAGCTAGTTTATTTGAGAACAAAGTATAGCAAAACAAATTTTGAAATATAGTGACGTATAAGAATTAGTGTAGGTTGAATGGACGATTATTAAAAGCGTATATCACAGGCACCACGTGAGGTGTCCCTTGGCTAAGCTATATATATAATAATATATAAATTAATGTGACGCAGAAGTCCAGGATTGTTCTAGAACCTATATTTGAATTAACAACAATAACCGTATAACGGATTTAGAATTGTAGAGATAGCTACAATACAGGTACAAATTGTAATACTATTTACATTTCTGGTTATATAGAGGTACTGATGTTAGGTAAAAATTGTTTTAATTTTTTTTTTATTATTTACACAATAATTTATTAATAAATCAATGATTGTAATGTATTTCAGCAAGGTAGCCTTCTGTGGATGGCATCGTACTGTTTCAACATCAGTCTAAAAACGTTACACATCACATAGGTAATTAGATGATTGTAGGCCTCGAACAATCATGAACATGCATCGCCTGTATTTACCCTTAAACTATTCCAATATAAGTTATCCAGAACAATGCGTGGTACTATAGTTTATGCGTATTTTTTTTTTATTACCTTTACCGAATCTATAAATATCAGGATAGGCCTGACGACTGTCGAATACAGTACTTATATTTAGTCCAGTAGGTAATTAGGAAATTTTAACTGACGTTTTATATAGACTTTATTACTTTTCCAGACCTATTTGGTCTGGATTAAATTTCCAGATTTCGGTTTGGTTAAAAATGGTGTGCATGAATTGTAGGTGTATTCACGTTCTAACAAGTTATCTACAGTCGCCAGACTTTTATTTTATCAAGTGTGGCTTGATAGTTATTTTCTTTTTATCAAGTTGGCTCATTCTAAATAAACGGTTTATGATAATGATTTCCACTTAGCGTTAACACAGCGACACCCTGTCACCCGCCCGGGCAGTCCCGGGGCAAAAGGCTTCTAAGCTCCTTAAGATATGACGTCATATGTATGTACAATCTCGAATTATTGTGCAAATAATACACATAAGGTCCCACTGCGAGCCTAACAACCAGTCATCTAATGGTTTATAAGCATGACTGTTGAAGAAGTTCTACAGTTAAGTGATTGTTTTTATACTAAATTTAATTCGGTATAATCGAGAATTCTAACGCGTCAAAATGCAATGTGTTATCTGCTAATAATATGCTTATTTGTTTAAAAAATTACTCGGCTCGTAGAGGGACCACTTTTAAAATCTGTGACGTCGTTCAAGTGTCGAATAACATTTATAGGTACAGATTCAAACGTAAATTTGCAACGAAACCAAAGGGGATTCAGCAATAGCATAAATTTGAAAGAGTTCACGGACGGCGCATAATGTTACATAGAGTACCTAAGTTGAGTGCACGCCCCGTTGTGGAATAGGTACACCCAACATTTATCTAGTGTTCTTTTTTTTGTGAACTTACAGAGTTATCATCATCTACCTAAATCGTACCTCCAATAACTTCTCCTTAAGTAATTTTATCTAACTTAACCAAACGGTTATACCATTCATTATCTCGTACTACCCTCCTATATCGATTAAATTATCTCCGTTAACCTTAACTACTCTAAAGGTACATAAATCGCTTGACAATATTCTGGATAACTTATCTAATAAAATTAAATAATTACAGTATATTATCATTTCATATAACTTAGTAGGTTTATGTCAAAATTTCATGTTGACCCA
The DNA here is from genome assembly GCA_905147225.2 of Euproctis similis. Classification (NCBI taxonomy): domain Eukaryota; kingdom Metazoa; phylum Arthropoda; class Insecta; order Lepidoptera; family Erebidae; genus Euproctis; species Euproctis similis. Next base: position 7,635,842 of record LR990114.1, read on the forward strand.
TGTAACACAAAAGTAATTCACAGTAAATGATCTCTATAGTGCCTCTATTACAATACGGAAATGGTTAACGAGTAGCCCTAAGTAAAAAAAAACGAGACAAGTACCGCGTAAATTTAAAATACGAACGGGTGCTTGAAGCTAAACTATGCTAAGCGATAGAAAAAATAAATAACAGAAAAAAGATATGACTAGATTGTTTTTGTTTCAATACTAGGACCTACATCATAAAAGCACTATGCGCCTCTCTCCATATTTTTTTATTATATAAATAGATATAATATGATTAATTATACCGAATCTAATGTTTGTTTTTTTTTGATTAAAATATTGGCATTCATCTTATATACTAGCTAGTATCGAACGGTGTAGAGTGAACGTGTTGTATATAATAGTTGAGTCGCGCGGTGGACGGCCACCGCGTCACCTATCTCGCACCATCCGACCATCTAAATAACTATTTTATCTAAATAACGATCCGCCTAGGATTCGCATACCACTTACCAAACGTTGCCTTATTGAGTGCATCCAATAAACGTTCACATCTACGCGAGCGCTACGTGTATTATGTATGCGTCTGCGAGCGAACTATTAATATTATAAACACTATCAAAATTTCAGAAGTTTTATTTAGTTTTTAAGAAATTCGTTTTGTGTAATACTAAAAATGTTGATTTTGAATCGAGCGCGCATGCCGCGTAGCCGCGTAGACGTCGCTCACGCGGATGATGCTACGTGCTACGGCGTAGCGTGTCGTAAGTGGGACAAGCCACGCTTGAGTTAGCAAATTTAGGTACCCAACAAGCACGTGTCAATACTTGTGAGTTAAGTGACATGAGTTTTAGTAGTGAATGAGGATACTGCAATAATGCAAGTGGCACTAAGTGAAAGGACTTTGTAGTACCGTGAGAAAACTAAGTGTTGTGTGTTATTTTGTTACGATAGAACTGCGACTCGCGATGACCATCTGTATATTGTGAGATGATGGGGATGAGATTGATTACGCTACGATACTTATGTGACAGTATAAAAGAGTCGACAGACTAGTGTAGTGGACCCGAGAGAGCTGCGGCACTGCCGCCGGCCAGGCAGATGTGCGACGAATCGTAGTCTAAGTCTGAGAGTTCGGCAATATCTGCCTACATGAAAAACATTTAGATACATTTAAATAATTGCAAAGCATACCCTGTATCCTAGAATCACTTTTATGGGCGATCGTTTTATACATTCAGACAGGACTCATTAATCTATTACAAACGTTCGCGTAACCGCAATATATCTTTAGGGAATTTAATTTTATTCAGTATAAAGTTATAAGTACACAATATTATTAATCAGCCGGGGCGGGGAGGCCCGGGCGTATTACGCCTACAAATTACCCACGAGGTGATATTATCGATAATCGATTTATTAAGTATACGTGTTCCGGTTTGGCATCGATTTGTCTGTAACCTAAGTAGTCAGGCGCGACGCGGCCGCCCGCGCCGTCAGCGCTGCACTCACACACGTGCCGAACGCGTACAACCGACACAGTCGGGGACCACTGAGCCACTGAAAATAACTCGGTCACCAATCTCCAGCCGAGATACACCCGTGTCGTCGTCTTAGTAACACTTCAACCAATCATAATATGGTAACACAACAAATATTTATAAAACAAATATTGGATTTGTAAATAAAAACGACGATAAAACAATATATAAAAAGCGTAACAACATATTGCACAATTGTAAGAAAATGAAAAGAACTAGAGACACCTAAACGATGGTATTTTTTGTTGTTTAAATACATCGTTTTATATATATATATGTATATATATGGCTTACTCGTACAACACAAACGCCTAAAACTAGAATACTATATCAGTATAATATAATTATTTGTGTAAATATAAAATTCTATGTCTTGTAGTGAGTGTAATATTTGACTAGAGGCGGGCGGCGTGGCAGACGGCGGCTGAAGGCTGCCGCAGGCCGCGTCGCGTCGCTGGCGCACTCGAGCGCCGTGCACAGCGCCGGAACACAAATCGATCACACACTCGAACACAATCGAATGAAACTTAGCTCAGACGATTGTCATCGATTACAGCCGAGCTGGACCATGCCTACTCGATTACAACCAACTGAGGCAACGACCACAACTGCTTTCAACTAAACGGTACCAAGTAAGACCGAGCACAGTCAAGCGCGGACCAAACACCGCTGAACTCAGTCAAATAATTTCTGAGTTTTTCAACTGTGATAGTATTCCCAACACAGTTTCATTCTAAAGCAGAGCACGGAGCCCGTATGCGCACACGCAATATATCTAAGATATCTCAGTATCATTTTAAATTTATATTGGTACATTTTTTTTGATTATGAATCTATTTTTGTCTGTATAGAAATTACACTAGATTTTCTGTATTTTTTTTTCGCGTTTCCACTCACTGTTGGCTCCCCGGACGCGTTAAAAGTCACAGTCATTTGTATTTAACATCTTAACACGAATAGTTTTTATATATTATATGTAAAGACACACACATACACTTGAAAAAACAAAATGGGGGTAGTTCGCTCTTGAGAATTGACGTCACGATCTCGTACATCGCACACCACCTGCTCATACATAGGGTATTGTCCAATTTAACTAACTACTGAACATATTGATGGCTTTTATTTCTATATCGATTTAATAATAATAAAAACTATGCTCGAACTGTAGAATATGCCGAAAATAAGTGAAATCAAATTTTAAAAGAAATTTTCAGAAATTTCCTTGATTATGTACAAAAATAAATTATGATTTTCTATTAAGCAAATTTCCGAAAATCCCTTAACTATAGAGCGTTAAATAGTGATATAAGTTAGATTGGAAGATAACGCGAATAGTTTTCGAATATGAATCAGTCTGAACAGATACAATATAATAATAAAATTTTGCTAGATAACAATTATAAATTACAATTCGTCTAAAAGATTGTCCCAAAAGCGGCGGTGCGCGCGCGAATTTCGTTCGACTCAGAGCGATACAAACTGCAAAACACACACAATATCAACTGCTGTACAGTTCATTATACGTCGATATTATATTTTTTTTATATCACAGCCCACATTGAAATTTACAACACATAATAACATGATCATTCGAAACGAAGGCCTAAGTATTCTGTTTTATGTTGAAGTGCACTTTGATTTGTACACAGCGTTAAATACAAATATTTGTCAACAACATTGTCCGCTAACTGGATTTTTTGTGATGCTGTCCGTACCAACAGACAAATTTATTTAGGTATATGGATTTATTAAATAGGTATTTGCTACATAAATATTATGGCAAATGCTTGTTTTAGGGATCGGATTTTTGTCTAACTGCTGGGGTTTCATGAGGCACATAAGGTGTTTCACCTTATGGCTAGGTAGTATAAATGAGTATATCATCAATATACTAGTGGGGCAGCGCCCAAGTGCTGAGGACGAATCCTGGCTCGAATTAACGACTGAAGATATCGATGATTTGAATTGTTCGGAGTATCGAGGCATAATTACCTATCTTTAGGAATTAAAGGCGTAAAGGAGAAATTTATATTGAATTATGAATGCTAATAATCAGAATTAAGCGTTGTAATGTCAACAGACTGCGGTACGGGCCAGCATTGTTAGCTTATTAGACAGACACACACACATTATAATGTAACAAAATATAGGACATTATAAATACTCTGATAATGATCACTTATATCAAGGTGATCAGTTCGACTGTGGGAGACAACAGTGTTCGCGAAGGTCGGGGCCGCCGAGGCACGTGTGCACAAACAAATTGCCACGGCCCGAATAACAACACTACCGGATTCAGTGTCCGTTTACACGTTCGCACTCGCGACGTGCCCGTGCGCATCGTATAACAAGATGGCGGTTGGCACACGTGCGCGCTGCGCCCTAGACGCTACATTTCCTTGCAATATACAATAATTAAAATACATTTTTTTTCTTACATTTTCAACTTACTTAGTAAATTCAGTTTGACTTAATTCAAGCAAATAACTAGTATAATAAATTTATGTTAAAGGTTTCAGTTAAAAGTTAAGTACTTACTTACTTAGAAATAGAAGTATGATTACGAATGACAAAATTTTATAACGTGTCATTTTATAATAATAATAATAATTTAATCAAAGTTAATAAATTGTATATATATAATAATATAATAGAGTAATTTAATGATTAATCGATAATGATAAGAATAAAGCATTCCTACGCGCTGATTTAATAAATTACTTTAACTAATTTAGTATACTCGCCGAGTCGGCTTGCATAATTCTTTAAGTAAGTATGTTAGGTAATGATATTTGCTATACAACAAATCTGTTAAATTCCTTGGAATTATTGATAATATGCGTTCAGGCGCGCCGCGGACGTACCGAGCATCCTGCCCATCATCTGTAAACAGAATTAGACACTTCGTTAATCTGTAAGTCAAAAACGTTGGTAAATTTAAATGCTAAAGGACAGAAAATAAAAAAAAAACACGTCGTGTAATTTATGAACGCTCCCTAATGTCTGTAAATATTCTAAAGTTTGACTAATGAGTTTTGAAATGCTTTCTAGCTGTAAAAAGAGAAGGAAAAGAATAAATCATCCTAAGATAAGAAGAAATTATCCTACCAATGGCACACGATGAACGCGGGACGGCGTCTAGGGCTAGTAAGGTCTGTTGGCATCCTTAGGCCGCTTGAGCTGCACCTTGAGCCTCTTCATCCCAATTTGAAATCCGTTCATCGCTTGAATCGCAGCTTGTGCAGATGTCGGATTGTCGAAGGACACGAAACCTGAAAAATAATAATAGTAATAAAAAATCGGCTGTCTGTAAAGTCGGTTAACTGACCATAGTTGAACGTGACAACATCATAAGAAAATACTCATGGAATGGTTTTATTTTTCAAAAGAAAATTCATAATAAAAATTATTTTTTATGTTCAGAACGAGGTAACGCCGCACGAGTCATGGTTTTTTCGTGCGTACAGCCGGCTCCATCGAATTATCAGACGTTGTCACGCCAATAAAACTCATATTTCTTTTTCTATTAACTCCAAAGATTCAAAAGAAAGCATTTTTTTTCATTAACTACAGTTGCCAGCAAGCACACGAAACAATTGTCGGTATGCCGTTACCAATTACATCACTTCTTAAAGGCACGTCTAACACCAGAGGCATCCATTAAAAATCTAACATATACAACGCTTGGAACGTTTCACGTAATAGCCACTACGGGGGTTTTACTTTAATATAAACTATAGTAATGCTGATCCTGTGCTATTCATATATTTTTTCCTTGTGAATTTCTGGAACATAACTCACAAACATAAATATGAAAGTCCCATAATGTGATGTTATTTGTTTGCGATATTTAACGTATTTCTTTTACTTTTGTGTAGCTACTTGAGATTTTAAGCGAGATAATTACGATTTGCTCTTTGTTACGAAGACATAGACGTTAATTTTAGATTTCTCAACAACAACATACAACTGACCGAAACATTTGCTCTGATTAGTGGCCCGATCGATGAAAACTTTGCTACTGATGACATTGCCAAACGGCAGGAACATCTGCATCAGTTCAGCGTCACCGAACTCCTGTGGCAAGTGGTAGATGAACAAATTGCAGCCCTCGGGGCCAGAGATGGAGCAGCCTGGAAACACAATAAAATCTTTAAAGAACTCACAAATCTGCTCTTAAACAATATTGTTTGCGTCATTGATAAAGATATCCCTTTAACTATCACATTTTAAAGGTTTAAAATAAGGAGCGTCTTAATTATTAAAGTTATTATTATGTTTATTTGTAGACATTATAACGTTCATTAATCTTGAATCTAGAAGTTATCTTAATATTACTCAAGGATTGAAGATTATCTTTGCATATTAAAGTAGATACATAAGTAGGTTCATCCATATTGAATTATTTACGTACTGTTCTGCGCGTATTCGACGAAGTGTTTTAAAAAAAAACTATTTTATTTTCCCTAACAATTTATTTGAATTTCACACACTTAAAATGAGGAAAACCGAAGTTCCGAACGCGACCGGCGGTACGGGATGAATGTAGTGTATTGCTCTGCGGCTAAATTAGTACTCTCTAATAAATTAATGCGAGTTCGCTTATATAGAAATTACTGCTGCTTGCATCAGCAAAATCTAAGGGTTGGTTTCGACCATAACAGTACCTAGAATACGTTAAAATTTGATGAAATGATATGAAAAACTAATAGTTATATAAAGGTGAAGTAAAAATATGTATATTTTAACAGTTTATAGACATAGATAGCTTAGAGACATAGAATAGACCACATAACAAGACACATAGAAAAAAGCACAATAATGACAGTGTTACAGTACTCGATGCGACAGACAGTCTCACAACATTAAAAATAATACTATATTTAATCTAATGTATTATTTAATTTAATTATACAATAATACATTAAATTTCAATTAATGACTAAGCAGAATTATGTTATATTTGAAATGCGAAATCTAAATTTAAAAAATAAATAAATAATAGATGATAATGCATACAACAAAGGCCACATACATGTTACATTTAATAATTAATTCAAAGACATTATAAAATCATGTCAGAATTAATAAAACCTTATTAGTAGTTCTGCCACGACCGGAAAGGTTATAGACAATGGAATTCAAATAAATACTTTAAATTCCATTGGCTTTGATTGAAATTAAAAAGAAAAACGGGCAGATGATAAATAAAGATGAATTGTAAAGAGGTCTTCTTGAACTGGATTAGTTGAAAGATCTGTCAAAGTTTTTTTCTCCATCTAGGAGCTCCACTTACCTTCACGTTGCGCTGGTGCAATGGTAGACATAGGCGGAGCGATTGGCTGCGGAAACTGTCCATATACCGCTGGATATGCTGTTGGACATTAATACGCATATTTTTCACAATGAACATCTATATATGGCGTACATATACATGCATTCAAGATTTTTTTCCATCGCAATTTAATAAAGCTATAAATATACTCAACCTAATAACTATATATATAATATATGAGGTTAGGGAAAAAGTTTGTTCGCATTTTATATAAAAATTCCAAAGATTCCCATAAAGTATATTTACATTTAATTAAAGTATGTAGGTGCCATTTTGTTGGATAACATTTGCCACCTTGTACATATAGATGTGATCCCATAGCTCGAAAAATTTTGAGGGTCCTGATCAAAAAATTGCGCCAAGTGGTTTTGGTAGTCCTCTCGTAATATTAACCTGACACTGCCATAGGAATTCTGCGAATATAGATATATCATTATATATCAGAGTGATTTGCATCTTTGATATCAAAATTTGATAATGAAACTGAAATTTAAAGAACGGAAAGATATTGTGTCTCTCTCTGTAGAATGTTCTATAGAAATATCCTGTGTACAATTAGAGCAGTTCATTATTTTATGCGTATATAAACCTCCTTCCGCTGATCTTCATTTATTTATTGAAATCATGGATGAAGCCCTAGCCAAAGTTAGTAACTCTGATAAAACTATTTTAGTCTGCGGGGATTTTAATGTCAATATTCTTGATAATACAATTGCTTCCTGTAAAATTTTAAGTCTTTTTAAGTCCTATAATTTAGTAAATTTATTTATGGAGCCTACTAGAATTAGCGCCACTAGTGCTACCTGCTTAGATAATATATACACAAATATTAGTCCAACACAAAAAAGTATTATCAATAAATTAGATTCTGATCATTGTGGGCAAATGATTAGTATTAAAATAAAAAATAAAAAAGAAGTAAAAAAAACAATTACTTTTGTGCCAGTAACAGCTATTCGCTTGGAACGTATGAGAGTTAACTTATCTAATAACTTGCCGTTGTTTGATGATGACTTAGAACCTAATTTGATGTATAGTTTATTTTTTAATTCTTTTCTTCGCGAATTCAACTCAATATTTACTTCCAGGGAGATGACTGTTACTAATACCCCTGTCTTTGTGGACTGGGCAACCATAGGTATTCATAAGAGCAGGCAAACTTTGTATATGTTATACTATGAAAGACAATTCAATAGCAGTGAACAGTTTGGAAATCATGTAAAATTGTATTCAAGGATTTTCAAACGCGTTTGTCAAGTCGCGAAATTTAATTTTATTAAATCTAAAATTAAAAATAGCAGTAATAAGATCCAAGCCACTTGGACAGTCATCAACGAAGAGACTGGTAGGAGTCGAATCAGGGACTCAGAATTTACGTTAAATATTAATGGACATGTTACCAAGTCAGATTGTGAGGTTGCCAATGCCTTTGAAGATTTTTTTTCTGTTTTCCCTGTCAATCTTACTAGTGCTCTAGGCTCTTCCACTTCCATTGCAGAGTCTTTGCTTAAAGATAAAGTGCCTGAATTTTTTAACGATTTTCACTTCCGTCATGTTAATGGGTGTGATTTAAGTAACGCGTTTAAATCAATTAATATGAAAAAGACAGCTGATTTATGGGGCATTTCTGTGCATATTATAAAATCTTTATTTAACACAATTGTTCCCGCCTTAATTCTGATATTTAATAGATGTATTGACTGTGGTGTGTTTCCTGACTTGATGAAATTAAGTAAAATCATTCCATTGTATAAATCGGGTAGTACATTAGACCCCACTAACTTCAGACCAATATCAGTACTACCGACAATAAGTAAAATTTTCGAAAAGCTTATCCTCGCACAGCTACTAAAATACTTTAATGATAATAATCTGCTGCACAATAAGCAATTTGGTTTTACGCGCGGACGGTCAACATGTGATGCGGGGATTAGATTATTAGAATGTATATTTGAAGCCTGGGAGGAGTCACAGGATGCCTGTGGAATATTTTGTGACTTGTCTAAGGCTTTTGATTGTGTGCAGCATGAAACTCTGGTCAGAAAATTACACCACTGCGGTATAAGAGGCATCGCTTTGGATCTTCTCATTTCTTATCTGAGTGATAGGATTCAAAGAGTATATGTTAACGGGAAGCTATCACATGGATCAGCTGTAGCAATGGGAGTGCCACAAGGCTCTATTTTAGGACCTTTCCTGTTTCTTTTGTACATTAATGATCTGCCATATCTTGTGAAAAATAATCATGAAATAGTTTTGTTTGCAGATGACACTTCTTTAGTTTTTAAGGTAAATAGACAACAGACAGTAATTGACGATGTAAACAATGCTCTTTCAAAAATTGTAAACTGGTTTAGTGCTAATAATTTGCTTTTAAATAGTAATAAAACCAAATATGTTAAATTTTTTACAAAAAATGTTAAACAAGTAAAAACCAGTGTAGTGATGGACAATGAGAGATTGGAATTGGTCAATAAGGTTGTCTTCCTTGGTATAACATTAGATTCTAAATTACAATGGGGCCCACATATAGAAACGTTGTCAGGCAGACTAAGCTCAGCAGCTTACGCTGTAAGGAAAATACGTCAGCTAACCGATGTTGATACTGCGCGTTTAGTTTATTTTAGCTATTTCCACAGCATTATGTCGTACGGCTTATTGCTTTGGGGTAGTGCCGCGGATGCAGATTCAGTTTTTGTGCTCCAGAAACGAGCCGTTCGTGCTATCTATATGATGAGTCCCAGGGATACACTAAGAAATAAATTCAAAGAAATAAGAATTATGACATTTTATTCACAATATATTTATGAAAATCTTATTTATGTTCATAAATATAAAACTAAATTTAAGAAAAACTGTGATGTTCATAAACTAAATTTAAGAAATAAAAACAAACTCGCTGTGCCCACTACTAGGCTCCATAAAATCTCTAACTCGTTCCCAGGTCAATGTATACGCTTTTACAATAAACTTCCAAACGACGCGATTGAATTATCCATGGGGAAATTTAAAAATTATATTAAAAGTAGATTATATCAAAGGGCTTATTATTGTATCGCAGACTATATAAACGATAAAAAAGTTTGGAATTGAACTGCTCCTTTTGTGTTGTATTGATTGTACTATTTGTTATATACTGTTTGTTAAACTGGATATTTGAAAAGAGTCGGCCTTGAGTTTCTTGCCGGTTCTTCTCAAGAAGCCTTGACGCCGGAACTGGCACTTAGATTCGCTTTCACATTCAAGAATCTAAAGGAAAGAAAGGGAATCTAAGCTCCGTGAATGTTTTTTTTATGTGACGATTCTAAGTACTTTGTAAAGTCTATGGAATAAAGATATTTTGAATTTGAATTTGATATCAATAAACATCGCGGCTAAAACTGCAAACACATTTTTACTCTTTTTGGGTGTAAAATTTAAAAATGTATCAAATTTCTTCATTAGATTCACATTTTAACAAATGAAAACCTACTTATTTTCATAATTTGAATTTGTTTTAAATTAAAACTTTTTGATTTTACCAAATCCAGTCAGGTACAAATGGTATGGCCAAAACTATTTTATTACAAGACGTACTATACCCGAAAAGACTTTTTCCCCAACCTATTATAAAATAAGAGTGCTTATATAGTATCATTAAATAATAGTTTTATAATATATTTTTACACGAATGCATTAAACAGGTAACATAACATATAATAACTAAATATACTTGTGGATTACATAACTGATGTTACAATTAGCTCAATTCTCAATCAGCCAAAGTGACTCGTTACATACAACGATATCAATTACAAACAATTAATTGATCTGAACAGCTTAAACCTTGCAAATGCTTCTATATATCTCAGTTCATTAGTGTTGTTGAACACTTGTATATATAGATTATAGATCAATTAATTGAAAAGTAAATATTCCGCCTGCACATTTATCATGAAAAAAAAAGAAACATGGAATACACAATATTGTAATTATCTATTTGAAATACACAAAAATTTGCAACAATCAATATCCATTCTATACATTATATTTTTTAAATTTAAAAAAATAATTGCTTCACATTTCTTGCCAAAGTATATTGGAATTATAAATAGATTTGGTATTTTACATTGTTACGATTACAATGATTGAATAACAATTACTGTAGTAAGAAATGCATTTAAATATATATATCTCGTGAACAATAGTACATTTTTAATTAAAAATAATAATTTTAATTAATAATTTTCAATATTGTTAAGTGAGTTGATAAAAAAAAAATTGTAATTGGTGCAAAATCTCCGATTTAAGGCTGTTATGTGCTATTGTTCAAGTAAAAAGCGTGTTTTAAAGCATGTGGTTTTTTATATTATTATATTTTGAATGTCCTTCTTACTCACCGACTCCAGGGAATGGCTGAATGCCCGGATATGCCGCATGCTGCAGTGCTGTATCACCATTCGCCAAACCTTGAGCGGTTACAGGCACTGCTATAAGTTAAAGAGGGTATTAAATAAATGCTGGCGTAGATGTTATCTTATTTCACTAATACCTGAAGACGTAAGTAGCAATTATTCCTAGGTACGTCTTATTAAAAATAGAACGTATATTCCATGACCAAATAGAACGTGTTCTGGAGGAACGTGATGTTAGGAGCCTCAAAAATCGATGCGCGTGCTAGAAAAGAGTTAAGAAAGTCAACGAAGCGAGTGAGGTGTGTAAGAATCGTGCCTTATGGCGCTTTGTTCTCTCTGCCTACCCTGCAAGGGATTTGGCGTGAGTTATATAATGTTTACGTCTTCTTAATCGTAGTTCTAAATGTCAATTTCTTACATTAAACCATATTCCGTTATTGTATATTTGTAGTCACTCACCATATTTCAGATATACCCAACATAACTTCAGGCCTTTTTCTACCCCAAGGTGTAAGCAGTGACTGTTAAAGTTTCAACTCGCCGACTCATTACATTACGTCCCAAATGGAACAGGTGGTGAATCTATTGCCATTACATTGGATTTATCACACAAAACTTCCGAAAAAAATTCTTGCAAGAAATCATTGATCGAACCCACGACTTCTGCATCAGAAGCTGAGAACTTGACCACTAGACCACCGAGACTATATGTATAGTTTGTTAAAAGGAATACGTACGTCCTGTAAATGTCTGATGTATTCCATTAGTGTAGACAGCGTCTTGCGGAGGCGGTTGTCCGTTGGCGGTCTGGGCGGCCATGTTGAAGCTTGGCATCGTTGGCGACGGGAGGGATGGCAGCGCACCGTTCAATGGCTGCCCACCCCCAGTGCCTATCGCCAAGCCCGAGAAACTGTCTATAAATACGAAAAAAAAATAATTAAAAAAAATAAAAATCTACAGGCCTGTTAGTACTGGCTATATAGCCTATATACCAAAACGGTTTAAAAATAAAATTAATATACCAGGAACAGTCGCCTGGATTATAGCCTCTATCATGAAAACAACGAGGTAATAAGGATTGTTAAGTGAACTAATCCAACATTAAATACTAATCAGGGAATATCTCATTTTGATAAAATTTATAGAAATCTTGTATAAATTCAGTCAACAAAATTGCAACCGTTTTTCTGCTAATACATAAAAATATTTTGTTACAAAATGCATGCATTCACCTATTGAAAAGATAAATACCTATTGTTTCTGTATCAGATTTTTTTTTTAACTATTTACCAGAAGCGGGCGGCACCACGGAGTTGGCCATACCGTTGAGGGCATGCGACGCGAGGGCAGTCATCGGACTGATGTAACCTTGGGCTGTTGCAGCCACCATTAGTGCTGCTTGTTGTTGAGAATTAAACATTTCTGCGTTCGTAAACTGCTGAAAATAATAATAAATAAATTATCATCATCATCTTCCAGCTCTATTTCCATTATTTGGGCTCGACAGCACAACAGGTTAACAGTGGTAAAGCCAAACAGTTCCCTGCATGAATGGGCTGGCTCGACCGGTGAAATACCACAACCTGTCAGAAGATCGACGTAAAGTGGCTTGTGCAGCCTTTCGTTTGGTAAGAGAGGTATCCGGAGGCCCACCTCCCTTCCTCATCCTTTCCCACCCTACTCCCTTATCGGCAACGCAACTGTAACAAATGTGTTGCTGGCGTCCATGGGCGGGCCTGGTCACTTACCACCAGGTGATACGCATGCTCGTTTGCCCTCCTATCCCATAAAAAGAGGTTTTTTCTACAGTTCCCAACCATTCACATTTTCCACACGTTATATAATTAGGAAATGCGTTAGCATTTCCTAATTATATCGTCTTTAACACAATCAATCTATATTTTCTTGGATCTTCCTCTTATTTCTACATTCAGGTATATAATTCTTCTCACAACGTGTGTATAAAGAAGTATAATAAATACGTATAAAAGTTATAATTCTTCCGCTTCTGATTCCGGAAGTTTTGGGTTCTATTCTTGGATGACACCAATGACTTTAAACATTCTTAGTGGAAGTTACAAGCATATAAATACTTAAATTTGCACGCCTTTCAATAAATGGAGGTTTTAGTCGGCTCGTTCACTCGTATCCGGAAGCGGGGATATGTAGCGTGCTAAGTTAAAAATGTAATCCAAGCAAATCCAGTGAAATTTAATTGTCGTGAATTTTCTTTGCCTTATAAATGGCATAGTGTTAAAATGTACCTTTTTAATGTTTACCTGTTCAGTAATAACCTGCGCGTAGGTGCTGTAAGCACCGAACTGATTGAAGACAAAAGGATTAATCAGGCTCATATTGCCGGCCATCTGCTGCATTCGTCGCAATTGTCGTTCCTTTTCAGTGTCAGCAAACTTCACAACTAGGCTCGATGACGCACCCTGTAACAAAATGAGATAAAAAATCACAAATGATATATTAAGATCGGGTCAACAGGTGAAAACTAACTTCCATTATTAGTTAAATTTGGTTTCTAAACATAATAAGTTTACATTTACTTAAGACACAACAACGAAGAATCCAAATTAGCTCAAGAAAAAAAGTGTTAAATACAAAATGACAGGAATAATATAAAAAGAAGTTGACCGCATTTATATCTTGCCAGATAAAGTTCAAAATTAATCCCACGGCACAACTTGAGAGTTATCCGTGTGGCCTCTTTAAAAATGCACCATCCAAAACCGTCGTGAATATTAAAACTGCAATAGCGACGGCGCAAAGTGCTCCCCAGACTATAACAACGGCAATCCCACAAACTAGGGTTATCACAAAACGGTCGGCACAATACTGCCGACGTGAAGCGTAGAGCATTCGCATTCATTATGTATTTGCACTCAGAGTACAAGCAAAAATGGCTCGGCGCGAATAGGCCCGACACGATTCAACAGACGCAACAGGTTGTATCCCCTTCGTTGCAACAAGTTATTTGGGCTCACATCCAAAAATGCATCGGCCGAGACGTTGAGGCACGCCGGCTACGGGACCTCTCTCGTGGAAAACTGGCTTCCTTCCGAGTGCGACCGATATTCTGGCACAGTAACTACTGCTGCCAACATTGTGATAATTGAGCAACTATAAAATACGATTGTATAACTACGTCCAACATGACGGCCATGTATAACAAACCAGTCTCGGTGGCGCAGTGGTCGAGCACACGGCTTCGCTCACACCAATGACTTTTCGAAATCGTTTTCGGAAGTTATGTGTAATAAATATCGATGACTGACAAACTTTGTGCCCGGTATGGCCATAGGTTCGCCACCTATTCCATTTGGGACGTAAACATAACGGCGAGACGAGGCTTAACAGCCGCTGCTTACACCTTCGGGTAACAAAAGGCGTGAAGTTATGTTGTGTTATAACTACGTGTTAATAGTCAGTGCATATTTACTGAAAGTATTTCACGTATGAGTGAGTCACACCGACGCAGCTGAGCCTTCGAGCTTGCTCCCGCCTATTATTACTTATTGAGTTATTCCACAACTATTCTGTGTTCGTATCAACGTCGATTTTACTGTCTGATATTTTCAATATCCCTTTATTTTTCATGTAAATTCACTTGAAAGCTCACTCAAAAGCTTTCGATCCGTTTTTCCATTTTTTTTTCTGTTTACAACAATTTAAGTGTTTCTTTTTTTAAATGTTATTCATTTCGTTTCAAAAAGAAAAATAATACAACGATACTATTATTTAAAGACGACATTTGTTACAGAGTAAATTGTAATTTAATGGAGTTATGAAAGTCATTAAATATATTTAGTGTATTATTATAATTAGTATGATACATTGCCATTATCGAGTTAGTTTGTGTTGGCTTTTAAGTATGTTAAATTACACTGTTATTGATATATAAATAACAGTTGATAAACAAATTAACATAGCAACACTATGAACCTACTTGTTTTTTTTATGAGGAGGGTAAACGAGCAGGCGTGTGACCGGATGGTAAGCAGTCAACGCCGCCCATGGACACCAGCAATACATATAGTGTTACTGTTGCTTTGCCGACCTTTAATGGATAGAGGATAGGAAAGGTTGAGGAAGGGGTAGTGGGCCTCCGGGCACCTCTCTCACCAAACGAAACGCGGCATTAGCCATTTTACGTCGGTCTTCTGAGAGGTCGTGGTATTTCACCAGTCGAGCCGGCTCATGCAGCGAACTGCTTGGCTCTACCACTGTTAGTTTCAATTTTTTTTTTTAACTTTGTTTTTGGAATTTAGCAATCAAGACACGTCGAACTTTTAGGCTATAGCAGCTTTTTATAAAATATCATTTTAAAAAGAATATGTTTTTTTTTTCTGATAAATAACAATGTCTACTAAATTCTTGGCAGGAGGTGCAGGAATTTTGCAAAATGAATACAGCCTTTACGTACATATGTCTCGGCCTCTATCCCTCAGGCTTTTAGGGAAGTAAGTAAATAAGATCAGTGCTATAGAGAAGGGTACAACAGAACATGTCTCTAGAGATAGAGGGCGCCGCCAGAATTATTTTTCAAGAGAAGCACCTCGATTATTGGGCCATAATATTAATGTATCTGGAAATAAAGACTTTTATTGGTCGACAGTGGTTTCATATTATTAAGTAATATGTTTTATGTTCAATTCAAGTCCGTTATGGAGTAAGCAGAAAGATCATAATGTCATTATTAGACACGATTCTTAAATACTTAATTCGCTTCTGTTAATCCGTTATTCTTCTAAAAATTGCTTCTCAATTTTTAAGATTATTGCTGTTTGTCAATCTTTTATTGTGGTAAAAGTCAGGTGCGAAAACCGATTTAACTGGGATAAAAGGCTGTACAGTTGCCAACAAATATATATATATGTCTATTTGGTGCTCAAACTAAATGGTTGCGAGATAATAAAAGCACTTCTATCTATAAAGTGTATATATAGTTCATGTAATATTCGGTCACGCGGAAAGATTGAGTGAAAGGGGATTAACGAGGGGGGATTTGTGTTACAAACGTGAATTAAGTGAAGCGAAGCGATGTGAAGCGTTGTGAAGACGTTGCCCATTGTTACATTAACCTATTTTAATTTGATACATAAATAATAATGTTACTACATGTATTGTACTTGTATTTTACTAATAGTAGGAAGCACTTAATTGTTTTTTGGAACGAAGTTCCTTACGGCAGGCTTGGCGGGGATAGGGATTTTGCTGCGCGACCGAACTGAAAAAAATGTGATAGTAAAACCGTAAGAAAAAATCCGTGGAAAAAAGTGCGTGGAATAAAACCGTTAAATGAGACGTGCGCAGGCGCGACAGTCGCATACACAACCGAGTACGTATTTAAACGTTTTACGTATTTAAAATAAAGAGACATATTTTGTTATTTTAGTTGATAAATTTATTACGATGTTTATATGTAAATAATTAATATAAATGTATTACGAATTACGATGTTTTTTCATTTTAAGTAAATTATTATTTCCTAAAATACTGAATTTCCTAAATACTTTCTTGTACTTAAATAAAAACTAATCAGCAAAATTTAAGTGAAAAATCAAGAAAACCTACATAAAATTGAGCACGATATTTTTTGCAATTTGTGTCGATTCTACATTAGCCAAAGGAACTTCGTTCCTACCTGGTGTCCCACGACACCACATAATTTTTTTTCTTTTATTTATTAATTATCATTGAAAATGAAATTTTTTATATTTGTTCTAGAAGAAAGACTTATGTTTTTCTATGAATTTCAATAAAAGTAAAAACTACAAAAACGATATCAAGAAATATTTTACCGTTAGCAGACTATATCATGAAAGTAACTTAGGGCTATTAATAGTCATTACATAACATAACTTCACGCCTTTTGTTACCCGAAGGTGTAGGCAGCGGCTGTTAAGCCTCGTCTCGCCGTTGTTTACGTCCCAAATGGAATAGGTGGCGAACCTATTGTCATACCGGGCACAAAGTTTTTCAGTCATCGATATTTATTACACATAACTTTCGAAAACAATTTCTAAAAGTCATTGGTGTGAGCCAGTGTCTGAAATCGAACCCGGACCTCTGGATCAGAAGCTGTGTGCTCGACCACTGCGCCACCGAGACTAAATTACATAGTATTAGTCATTACATAGTATAAAATAAAGTCGTTTTCCGCTGTCTACTTATATGCTTATATTTTTGAAACTACTCAACGGTTTTAGATACAGATTTTTTCAATAGATAGAGGGTGTTATCGGGGTGGTTTTGATCTATAATTCATGTATGATATAGTAAAAAAAAGTGATAAATCCGATATTTACTCATTTATTAATTTTGATCAAAGTTCGCCAGGTCTAGTAGTAAATAATAAAATAGAGATTCTTAGAAAATAATCAATATGCTGACTGACATATATACAAATCGTAAGTACGTTATGTGGTTGTATCATTAAGATTTCCTTTAACGTCCAGATTCGAAGCTTGGTAGTTTGTCTCAGATACATGGCAATAATGAAGCCACCCAATATATGGCTATGTAATATGTCAAAGGTGTAAAGAAAAAAAAATTAAGAACATGTAAAAAGAATGGATGATGCAATACTGACTAAGCAGACATACAATGCAAAAGCGGATGTATGTAGGAGTCGAGGACCGCCAAGACACACATTCCATGACCATATAGAATGTGTTCTAGAAGAAGGTGATGTTGATAGCCTTAAAATAGACGCGCGTGCATAAAAAGAGTTATTAAAGTCCGTTCGAGTGAGGTATGTAAGAATCGTGCATTATGACGCTTTGCTCTCTCTGCTTACCCCGCAAGGGATTTGGCGTGAAGTTAAAATGTTGCACAATAGTAATTTAAGTTTCATGAGGTGCAATTCTATAAATGTTCTCTATAATTAGTCATTGTCTCTTGTATTTATCAAAACATTTGTGTGGCAAAGAAGTGGAATGGAATATTAGTGTTGGCACAGTAATGGATTACCCCCGTACTGTCATTAGTTGGATACTTAATAATAACTCCATCTTGTGACAAAGTTTGTCGGGAAAATTTTTAATTGAAGCATCACTGACCTCCCCACTTACTTTCTGTGTTTTGTTTTTGTTCATTTGTTCAAAAATTATATTTATTCTTTGACGTTTTAACAAATTGACCGAATTATAAATGTTTGTTTCGTTGTTCGTTGTTTGTCGAAAAGTTTTTTGATTGGCTTAAATGTAACTTTTGTTTATAATAATATTCACTTACTTTTCACGGTACAGACGCAATCATCATCAAGATGTGGGCCGATGATTTTTTTGGAAAGTTTAATAACTTAATTGAAATGAGAGGTATATATAGACGTTATTTTATTATACATACATACATACACAAACTCACGCCTGTATCCCATAGGGGTAGGCAGAGACTTTGGCTTTCCACAAGCTACGATCCTGACACACCTCTTTCGCTTCATCCACAGTCATACATGCATTCGCGCCGGTTTCGGGTACTACGCATTTTGCCTTTCTTAAACAGACCATTTATTTGGTCGTGGTAGCCCCGTTTTGGTCTCCCGATCCCGACCCTGCCACTCACGTTCGCTTCAAATACTCTTTTAATCAGTCGGCTTTCATTCATTCTTGCAACATGACCAAACCATCTTAACATACTTCTCTCCACCTTGGTCACCATATCATCCTTCAACTTGCATTTCTCCCTTATCACGCTATTTTTCATTCGATCCGCAAGGGTGACTCCACACATATTTCTCAGAGAACGCATATCTACTGCATTCACCTTACTTTCATGCGTCGCCTGCCACACCCAACACTCACTCCCGTATGTTAGAGTTGGTACCAACACACCACTGTGAATCGTCAACCGTGCCTTTTCAGACACAGCCTGACTACGCATCAGGGCATGCAATGCACCATTGACTCTGTTACCAGCATTATATTTTATAATTTAGATAATATTTGTCATCTCGGTAAATTAACAAGATTACCTTTATTTAGTATTTTTTTTTGTATTGACTATAACGATTTCCTGTAAAGTCAGCAGCAGAAGCGAATAGAAATTCGCAAGATATTATAACCATGAGACGAACTATTTATATCAAATTTAATGATCCTAATTACATAACCTAAATAAAGAAACGTCATTTATAACACTATATTAGGATAGATAAATAAATTATTTAACTATAAGTGAAAATGAGTTTGCAACAACAATTAAGAGCTTGATAATATAGCCTTAATTGGTTGGAGCGTATAATATATGTGTCCCCGGTAAGCCGTTAGTTCACTACGAAGCTAACGTTGCGCGATTACTTGATAAAATGTTGCTTACACGTCCAAAGAATATACCTCATATATAAAGTTCTCGTATCACGTTGTTTTTGTTATTAAATTCCTCCGAAATAGCTTGACTGATTTTCGTGATTTTTTGCGAGCGTATCGTGTCAGACCTGCGAGTAGGATAATTTTTTATACCCCTAAACGTAAAGGGTTCACTTGTTTAAATGTTAATAAAAAAAAATATTATTTTAGAATTTGTCTCGGTAGTCTATCATATCTTCAGAATCAATAAGTCTAGGGATCGATTCCTGACTCGTACCAATGAGTTTAGCGATTTTATGTGTTGCAAATAACGATGACTGTTAACACTGAACGATGAAAGAAAAATAACTTCCGCCACCACACTAATAAAGTTGAGGTGTAATCGCTGCTGCCTTCAGCTTCAGATAGAAAAGGCGTGAAGATAGAAGAAAAGGTCTTTCAAGTTTAAATATAAAATAGAAATAAAACGTTTATTTCTATAAATTGTATCGTCAACTAGCATGTTGATAAATTTGGGGCGGTTTTCTCCACCAAAAAGTATGTAATACTTTACAATGAAATTGGTATTGCTTCAATAAAACGTGTAACGGTCACACCGCGGTCCGGTCGCTATATAAATATTGTAACAATAAACATGTCAGGAAGTACGTACTTCGTAAATAAACCTGCTTCGTACAAACGATTTAGTACTCGGGCATACATTGAATAAACAACCTAAAGTTGGAAGGTATTTGATTTAAAAATATTTTCATTTGACATATATAACTTCACGCCAAATCCCTTGCGGGGTAAGCAGAGAGAACAGAGTGCCATAAATCACGATTCTTACGCGCCTCACTCGCTTCGTTGACTTTCATAACTCTTTTCATACACGCGCATCGATTTTTAAAGCTTCTAAAATCACCTTCCTCCATCGTTCTAATCGTTCTATTTGGTCATGAAATGTTTGTTTTGGCCGTCATCCACTCCTACATTCATCCGCTTGTACATTGTATATCTGCTTAGTCAATCTTGCATCATCCATTCTTACTACATGTCCGAACCATTGGAGCAAGCTTTTTCTTACTTTTTCCTTTTTTTTAAACCCCCTTCCACTTATAGTTAAATAAGTTAGAAAAGTAAAAAACGCACATACCTAATCCAGTTAAATGTTGACTAAAGTAGAAAATGATTACATTTTTTTATTAATTTGCTAATAAAATTATAAAAGGTTCTCGAAGGTTCTTGAAGAAGTCATCGGTAATATTCAGTGTATTGTTTTTATGTTTAGGCTTTGAAAATTTCAATTTATTCAATATTAAATGTGTAATTATCTATGTATCACATAGAAAGGACCATGTACATATGTCTGTGGATAAACCTCAGATATTTTATATGAACAAACTGATTTTCCTTTATCCCGAAAACACGTAGATTTTAGATACCGCTGGGTATATATGAGGGTTACCTAAACAAACAGTATGTAGATTTCGGTGTGCGGACGACAGATCAAGATCAACAGTAAATAACTGTTCCCAGAGACTGAGGGTTTCCTCTCAAACTGACACTTAATGGAAGTACACCAGGGTCGGTGCGGCGGATATGTATGTAATAAATGTATGTATTATATACCTTACTACGCTGACTGCTCACTACATCACAGGATGTACTGAGAAATATGACTTCTCTTGTGACGTCACACAAACGATATAGCCTTCTGAAGTATACTAATATTTAAAGAAAAAACCGCGTCAATCAAAATGTAACCTTTTAGTGTCAGCTATTGTAAATAGCACTAAAATAAATGAGCAAATAATCAGCATGTTTTTATAAATGACATTTTATTTTTACGTTCCTGTAAAAGTTAAGATTATTTGAATAGGTATAAACTCCACGCCTAGTTTCCTTAGTACAAGCATTTAGTTCCTTAGCGTGGTAAACTAGAGGGCGCTGTGTACATTGTGTCCAAAGAATAATTATTTATTATTCTTATTGTTTTGTTTTTGCCGTGGGTCGGTATGTATGCGGTTGTGCCTTGGACTGACGTGCGGAAACTGCTTCAGTGATGCACGTACAACGGTCACCCAGTCAGATGAACTTAGGTTTCCCAAGAGGCCGTGAAATCCAGGACTGTCCCAGAATAGCACATTCTGTCCCATATTTAGTTATTTGGAAATGTTTTGTTCTTAGTTTTGACGAGCCTCCTGGTGCATTAGTAAAACTACCGACTGCAAAATCGAGGTTGGCGGGTTCGATCACCACCCGAGTACAAGTACTTGTGACAAGCATGAATGTTTGTATGGCGTCTGGGTACTTTTCTTCAATTTTCTTAAGTATGTGTTCACAAAAAAGTAAGTATGTATAAATATTCGCTATCTAGTATCCATAACCCAAGCATTTAGTTGCTTAGTTTGAAATTAGAGGGCGCTGTGTGTATTGTGTCCAAGATATTCTTTGGAAATTTGCTTATATGCCGAAAATCTGTAATAAAAATTAATAGCCACCATAGGCACAGCGACAAGCCTATCACATGCCATATTTTTTTGTCCACAGCGAAGTTTTTAGAAAATTTTGTATTTTTTTTTACATTATTTTAATTTTTTTTTATGAGCCTCTGCAAATTGTTGTAAAATAATATTTACATGGTTAATTGTGTCTATATACGATAAAGATCAAACGAATAATAGATTAAGCTAAACTGATTTATTTCTTTAGGCTTTTGTGAAAATTTTTAATGATTATCTTAGTGATATTCTCGCGGTCTGATGTTCAGCAAAGTCGTTCAATTGATTTTCATTACTCTTATTATTCAATAGTCCAACAACATCGGTGGAATTCATATAAAAAAGGTAAAATCCAAAAAGCCTCAATTCAATATGTTAAATCTAAAATCCTTAGTATTTACTCAAACAAATCCTATCGTGATATGTTTTGATGATAAAATTAATATGTAGAGTCTTGCCGTCGTCTCTACGTACTAAGTTATTGTTAATTCTCTTACATAACAGTATAGGTACTTAGTATATGTACTAAGTATCTGGCAGTACATGAGTACGTTGACGGAAATGGTCCGGCAGTCTAATATGATACGGTTGATAGATTGCCTCCCGATACTGGTGCAGATGTGACTCCGACTAAAGGCAGTGTTACGTATCTACGTCATCGCATGAACCGGTCCATGATCTATGTTCCAAGTCGGAATTGTGGTTTAGCTGTCGCTTTTCCTGCTGATACGATGACATTGTTTACGCTTACAATGTAAGTTATGTTATTATAAGGAAATAGATATTTAGTTGTTTATATGTATCTTTTTTTTTGCGTGTGACTTTGGCACCGATTATAAAAATGTAAAATTTAGTATTATTGTTTAAAAAATATATCCAATTTTAAATATAGATCTCTTTCAAAGTCAAGTCAAAGTCAAAATAACTTTATTTTTATAGGTCTTCACAGACACTTAAAAATAGTCAACAAGTACAGATATAACATTATGATTTAAAATTAGATAAAAAAAAACAAACACGAGCGCTTGTGGAAAGTGCCTCCGTGGAACAAAAAAAGACACGGACGCAATCGCCACGAGCGGCCCGATTCCGAGTGTAGGGGCTATCATGAGAAGAATCGGGCAAGAAACTCATGTGCCAAATACTCTTTTCAAACCATTTGAAATAAATAACAATATTATTATCACTACTGAAAACAAATCAGTAGGTTAGAATAAAAAAAAATCTCTATTGGAGAGAATCAGAAAACAAATCACTTTTGATTCCTCTGATATTTGTCTAAGTTTTGTTCAACATTTAATTTAAATGTCCGTTACGTAAATAATCACTTCATTTATGTAACAAGTCATCGAAATAAATATATTAATAGAATCGCGTCCATTTTAAATTGTTGAAAAGTTGAAATTTTTTTGATGAAAGAAAACTTTCTTCACTTATTTAACTTGAGGATACCTTTCTGCCGAACCCATAATTTTTAATCTTTTCTCGGCAATTTAATTAATTAAAAGTTTGACTAACTCAAAATGAGTTACACAATTTGTTAACGGACGTGAATTTCAAGTAAATAGGGCAACGTCAATTTAAAGCTAGTACAAAAAAGATAGGGTATTAATTAGTTAAATAAAGGAAATATTTTTTCAGTCGAAGTATAATATGCCAGGATTAAAGGTTAAAATTAAAACAGATAAATCAACAAAATAATATACATTATGATAATTTAATGTTTTAAATCTTATTTCAAAATTCAAATTCCGTTTCCGAAAAACAAACCTCGATATAAAGTTTCTAAATAAAATAGATTGCACACTAGTACAGAAGTACTAATCTGACTTAATCATAGATATAAAAATAATTAAAAATGATCGGCAATAGTCACCAAAACAATGAGACCAAAAATGGGTTGTTAATGTGTGACTAATTTATCAAAAAGTGCTTCCAAGTGCTTTTACATAATTGTTCACTTTTACTGATATGTCTCTATCTATACTACATGATATGATATGTCTCTATCTATACTATGGTCTATATATGGACTTAACAAACTTTGCGGGGACTCGCAAAAGAAACATTTTGCCATTGACTGTCTTCTGTCTGAGGACTTATAGAACCCACTATAGTAAGTAAGTTTAAAAAAAGAAAAATAAATAAAACTTCTGCTATTTATAGCTAGATGGCGTTGCAATTAATTTATTTGTATAAACATTAAATCGGACAGTATGTGATTAAGCGTGTGATACAAGCATTGCTTAATATCAATCGCGTTAACGAATGTACGATAATATTATCGATGTAATTAAACCCGCATATGTATTTTCAATTGCTAGCTAAAATACAATAATCAGATATTGTAAGGGGATTATTTAAATACATAAAGGTATATTATATATCTGGTATGGATTGTATTAGTTATTACTGATATTAATCATCACAAAACCACAGACTTGAGCCGCCCTTAATTGAAACACAAATAGTTAGGTGTGATTGGAGCGATGGTGAGATTAAACTAGTTCAATCCTCGCCAAAGGGTGCGAATGTTAAAAGGTCGGGTTATAAATATTAAGGTGATTTTACATTGACTGGAATATAATTGTACTCGATTGTTGATTCGATTGATCATTGTTTAATAGTCGATTTAAAAAATTCGAAAATCTAGTAATATCATCTTCGTAATGTGTTTGGATTTTAAAATGTTACATCTGCCTATCTCACATTGCAATTGCTCGAAATGGTTTTATTGAATGCGTGTTTATTAGAAAAAAATAATTGCTTCAATATTTTCTCCTATATCATTATGTGGTCAATTTAACAATATCTCCAGAATATATAGTTTATATTTCTCTGTTCATAAATTTTAGATAATTACATCTATTCGTTAAATACTTAATTTAATACTAGCATATCACTCATGACTAAAGGCGAGTTTTTCAAATTAAAATATTCGTGTCTTATTTCAAACACGACACGTACAAATCAGTGTTAAAAATGTTAAAACCATATAGACACAGCTTTATGTGTTAATAACACAACCATTCTGACCGACAAAAACTTGAAACAGCAGCACAGCCAGTATGCGGTCTCAACAAAAATGATCTGAACCACTCAAAATTAACGACTAATCCTTCCACAAACGGCCACCACTAAAACCTTTCTTGTGACTATAAAACGAGCTCGGTATATACGCGGCTTTAGACTTGTTTTATTAGACCTTCGTCCATGGATGGTCGGGTGTAATTCCCTCATACAGACTGGGCCGCTGTTGAACGCACCTACTCCCCGCATTGTTCACTAAATAGGGGTGGATAAGGGGGGGTTGGGTATGGGCTAAAAGCCCTGCTCTATACGCCTCCTACTTAATTGGAATCTTTTAAAGTTTACTCAGGCAATAAAGGAGTCTGAATTACTTAAGTACGACGCTTCGTACGATCGAGAGATTCGCCTTCAATGAACTTGTAACAGATGTTAAGATGAGTTGTATACCTAGCGAACGTTTTATATCTAAACCTTACAATATTTGGTCAAATATTTGTCATCTTGATTACTTTTGGGATACATATTTATTTCTAAGATTTTCGCGAATCTCACTCATTGATTAAAACAACTTTCAGGATTATATCGCGTTTATTTATTATTTATTTCCCGACGTTTTGAACTCTTTACAGAGACTTTCTCTTTACACTCGTGAAAATGATCTCTGTAAAGAGTTCGAAACGTCGGGAAATAAATATAAATAAATAATAAATAAACGCGATATAATCCTGAAAGTTGTTTTAATCAATACTTTTGGGATATCACGTTCAACCAAACCATCAGAATCCTCTGAATCCTGATATTGTTAAAACTGTTGGCGGTTGTTAGTAATATATTTCTTCTGATTTCAGTCTTATGTTTTGAGTATTTTATTTTAACTCTTGGAATTATTATCAGGTCTTCAAATGTTATTGAAATTTTGAAAAAGTATAGAAGCTATCATAACTATTAAAGTTATTACAATCGAATTAATTTTAGACATGGTTATAATATCTCTTTCGCATTCCCTCTAAAACCATCTATAGTTCATTTTATTTGGTGCATTTATTCTATCCATCACAAAATATCATAAACAATTGACGATCAATATAAAAATTCAATATAACTAATAACAATAAAAGGAGGATAAAAATAAATGTAGCTTTTGATGACGAATTCGTTTCTGTAAAAGAGTGGTCATCTTCTATTAAATATATAATAAGCTTAGTTGTTTATTTGAAAATACACATTATATATATATAAAGAGCTCCGAGGTTGTTTCTATAGGCACCGCTTATATTCGAGTTTGTACCGTGCAATAACTGCCTCTTGTATTATTCATCATCCAATTATTGTAAAAGGAGTTTTCTGTTTCTTCAGCTCGTGAAGCTACTTGGCGAGTGGGCAGGTATTGAGGCACAAGTGGGCTTGTTTGCCTCCTCAACAATTGCCCCTGCCTCTCTGCCTCTCGCGATGTCGTATTTTCATTATTGAATATTAGATCAAATGTCGTCGAAGGGAAAATCTCATTTTACAGACCGACTCGTTCAATTGGAATGAATATTTTGTTTGTTTTTTTTTTATTTTTTATTAAGATGTGTATCGAGTTTGGTTTGTTTTAGTGTAGCGTTTAATTTATCGATCATGTTCTTTGTGTTGAAATTGGATCTTATATATTTACTTGCTTTTTCATCTAGTTGATTATTATGAATGAAAGAAAAGCAACATGCAGAAAAACAAATATTCTAAAAATGTGATTTTCTTTCTATCACCTACTCTAACGAATACCTCTGAAACAATCTTCTGTACATTCCAATGTCCGAACATAACCGACGGTTATAAATTTATATATTAAAATATTATTTTTAAAATGGACTCTGTCCGTTAATTTTCTTTTTTTTTATTAACATACTAGTACTTGTAAATTTAAAATTATACATCGCATAATTCAAACAACACACAAACCAAAAAAATCGGTACTAAACAACACGCACTAAAACAAATTTAGTATCTAACAACACGCACTAAACAAAATAAATCGTTTATAGAAAGTTTCAAAATTTCCTTCTCATTCAGTTTTCCGTTGGAAGGGACGCCTGATTACTTTGGCGACCGAATAAATTCCCCAGAGGTACTCGGCTGTAAGGGTCTGTTAATGTGAATATTGTACATGGCCATACATATATTTATATATGTTTGTAATGATTGTCAATGTGTGTGCTTCGTAGATTTAATACTGTGAAACTGTGTCATATGAATCTTGTAAGTATATTATATAAAACTAAATATGTTAGAGTAATACTTCTGAGAATCAACCCCATATATTTGGCTAATCAGTTTGGACAATGTAACAGTTTATCAAAGCATATAATCTGGTCTTGTGTATCATAAATCTTAGGCCTCTGAGATATGTTTAGTATTTGAAGAATATATGCATTTTGATTTTCAAATCAAGCTCCATAAACTGAGTTAAGTTTATGGAGCTTGATTTGAAAATCAAAATTCTTCTTCTTATTCTTCTTTAAAAATAACTAAAGACAAAATTTCTTTTTTTAAGCTTTTTTTTAAATATAGTTGTTATATGTGTGACTTGATATAAAAACGTCAAGCGTATATGGCAAGAGTTATGAAAATCAAAGAAGCGAGTGAAGTGTATAAGAATCCTGCCTTATGGCGCTTTGTTTTCTTTGCCTACTTATGACAGTCATGTATGTATGTATGTAAACAATTGCAAACGATATTTTAATATATTTATAAAAAAATAAAATAGCTTGTGGTGAGAGATTTTAAAAGTTACTTCCAAATAACAGTCTGAATTATAGTTGCAGGAAATCTATTTGAAGCCTCTGAAGTATTCACGACGATATGCATTTAATTCTAGCGAGTGAGTTGTCTGTAACAAAGATCAATCCGAACTTGTGGTGGGATTGATATCCCCAAATATATAGACAAACGACTCCTACATGAGTACAATTGTTGCGGACTGTCATTTCCGAATAGCAATATATTCATCAAACTTAAGGCTGGTTATAGCGGCTTCGATTTCCAGATTCTAAATTTACGCCTTTTCTACCCGAAATTGTAGCAGCGGGCAGCGGCAGCGGCTATTAAAGCCTCTACTCGCCAAATCGTTACGTTACAAACCAAATGGAATAAATAGGTGGTGAACTTATTGCCATTACACCGGGCGTAAAGTTGTCAGTCATATATATATATATGACACGTAACTTCCAAAAAGAATTCCGAGTGAGAATTGGTGTGAGTCCAGAATCGAACCACTATTGCATCCAAAGTGGGGAGCTCGACTACTGGACCACCGAGACCATACCATATCACAGATTCTGATCTGATGAAAACAAGATTCAAGCTACTTTTTCCGATTAACATATTACCCTTGTTATTTTTCCGAGCTATAATTTTTCATTAAGATACCATCAAATTGCGAATGAAAATGTTAGATGAAACTACACTATTAATATAAATATAAGTTATTAAGTTTTCTTAAATAAAGATTTTCCGCTAAAGAATCGTTAATTACAATTAGTATTTTACTAATTAAGAATGGGAAAAAGATAAGAAAATGCGGCGCAAACGGCTTCGAATACGAGTTAGCAACAGTGCGCCTTTAATTTGGGCAGCTTGTCGATATTATAGACTCCCTATCACCCCTCGCGATGGAGGATTAGAGGAGACCTTATTTTATCTTCTTTCTTTTTTCTCCGGCATGTAATAAGCCGAATTAAGCCATGACAGGACTTCGAACTATGCTATATTACAGGTGTCCTGTTATTATGGATGCTGAAGGCTGTTGTGTAAGGGTACAATAGGCGGGTAAAACAGACTAAAACTCTTAATCCCCGTCTCTATTAAGTTAAACTTTCAAGTAATTTATAGTGTTAATTAAACTGGCCCACAGTACTGCTAATGTTTCGCTAATTTGAGTTTGAATAAGTTTTTAGTAATGGGGAAAGTAGTTATGATTAGTTTTTGTGAAACCTTACGACGGTAGTTTGTTACCTTGTGTTAACCACATTTATTTATTTAAAGAGAAATACTCGGGGCTTGTACGTCCTTTACGTGCGCGTTCAATTGCGAAACGCCGTTTTCAAAATTATATTAAAATCCATAACAAAATAGCAGAACTAGTTAAAAGTATTATATCACGCCTTACCTTTGCGATGGTTTTTCTTATTTTTGGATTCATAGTTTTAATACTAAATGAACACATACTAAAAAAGATTTTTTTTAAAGATTTTTGTTCATTTTGTTGTTGATTTGAAGTCTCTGTGGTCCAGTGGTCGAGCTTCCCGCTTCTGAATCAAGAAGACGCGGGTTCGATATATCGATGACTGAAAACTTTGTAAGAAATTTTAGGCTTTCAAACGTGAACGGCATATTGCACGAATATAATGAACGGGAATTAACGCGACACGTTTAAGTAAAAATTGTTTACCTCGATTAGTTTGACGTTTGGTCTGGTCATCCTGGCCAACCTGGCCATTTGTGAAAACTTTGTCCCCGGTATAGTAATAGCTTCGCCACCTATTTCATTTGGGCTGTTAACTTAACGACAAGTCGAGGCTTAAAAGCCACTGCCTACATCTTCGGGTAGAAAATAGGCGTGAAGTTATGTTATACTCTTCAAATTTCACTGTAAAACCAAATATAGGAGATAATATTATTTTACACACATACATACATAACTTCACGCCAAATCCCTTGCGGGGTAGGCAGAGAGAACAGAGCGCCATAGGGCACGATTCTTACACACTTCACTCGCTTCGTTGACTTTCATAACTCTTTTCATGCACGCGCGTCGGTTTTTGAGGCTCTTAACATCACCTTCCTCCAGAACACGTTCTATTTGGTCTTTGAATGTGTGTCTTGGCCGTCCTCGACTCCTACATCCGTCCGCTTTTGCATTGTATATCTGCTTAGTCAGTCTTGCGTCAACCATTCTTTCTACATGTCCGAACCATCGGAGCATGCCCTTTCTTACTTTTACACCGACACTCTCTTTCAAACCAACTTCCTTCCTTACAACCTTGTTTTCTACGCGGTCAGCGAGAGTCACTCCGCAGATTTTGCGTAGAGCCCTCATTTCTACCGCGTTTATTCTACTTTCATGCACACTCTGCCATACCCAGCTCTCGCTTCCATAAGTTAGTGTTGGGATCAGGACTGCATTGTGGATTGCTAACTGGGCCTTTCTGCTAATATTTTTTGCGCCCAGGAATCTGCCCAACACTCCGTTTACGCTATTTCCTATCGCCACTCGTCTTTCTACATCCGCGGTGTACCTTCCATCTCTGCTAAAAGCGCATCCAAGATATACAATTTCATTCACCTGTTCCAGCACTACATCATCAACCATTATCCTTGCATCTGTTCTGGATTCCTCCCTTTCAAACACCATAACTTTCGTTTTCTTTGCATTCAACTGCAAGCCTTTAATCATGCAATCATCTTTCATAGTAGTGACTAGTGTTTGCAGGTCCGACGGCGATTCGGCTAGAAGCACGGCGTCATCTGCGTAAAGCAGGCAGCTCACAACTAGGTCACCCATTCGCATCCCTACATCCATCGATCTCATTCTCTGGAGACAACTGTCCAGGTACAGGATGAACAGTCGAGCGGACAGCACGCAACCCTGTCTGACGCCGATATTGACGTCAAACCAGGGGGACAAGCCGCCGTCAACACGCACACACGCTGTGCAGCCCTCATAAGTGGACTGCACAGCGCGCAGCAGTGCTCCGCTCACCCCGTAGCCCGGGAGTATATCCCACAGATCCTTTCGTAACACTCTGTCAAACGCTTTTTCCAGATCCACAAAACCGCAGAAAACCTTCCGGTTAACAGCCAGTTGTTTCTCCACGATGTTGCGGAGAGAAAAAATCTGATCCATGCACCCTCGTCCGCTTCTGAAACCACCCTGAGCCTCCCACAACACTCCATCAGATATCACCCTCATTCTCCTTTCAATAATTTTCCCATACACTTTTGCTGCTAAACTGATCAAACTGATGGCCCTGTAACTGGCGCACTGCATACGTGATCCCTTACCTTTATACAAGGGCACGATGACAGCGCGCCTCCAGTCCATGGGAACCTTACCCGACCTCCAGCACAGATTGCTCAAGGTCAGGAAAGCGTCCCGGACACAGGATCCACCGTGTTTGATCATTTCAGCAGACATCATATCAATTCCAGCTGCCTTACCATT
Organism: Euproctis similis; assembly: GCA_905147225.2. Taxonomy (NCBI): domain Eukaryota; kingdom Metazoa; phylum Arthropoda; class Insecta; order Lepidoptera; family Erebidae; genus Euproctis; species Euproctis similis. The sequence continues at coordinate 7,667,136 of LR990114.1, forward strand.
TTTCATACTTCGTATCGACCATTCAATCTCTTCCATAGTAATGTCCTCATCAGATGTTGGCGCAGCGGTGTCAGCCGTAGGCTCACTCGCGGCGCCCACATCCGGAACATACTCGTACATTTCCCCAAAATACTCACTCCACCTGCCCAATACATCGCTTGGGTTTGCAAGAATGTCACCAGTCTTAGACATAATTTTGTCCATTCTGGATGTTGACGAAGAACCCCGAGACTTTCTAACTTCCCTCCAGAAGAGTTTGTTATTCGCCTCGAAGTTCTCCGTCAACCTCACTTCCTCATTCGCAACAAGTCTTTCACGCTTCTCTTTCACTAAGGCTTTGGTAACATTCCTGCAGCGGCGGTAGCTCTCATACTTTTTCTCTGTCATACTATCATTCTGGTTCAAACTTGAGACATAATCCAACCATGCTTTTTTCTTTCTTTCGACGCTGGATTTCACATCCGCGTCCCACCAATATTATTTTCATCCACCCAAACGCAGTAGTTTTTTTTATTATCTGGTATGAATCCAAGTCTGACGAAAACTATCTATATATATTTTTTGTCATTACTTAATTACAGTAGTTAGTACTAAGTTAGTACTTAGTTAGTACATCTTTACTTTTGGCCACAGATTTGCTAAAAAAGAAAAGTAAATTTCACATTCACAAATTTTGCAAGTCAGTATAGCATATACATCTCATCTCATACATATGAGAAACCGTACAAATGTCACTTCGAATTATGAATTTACTGAGGTTTCTTCAATCTCTCTCTGTTTCCACTTTGAGCTTGCTTTACTGAAATTAACTCTCAGAATGTCATATGATGATTTGCAGTTCTTTGTACCTTTTTTATAGATGGGAAAACGAGCAGGCGTCTCACCCGATGGCAAGTAACAAACGCGACCCATGGACACCTGAACACGAATAGTGTTTCAGTTGCATTGCCGTTCCTTACAATGGGATATGGAAGTGGTCGGATGCCACCGGAGCCACTTTACGTCGTTATTTTGAGAGGCTAATTTATTGGTTAATTGAATGCATAGTTTTAATATAACTTATATTATCGCTTATAAAAGTATATAATATATAATTTTTATGTTATAGTTATGAAATTTAATTATGTCTTGATTTTATTACGCAAATATAGACCTTAAATGGAAACCACAGGTGTTATTACAAGTGTCCCTTAGTGAGCTTATTATAGCTAATCTGTGTTTTAAGCTCCGACTAATACCACAATAATAAATTAAGCACACCGACTTCAAAACGATCGTAAATTTACTGTATATGATATGTACAATAAAGAATTCGGATAAGTGGGGATGAATTGGATTCCACCTTGTTGAACACTGTTTTATTGGAAACTTGATATTATAATATCGAGAGCTTATAAATTTCTTTCGCCTATTTGATGAAATATTTTTCAATATACATAAATTGTATCGGAGATTAATATTTTGTTTGTTTGTAACAAGACTTGATTGTTAGTAATAAAGTAAACGTAGCAAATATATTAAATAACCTTTGCACATTAGATTATTTGGTAGTTAGTAGCAAATATATTAAATAACCTTTGCACATTAGATTATTTGGTAGTTATTGAAATAATTTTTCTAGACTAAGCAGATATTACAGGATATCTGACTGCTGTAAAGTTATTCTATTCTTAAGCCAAGATTTCCACACATTATATGATGCTTTCGCAGTGCCAGTATTCCTTCAGATCCTAGTTTACATGATTATACATACTACTAATAACGATAAACATAATAACATAACTTTAAGCATTTTTTTACTCAAAGGTGTAGGCAGCTTTGACTTGCCGAATGGTTATGTTACGTCTCAAAGAGAATAGGTGGCGAACCTATTGCCATACACCGGGTACAAAGTGTCAGTTATCGATATTCGCCACTCATTCCGAAAAGAATTCCGCGAAATCATTGGCGTGAGCGTGAAATCGATCCAGCGACGCTCCAAAGCTTAATCGATTTGTTCGACCACTGGATCACCGAGACATTAAACAGCTCAACATAAAGATTTTGTAAACTTTAAATTGAAAATAAATTTAAAATGGCAATATAGAAATTGCCATTAATCAAAACGTTACTACTGCAATAACGCAACAAAAATAACGGCTATTAGTTATTCTTAGTCGTTTCACAACTCTAATATGGCAATCCGTTGTAGCCAACGATACGTTGAGATACAAAAAAGTATACGTGTGGTTATTTATTTGGCCTATATATCACATAATTGGAATAGACGCAAACAACGGTGTACGTCCACGTTGACCACATAAATCATTCATGTATATCGACCGTCGTGTTTGGGCATAGTGAGGCTCCTACGTTTGATTCAACTGTCAAATAACTATACGGTATTTACACGTTGAAATAAATAGTTTTGTGACTTCAAATGCATAACTGAAAAGCCGGCCCATGCATGCAGCGGAATGCAAGACTACTACTTCAATTAAGCATTTGAAGTCGTAAAATTATTCACCACTAATTATACATTTTATGTCAAAAAACTATTCACTTTGAGCTATGCATTTGAATTCACAAAACTATTCACTTTCTGTTGTGCATTTGAAGTCACGAAACTATTCGTTTTGTGACTAAACTATTGGGGCAGATGTTGAAGAAGTGTTGAAAGACAATGATAATTTACTTTCAATACATACATAACTTCACGCCTTTTGTTACCCGAAGGTGTAGGCAGCGGCTGTTAAGCCTCGTCTCGCCGTTATGTTTACGTCCCAAATGGAATAGGTGGCGAACCTATTGCCATACCGGGCACAAAGTTTTCAGTCATCGATATTTATCACACATAACTTCCGAAAACAATTTCGAAAAGTCATTGGTGTGAGCCAGTGTCTGGAATCGAACCCGGACCTCTGGATCAGAAGCCGTGTGCTCGACCACTGCGCCACCGAGACTGTATAAATTTACTTTCAATACAATAATAATATAATGTATAATCATATAATAATATATTATCTTGGACACAATACACACAGCGCCCTCTATTTCCAAACTAAGCAACTGAATGGTAGTGTTATTGATACTAGATAACGGATATATTTTGTAAATACATACTTATAACACATACAAAAATACCCAGACGCCATACATATTTGTATTGGGGTGGGGATCGATCCCGCTAACCTCGATAGTTTTACCAATGCACCACGACGCTCGTCAGTAATAATATGAGTATGGAATTATACATTTCTTGGAGAAAGAAAAGTACACAAAATTCATAGGAAAGAAGAATTATGTACTGGTGGGCGGCGATCAATGTGAGTTAAGCAAAAAGTTATGATACTAATAATGATATAACAATACATCTGATACCGTTCGGAACTGACTCTCAATAGGTGCAAAAACATTGTGGGAAAAACCCCAACAGCAATAATCAGATTCATGAACTATAAACGATATATATTGTCTTCTTGATAGCTCAATAGTCAAGTGTACTGCTACTAACAAAACATTGTGCATTGTATATGGTTTGTCATGTACTATAAGTTTTACCACCTGTTCCATTTGGGACCTGAAAAATCGGCGAGTCGAGGCTTAACAGCCGCTGCTTACACGTTCTGGTAGAAAGTCTAGGCGTACAGTTATATAAAAAAGATATTTGTAATTCGTAAATAACAAGAATATAAAGATATATCTATCTTCATCGTACTCGTAAGGATATAAATTACATTACATATAATATTGTTGATGTGTATTGGTGTAGAAAAAGAGGCCGGTGATATTAGAGTGAGTGCCTCTTGAACCGTGAAAGTCGATAGTAATGTGAATAATTTTTATTTATATTTTTTTGTAATAGCGCCATCTATGTTGAAATTGACGCTATTTTATTCAGTAAGAGGCATACGACCAAGCGGGTCACCTGATGGTAAGCGAAATAAATAGTAGTGTTATAGTTTCGTTGTCTGCTATTAAAATGGGATGCAATGAGAATCGGGAGCGGGGTAGCGAAGCGAATGAGAGTGGTCAGTGATGAGGCTTCCCAATACCTCTCTCACTAAACGATATACGTGTTGAGTCACTTACGTCGAAATTCTGAGAGGTTTTGATATTTAATTGGTCTAGCCGGCTCATTTATCCAGCGAGCTGCATGGTTCTACATGAATAAAAATTCTTTGTATCAGTTTATGTTGAAAATTGTACTCAAAATGTACTCAACTCATGTAAAAGTTAGGTATATGAATACATTATATCTACGATATTGTAAACAAATTAGCTGAATATTATCAAAATATTATTTATTTTTGATAACTTCGCGCCCTTATTAACTATTAGAGTAGACAGTGCAAACTATCCCTCGATACAGGGAGAAAGAAGAAAGAAACTAAAAGAGAAATTTCCATATCATTTTAAAATCGTCTTTCACGATTGAATACAATATGTGGTCTTAAACATGTTTGGACGTAGGATAGACAAGTGGAATGTTCGCGAGTCCATTTTCTTTGGAGTAATCCATCTCTCTCAGTCAACGTACAACATGAATACCTCTCCATTGCCATAAAAATATGAGTAATTCTATGAAGCAGATGTGTCGGACGTCTTGCTGAACTACAAGATGAATAGTATGAATATTACTATTTTAAGAAGCAATTTTCTTAGGAAATGGTATTAAAAAAATAAACAAAAGTTAAATCTGGTAAATTTGTATCTGGTATGGCAATAGGTTGGGACATAAACATAACGGCGAGACGTAGCTTAACTGCCTACGCCTTCGGATAGAAAAAGACGTGCTAAGTGAAATTTTAATTTTTTACGCTATCACATCTACAATAACCCAATGCAGTGCACTATTTAATACAATCAATTTTAAAGTAAGTGGCTCTCTTTTTATTGTTTTATAATACACGATTTATTTAAACATATTAAGTAGACAGACAAACGTTTTAATGTATGACAATGTATTCGCCACCTATTCCAAAGGACCCCTTAACACAAATAGTGTTACAGTTGCGTTGTCAGCCCTCACAATGGGATATGGATGGGGTCTGAAGTGGGATGGGAAGGGGACGGGGAAAGGGGTTGGCCGTCCGGATACTTCTCTCACCGAGCAAAACGATACCAGAGCCACTTTACGTCGATATTCTCGAGAGGTCATGGTATTTCACCGGTGGAGCCGGCCTATTCAGGCAGCGAACTGCGTGGCTTTACCACTGTAGGTACGATGAAAGTTATAAAAAAAAAGTATCAATTGTCCTCTACCGGCATAATAAAATTACAAACTGTAATATACACAAAGAACAGTTACGCGATACTAGACTATAAGGTAACTCAATATTTTTTGCAACTCCATAAATTTGTTCAGTATCATACATATAACTTACGTTCTTTCTTTTACCTATACCTATAACATTCTTAGTAATGTATTCGCGAGTTTGATAAAGTTTTTCGATTTTCAACATCATGAATATATTGTAATGGCTCTCTTTTAACATTATCAAAAAATATACATCTAAATATAATCCAAAAGGCGCGGTTTCGAATCCTGACACTGTCTCACACCAATGACTTTTCAAAATTGTTTTCAGAAGTTATGTGTGATAAATATCGATTACTGAAAACTTTGTGCCCGGTATGGCAATACGTTCGCCACCTATTCCATTTGGGACGTAAACATAACGACAAGACGAGGCTCAACAGCCGCTGCCTCCTTCGGGTAACATAGGCGTGAAGTGATGTTATGTCATATATGTTAATTTTGCCAGCTATAGTAAAGGACTACAAATAACATGATCAGTATATGAAGGCAATAATTACTCTGCCTATAACGTCTAATATTAATAGCGTAAAATTACAATGACTATTCACTATGTTGCTATATATTTTAAAACAGTAATTTCTACCAAGAACCCGCTCAAGTAAATTGAGTTCGCTTTTCATTAACTCCTAGAACTTGCAAGACGGGATTTTTTTTTTAACTTTTTCATAAGGGCCGTAGTCAAGTTTTCCATCAACAAAATTAAGGTGCCCCTCTTAAATATCCAAACTTTGTTTTTAATGGTTTTAAAATGTTATATTATTTATTATTCGTTTGTGATACTCGGTGTACATTAAGTACAATTTGTTAGCTAATGAAGAGATATTATTTAGCTATCAAAATTTCATGATCTCAGTAAGTAATAATTATAAAATACCACTTAAATATTATAATTTTATTCAAGATTCGAAAATAACAAAAGTGAGCATTGTAAAGATAGAAATCCCTGGTTGTTCAGGCATGTAGATAGAAAGGAAGTTGATAGAATGACTAAGTAGATAGACACTACAAATTTAGAAGAGAACAATTATCTTATGAAATTTACACTATCTTATCAAGAAAGTGACGTTAGGATTCAAAAATATCAGCGTTTATATAAAAGTCAATGAAGTGATTGAGGTGTCCAAAAACCGAGTCTCAGACCACTTAGTTCATGCTGCCTACCTCGTAAAGGACTTAATATTAAATTCAAGAATACAAAGCATAAATTGTTCGTTGTTATATACAATATTTTCCAATAAAGAATAAATCTGTCGATGTAAATGATAAGAAAGAGAGTCATTTAACTGTAATCAGTGTTGAAAATTGTTGAATTTCTTTAGAACAAAGCGAGAAAATTACTTCCCATCTATTGATAAATTGAATGATTACCGAAATGTTCGACGGGGCATTTGGAAACTGAACTTTGTTGACTGATATTGAGCACACCGTTACCTACAATCGCCCTTCGGTCGGATTCAATTTAACACCAAATTGAACACATCCCAGTCTCAATTGGAAACAATGTCTCAGTTTAAATACCACTCATTTAACAGTGAAATTATCTCTGTGACGACAAACGATCCAGCGGTCGTTAATTCACTAGAGTAGTTCGCTGCACTTTACTTTAAAATAAAAAAAAAAACTGTCTCAAAGGAATCCAATAGCATTAAACCGCTTTAGTTTCGCCCTGAAGGCGGCAAAACTCATTTTTAGCTCATTAATTTTCATCTTTTCGCGTACAACCTAACATAATTCACCCTTGAACGCTCCCATACTACGTGATAAGGGTACTTTTATACTGGGCAACAGTAGAGCGTTGGGTGAGTTTTTTTTTTATTAAATCTCGCGTCAAGTCGCTCGAGTGTCGACTACTGATAGCGACGCGCTGTTTATATATAAAACAACATTTTTTTTTCCGCTCAAAGTGTTCCAGTTTTTTTTTCTTCCATCCGTGTCGGCGGAGTCCGTAATACGTATTGTTTTCTCCTTTTCAAATGTAGGGACGCGTTAAAAATGTCTCGAGTTGTAACAAAGGGTAGGTTGACTCGTTCGCATCACCGCGGCACCACAGGAAGCAACCCCGCATTACAGCGGACGCAAAAAATGACTGGACATTATAAATCCTGAATTCTTTCATTCACAAGTGATTTATTGGGGGATGTTTAATTGTAATAATGCTTGCAGTTCTTTTTTTATCCAAGCTAGTAGTTTTTGCGCGACCTAGCTTGCATGAAGTAGTTTCATTCCGCGATCCTTTTTATATTATGATTAGGGACATTCCTTACTCATTTCCTTGTCATTATTGTTACCTTCTCGAGTTTTTTTTTCATTGCCTTAAAAGCCCTTGCCCCATTTGCCCTTACTTTTGTGATAAAAACTACTGTAACAGAGACTCAATTTATCTTCTAAAAGCACCAATATCATACTTGATCACGACTTGCATTTAAGAAGTTATAAAATGTTAATGGAAAATTACACTATCTTTTAAAGTATAACTTCTAAACAATTGAATTGAAATTTATGAACATTTTAAATAGTATGCCGGTGTGCGGAGCTCATAATATTTCTTCCGAATGACTTTAATGATGCTTGCAAATATTATTTTTCTACACTTTTTTGTTACTTCACAGCTTTAATATCTGAGTGTGTAAGCAGTATCTATTATGCCTATTTTTAGTCGCTTATAATAAATTAATGGCAGATAGGATAGGATTATGTTTTGTCAGTCATTAATATTTACCACATACAATTTCCGAAAAAAATGAGAAAGAGACAGGGTTTAAACTTGGGACTTCTGAACTAGAAGTCAATATAGGCCAACAAGATGTAGTGACAGATGGCACACATCAGAGTCATTTACAATACTTACGGGCGAAACTATTCAGGCAGATAAATATTGAAGGCTTCTATACGGCGACGAACAGACGCCCAAAACATATCGCAGTTGTTTTATTACCGATAATAATAATAATGAAATCAATCAATCATTTGTCGTAACAGTGACTCGATACTTTCTCCAGCGTGCTAGTATATATTTGTATAACTAATACTCATATCAGTATAACTAATACTCACATCTATATAACTAATACCCGTGAGTTGTTAGTAACGGTCAGTGAGTTTCTTATAAGTTTTTTAATCATACTTTCGTGCGGTCTTTGAAACTTATACGCCGTTATAGTGTACGAAGTGTTACGTGGAGCTGATCTCATAAGAACACGGCAAAAATACTGTGTAAGATGATATTAACATTTATGTATACTAACTAGATAATAAATAATATTAATTATGTTGTTCTAGTCAACAGTTCAACGTAGTTAGGTAGATCATAACTTTTCTTTTTGCGCTGTGTGCTCTGTTTACGATTTGAATATTTTCTTTATTTCAATCTGAGATCATTTTTATATAGATTTTCACGTTATCTATTTACAAATTTAATTTTAATCTGTAACCAATTTTACAGATAAATTAATAATAATAAAAAATACATTTACCCGGCTCAGCTTCTTGTGAGATTATATAAACATTATAAGCTCAACGAAAATATCATATATAATAAGGGAACAGCAAACAGAGGTTTATAATAATATATTTACACAAAGTCTGCTTTTTAGATAATAACCAAAATGTATTACTTAAATAAGCCATTTTTGTACTTAAAACAAAAAAGATTTCATATTAAATGTAAAGCTTTGCAAAGAAGAAAATGCAATTACGAAGCTCTTTCCGAAGTCGAGAGTAAAAAATTCAAAGCTCTCTAATTTAGTTATTTAAATTCTCGAAAAAGTTAAAAAGCAGTGCGTTAGTAAAGGCAATATCATTGTGGAGTCAGGTCGATTATCGGGATACTACGGGGTTCGGGCGATGATTGGCTCCGAATATCAGGCGCTGAGATTTCGCCCCCCAAGTGCCTCTTTATTTGCCACACCGCAAGCTTTCTCTTGTTATTCTATGCAAATTACAGACCCCCAGTCGAATGTAGACTAAACGGGCATTTTGGAAATTTGAGTTTTTATCCAAACAAAGCTAAGTTATTCAAGTACGCCCTTTTGAATGAAGCCCAGCATACACAAATGGCTGTATGCACTAACATTTATATGTTCAATGTCTACTAGTTTGACATTTTCTATAAATTGACAGTGTTTTACTTAACCATTTCAGCTTTAGTTAATTTATTTATCAATTAAATAAAACTTCGAAATCAACTTGTGGATCTTTCTGGAGAATTTGTTTAAACAAGATCAACATCTAAATGAGGTTGTTGTTTTAGATTTTCAAAAAGAATCCTCAATGTGGAGTGCCGGCTATACGTAAATGAAAAGTAAATATTTTTCCAAAGCCGTTCAAAGTTTTCTAAAGAGTATAAAATAAAAAGGAAATTAGTACATTCTGATTTTCTTTTTCGAATAAATTCAAAAGTAAATTGTGTCTTTATCGCATTTGATTTATATGGACAGATTGTTTTTATTTTTATTTTGAACTAGTTAAAATTTATTGAATCAAATACATATAAAATAAATGACCTCGTGATTACTTTTTTTCTGTTTTAATTTGTTAAAACTAGTATTTATTTCAGAAATATAAATTGTAATAACAAGAATGTTATTGTGTGCAGTATATATACTGAAAGTAACTTGGATGATGCTTAAGTTAAGGCACGCCATGTACCAGTTACCTTATCGGTTCACGTAAAAGATTTACGATAGAAACTAAAGCAATTCATATCACAAATCTATAAATTCTGAACTTTCTAATGTAATCAACTATATGTAAACAACTATATATAGGTACAGCCGGATATAATCTAATCTTTAAGTATTATATGAAGATATCACCAGAACATTTATATTTATATGTTTTAATATTTTTTCTAACTTCATGCCTTTTTCTACTTTGAAGTTGTTAAGGTTTTTCAAACTTTTACGTCCTAAATGAAATAGATGGCGGAATTCTGTTAATCATCGATATTTTGACAGTCATTCGTGTGAAAAGTGTAAGTGACGAACGCTAATATTTATTTCAAAGAATGACTTGAAATATTGCAAAACAAGTATTTTTTTTCATCTGGATTGACCTTAGATTTGTGGATTACAACTATTAAGTACTAATATAAAAACAGTATACAGAATACAACAGTAGTACAATATACAGAATGTTCCTGTTACTTTCCGGTCATTATACAGGTTGTATAGTAACAAATTAATGATAATATGTTTCACATATTACATAATATAGTACAGAATACTTAGTTACGAACAGTTGTAAATTACAGTTTATTTTGTGAGTCGTTCTAACGTGTTCCCTGGCGCGTTGCCAGTATGAGATGCTGCTATATCTTACCCCCGTGTCTTGATTTAATCAGATAGGTCCGTGTGAGAGACAAACAAAACGGTAGGTTATAAAACTCCTCGATGATTCGCAAATAGGTAACTCTGTATTTTATTGGTAGTGAATAAATACATGTTGAGGGATAACCGTATATTGTTAATTATGTAGGTGTATTTTATTGTCTGTGCTCAATGAAAATTATCATAGTTTATGCTCAGAATTTTATATTTTTTTTATTTGTGCGAGTGGGTGGACAACAAACCAGCGGCAAGCATGGATAATCTGCAACACCGAGAGAGGCACGTCACAGCTGCGATACTGTCCTTAAAGATAGGATTGAACAATTTTAACAGTGTTAAAGCCACGCAGTTCGCTACAGTTCCCTCTCAGAATATCGACGAAAAGTAGCTCTTGCCGCGTTTCGCTCGGTATACTGATACTCCTTTCCCCATCTCCTTCCCTTCCCATTTTTGATGCCTTCCATACCCCATTGTCAGGGCCGGCAGCGTAACTGTAACACTATTTGTGTTCAGGTGTCTATAGGGGCGTTTGTTACTCACCATCAGGTGACACGTCCGCTCGTTTATCTCAAAATAACATAAAAAAATAGAGATGGTGACTGGAGGGAGAAGTCTCTCAGGACATCTCTCCGACCCATTCAGTGAAATGCGTGGCTTTCCTTTAGAATCTTTTTTATATAGACAGATTAAACTATATTATAAAGTCTCTTTATTTGTTCTTAAATACTTTAGTACACAGGTGTGTAATAATTTATATATATTTTTTGTAAATAACAAAATTAATTGATGGATCGAAAAAAGATCCTTGGAAAAACCTCCAATACCGAAATGATTTCACAAAAATTTAAATGTTCTGATACAAATATTCATAATTGTTGAGTGATTTGTTATTGAACATAGGTAAGATCGGTAATCGTTATTCATTTTAAACAGGCTTTTTTAATCGATTAAGCTGATCCCACTGTAGCATCCAATTTTAATATGTAAATGACTTATACATTATAGTTCTCGATTTTAACGTTCTATACAGAAAGGATCTATATAACATAGATTGGCAAGCACTAACGAGTGAATAATTACACAATGATCCTTATTACAGATGCAAAAAGGAGGATCCCCGATGCATACATAATAAGACACTCTGGCGTGGTCTTAGTTATAAGAGAAATTTAAAAAAAATGTTTTAAAAATATCCTCTGGATGCATTAATTTGATAATGGAACATCGTATTATATAAACTTATTAAAATATTGACTAAGCAGATATACACTGCAAAAGCGGATAGATTTAGGAGTCTGGATGGCGGGTGGCGGAGGAGGTGGTCAACCTGTCTGACGACCGACACATCCTTTTGGATGTGTTCTTCCGCTGCCCACGGGGGCCTCCCGCTCCAGGGCTCTGCTGAGGAGCCTGGAGCGGATCATGGCCATACGGATCGTACGGGGCTACCGTTCGATATCGTACGAGGCGGTGACAGTCCTCGCGGGCTCCCCCCCCCCTTCATCATCCTGGCCGAGATGTACGCAGCCGCGTACGATCTCGATGGGACGGCGGGAAGGGGGACCCGGACGCGCGGGGTCACGAAGTGCGGAGGCAGGAGGCTTTCCGGCGGGTCCTGGGGGACTGACGCGACGCGCTGGTCCTCTAGGGCTGCGAGCGTCAGCGCGCCGTCGGGGCCGTCCTGCCCCACCTCGAGGCCTGGGTGCTCCGTAAATGGGGCACTGTCATCTATAGATTGACTCAGATACTCACCGGGCACGGGTGCTTCGGTGAGTATCTGAGTCGAATAAAACGGGAACAGACGGCGAGATGCCACCATTGCGCATCCGACCTGGACTCGGCCCAGCACACGCTGGAGGTCTGCTCGGCCTGGGTGGCCGAGCGCCGAGTCCTGGTCGACGGGATCGGACGAGACTTGTCCCCGCCGGCGTTGATCGCGGCAATGCTGGCGGGAGAGGAGGAGTGGAGGGTCGTGGTCTCCTTCTGCGAAGCTGTGATGCTATAGAAGGAGGCGGCCGAGCGGGTTCGGGAGAGAGCCGATCCCGCTCGAAGGCTGGCCGCGAGGGCTCACACCCCGTGGGTGCGCCCGGGTCGTGGCCCGGGAAGGATGACCCCCCGGTGCGGCTGGGGAGGGTCGCCGGCCGGGCCGCGCGTCTCTTTACAGAGCGCGGTCGGAGCCGCCCCGCCCGGGGGAGCCTCGCCGGGGCTCCCTGAGGATGAGCACCCCCTCGTGACAGAGGGGGGGGGGGGGGCGATGGCAGGGTGGACGAGAGGGGTTAACCGTATCCTGGACCACCCCAACGCCGGAGGAAGGCCATCGCGAGGTTTTAGTGGGTAACCCTAGGATCGGTAGGATCGGATTGCAGTTTACTGTTTTGGGAGTCCCACACTACCCCCTGCCGTTCCCAGGCGGGGGGTGTGCATAAAGCATTTCCTCGCGTAAAAAAAAAAGATTTAGGAGGAAGTCAACGAAGCCAGTGAGATGTGTAAGAATCGTGCCTTATAGCGCTCTGTTCTTTCTGCCTACCCCGCAAGGGATTTGGTGTGAAGTTAAGTTCAAACTTATTTCTTCTCGTGCATTACGTATGAGTAGATCGAAGAATAATTTAATTTAAACATACCATTACGTATTAATACTTGGTCAATGTTTTCCGTATATTTGATTTATGAATACTACCGTTCAAGAGAATTGTCGTTATAGTCAATATCAATCTATTGTTTAGCTATTTTAATTAATTATGTGAAACTATATACCTAATAATTTTTTTTTTATGGGATAGGAGGGCAAACGAGCAGGCGTATCACCTGATGGTAAGCAATCAACGCCGCCCATGGACACCAGCAACACATATAGTGTTACTGTTGCGTTGCCAACCTTTAAGGGATAGGGGATAGGAAAGGATGGGGCAGGGGGTGGGCCTCCGGGTACCTCTCTCACCGAACGAAACGCGGCATGAGCCACTTTACGGCCCATTCATGCGCGAACTGCTTGGCTCTACCACTTCGGTAATTTTCAATGCTGTTCGAACAAATTTGAGTATTAAACTTATATGTGTGTTATTATATGGGTGACAATGTCTTATAATTCGATGAAGGCTGCTGCACTCACGAATAAAAGACTCATACGGCGTTACCTCACTCTCAGGCTTGAAGCTGCAGGCTTGGCGTCTTTCTTATTTGCATGAGCGATGCGTCCGCTTGGACAACAGCTATATAATAATAAATATCAAGTAATTTAAATGGTAATTTAATTAAAATTTACTTTTGAAAAAATGAAACCATTTCATCAGTATTTTCTTATGACATTGTCACATTAAATTATAGCCAATAGGCCGACTTTGCAGCCAGCGGATTTTTAAATGAAAACTATAAGAAAACAGTGGTGGTAACTTGCACCAAGCCTGCAGCAGAACGGAGGCCAGCAAACATCCCGTCGGTAATGACTAGGCAAACAGACATCTGCATACACCCTCAGCCTCAAAACTATTTCTCGGCCAGCGGTAGCGCTGTGCACTTTCAATGAATTCACTAGTCCGCTTTTATTTAAATACCATTAGTGATTCTAACTGACCTTTTTAATTTGAAATTTATTAATTTATCATCTGTTAGTTATCCATCTGCAATATTTTTTAATTAAAAAGGAGTTCTTGGCTTGAAAGGCAGTACATATATAATAATAATTTGGATACAAAAATGTCACTTCGTGTAACTGTAAAAACCGGATTATAGAATAAAGAGTCCAAGGAAGGTGATATCAAAAAACGGACAAGAGCTATGAAAGTCAAAGATGCGAGTGAAGAGTGTAAAAATTATGATTTAATATTAAAGATACATCTTTATAAAAGAAGCCTACATCAGTATACTGTATCTTATAAACAGATTATTTAGCAATAAGTTCACAATCGTATATAAAAACTGAAAAATACATACAAACGAACAAATTTGTAAATGTTTCAGCCGATCCTATAAAATAAAAGCCTCCATATTTGAAGGCTATTTAGCATATAGAATCAAAGTCGGCTGCTCCCTTCATTGCCGAGTGGTGACATACAGCTCGGGGCTGTGTGGATGTGCCACCGGAACTCTAATCATTGCGTCGTCACTGAGGGATGAGTTAACTAGAAATGACTGCTACAATCCGTTCGTGTTTTATTACAATGTTAGTACGCAGGAAATAGAATGCCCGATTTATAATGGCTAGAGGGATAGTTGAGAAAAGTTATCATAAGTTATTTTTGTTATGGGATAAGAGATAACTAAACACAGTGTTACAGTTGCGTTATCGGCATCCTTATAATTGGATATGGGAGAGGTCGGAAATGGAATGGGAAGGGGAGAGGGGATGTGTTGGGCCGAACGAACGAAATGCGGCATGAGCCACTTTTTGTCGATATTCTGAGAGGCGAGAGAGAGTAGTATTTCACCGGATGAGCTGGCCCATTCATGCAGTCAACTGGTTGGCTCTAACTCTGTCAAAAGTATTTATAACAAAATATTCCCGATTTATGGGAATAGACATTTGCCTCATAGTATAGAACAACAAAAATGGTAAAATCATATATTATTAATAATAATAACTTAGACACACAGCGCCCTCTAGTTCCAAGCTAAGCAACTAAATGCTTGTGTTATGAAAACTAGATAACGGATATTAATACATATGTACTTTTCATTTGTAAATACATACTTATAATAAATAGAAAAACACCCACACGCCATACAAACATTCATGCTTGTCATAAATATTTGTACTCGGGTGGGACTCGAACCCGCTAACTTCGATTCTGCAACATTATAAGCCCGTTTTCAAATTGTTTAAAATCTAATAACGACGATATCAATAAATTTGTACTAGACGGTGATTCATGATCTACTAAAGCTTATTTTTTTTATATAAATATATTAAATGTAAAATTTAAGTCAATAGGTGGGGAGGGGGCAAGGATTAGACAAAGACAAGGTAATGCTATGCGTGAACCGACAGTCACCGCTCGCCCTAATTGGCCTTTGTTACTTTATGCTAATATATTTGACTATTTCCATATCAATCTCGAATGAAAGAAAAATACAGCTGGCTGCCTTCACATAAGTGAAACACGGGTATATTTTAATGTATATATACGTTTTGCTCAGCTTTTAGTAGCTTTTATATTTGAGTAAATGCGAGTGTTAGCCAAGATAAATATAAACATATTATGCTGATTTCATTAATTATACTCGCATTTTATTTAAAGGCTTTTAAAGGATAAAATACTTTTCATTGTGACATCTGTTAAAATTTATAAGTATTTTTTTTTTATATTTTATAGAAAAATTGTTGCTCATTATAATTTTTAAGTTATAATTACTCAAACACGTAGAGAGAAACGAAGAACCTTTAAGAACGTAGCACATATCAGTTTGGATCACATATCAGGATTACGTGATCAGGGACTTGAATCTAGCAACTAACGCCACCCATAGAGTCCTGCTACATAGATAGTGTTACAGTTGCGTTGCCGGCCTTTAAGGGTGTGCGATGGGTCTCCGAAGACCTCTCTCACCAAACAAAACGCGACATAAGAAACTTTCTGTCGATATTCTGAAAGTTCGTGGTATTTTACCGGTTGAGCCGGCCCATTCATGCAGCGAACTGAGTGGCTGTACCACCGTTACTACGAACCAGAGCGCTAAACCACAATTATATTTGTTAAGTAGAGCACAAAGCCGAAATTCGCTCCAGGCCGGTAACCAATCATTCAATCATCTTCTGAACAAGCGTAGTAAGGCTATCATTATTATGATTCCATACTCTCGCTAAATTTCTACATAGAAATAATCTAAGTTGTGTAACTCGTACGAAAATATTCTATCATTACCTTAAGCTGCGTAGAAAATCGTCGATTTCATCGCCAACTTTGATAATATTGAAGCGTTCTTCTTAACAATATGTCAGCCACGAGGCACGTACGGTAATACCTACATACATATGTAAATGTTTTCAATAAAGGGTGCGAAACGTGGAGGGCCCGCGTACGTATACAGATGATAATTTAGAGCATCATGAACTGTCGATGTGCTGATGTGTCCCGGCGAATACGTTTATGCTACAAATACTAGGTCGTCTAATATGATATTTGATCTAAAAATCTTTATGGAAATTCTGTTGTGTTTATAGGTATAACCTCACCCCGTTTTTTATCTGGAGGTGTGGGCAGCGAATGTTTACGTCCCAAATAGAAAATATGGCGGAACCAATTGGTTATTTTTGGCTATTTATCACACATAACTTCCGAAAAAAATTGATGTGAGCCCGGATTCGATTCCACCAGTTCTTAATTCAGAAGTGGAGTTCTCGATCTTCTAGGCCACCGAAGCGTCTTTTTTCAGGCATATTAATAGGTATTTAGTATCTAAGAAATTTTCTTATTTTGGCCAACATAGAAATTTATTTACACAATATATAAGTACATAAAAAAGTAAAATAAATCCTTAATTTGCCGTGTAAGTAGACCAAAATAATTGAAGTTCTCAAAAAGTTTCTTGGTAAAAAAAATAATCTGCTTCAATTTAGTACCTTGTAATGAAAATAATAAGGAGCTTGTAACAACATTCCAGTCCATAATTATTCAATAAAGTTGTAATAACTGAAATTCATAGATTGTCTCTTGGCCATCTGTTCGTTTAATTAAAGTTATATGGATTATTTGCTATGTAAGCGCCCAGTTACGAGCGCCCTTTGGTGTTTTAATAAGACTCTTATCTTGCAAAATATTTTATAGATATATTTTATGAACAGCTTTTGTAGTTATATCTAATTAAAAAATAAGATTCTTATTATTTGACGAGTCTAGTGGGTGAACAGGTAAAACAAGCGACTGCAAACCAGAGGTCGTCGAATTTGACTCCCATGAGTATACAATGTTTGTATGTCGTCTGGATGTTGTTTCCATAACGCAAGCATTTTGTCGCTTAACTTGCAAAATTAGACGGCGCTGTGGGTAGTGTAAAAATATTACAATTATTATAAAATTTTATAAGAAAATTACACTAATATCATCTGAAATGAGAGACACTGAAGCTATTAATCTATTGATGACCAAAGTCTTGGTGGCGCAGTGGTCGAGCACACGGCTTCTGATCCAGAGGTCCAGGTTCAATTCCAGACACTGGCTCACACCAATGACTTTTCGAAATTATTATCGGAAGTTATGTGTGATAAATATCGATGACTGTCAACTTTGTGCCCGGTATTGCAATAGGTTCGCCACCTATTCCATTTGGGACGTAAACATAACGGCAAGATGAGGCTTAAGAGCCGCTACCTACACCTTCGGGTAACAAAAGGCGTGAAGTTATGTTATGTTATGACCAAAACAAATTATCCGTGTTTTCTTGCAAAATGGATGATGAAGTTTCCGTAGGTCATCTTTTGCCATTCATATCATTGGACATATTATTATACATTCGTAGACGGTCAAATCGAATTTAACAGAACTAATTATTAAATTAACGAAGTAAAAGTTGTCGTTAAACTTTGTCATTACTTTGAAACAAAAAAAGTTAAAGTGAGTGCCGGTGTAAAAGTAAGAAAGGGCATGACCCGAAGGTTCGGATATTTAGGAAGAATGAACGACGAAAGATTGCTACTAAGCAACGCAAAAGCGGATTTGATCATGGACCTTCCATGATCAAATAGACCATATAAATAGTGAAGTTATGTATGTAACATACATATTAACGCCTCACGCCTTTTTCTACCCGAATGTGTAGGCAGCGGCTGTTAAGTCTCGTCTCGCCGTTATGTTTACGTCCCAAATGGAATAGGTGGCGCAACTATTGCCATACCGGGCACAAAATTTTCAGTCACCGATATTTTTCACACATAAGAAAGAAGAATTCGGAAGCGGGGTGCTCGACCACTGGACCGTCGAGACAATTAATACATTATGTATGTATTAACAAAAAAATATTCATTACAATTCCTAAACAAAAGTAAGCGCGATATAGGGATGTATATTTATGTATGTATATTGAAGCAGTAAAATAAAATTGTGTATTCGTGCGAGTTAGGTATAAATACAGCTACGGCACATATTCAGGTGACTATGATAATAAAGTGTCGTGTGGTGGTGCAATAATCCGCACCGGCGCCAGTCCCACTGCCCACCCCCACACACTCGTACACACGGCGGCTGAATAAAGTGGTATTACAAACGTACCGAATACACAAATATCATACGAAATTACGCTTTAATAAGATATTTATACTTTGTTTCTTCGGATAAAGATATTTGAAGAGAATATTGGTTAGGATATATTAAGACATCAAGTCTCACTTCGATATGGAGTTAGAATTTTCTTATCGTCTAGTTCAATATTTTTTTTTTACGGGATAACAAACGAGCAGGCGTATCACCTGATTATAAGCAATTAACGCCGCCAATGTTAGTCTGCACATATAGATTAACAGTTGCGTTGTTGGTCTTTAAAAAAGGATAGGCATGGAGTCGGAATGGGGATAGGTAGAGGAGATAGGAAAGATTTGAGCCTCCGGATACCCTTTTCATCGAGCGAAATGCAGTATGAGCCAGTGAGCGATATTTTACTTCATCCGAGGTTCACCAGTCGAGCTGGCCCAATAATGTAGTGAACTGCGTGGCTTTTGCCCACCATTACCATTGAGTAGGTGCCAATTTTAATACATCCACTTACATCAGGTCCAATTTGTCTTTATCAGGATTCGACTTCAAAACCTTGTACATATTACGTCTTCTAATAAGCAATAGTCAACTAAATTTGCCTATCCAGACGACACAATAATATTAATAATGGTCTGCAACTATTACTAACAGTTGGACTATTCGTCATTTTGTTGAAGTTAACAGTCTCGGTTATCTAGTGGTCGAGCACCCTGCTTCTGGATCAAGAGGTCGTGGGTCAAATCCAGGCTCACACCAATGTCTTATCGAAATTCTTTGCGGACGTAATGTGTGTGTATATCGATGACGGAAAACTTTGCGCTCGGTGTATGGGAAAAGGTTCACCTCCTATTTGGGAGGTAAATATAACGGCCAGTTAATGCTTAACTACCGCTGCTTAGAGTAGAAAAGGCATGAAGTTATGTTTTAGTTACAGAGTGTAATATTAGTTACAGTAAACAAATTAATTCAACACTGCATACTTATTGTAACTCTGATTGTATAAATCAACCGTAAAGTAACAAAATTAGAATAAATTAAAGCTGGTGTAATATTATACAGGCGAGTACGAGAGAGAAAAGACAGGTACCTAAAGTCTAATTACTGTTCTACGAGAATGTACCAATTTCGTAGCAAGTCGTAGCAATCCGCGTAGACACTGGTAGCGAGTGTAGCATTTGTGTCTAATATATTTTGTTATGAGTTATGACTTAATTTTTAAGTCGGTGCTTTGTTATTTATTAGTGTGTATTTACAATAATTTATATTGCTTTTGGTAGATTAATTTGTGTGATTATATTTGTGAAAACGAATGGTGAATAAGAAAAATACTAGATTGGTAATAAATTATAAAACCTTTTTTGTATCGATCGATAACTCTACGCACTTTTTTTTCATAAACAGTAAGAATATTGGGAAATAATAACGCCTAAAATTGTACTCTACATACATTTATGTAGTGTAGAATTATTTACAAACTGTTACGATTATGACTGATCTGAGGACACCTGTCAAACCAAAATTCTCTTCTTATGACCACAGAAGAAGTAAAATATATTTTTTATGTACGCAAAATTGTAACCCATATTTTTTTTATGAGACAGGAGAGCAAATGAGCAGGCGTGTCCTGATGGTAAGCAACCAACGCCGCCCATGGACACCAGCAACACATATAGTGTAACTGTTGCGTTTCTGATCTTTAAGGGATAGGGGATAGGAAAGGATGGGGAAGGGGATGGGCCTCCGGGTACCTCTCTCACCGAACGAAACGCTGCATGAGCCTCTTTAAGTCAATCTTCTGAGAGGTCGTGGCTGCTTGGCTCTACTTTTTCTCTTAGCCAAGTTGAGTGAAGACAAATAACATGAAATTTTATACTACCCAGTAACTATTAGTTCAAATTACAAAAGTATATATTATATACATATTTTAAACACCCTCTGTATAAATATAATTTTCCATATGTAACATACATTGTCAACATTGATATAACTTGGTAATATTTACTGTGCCGGTTACCACAAGAGGAGCAACATAGATTAACTGTGACAAACACGTCTCGCAAACAGACGTGACTCATAATCAAATCAGGCTTTAGTGCCTAATTATTTTGTCACACAAAGTGGTTTCAACGTACGGCACGCACTAAAATTATTAATATTATTTTTGCTTACGTATGTATATATGAATAAAATAAAGCGAGCAAGCCAAAAAAAATATAGTCTCGGTGGTCCAGTGGTCGAGCACGTCGCTTCTGATATTTCTGGCCCATGACTTTCAATGATTTCTCGGACGCTATGTGTGATAAATATCGATGAATGACAAATTTTTACCCTTTATATCATTTAAGATGCAAGTAACATTTAACAGTTTTCGAGTGAAAAAAGGCATGAAGTTACGTTGTGTAGAGTGTGCTTTTGTTTGCACTTTAATACCTGAAAGTGTACGCAGGGGAATTTCTTTTGCTTTTATATAATAAGCGACAAAATTTATTTTGATACTTATGGCACAATTTTATCAATTAGTTTTCAATATTTATTTATAGTTATCGTGTAAAAAAAATCATTGGTACGTCATGCGGAGTCAAACTTGAGACGTGTTTCTTCAAGCATGTCATCGTCGTACATCATATAAAGCACATAATTTCTCTGTTAACACATGTAGATTAAGGCTATGTAAGAAAATCTGAACAAAAACATCAACATGTCAGAACATAATTGGATATCTGTTGACGAAGGCATGTTAATTATGCAAGCATATATATATATACTTTTAATAAAGTAGCGTAGATGCCTAAATAAATACTAACATCATAGCGTCTTCATTTTAAAAGGTTACACCGCTTTTAATAAGGGTCGTTTTACAACGTTTGCACTGGTACGGGGAGAATCTCTTAATTTTGCTCTCACCCATAAGCAGGGTAAATAGCTCAGGTACAGGCACCCTCTAACAGTGTTTTGAGGGAGTGTACAAGTTGCAACATACAGATAGCTAATGTCTGGTCTGTATGATATTTTTGATAATTTATAAAGATTTATATTTGTAAGTTACTGATAAAAAATTACTGATAAAAGTTTGAGAAAAATGATTGAAAAAATGTAGAGCTTCAATAGGACAAAATTTTTATTCTGTGTAATATCTGGGGAAGGGATGAGTGCTTGGGTCTTAGAAAATCACTTAATAATTAATTTGTTTTAAAAATGTCTTCTTTACACCTTCACGAAGAAAGTTAGGCAACTTTGTGCCAGCATGGCAATAGGTTCGCTAACTATTCCATTTGGGACGTAAACATTACGGCTTTAACAGCCTCTGCCTATACCTTCGGGTAAAAAAGGCGCGAAGTTATGTTAGGCTACAAAACCTACACTTTCCCAATGGTATTGATTGCATTACTTGTACGATTTTTGAACAAAAATTGAGATTTTAATTAAAACGGCACCCAGAAATTTACCCTACTTACACGGACTACTACATATGTGTTTTGTTCGGGTTCAATCTGATATTTAAATTTATTTAAATTTTAAAGCGATTGATTTTAAATTAATGAACTCCCTGTAAGATAGAATTTTTTTTTAAAATTTCAGTTTTGCTTTACATATCTATGCATTTTATATATTATTGTTTTATTTTATATATATTTTATTTCTACGATGACTGCTTCAGCAAATGATTGGTGTTTTAGGTGATGTTTTATGGTAATTTACAATAAAAACTTTAAAATAAAATACAGTCAAAATTTATTATCATATACTTTTTTCTTTCAATTTTTGAATGTTACAGGCAATTGATAACATTGACATACTTATTATAACATAACATAACTTCACGCCATTTTTCTACCCGAAGGTGTAGGCAGCGGCAGTTAAGCGTCGTCTCACCGTTATGTTTACGTTCCAAATGGAATAGGTGGCGTACCTATTGCCATACCGGGCACAAAGTTTTTGGTCATCGATATTTATCACACATAAATTCCGGAAACACTTTCGAAAAGTCATTGGTGTGAGCCAGTGTCAGGATTCAAACACGCGACTTCTGGATTCAGAAGCGGGGTGCTCGACCACTGGACCACCGAGACTTTTTTTATTAATAAATATTAATATGCTTTTTTTCCAATTTTCTAATGTTAGAGGAAATTGGTAAAATTAATTTTTCACTATCCAAGCAGGTAAAGATGCGGGAAAGTTTTACTCTATAGAACCTCTACAAAGGTTGGAAGATTCATCCAATTATAAAATACAAGGCAATGATGTGTTCCGCTGAGTATACACGAGAGGTTAAATTAACTCTGTATTTATTCAGGTTTCTTTTGGTTGCTTGTTTTAAAACCGAACTGGCCTGAAGCCATTGTGATTTTTAAACCGTTCTTACTCGTATTTACGGTCAGATATCATTTTAATAATAATTAAAAAATATTTAATGAGGCTCGTGGTGCTTTGAAAACAACCAACTGCGGAATTGAGGTCGATCTCCACCGCAGTAGCAATATTTATTACAAGCATACATGTTTGTATGGCGTCTAAGTGTATTTCTATGTATTATAAGTATGTATTTACAAAAATATTTTATATCCGTTATCTGGTTTCCATAACACAAGCATTTATTTGCTTAGATTGGAAGTAGAGGGCGTTGCGTCTAGTGTGTCCAAGTTAGTATTATTATTTCTGTCGTATGTTCTATTTTTTACCATTTGATTTATGTCAACATTTGGTTGAATTTATTTGAAAAGTAAACAAATATAGCATTAGTTTCTTTCAAACATGCAGATACCCCACCTGAAGTCTAACGAAGTCTAAGGATGCGTATAGCACCAGGAGCATGACACGCGTTGGAGACGGCTTGAAAATCTATTCACATAAACCTTTCATAAAGCAGCCTTTATGAAGGAGTAGGTTTATGTGTAGACTCCTTAGAAGATTTGATATATTATGAACTAAAGTGATGCTTGTAGGATGCTATTAAAATAATAAATCCCCATTAACTTCTGAAACCTTAACATAACATAGCTTCACGCTTTTTTCCACCCGAAGGTGTAGGCAGTGGCTGTTAAGCCTCGTTTCGCCGTTATGTTTGCGTTCAAAATGGAATAAGTGGCGAACATATTGCCATACCGGGCACAAAATTGTCAGTCATTGATATTTGTCCCATAAATTTCGAAAATAAATTCGAAAAGTCATTGGTGTTTGCCAGGATACGAACCAGCGACTTCTTGATTCAGAATCGGGACCACCGATACTTATATACCTTTAATATACCTAGACCAATTAAAATTCTAGTGCGACACTCCTATTGGTTATAGCGTGATGGTACAGCCTTATAGTCATTGACAATAAATGTGCTGTCTAACACTGAATTAAAATTTTCACATCGGATCAGTAGATACCAAGAGTAGCGTGTTGTAACAAACAACTTCTTTTATTTTCTTCAAAATAAAAAGTAAGGATATAAAAGATACCTAAATTAGGCATAACACACTAGGTCATGCTGTTATTGCTTTAAGCCGTCTATATTTAAATGCTTTATATTTATTCACATTTATATTCTAGTGGTCGAGCAGCCTGCTTCTGAATCCAGAGGTCGCGGGTTCGAATCCTCACAGTAACTGACACCAATGATTTTCGAAATTAATTTCCTAAGTTATGTGTGATAAATATCGATGCCTAAAAGAAACTTTGTACGTGCTATGGCAATAGGTTCGCCACCTATTCCATTAGGGCGTGAAGTTATGTTGTTATGTTATGTATGTTTGTAGTGAAAGGGGACGAAAAGGGTTTATTTATCCGGAAAAAGGATTAAAAGGATATTAATTAACTTTTTCCTCGTCTCTTCTTTGAGTATTATTTTTATAAATCTTCCGACGGCCACTGTACATTTTTGATGTACTGGTTGGGACTAAAAATTATTAATTACTACGAGCATCGAGAGCGTAAAGATTTATACTAAAGCATAAACTTTAGATGCCTCTACTAGATAGGGCTAAGAGCGATCTCAATTGAATTTAAAACATTTTTATATTATTTTCAGGATTCGATTCCAAACTGTGTTATAAAATATACGTGACTGGTGTTTCTATATTATATATTTTCTACACATTATAAATATATACTAATAATATAAAGTTTTCAGAAGATATTTCATATATCAAATATGTTTTTTTATATTTCTCTAAACGTACATCAATAAAATATACTTATTCGAGAGAAATTGCTTTATAAGGTATAACATAACATAACTACACGCCATTGTTACCCGAAGGTGTAGGCAGCGGCGGTTAAGACTCGTTTCGCCGTTATGTTTACGTCCCAAATGGAATAGATGGCGATCCTATTGCCATACCGGGCACAAAGTTTTCAGTCATCGATATTTATCACACTTAACTTGCGAAAACAAATTCGAAAAGTCATTGGTGTGAGCTAGTGTCAGGATTCGAACCCGGACCTCTGGACCGTGTGCTCGACCACTGGACCACCGAGACATTCTCTTTATATTTATCTCTCTTTCTATTTATATTCTCTTTATATAACTACTTTTTTGTGAGACCCGTATTTTGGTACATTTAAATATATTTAAATGTACCAAAATACGGGTCTCACAAAAAAGTAGTTAGGAGAAGTTGAGAGTAGAATTCGGTGGGGTAGGATTTTGTATACGGAGCGGAGTAAACGGCTATTGTGCCCATGCCAAAAGGAATAATCAGACGCTCCGAGAACTCCACGAGTTTCTATACTGATTCCAACAGAACCTCTCACGATCCGAGTCAATGCAGCTTCGGTATGCTTTGCTCCTGTTTACAACTTGTATAACACCGTATTTAATTCTATCAAACAATTTAAATATAGCTTCACAGTTAGTAGGTTTTATTTTATATTCTTAATCAATTTTTGTTAAGTTTTCATTTAGTAAAATTAGGTAAATTATCCACATATCCGAATAGAGTAGTAATTCAATACATACATAACTTCACGCCAAATCCCTTGCGGGGTA
This sequence comes from Euproctis similis, assembly GCA_905147225.2. NCBI lineage: Eukaryota > Metazoa > Arthropoda > Insecta > Lepidoptera > Erebidae > Euproctis > Euproctis similis. The sequence goes on from LR990114.1 coordinate 7,692,924, forward strand.
GAGAGAACGGAGCGTCATAAGGCACGATTCTTACACACCTCACTCGCTTCGTTGACTTTCATAACTCTTTTCATGCAAGCGCGGCGATTTTTGAGGCTCCTAATATCACCTTCCTCCAGAACACGTTCTATTTGGTCATGGAATGTGTGTCTAGGCCGTCCTCGACTCCTACATTCATCCGATTTTGCATTGTATATCTGCTTAGTCAATCTTGCATCATCCATATAGTAATTCAATCAAGCCAGAATTATCATTAAAAAGTAAACTACCATCTAAAATTTACCTGCCATCTAAAATTTGACGTTTGGATGGCTCAAAAGAGTTCGTAACAAAAAAAAAACTTCGCACCGTTTTCTACCCGAAAGTATAGGCAGCGGCTGTTAAAGCCTTGACTCGCCGAATTGTTGCGTTACATCCCAAATAGAATAGGTGGCGAACGTATTCCCATTACATCGGGCCCAAAGTCAGTTATTGATATTTATCAACCTTAACTTCTGAAAAGTATTCGGAGAAATCATTGGTGTGAGTTCTGAACCGAATCCACGACATTTGAATCAAAAGTATCAGACTTAACGGACTTAATTTCGTATTTATGATATTAGAAAATAAAATATTATTACAATAAAATACCAATATCACAATATCTATTAAGTAAGTAAAATACTAGCAGTTTCTTTCGTATAAGCTGTTCACCAAAGTTACGAGTTACCTCTGTAACAATTAATATAAGTGGATTTCATTTCCCGTGAAGTAAGCTAGGGTAAGTTGTGGGGCTCTAATTACAACTCTGATATACAACCTATGTGTAGTAAAGATTATTAATAATATAAGTTTTATTTTGTTACGAGAATGTACTGAAATTAATAAAGAAAATATTGCCTTTTTCAATATCCATAAGACATTAATCTCAACGGTTTAGTTGATAATAATATAAGTGGGATTATTATAGCCGACGCCGTATCGTATAACATAACTTCACGCCTTTTTCTACCCTAAGGTGTAGCCAGTGGCTGTTAAACTTCGTCTCGCCGTTATGTTTACATCCCAAATGGAATAGGTGGCCTATTGCCATACCGGGCACAAAGTTTTCAGTCATCGATATTTATCACACATAACTTCCGAAAATAACTTCGAAAGTCATTGGTGTGAGCCAAGATTCGAACTCGCGACTTCTGGATTCTGAAACGGAGTGCTCGACCACACAGGCAAAAATTCGAAGTTTGTGTTTTATCGTTATAAAAAAAAACTACTTCATTAATATTTCAATAGCAAATAAATCACATACAGTCCAAATAAATGTAGTTAGTCACGTAATGATGATAGAAAGTGATTTAATTGAATATATCAGAATGGATTATTCGTGAGATTAGCAAAAACGAATCAATTATTCGGATTAATGAATATCGATGTTTTATTCGGACAACGGCGGACAGTGTAGGCACAACGAACGGCGTAGACAGGACCACTAATTAAAAAGTTAAACTGCTGGTTCGGACAGCCGATTCTCCACTACTTTTTGCCGGCGTCCAACTTCGTTACCTATTTACAACTGAGTATGCGCTTTGTTAATATTTGGTCGGCTATTCATAATCAAATTTCAAATTTGAATGTGAATTTGAAAATGTTTCGCCGAAACGTGTATTTTTATTTGCAATAGTTTACACTATTTTAAAATAAACGTACATATCTATTGAACTAGCTATCATTTTGATATTTTGCAAGTTTTCGACATGTTTCTTGAAAGTAACAGTTCAATAGTGGTAGAGCCAAGCAGTTCGCTGCATGAATGGGCCGGCTCGACCGGTGAAATACCACGTTCGGTGAGAGAGGTACTCGGAGAGAATTAGTATTAACGTTATGTTTATATACATATTGTACTGTCTACATTTTCGGTTATAAAGGCCGTGAAGGTATATAAAAAAGATTTACTTTTTCTTACAGACGTGTAAGATCGGTATAAAAAAGTCAGGTGCTTTTTAGAGTAAATAAAATCGTATCAACGTCACGCTGCCTACTTCCCCTTATGCCACCCCTCTCGAACATTTTATCATGAAGCCATTAATACGGGAGGAAGCGGTAATTAAATTTAGGAGGAATGGAGAATGGTGACCCCATTTTTTTTAAAGGTGAAATTAGAATTTATTTTGAAGAACCTCATAAAATATTTCACTCGGTGTTTCGTGATTTCACACTTTTTAAGTCATATTTAGCACAACATTAAAAAATAATAATCTTTCATTTAAAAGCTAATGAAGTAGAGATACTTTCGAATTATTTAACTGATATGAAGTCAGCTTCACGTAGGTATATTTATATAACTCAAGTAAACTAAACTTACGACTTGGTAACTTTAAAAACCAAAATACGGGTAGAATTCGAATTAAAATTCTTTTGGTCACCGAAACATATTGTATTGTGAAAGTATGTCACTTACATCAGGCGAACAGAAAAATATAATTATCTCTACTACTCAAGGCGCTATTTACTATTGTTGTCCGGAGTTTCACGACTAATTATAACGCGGACAGGACAAAGTCAATAAGTCATACAAAGGAATAGTGTATCATTTAATTGCACTTAATATGTTCTTTTTTCATAGTCTCGGCGGTCCAGTGGTCGAGCACCCCGTTTCTGAATCAGGCCAGTTCTTGATTCAGAAGCGGGATGCTCGACCCAGTGGTAGAGCCATGCCGTTCGCTGAAAGAATGGGGAGGCTCGACCGATGAAATACCACGACCTCCCCTTCTTGTTTAACTATAACCCATAAAAAAATATTAAAATTGGAGTTGTTAAGTTGGATTATATTTAGTTAAATGATATTAAAACTTAATTGCACTTAAAGGTTTACTTTGTAGGTCGCGTTGCCCTAAATGCGTAATAAATAAATATTGACTGACTTCTATATGACATATTTCTTGCTTATATACATATTACTAGCTGACCCAGCAAACGTTGTCTTGCCGAAAAATATTTTTTTTAAAATAGGGGTTGATCGTAGGGGGTTGAAAATTTAGGGTTGTATGTATTTTTGTATCCCGTTTTATAAAAAAAATAAGAAACAGAAATATGTCGAAAAATTAAAAAAAAAATTGAGGGGTGGGCTACCCTTGTGATTTAGGGGATGAAAAATAGATGTTGTCCTATTCTCAAACCTACCCGACACGCACATAAAATTTCATGAGAATCGATCAAGCCGTTTCGGAGGAGTTCAATTACGCACATCTAGACTCGAGAATTTTATATAATAGGTCGGGGAAAAAGTCTTTTCGCATAACGTAGGTATAAACTTATTATAAAATTTCTTTGACTGTACTATTTGTGTCTGGCTGGTTTTGGTAACATTAAAAAGGTTACATTATAAAGAAAAGAAAAAAATAAAAAAAAGTTGTTTCCCGCTATTTTTCATTTGTTTTTCTCTCCGTAAAAATGAGTGAATCTAATGAAGAAATTCGATACATTTTAAAATTTTATTATAAAAAAGGCAAAAATGCAACTCAAGCAGTGAAAAAAATTTGTGATGTTTATGGACCTGATACAGTGTCAGTAAGAGTAGCACAAATTTGGTTCAAACGTTTTCAGTCCGGAAATTTTGATGTTAAAGATGCACCTCGCTCTGGTCGCCCTGTTACGAATAAAATTGACGCCATTTTTGAAAGAGTGGAGCAAGATCGGCATATTAGTAGTTACGATGTAGCTGAAGAACTGGGAATTGACCACAAAACAGTTTTGACCCATTTGAAGAAAGCTGGTTATACAAAAAAGCTCGATATTTGGGTGCCACACGAGCTCACTCAAAGAAACTTAATGAACCGTGTACTCATTTGCGATTCATTATTGAGACGTAATGAAACCGAGCCGTTTTTGAAGAGATTGCTAACTGGCGATGAAAAGTGGATCACGTACGACAAGAACGTGCGAAAAAGGTCGTGGTCGAAAGTTGGCCAGGCTTCACAGACTGTGGCCAAACCTGGCCTAACACGAAATAAGGTGATGCTGTGTGTATGGTGGGATTGGAAGGGCATTGTTCATTATGAGCTTTTACCGTCCGGCAAAACCATCGATTCTGATCTTTACTGCCAGCAACTGATGAGATTAAAGGAAGCAGTCGAGAGAAAACGGCCGGAATTGATCAACAGGAAGGGTGTGGTCTTTCATCACGATAACGCTAGACCACACACATCTTTAGCCACTCAGCAAAAATTAAGAGAGTTCGACTGGGAGGTCCTAGTGCATCCACCATACAGCCCTGACCTTGCGCCTTCAGATTTTCACCTGTTTCGGTCTCTTCAGAATTCTTTAGGTTCTGTAAGGTTGACCTCAAGAGAGGACTGCCAAAACTATTTGTCCCGTTTTTTTGATCAGAAGTCCCAAAGTTTCTACAGTAACGGGATAATGTCTCTGCCCACAAAATGGCAGAAAGTTATTCAACAAAACGGTACATATATATTGTAAATAAATGTAAATAAACTTTGAAAAAAATGTCTTGACTTTTCATACAAAAATACGAAAATACTTTTTCCCCAACCTATTATTAGATTTATTGGAGTCATTTTTTTTTATGTCCATGACACTCGAGTTAATATATCTGATACAGTATCATGAAGATAGGACGGACTACTTACTACATTTTGAGTGAGATAAATCTCACTCTACCGTACCCCCAAATTTTTCTTATCATTAGCTGGTTTTTAGTACTTACCGGCATAGTTTGACTACCGTGTAGACTGGTGATAGCCGCTTGTGCCTCTTGATGTGAACTGAATTTGACGAAGGCGCAACCTGAAACAAGAAATATCAATTTCTATATATTTTTTTTTTATTAGATTTGAATTGCACTCTTCTTTGCACTAATGTTATAAATAGCAAAAAAACAGGACGTATTTGTATAATACATAAACTAAATATTTTTAAATAAATATTTTCGTTAAGATTTTAATTTCAAATCTCATCGTCTTTACTGTACACGTTTTGTAAATACATATATTAAATTTGCTCCATCACACTAAGTATTAAAAGCATTACCTGAGATTAATATATTATGGTATTTTTTTTAGGAGATAGAGGTAATTAGCTCACAAGACTATCGTTAGTTAAATTATAATTATTGTAATCACTCAAGATCTCAGTTACATTAAAAAAAATATCTAATCTCTCCGTCTTGAGTCTGTAAGAATCTACATGCCGGTGCTATATTAACTAAATGCTCTCGTTAAATTGAATCAGCATTCGGATCTTACAAAAAAAAAAACTGCACGAGTAAAAGGTAAAATTTCTACCGGGAAAATTGTGGTGACTGTTTTATTCTTGGCAGAGTTCTTCAAGGGAAAGTGCGATTACGCTCGACTGGCTTTTATTCGTATTATCCTTTGTTCGACTGGATAAAAGACCATAGTTGAAACGTTCTCCAAAAAAGAAGCCACCTCTAATAAATTAGGACATACTTTTCAGAGATATACCAAGTTTGTACTAAATATAGACACAACAACGAATGAACCCATAGTGTAGAAGATGGGAGAAAAACAATTTGTTCCGTATAATCGACGGGAGGGAGGTTGCGATGTATAAAAGAATAATAACGCCTATTGTATGGGGAACACAATTTAAATGGCAACAATCGGTTCAGCAAATTGAAGAGTGACGGGCGACGGACCTCGTGTCGCCGCAGGCACCCCCATTTTACAATGGAAACGCTCGTTTGCACCTCCGGAAAAGCCATTATGAGAACGTCACTTGGCGAGTGAGGAAGAAGTCAAAACTTCGCCGACAAACATGGAACTATTTACAGTTTCCACATTTGGCGACGTGTGCTTGGAAGTTGGATGCAATTTGTTAACCCTTTATCGCGAATGCAGACTCACCTAGCTAGACTATATACGCAACGAGCTGGTGTGCGAAAACTATAGCGGGGGGAAACTGTCCTGGAGGTGGTACCACCCTCAGGTTATGCGTGGCGCGACGGCACCTTTGCACCGGAGAGCAGGTAACTTGGCATCCAGCCAAAGATCTGTTTTCCCGTTGTTGGCGGACAAACTCCACAGATCAGTTTTTATCGCGCGAAAGGCCTTTATAGCCGACCGATAGGGGGCACCCCCGACCCCGAAATGTTTTCGCGTCGCCGTCGAACACAAATATTATTGGATGGCTTTATGTATCGGAAGCATTATACGCCGAAAACTTTGGCACTCGACGCCGGGATGCGGCGACACTTAAAATGTAATGATAATGTCAAATTGTTCTCTTACACTTGTGATTTTTCTGATACCGTCTTTATTTCGAGTTGACAATGCCAAAAAGAGTGGCAATTCAATAAGAGTGGGGGGAGAGTGTTTGCTTGTCGGCGGAATATTTGCTCGTCAACTTAACAGGATAATTTGTCAAAGGTTCTTTGACGACAGCATTTTTTCTGTATGTCTTGTGCCAACCTTTTTATATCTTTGACAGACGTCACGTTAAGTAAACATGTGTTTCAGCAACGTTGGGGATGTGGGCTTCTCAAAGAACATTTTTGAACTGACAGTTTACTTTTTTTTTTTTATGTAAAATTTTCATATAAGTAAAGTGTATCAGATATTGAAATCGTCTCCTGTCGTCATCACATTGTGTTGGATTTTCAATTTAACTTAATTTAATTTAAATTAGATTATTATAGTCTTTTTAAAGCTAATTATAGAAAAATGGAACCTTTCAAAATCATTTTTACCAAGCAAAACTTTACAAATTATTTGTAATTAGTTTCATAAAGAGGTAATACTTGTTTGTTTGTTTTTATCTATAAACTCTGAAAGGAATGACAACAATAAAAACCCATAACGTGAAGCAACTTATCATATATTATTTTTTTATTTGTCCTTAAAACAATAAGGCTATATAAATTCTGCAAGACGTATTGCAATTACTTGGTTGTCTATTCCGTGTGAAGTGTATAAACCATAATTTAATTATACGAAACTATACTTACAGAGAAACAATACTGCCCGCTACCAAAACCGTGAAGAGAAAACCGTATTAGAGAAATAACGCTCAAATAGCAAATAAGTGGCGATAATATTGATATAAAACGTTCAAGTTATACGTAAACACAGTAATAAATAAATGTTAGCAGTCCATGAATGGTGGTACAAAGGATAGCGTAGATTACTTCTGATGGCGCATCACGCTGGGCTCTCTGGGTGGAACTCTCTATCTAGTGTCAATACTAACTCAGCATTCTGTAAGGATAGTAGGATTTACAATACTTTCAAGATTCTTTAATATTGCTCTTGAAACATATTTGATGTAATTGTATTGTATAATAGGTTGTATTTCATTGTTAATATCGACGACAATATTAGGTATTAAATTAATTTTAAAGCGTTAATTAAACACAGATTTAACTAATTTTTAAATACGAAAAATACAGTTTGATTAAAATGCCTGCACAATTCAATTTAGGTAAGTTTTATTAGTATGTTAGCTAGTAGTTAGTTTTATTAGTAAGTTTTATTAGTAGTTATTTTAATAATAGTCTCAGTGGTCCAGTGGTCGAGCATACGGCTTCTGATCCAGAGGTCCGGTTTCGATTCCTGACACTGGCTCACACCAATGACTTTTCGAAATTGTTTTCGGAAGTTATGTGTGATAAATATTGATGACTGAAAACTTTGTGCCCGGTATGGCAATAGGCCCGCTATTCCATTTGGGATGTAAACATAAACATAACGGGGAGACGAGGCTTAACAGCCGCTGCCCACACATTCGGGTAACAAAAGGCGTGAAGCTATGTTATGTTGTTATTTTAGTTATCAATTATTTCATTAACGGTATAATGAATTCATTTATTTCCATATAAAAATGATGTTTTATTAAATGTAATTTATTGAAATAGAACCTTGAAGGTGTTACACAGTGTTCTGTAAAAGAAAAAGATACTGTTAACTAATTCAAGTTAAAGAACTATTTACTAACTTATTTCAACTAATCGCGGATAGCTAAAAAAAAGTATAGAAATGTAGGTACAATATTTACGATAAGAAGTTTCTAGACCTAGGTAAATTTGGACAAGTCTAGATACTTGGTCTGAAATTTTATCTACGAAAGTTACAATGTATTGGCGCCAAAACGAGAAAACACAATGAACAATCGTATAAAAATGACAGATTCCAAATTCAAATGTAATATTTTTTTATTTTTAGTTGTAACAGTATTTATGGCCAGACTAAGTATATATATATAAAACTTATATATATACGAGTATATATATACTAGCTGACCCGGCGAACTCTGTTTCGCATCAAAAGTAATAACTGCTGCCCCGCTATGTTAATACTGCAATATCTTCGACAATTTGAAGTCGATAGCAGCTATAGGTTAAAAATGGGAATTTTCCATTGTTAACACCCCCGCAACCCCCCTTGTGAGTGGAATTTCGTAAAATCCGTTCTTAGCTGACCTCTACTCGGCGAAAGGAATAATCCTACCAAATTTCAAGTCGTATGGTTCCAGAGATATCGTGATGAGTCAATATATAGGTGGAAATCTCTTATATATATATAGATATATATATATATATATATATACTAGCTGACCCAGCAAACGTTATCTTGCCAAAAAATAAAATTTAAAAAATAGTGGTTGATCGTAGGGGGTTGAAAATTTAGGGTTGTATGAATTTTGTATCTCGTTTTATAAAAAAAAATAAAAAACCGAAATATATGGAAAAATTAAAAAAAAATATTGAGGGGTGGGCTACCCTTGTGATTTAGGGGGATGAAAAATAGATGTTTTCCTATTCTCAGACCTACCCGATATGCACACAAAATTTCATGAGAATCGATCGAGCCGTTTCGGAGGAGTTCAATTACGCACCCCGTGACACGAGAATTTTATATATTAGATATTCGGGTAAATGTACTTTTGTCATTGCATACTCAGTATTCAAATTGAATTGAAAGCCTGAAAATGTTATATTTGACACGTTTAAATATATATTAGATATTTGATTATAAATCTAAAAAAATATATCTTTCTGAAATAAATTTTGTTTTGCATAATGAAATGAATTGTATTCATACAGTATTACCGAATACTTTTAGAAATTCAATAATTATTTTTCATCATCATTTTAAATTCCCGTGATTCATTTTTATTACAATATTTTTTTATTTTGTTTTTATTTACTTTTTTTTAAATACAGAAACCTTGTAGGTGACTATGTGTTTGAGCCGTTTGGGGTTGAGACTTTGGGGACATGGGGTCCGAGTGCTCGTGCACTTTACAAAGATCTTGCAAAGAGGCTGATCGAAGCCTCTCGCGACCAGAGGGCTGGTCTATTCTTCGCACAGAGGATTAGCATTGCCATTCAGCGTGGCAATGCGGCCAGTCTTCTGGGCACGCTGCCAGTAGACCGAGATGCGGAGAAATTTGATTTCAGGTAGTTTTTTAATTGTATATATTGTAAATAATGTAATTAATTTATTTGTTCTTATTATTGTAAATAAAAAAAATAAAAAAAATATTACTTTTTTTATTAATTCACAAAATATTGGGTATTTACAAAATGGTGACAATGCATATCATCACATAACTTCACATCTTTTTCTACCCGAAAGTTAGCTGCAGACCTGTTAAGTCTCGACACGCCGTTATGTTTACGTCCCAAATGGAATAGGTGGCGAACCTATTGCCATACATCAGGTACAAAGTTATCAGTCGTCGATATTTATGACACAATGCATATATATATTAAACAATAGTATTCGAAAATTGCCTATATACTGGTATTATCAAATGATCATGTCATCATCACAACTTGCAATTCAAATCTATAAATCAAGAAGTTAAGCCCAGCAATGACAGAGCGGCTTTGGGCAGCTTTCAGAAACGACCAGTAACCAACAAGATAATAATCTCTTACCAAAATAATGAATAAATACGTTGAAAGTTTTAACTATTCTTAGTCAAAACTGCGAATATTTAGAGTATTATTTTATATTAGTTACAATACGCAGCTTCGTTCGTCACCTTCTTAGAGAAATGACAAACATCCAATCAAAAATCTTATTTTTAATTAAAAGGTATCTTATGTATTAATATTTTTTTAAGTAACAATAAAGTATTACTTATTATGGATAGGAGGGCAAACGAGCAAGCGGGTGGAAAGTGGAAAGTGACCAGGGGTAGTAATCAAGCAGTAGGATGGGAAAGGAGGGGAAAGTGAGTGGGCCTACGGATACCTATCTCACCGAGCGAAAGGCGTCATGAGCCACTTTACGTCCATGTTTTGACAGGCCTTGACATTTCAAGGGTCGAGCCATACTATTAGTATATATTAGTGCCGATCTAAATTACAATATTTAATTTGAAAGTAAAATATATAACCTTATTTTTTTCAATATTAGGTTATTTGCTTTACAGAGATAACTTATTTTGCAGTATTTATATACGAAATAAAGCTTGAAAACTTTAATATATTTCTGTGTGATGTGATAACATATTTATTACGCTATTTCGACTGTATTTAGTAATTTTGTTCGTCTAGATTGAAACGTGATTCTTTGAAAAATATAAAAGCACTTTGTTGAAATGAAAACTAAACAATTTCAAATAATGATATCGAATAAAAATTTGCTTAAATGTTTTTAATATTCATTAAGCAATAAGCGTGATACATAACTTCACGCCAAATCCCTTGCGTTGTAGGCAGATAGAACAAAGCGCCATAAGGCATGATTTTTAGGCGCCTCAGACAAATTTGACAAATAAACATTTCGACATAAATCATAATTCTACTCACAAAGCGAAGGGTATGGTTGTTAAACTTTAGGTGTTGGTAGACCATACGTACATAATGTAACGTAACTTCACGCCTTTTTTACCCGAAGATGTAGACAGCGGCTGATGAAGTCACGATTGGCCCAAACGGAATATGTGGCGAATATATTGCCATTACACCGGACACAAAGTTGTTAGTCATGAATATTTATCACACATAACTTCCGAAGAGAATTCCAAGAAATAATTGGTGTGAGCCCGGAATCGAACCCACGACTTCTGAAGTCGACAACTGGACCACCGAGACAAGCCAGATTTAACCATAGTTTTACGGACAGTATAATTTTTTTGGCTGTCTGCAATATTATCAATCGTCATGTAACGTTACCTCTCTGCGCCGTTTCTTATTTTTTATTTGTGATTCTTACAAAATATTTTTTAAATTCACCTGAAATTGCAACTATTATTACTTTTAATTAATTTTATATATTAATAAGTTGCCTCAATTTTAAATCTTTTGTAGTATTCTGATTTGCTAATGAATTGATTATTGTTTACAGTAATAATGAAACACAAATAGTAATATTATATTAAATACTTTGAAACATACGCAAAGTAAAATATGGAATGTAATATTTGAGGAGTTAGAATTTTTCATTTTAAACTTGTCCGTATAAAGTTGGGATCTTGTAAAAGTTCTGATTCTAGACCAGAGATGAAATTTTGAGGACTTCTCTGTGTGTGTGTGTCAATACGAGAGATCATGGAGACTTGATTTTACAAATTAAGTAAAACATATATTTTTTTAAATATTTTAAAGTAGATTTTCACATATTACAATAATAAATACACTTGATTTGGTGTTACGTGATGTTTTTTTTTTAATATTTTTAAATATGTTAGGTATTTTATTTCTCTAACAAAAAGAAATATTACATAATAACTTGGAATGAAAACAAACTAGACGTCATCACTTGGGAAATCTGCAAACATATTTAACAAAAGTGAAAACAATATTTCATAACATAGATGGAGTTACTTTAAGATACGAAATGTTAACGTTGAAGACTCGACTAATGATAGGATAACGTATTCTAAATTCTATGGCAATGGATTTTAAATACATTTTTGAATAATATCTTTATTTTTATTCAGATATTTTATGTTGGAAACCGAACTATATATAAATATTAAACAAAGCCAAGGGTTAGTCCAAGTTAAAATTGATCAGTCACTATATGCGCTTAAAAGGCATAGAAATAAAAGTCTATAACAGTATTTGTATCAGAAAAAAAGCAAATTTAGCAGCAAATTACAATGCTCATTTAATAATGAAGATTATCTTGGCAGGTGGCCGGTCTTAAAAACACAGCCAAACCTTTTGACCACCTGTACAATATCGAAAAGATGACATGTTGTGCCTATCCCTGGTGGCGATAAACCACCAATGAAAACATTCATTAGGAGGGTTGACGTTAGACAGGCGGCCATAATACCACAGCTAATCATTTTGACAATACGAAAGGATGACATGTTGTTTCAACCCCACTTACAGTGCCATAAGGACAGGATAATGATGAATGAAGATTATCCTGTTTGTAGAAACAACGAAGACTGCATCGAAAATTTACCAACCCGGTATTTAATTAAAACAAAAAAAAGTCTTAACAATCCTTAATGGTCTGAAATAAAGTAATCTGTAGACAAAAAACAGACCCGACACTCTCTACTAATGACAGGTTTTGTTCGACATTTTGCTTCACTAAGCTAAAGCAAAGTACAGCCTGATTATCCAACTTTCCTTATAAGTCTTGTGTACATTACATGTAAAATAACTTATAAATATATATATATATATCGTACTTATTGATAGTACGTATATAATATATGAAAGGGGTTCATGTATTTTCACGCATATCCCTTGGGGTTGTACGTTTTACAGAAAAATACCTCCCCATATGTACACCTTCAGTTCGTACATTTCGTATTTTTTTCTTCTTCTTTTTTTTTCAATTTGTGGCTTAAAATTTCGCCGCCATTGGTCCCCGTCACCTTCAAATATCGACTGAATATAGTTTGTAAGAAATTTCATTGGATTAAATGGATCGCATCGTCTGGATGACCTTTCTCAAAGTGCCTTAAGACTGTTAAGAAGTCGACAGAAAAACATCATATTTTTTTAACCTTATAGCTGTAACTTTGTTCATACTATAAATAATAATTGCGGCTGTAATTTTTGACGATTCCAAAGAGAAAAAAGGCAAGTCTGTGTGAGATTGAGTATTAAAAATTTCTTGGCTACGTGCGACAAAATATTATGTACAATCATCTCGAAAATTCATTTTGTTATAAGCAAAGTCTTTATTAGAGTTTCAACCAATTTTGTATTCAAACAAATTCGAATATATTTTATTTCACCAAAAGTGAGTATTCATAACCGTAAGGAGTGATCAAAACACGTTACATCTACGTATTTGATATCTCGACAAGTTTCATAAAACCTTATTTGATTATTCACTCCGTTCAATGTGCAAAGTTTTGGCGACGGAAGCAAACATTGTACGAAGTTTACAAGAGAAGATATATCTCGCATTTGTTACCTGTACGGGTGAATTGAGAATATATGCACAGCCTTTTTACTTCAGAATAGATATATCCGTATAAGTCTTTTGTCCAGGACCCTAGTATAGAACAATGTTATGATGTTTCTTTCTGGTTATCAAAATTTTGTGTACAAATGTTATGTATCAGGAAATAGTAAATATGAATTTTGTTAATAGAGTTCAGAGAATTCTAGTAGCTCGATTGTTAAAAAAAATAATTCAGAAACCAGTTATTATTTTTAAAATTAAGTTGTAACTACGTGTGAACTTTATTACACTTAGATGCAGATAGACGTATGTACTAGACTTACATATTAAAAGATCGTCAAGAAAAAAACACATCGCTCTTTCTAAATTTATAAGGTTTGTACTGATCAAAGAATTATTAATATCAGTTAGTAAATTACAATATTTGTAAAACACAAAGAGACAAAAAGACCTTTCTTTTTTATCTAAAATGGATTCACATACATTTCTTTATTGAACTATGATTAAGTCAATGTTATTTCTATTTTTAAATCTGAATGAAACTATTTCAGTATGAGATGAAGGAGGAACAGATGCAATCTTTTGCCCGCAAACTTGGCGATTGGAACAAAACCACAACCAACAAACATCAGTAGATTTCCCAATGGTACGTGAGCTTTGGATGCAAATAATAATAGTAATTGTAACAACACTGTCATGAATGATTTAAAAATCTAGAAACTTCTAGATAATTTTGTTGAAAGAAACTTCTAGATGATATTGAATTAAAAAAAATTGAATTTAGAATGTCATTAGTTCTTTTTGTGATAAGAGCTCAAAAGCCACACGGATTTATGTATAACAAAAAAGGAAATATATCGACTCAATATACATACATACACAACTTCACGCCAAATCCTTTGCGGGGTAGGCAGAGAGGCTCACTCGCCTCTTTGACTTTCATAACTTTTTTCATACACGCTCGTCGATTTTTAAGGCTCCTGACATCACCTTCTTTTCTTTGGTAATGAAAACTGTGTCGTCTTCGACTCCTACATCTGCTCATTATGTTATGTTTAAAATACAATGAAAAATCATTGTATTTTAAACATAACATAATATGTTATGTATAATGGAGATATCCATTATAATATATTTTATAAATTAAACGTGTATATAAATATATTAATCACTATTTCTCGCAACTATAATAGTTAAATCCCCTTTAATAATCCATTAACAATGCATTGGCTCGCATAATCAGCTCTTGATATTCTCAATACAACGCATTAATACCGGCTTCGCGTATTTTATTCCCAGAGCACATCGCTTTAAATACGTTCATTATTAAAAGGCTGTAGCGCACTTCCGTTTAATATTTAACATGGCAACTCTCCGTCGGCGTATCACTTAACATAATAAGGATTTCTCTACGAAGATTACACAGTAACCCTCGCGAGGATAATTAATGATATAACCGTGAATATTAGCTTTTCAATTAGCCATCTTTTAGTACCTCAAAATGGCTCTCCTCTTACAGCGGGAGAGGGAGAGAGGAGTTCAACTTCTTTCGTCTCTTACCTGTGCGTAATATGATAGTTAATTAAATATCCTTTTCTCTAGAGATTAACGCTGTGGCGGACCGTGTTATACAATATAAGTACCAAGTGGAGATTTCTTAGAGTTGTTATATAGCTAATTAATTAAGTTTAATAATAATTAAAAGACTTATTTATAAATTCATAATTGCAAAGAGATTTTTTATAACAAAGGCATAAGTTATCCAATAGGTATATAAAATACTAGCGGCCTCGGCGAACTTTGTTCCGCATCAAAAGTATTTTTTACAGGCGTTTACAATTAAAGTGCCAAATCTCAAAAATTATCCCTTTTTTTCTTAATTATATATAAACCACCCCGTTGACGCCCTCTATCTAATAAAAATAACCGCCTCTAAATCCGTAGCATAGTTTCAAAGATCTAAGCATATAAGGGGACAGACAGCAGAAAGTGACTTTGTTCTATAATACGTAATGATTTCTTGTAAATTTGATTTGAATGTCGACAGACAATCGACAGACCGACAATCTTAGATCTAGAGTATACAGTGTGATATATTTATGTGGAGGAGGCTCACCCCCCTTCCCCATCCCTTCCTATTCTACTCCCTTAAGGGTCGGCAACGCAACTGTAACACTATATGTGTTGCATGTGTCCATGGGCGGCGCTGGTCACTTAACATCAGGTGACACGCCTGCTCGTTTGCCCTTTTACTGCTACTTCTACTTTTACCTTCGCGTAAAAAAACGCGTGAAGTCAAAAGAAATTATATTATTATATGATTATTTTCTTCAAAAAAAAAAACTAAAATGTTCTCGGTGCTCCAATAAAACAGCTTTTCTAAACGTTTTAAGAATGAATACGAATCTACTTCTTTCAAGTACAAAAGGCTGTCGCTTGCCAAAGTTTGTTACGAGTTGGGGGCCCCCGTTGTTGCCTTTTGTTTTACAATCACGTTACATTAGAAACAACGAGCCTGGAGATGCACAATGGGTAGTTTGAAGTCCTTTAAACAGCCACCCCCTATTTTATGTGTTACTTTTGTGAAGCGATTAGCGCCATGTATATATATATTTTGTTCTATTTAGGAGAATTAACCAATCTTCACCTAAGTACTAAGATTAGTATTTAAGTCAATCAAATACTTATATTGTTGTCTGTATTTTTGTGTATCCTTAAGTCCTGTACCCTAACTTGATTGACTTCTTTTTACACTATTTTAAATGATTGGAGATGTGAAGAAGTTCGTTTCTTGTGTGTGCAAAAGTAAGATAAGTTCCTCTTTTTTAATATATTAATAATTGAAGGTAATATTGAAAATTTTGTAAATATAATATTCGGAAAGCCTTATAACTTATTTTTATTTCAAAGTTTCACTATCATGTTCATGCTTTACTCTGGATTGTCAATTAATCCTTTTTTTGACGATTAACTAAACATTTGTTAAAAAAAATGGTAGTAAATATATTTATATATCAGTAAGGAACAATAATTATAATTACAGAGTTCCACAACGTTCGGATGTGGCCACGAAACCCGCGGGCTGTAACATTTCTGTTAATTCCAATTAAATTACTTTCGAATATAATTTCTCGTAACGGCGGCGCGTTTCAAATTGTTTGTTAACAAGGCAAATTACATTACTTAAATTTTATATAGCAAGTTGAGCTACAAAATTGATATTTAAAATTTAATTTCCGAACGAGAGAATTTCCAAATTTTGTAGCTAAGCAATTATTATATAGTTTATTGATTGTATCGAAATAATAATTAATTGTCTGAAGTTTGATGCACAGAGTTTGTGAACTATGTATATTGTGTAGAAATGATTAGAAATTCGATATGGAATTTTGGGGTTCGACTAATTTAGACGTTGCTTTGTTGATTTAATTAACTTGTTACTTGTTAATTTGGATAAATTATTATATACATTTCAAGAAGGGAGCTTAATTAAGACAAGTGGCTTTAATATAACTATATATTTCTTATTTATATAAAGTATTATAGATATATTTTTGAGTGTAACGGTTAAAAAACATAATAGGTTAAGCAAAGACTGTGTATGACAAGAGTTATACACCAAAGATGCGAGAAAGGCGTGTAAAAATCATGCTCACTGTTCCTTCTGCCTACCCCACAAGGGACTTGAATTTATGTATATATCTATACAATAAACAAACATTACTAACACTGTACTTCTAAACATAAATGAAGAAAAGAGTTGATTAGAATTTTTCAGTCTATAGCAAGATAAAATTGCTAGTGAAATTGCGATAGTGGACACGCCACCCGCTTCTCTGGTGGCGCAACATTGACGCACCAATTTAATGTGTGGGCCGGCAACGGTTTGGTGAGAGAGGTATCTGGAGGCCGATATCGGTTCATTATTTTTCGAATGCATTGATAAAAAACAAATGAATCATTCAAATATTACTTATTATACTTAAACAGTCATAAATAAACATAAGTTGAGATTATAAAAATTTCGATACTTTCTTTAGTCCATTATTTATCATTTTCTCATCACATAAATTATTTATACAAAGTTGGACGAGGAAAATCTCCTCCCTTGAAAAAAAAACGTTGTATATCCTTATAGAGTGTCTGAAAACAGCGAACAGTTAAGCCCTGGAGCAACGATGCGTCAAAAACATGTTGCCAGCAAAACCGTAAAAGGCATAAAAGCACTTAATACAAAATAAACAAACAAGAAAACGCCCCGAAAATCGATCCAATAACCTTAATAATGTTGAGCCGCAATATTAAACGAGGCATAAAAAGATAAAGGCCCGTACCACACGTATATTTTAAGTGTCTTCGCGTTGAGACGGCCGTGCTGCCTTTAGTGGCAGTTTATAACTACTTAGCAAGCACACTGGCATACCCCGGGACCCTTATGGAAGGCATTGAAAAGATATAGCGCAGTGTTACTACGCGCGTACTGAATACGAATTTCGGTTGCAAACATTGCGTACCGATGGACAGAGTTATAGGGTGAATCGTTTGCTTTTTAATATTGAGTGTTTTTATGATAATACGAGTGGGGTTTTTATCGATATCCGATGTGACTTTGTGTGGGGTATATATTGAACACCTTAGTGTGTTCTCCAAATGGTATGGTCTTACTGGTGCCTTACTTTTTTCTTCGTCCTTTTTTTCTGACATTCTTTGTCATTTTCTATTGGATAATTTGAAGAGACAACTGCGTAAAGGGCGACTTTTGTTTTGTTATTGCGTCTATATATAAATATTTAGCAAGCGTTATGCTATACCATTTAGATTCTAGAGGGCGCAGGCAGCAAATACTTAAGGATGATTGTTTATTAAATTTGAGCAGTCTTATTGTCAACCTGATTTTTTTATTTTAGTTCTTAAAATAACTTTTTCGAATAACTATGGCTCATTTATATTATAAAGCTACTTACAAAAAATGGCGCAGTGTAGCACTGAGATTTTGTTTGTATGGTCCGGGTAAAAATATATCCGATTCGTGGCAATAGTTTCTGCTGGTATTTAACGGGACCAACGAATTTATTTCGTTTTATGGGTCTAGTGATTGCTGCCTTTGCATTAAGATATTAAAAGTATGAAGTAATGAAAACTTATTTTTTTGCTAATCCTTAACTTTTTTAATCAACCCCAAGAAGTTTGTAAATATATTACAACGAATTCTAAGTAAAGCTTAAAGAATTTATACAAAGTTAGGACGGATAAGATTATAAAAAAAAGGCCTGTAAAAAAAAAAACTTGTGTTGGCCGACTGAACGATAAGGGGGTGTTCCCTTGTATCTATTCCGCACAATTAAGCGACGACCAGCTCACGTCTTATCTTGGAAGGCAGCCCTCCTTAAGAAATTAACAGGAAACAGGTCAGGACTGACCTACTATTATTAACGTATAATCTGATGTTTTATTGACGATAATTGCTGTTCAAACTATTTTATGTAACATAACATAACTTCACGCCTTTTGTTACTCGAAGGTGTAGGCAGCGGCTGTTAAGCCTCGTCTCGCCGTTATGTTTACGTCCCAAATGGAATAGGTGGCGACCTTATTGCCGGGCACAAAGGTTTTAGTAATCGATTTGATCACACATAACTTCCGAAAACAATTTCGAAAAGTCATTGGTGTGAGCCAGTGTCAGGAATCGAACCCGGACCTCTGGATCAGAAGCCGTGTGCTCAACCACTGCGCCACCGAGACTGTATGTTTTATGTTTTTGTTTACTTTTTTATGTGTTTCGTAATAATGGAAATATATGGTTTCAAGATTTTCGTCTCTAATAACTTTTACTCAAAGTATGACACTATATGTATATATGTCATATACAAGGCTTCGATATCCAAAGGTGTAGACAGCGGTTTAATATAAGGTATATAGTACAATTATATGGTGAAGACAATTTCCATAAATCGGGGATAATTTTAACAGATTTTTTTCCAGGAGTGAGATCCATCAAACAAGCGCGCGGCGACGGAAACAAGTACTAGTTACTTGCTTCCGTCGCCGCGCGCTTGTTTGATTGCCTATGGGCATCTGCCATACCAGGGGGCCACAGTTGCGTAGCCAGGTAAGATGGAAAGGGAAGGAGACAAGGCTAGGCATCCGGATACCTCTCTCATTGAACTAAAAGTGGCATGAACCAGTTTACGTCAAATTTCTGAGAGGTTTAAACCCAACTGCGTTAGTCTAATATTTTGTGTATTTTAAATTTCACTTAAAGGTCAAATATAAATTTTCGATGGTTTAGTTAAATTATTTAGATTTAAATTTAGACTTTAGTGCTCAAACTATAGAAACTATATTTTATAATTACTCAGTTCTCTATTACAAACTGTACAGTATCCAGTTAATGCGACTGCAAAAACAAGTTCACAAACACACACAAGTCCTCGGGTGCGAAGTTTAAATACTTGTAAACACAACGTTGAGAACAAACTAAATAATAACAAGGACAAAGTGAGACAAAGTTAGTGAATTAATATTAAATTTAACTTAATTAATCTGAGAACTAGTTGGTTTAGTAATATGATTTATTTTTAACTACCACGAAAATCAGGAAACTATAAATGAAAAAACGCTATTAATTAATTACTCATAAATATCATTATTTCGAAGTAGAGGGCGCTGTGTGTATTGTGTCTAAGATTATTATTATATATTATTATTATACATATAATCTTTAATAGCACTTTTTGTGTGTTTCTACTGCCATAGATTTTATTATGCAGAATTAGGACTCTTATTTGAACACATACTAATGAAAGGAGGTAAGTGCTTGAAAATAATTAAGTACAACCTTTATTTAATTAGACATTACATAAACAAGCAAACATACAGACATACACACACTTACAGAAGATCCATAACAAAGTGGAGTATCATTTAGATAAAGGTAATGACGGGTGTCTGTGATAACGCCAGTGCGAGTATACCCACAGTTTAATTGCCCGCGATAAATAGTGTGATAGACTGCAAGCCTTACGAGGAAGCGGAATGGGGGATAGTAAAATTGCAGTATCGGTGGTCTAGCATCCCGCTTCTGAAAAAAGAAGCAGTGTGTTCGAGTCATGCCTCACAGCAATGACTTTTCCAAATCCTTCTCGGAAGCTATGTGTGATAAATATCGATGACTGAAAACTTTGTGGGACCATTTGGGATGTAACCATAACTCCAAGTCGAGGCTGGTAGAAAAAGGCTTCTAGTTATGTAATATTATGGGTATATATGTACAACACCAGAAAAAAATGGAAGTGTTACATTGGCGTGGTATGGACAAGTTATCAAGAGAAGAAAGACATGTTACACAAATAGTGATGATAATTACTGTAGTTTCATTGGCAGAGAAAAACCGAAAAAGAGATGGTTGACAGTATAAGAGTAGATAAGAGTATGAATGAAGGGAGTAAGTGAGTGATAGAAGAAAATGGTAACGGATTACATATTGTGCCTGCCTCATTGTGGGATAAGCGCAGGAAAATGATGATCTATGCTATTTATTTTATGGGAATCGGTGCTAACCGTTCCTGATGGTAAGCATTGTCAGACTTGTATCAGCTTTTAATATGGGAAAGAGTAGATCCTTCGGAGCTTCCTTAATTTTTAAATTTTTCTTAAATATTAGATTATTTTTAATATTTTTCCTAGTATTATTAATTAGTGTTTCAATCACTTGGACCACAACTTACTTTTGACAAGTGCACGCAACGCTCCTGTTTTTAACTCTACAAGATTCTATAAAGCGAAGCGAGTGTTGAAAAATCAAGTATCATCAAATCAAGTATGATGGATGGGTAGGCCTTTGGTGTGGGACGCTACTTGCGTCGACACCCTTGCGCCATCGCATCTTCTAAGCACGGTGGCGTGGCCGGTGCTGCTGCTGCTTCGGCAGAAAATCTCAAGCGGCACAAATACAGAAACCTTGTAGGTGACTATATGTTTGAGCCGTTTCGGGTTGAGACTTTGGGGACATGGGGTCCGAGTGCTCGTGCACTTTACAAAGATCTTGCAAATAGGCTGATCGAAGACTCTCGCGACCAGAGGGCTGGTCTATTCTTCGTACAGAGGATTAGCATTGCCATTCAGCGTGGCAATGCGGCCAGTCTTCTGGGCACGCTGCCAGTACACCGAGATGCGGAGAAATTTGATTTCAGGTAGTTTTTAATTGTATATATTGTAAATAATGTAATTAATTTATTTGTTCTTAAATATATATATATATATCATTGATATATATATATATATATATATATATATATATATATTGTATGATGAAGTAATGTTGAAAATAACTTCACGCCAAATCCCCACCGAGGTGGGTAGCAAGAACAGAGCGCGCGCAGAGGCACGAAATTTACACGCACTCACTCCTAATTTTACGGCTCCTAATATCACTTTTCTCCAGAACTCGTGGCCATCCTTGAATCCTACATCTATTCGCTTTTGCATTGTATTTGCTTTTGTTATTGCTTAGCCAATCTTGCATCATTCATTCTTTCTTGTAGCTAGAAAACCCTTTAAAAACTTATTTTTATCTTACATTTATTTATCTTACAAGGTAGAATTAGGTAATATTATTAAAGTTATAAACGAGAAAATACATAATCTTAAGAGATTATGTATTTTCTCGTTTATAACTCTTAACATCTTTAAATTCACAACGCACGACAATGCTCTATAAATATAAGAGTTTGTCAAAAATATTACGTGATTAATGGACAGCCCCTTACTTATAGTAAATAGGCTACGACATATTGTAAGGTATTTCATACTAGTACTATGTTCATTCATAAGAGTACGCATTTCCTAACACTACCTTGACATCTTTAAAACTTTAACAGCTAAATAGTAAATTTATAATTAATTACTTTAAAAATAAAGTTAAACCGCCTTCTGAAAATGTAAACCACAAAATCTTTAAGTATATGAAAACAGTACCTCTATAACTACAAAGCGATAAATAACGTAACTAACTAATTTATATACTAGAAGTCGGTTTAACTTTTTTTAAAGTAATTTTTTTCACGAGTCTTAGTGATATTTAATGAGTTGTGAACTTCAATAGTTAGTTCATTTACATGGCTTTCCGTTAATTAAATATATTATCACTTGTTACAAGTCCGCTTGTTAAATGGTTGATATTTTTAGGGAGCTATAATTGTTATTAATAAGTACTTAGCTAAAAGTATTTATATTTTTGTTATTAACATCGGTAGACAATAACACTGCAGCCCGAATGAAGACGTAATAATAAATAATAATCGTAACCTTGATGGTATTGCAGAAAAAACAGTTTTTTTTCAGTATTGTGTCCTAACTCTTAACCGTTTAAGAGTTCCGTAGCTTCATCATTAGCACAGCAGTATCAGATATGGATTTAAGCTTATTTCCCAAGCAACACGTTAGACCTGTACACCACTAAACAGTTTCTATCGACTAACTGCGGTACTGTCTCCCAACTCCTAACCATTAAGGAGTTCTGTGGCTTCTTCATCAGCACAGCAGCATCAGGCGTATATTCAAGTATACTTCACAGGAAACACGTTAGCCCTACATACTACCAAGTAGTTTCTATCGAAAAATTACAGTGCTGTCTTCAAACTTCTAACCGTTGAGGAGTTCGGTGGCTTCTTCATCAGCACAGCAGCATCAGATGTTGACACCATACAGAATATCCCTAAGAAATCACTATCACGTAACAAAAACACCATACTCGCATACAATTTTCGGAGGTTGCCTTCGATTTCTCCTGGTTTCCATCATCAGATCCTGACCTGGTGAAAATGGGATCAATCCGAAAGTAAACACTATCGATCAAAACAAAAAATGTTTGAAATCGGTCCATAATTGACGAAAATATCGGTAAACAGACGTAAAAAAAAAATACATACAGACGAATTGAGAACCTCCTCCTTTTTCGAAGTCGGTGAAAAATTAGTTTCAGTTTTATTATTATTTATATTATTTATTACAAATATCTTTTAGTTAATGATCGTCTTGTATGGCAAGCAGGATGTTCATGGCATACAGCCAGAGTATTATTACATATTATCCTCAAATAGTTCCCGTAAGAAGGCAATTTATTATCATTTCTTAGAGCGATAAAACGCGATAGCAAAAATTAGTCAAACATAATAATATATGTTTATAACTCTATATATTCAAAGCTTTTCAAACTTTGAGCCTCGTGGCGCATTGGTGAAAAACTACCGGCTGCAGCAACGACGTCGGGGGTTCGATTCCCACTCGAGCACAAATATTTGTGACAAACATGAATATTTGTGTGGCGTCTGGGTGTTTTTCTATGTATTATATGTATGTATTTACAAAAGAAAAATATATATGTACTATTATCCGTTGTCTAGTATCCATAACACAAGCATTTAGTTGCTTAGCTCGGAACTAGAGGGCGCTGTGTGATTTGTGTCCAAGATATTATTATTATTATTATACAATAATAATATTATCCTCGAGTGGGATTCGAACCCGCCAACCTCGATTCTGCAGTCGGTAGTTTTACCAATGCACCTCAAGTTTCGTATCACAGCTATAAGTAGTATTAAAAACCCCAAGAAGACTCTATCGTTGATATTTAATAAGTAAAAAAAAATGTCTGACATCGAAAGTTCTAAAAAATTTGCATTTTATTTGCATTATATTATTTGAAGTGTAAAACTTTAATTATTTTTCACGTAATAATTAAAATTAAGTGAGTTGTTTTTTATATAAATCAGGTTGTTTTTCAAGAATTTAATAGAAACAAAAACCTTATATAATACCAATTACTTTACCCTAGCAATACGATTAAAAATATAAATATATCGAACTGTTTTAACATAAAAAAACTGTTTCTAGAAACACTTAACAACATCCATTTAGTTGATTAATTCTATACAAATATAAATACTAATAATGAATTCTATTTCAGAAAATAGACACACATAATAATTTACAAATTGATTAAGTAAAGCCCGAATATTGAACCGCCACTCAAATATATAAGCGCTACTTAAGAGTTTAAGTAGCTGTCACATTAGACAGAATACGTGAAATTTGAGTAAGTAAGTAGCACTTTATTGATTGCCAGATTTGAGTGACGGTTCAGTATTCGGGCGTAAATGTTTTTAAACTTATTGAACAAAACAACAAATTAAAATATTGTCTATATTTCTCCAAAACATGAAATTAAACATTAAATTTTACCCAAAAAAAAGAATATTAAAAAAATAAGTCGCTATACGACGGGAAAGTAAAACTTAATAATAGAAGATGGTTTTATAGTATAAGCGGGGCAACGAAATGAGGCACAAGCCACTTTACGTCGATCTTCTGGGCTCTTTTTGGTATTTTATAATTTTACCGTATAAGCTGGCTTTTCCTATTGCGAACTGCTTGGTTTTTCCTCATATGTAAAAATAACCTTAAATGGAGGAACGCAAGGCCCAGTTCAGCATCAAATCATAATAACTCAGTCGCCCCACACAGAGTTATTAATTGCTTCAATAATATGTAAATTCAGCCATTTGTCATTTAGTTCTAATATCTCTCTGTGGTTGCCTAAAAATATTTATGTTATTTTTTGTGATTACCCGATTGCGATAGAAAGAAGGTTATGTTTTTTCGAGTTGATATATAGGCACATTTTGAACGTTTTTTTAGTCTGATGTATCAGATCCGCTTCAGCTCAAAAGGTTTCTTTGGATTGATCTTATATACGATGGTGACATAGGTTGTTTAATTTCTAGCTGTCACACTGGAAAACTTTGTTACGTCCCAAATGGGATAGTTGATGGAACCTATTGCCATACACCGGGTACAAAGTTCCGATCATAACTTCCGTTTTGAAAAGAATTTGGAGAAATAATTGGAAACGACTCCGGAATCAAAAGCGGAAAGCTCGACAATTTTAACACCCAGACTAAATTATTTGTTTATACCGACAACTAAATCACTTTTAACGTTAGCATTTTTCAATAGAATATTATTTTTATGGAAAAGTGTGCAAATGGGCAAGCATATTGATTGCCTGATAGTAAGCGGCTAGGCTGCACCTCTGCAACACCAGAGGGCGTTTAATATGAGACTACACTTGAAGGATCCCATTTCGCTCTGTACTAGAATATTGGGCATAAAGTATCGATATAATTCACTGTACCATGAATAAATGGTATCGTAATAAATATTATACTTTATTGCAGACAATAGAGAAGACAATCATATTTATGATGAGGGGCATACAGCCAGCGACACAGATCATTAAAGAAAAAGAATAGCGGTAGGCAAGCGTTATTATAGCGTACGTACGAATCTTGAACTGCTCCGCTGAAAGTACATGTACAGACTTTGTTACTTTGAAATGGAACAAGTTAAGTTCGCTGCATAAATGGGTCGACTCGACCGGTGAAATATCACAACCTCTCGGAATATCGGCGCCAAGTGGATCGTGCCGCGTTTCTTTCGATAAGAGAGGTATCTGGAGGCCCGATCCCCTATCTCCTTCGTTTCAGCTTCCTTTCTCCCCTCTTACTTCCTTGAAGGACGTCAACGCATCATGGTGTTCAGGGGCGGTGAGTAGTTGCTTACCATTAGGTGACCCATTTGCTCTTTTGCTTGCTATCCCATAAAAATTCTTAGAATAATTGTTTTTATTGCCATCTCAATAATTTTTAAACTAATATAATGATATTTGCTTATTTTCAAAAATATAAGGGTTTCCCAATTGAAGTAAAACAATGAAAGAAGTATATCGTGAGAAAAATCAAACATATCCGTAGCATTGGAGAGTTAGATCAAGTGTCTATAATATGACTTATGAATAAAGTATTTTAGTAGTTTACTCTCTAGTATTTTCACTCTAAAATATTAATATAGAAAACTATGTTTCAAGCGTTATAACCAAGAAAATATTCTCAGTATTCGACGCTTCTATTTTTTAATAGATTTCACGCGAAAAACATTAAAAAATAAGTACTTGCATATTGTACATGTACCGTGTTAGCGTATTGCAGCCCTGATCGCGATGAGTGGTCGCCGCCGACCGTAAAAATAATGGGCGGGTTACCTTCACTACATCTGTACATACCTACACTGCTTACTACCTATTCGCTTTATCCAATACCTGATTGTAAACATGCATTATTTTTAATTCTGTAATGTTCTTTTTTATTTCGATGTTTGGGTTGTGTTTTTACAGCATCTACGTTGAAAACTTATAATAAAAGCGGATGGATGTTGAAGTAGAGGACGACCACAACGCACTCTCTATGACTAAATAGAACGAATAATTAAGGAAGGTGATGTATGGAACCTTGAAAATCGATAAGCGTGTGTAGCATGAGTTATGAAAGTCGAACAAGCTAGTGGGCCGTATAAGAATCGTGCCTTATGACGCTCTGTTCTCTCTGCCTACCATACAAGGGACTTGGTGTGAAGATACATACTCGTATAACGGATCTTAATACATATTATATACTATTTTTTTGTAAATACATACTTATAATACATATAAAACACCCAGACGCCATACAAACGTTCATGCTTGTCATAAATATTTGTATTTGGATGGAGCGCACCCACCAACCTCGATTCTGCATTTAGTATTTTACCAATGGAACCCGAGGCGCTTCTGTGTTAAGTAAGATAAATTGATACATAATATTTTATAGTGGTCTATTACAACTTATTAAATGAAAACTTTTTCAAGAAAATTTTTTGTAACGAATAATTTCCATGCACTACTTACAGTTAATGTCTTCACAAGAAATAAAATTACAACTCCTAGAAATTTAATTATTATTTTACACTTAATGAAAAGCGTTGCAGAACATTAATTTACACCCTTTTGTTTGAGTAACACGAAACCTTTTGTGGTTTAATTGACAGAAATCTTACAAGGAAACCATCTGAGTAACTATACGTACTTGAAATTAAATTAATATATTATTAACAGACTCCTTGTATGTAGCCCGAGAGCTGAGAGAGCAATTTTTACGTAATAAATGTTTATATAAATGTGAAATATACTAACGGTAAGGAAAAAAAACATTTTGTTAGAAGCCAATAAAGGCATCGCAAAACCCCTCTGTTTAAATAAACCAACATCAAAGGTGGTTCATAATCTTGATTCGTATTGAACTCAATGAAACAATTTTCATGTAGATATTGGGTTTTCCCGCTGGTTTTTTTCTGTATATATATTTTCTCATAAAACAGCTATTTTAACTGGAAAAATAAGTCCATTCTTACAAACGAATGGAAATTGCCAATGTCAAATAAATAAATGGTCCTGCATCTCTTAAAATCCAAGTTATCAAATCAGAACCTGAAAGTGTTATTAGGATTAAGCTTGATCATCTGGGAGATCAAGAAAAAAGCTTGATCGAATCTCACGGAGACTTATAAGACGAGAGATAGTGGTGACTAATTTCCTTAGTCACCTCTCACCACACTTCAGGAACATGAAATATGTTATACTGTATTCCCAGGCAGTGCCCATCGTAACTGAATTAAGTAATGGAATATATAACATGTACTGATATTCTAAACATTACGCCATTAAATTGAATCAATTTAAAAGTACATCAAGACATAACAGTAAACAGGATCGATACGACTCATCGACGAATCCGAGTATCACAAAGTGGATTCGGAGTTTTTTAAACGTCGCCATTTTGGAGATCCGGCCAGGTGATCGGCTCTCTCAAACTGATAGGTGCTCCATCTAATCTTGTGAACGGCGGCTCAATCTTGCCTTCAATCGAATCATCTTGATTGCGTGCGAAGCATCGATATACATATACATCGATATTTATATGTATAGGTTGTAAATTTCATTCGTGACTGTAATAACATCGACTCGAATATTAGTCTTGAAGTATTTCTATTTAAAAAAAAAAACAATGGCAGCCAAACATGAAACTTCAGTTTATTACTACTCCGTTTGCAGACTTTAATTAATTAGTCTAAGTGCCGGTGAGTCTCGGGAGATTGGTCATTAATTAAATGGCTCTTAGGCTATCGATCTGAAGGCAAACAATACGCCTTATTACTTTTTATTAAACATTTCGTTTCGTTGTCTAACTACCGAGTCTGTGTTGCGGTTGTCTTGCCACTATTGATGAGTCGTTGTTGTTTTATTATCGAGAAATAAATTGAGAATGTATTCTTTCGTACTTTCTGGTTCTTATAGATAAAGATGTAAAGAATTAATGAAAATATATTTCTTTCTGATGAAAAATACCACAACCTCTTACAATATCGGCGTAAAGTGGCTTTTGCCGCGTTTCGCTCGGTGAGAGAGGTATCCGGAGGCCCTACCGCGTTCGCCATCCCCTTCCCATTCCACTCCATACACATATCCTATTGTAAGAGCCGACAACGCAACTGCAACACTATGTGTGTTCAGGTGTCCATGGGCGACTTTGTTGCTCACCATCAGGTGACAAGCCTGCTCGTTTGCCCCCCTAAACCCTAGAAAATGTGGTATGTACTGGTGTTGAAGATACCAGCCTAGTGACTAGGATCGTCAGAATAAAGGAAGAACACCGCAATTAAAAATTAGAGGCCAATATTTTCTATTGCTGCATTTTACTTCTGGTGGAGAATAAACCACCAACGAAAATATTGCCAAGGAGGGTTGACGTCAAACAATCATAAAACCACAGCCAAATCTTTTGACAACCAAGATAGTTCTTCATTTAAAGGAAAGAAAGTTAAGCCAACCCCATTTAGATAAGGGCAAGAGAATGATGATTTCCTTACAGCAGTATTTTGAAAAGTCATTAACATACACACTAGTCACAGAAATTGACTTAAAATAAATTCGCTAAATAAATTTACCCAAGTTTTTATCAATATATCGTATTGATATTCACGTGTTAATATGATAATAATTATTCATAGATCAGTTTCCATTTGGATAAACACAAATACATTGTATCGTTTATTATGTGTTGAATACGACTCATTGAGATGTGATTAAATTATGATAAATGAACGTGTATTATTAGGCATTATAATATGAAGTTTCACATAATAATATAATACAGCGCCATCTAGTTTCCAAGGGAAACATCTTAAGTAAATACATAGAGAATTTTTCAAAATGTGACTATGCAGAAAATTAAGCTGTAGTACTTGTTCCCTCGGAAAATCCATGGTATAATGTAGCTTACTTAATTTTCGTAGCTAAGCCAGATGTGATGACACCTCTAATTGTAAAACTCGTACATAAGACAAAAAACATAAGACCCTCGAAAAGTACAAGCCTCCTTTCAACGCAGCTCTAAAATATCTCTTATAAAAATACTGAACCCATACATCTACGCATATAAATAAAATCGAAGTGTCTGTTTGTAACATTGAAATAACTATTTTCTACTACATTTATATGAATATAAGGTATCTGGAGGCTAAACATCTGCCCCTCTGCCCTTCCCATCCCACGTCCGATCCCTTCCATATCTCATTGAACGGGACGGCAACGCAACTGTAACACAATTTGTGTTAAAGTATCCATAGGCAACGTTTGTTGCTTGCCATTGGATGACATGCCTATCCTAAAAAAAGCTTTGTGCGAATATTCCATTTTATCTGCTTCTAATATGTGAAAGTCTAAAGTGGTTTATAGTCTTAAGTTTAAGTTACATTTTAAATATTCTTCCTGTTTATTTGAAATATTATTAATGTATAGTGAAATATATTGCGTTATTTTCTACCAAATTTCATGACTGTTTTGGGAATTCAAAATTAGGAACGTTACTTATCCATTAGCTGTCTCACCGACGCCACCATTTGTCGGAAAGGTTGGCAGCCCTGTCTGCCGTCGTATTACGATAAAAATATACTTTGGGGTCAATTGCAGACGGAATCCACTTTAAGTCCCAGCTGTCGTTGCAGGCAAAATTGTTATTTATTTTTGTTCAGTCCGCCATGACTTGGAATGTCAGTAGCTGACCTATTTTACTTACAAGAAGGCGTTACACGATATAAAGAAGTGGTTAAAAAAATTCTGTATACCTACTTTTAGTGAGATGTTTACTCTTTTTTGCTTTTGTTTACTACACTTTAGGGGTTGTAAAATATTATTAACATTTGTATTTTGTGGCAAATGATGATGGCGATGGGAGTTATTTTTTATTTCAGTGAGTATTTCTAAAATATTTCGCGTTGAAACATTATATTTTAGTATTTAAGTGGTTATTTTTATATGGAACTATAATAATTATACTATTTTTTTTGAAGACACATAGTTTATTTGTTTACATTAATTTTAGGAACTTTCTAACCGATTTGAAATTTTATTTTTACGATTATTCACATTTTTACAATTCATTCAAATGATAAAATACCTACTATGTTAAATCCAGACTTTGATCTAAAACATTGTAAGGAAATTTATATGGAGACCACTCTAATAATAGAAAATTTAATTTTGTATATAATTTTTTAATTAATTGTAATCATTCCTTAAAAGTATATTTCACTTTTTTAAGTAACATTTTAAACGTTATTAGGTGACTTAAGTTCCTTTCATAATTCTGGAACCAGAAGACAAGTATGATACTGGTTAATGATACGAATCCTTCCGTTTCATCTCGTCGCCGATTTTCAGGATTCAGTCTCTGGTTTTACAAGCTGACAATTGTTTGAAATTAAGGTAGTAATGTAACGCCAGCGATGCTTTATTATGCGATAATATTGTTTTACTTCTTTATTTACTGTTTGATTCGAGATTATATAAAATAATCAAACTGTCTTTAATCAAATGTTACTTAAATAATGATGATTTAGGTTTACATTTACAAAAAATTGTTAAAACCCAAAAAAACCAACACTTTTAGGTTATACGAGTATGACTGTGTGTATCGCAATCTTGTATCTTCTTTATTAAACTGTAACTAGTAAGTTTTAAAGATCTATCTTACTACATAATCTAGTTATTTAGTTAATTTATTTATTTGGTAATAATTTAATTTGATAGTAAAAAAATAATAATGATTAAAACAACTTTTAGGATTATATCGCGTTTATTTATTATTTATTTATATTTATTTCCCGACGTTTCGAACTCTTTACAGAGATCATTTTCACGAGTGATGAACAAAAAGATGGCAGTTGTTCAAAAGCTTTTGAACAACTGCCATCTTTTTGTAATAACGCGATATAATCCTAAAAGTTGTTTTAATCAATGAGTGAGATTCGCGAAAATCTTAGAAATAAATATAAAAAAATAATATTTCCCAGATCTTCTAAACAGAGATTTCTAGCCAAATTGCTAAGCTCCGGAGACTGTCTGTTTTTTTTTAGTTTTGATATTACAAAGATAACATTAAAACATATAACCGTATTTTTTTTAATTCGATTAAATATAGAACGCGCGCATTATTTAATAGCATTATTATAGCTTGACGCGCAAAACTTGGCTGTGTAAGATCGGCCCAATTACAAAAGAAGTCTTGTTTGGTCATGTTCCGGCTTCTAGCGCTTGTTGCGAGGGTTGAAATGAAAAGGCTTTTTAAAAGGCCCCGTATTGAGTGCGGTTCAAAAACGTTCACGTTGAAACGCCAGTTAAAGAGATTACTGGATGAGGAGTACTTTTTGTTTGTCTTGCATGGATTTTCTCTTCCTCCTTCTGCTTCTTCTGCCTTAATTCGTTCCTTTGAGTGTTTAAGGTAGGTATAACCTAATGGATGAAGTGAGTTCTTGTGGCTGACAGAGAAAAAGAAATGTTTTTTTAAATAATGTATAATGTGTATGTCTATTTTTTTTTATTCTACGTGGCTGAGTCAGTCATCAGTTTCATTATACGAAGAGGTAAATAACCATAACCATATTTAACAGTGAAAATATTGATTAAAAGTCTTTAAGCGCATGCTTGTAAATATGCAAAAAAAAATTTATTATACTGTTTGTAATATTTTTGTTACAAATAATATAACAAATTATTTGTATTATTATTATTTATACTATATTTGTTTTGCACTGTTACGATGGTGTGATATTGATATTTTTTTTTTACTTATACCAAAGATTTTCATGAAACAAATTATATTTTATACTTAAAGCTAAGATCACTCAGGCTTTAAAAATGATGAGAAATCGAAGTAGGAATTTCGGAGTTTAACGACATACATACGACTTAAAGAAGTATAAATTTGAATCATAGATTTTGTTTTTTTTTTAGGTACAATCATGACTCTCCTGATTAATTATAAGCCTTAACAATCTATAATTAAAAATCCACCTACCTACTCTGATTTCAACATAAAACTAGTTGACCAGGCGAACTTTGTTTCACCTTCGAATAAATTAAAATTAGTCATTTTGGGTTATCCCTAAGAGCTTGACATTTGCCATGTGGACTTTTTGTAGACCTTCCAAAGTTGTATAATTAGGTATGACATTGTTTTGATCTATCACTTAGGGTTCAGCCAGTGTTTGCAATTAAAGTGCTAAATCTCGAAAATTATCACTTTTTGGAAAGAAGTTCCTTATCGCGCGTTGTGAAAGGGGGCTAGACGGAAAAAATGCCACGACACTTTTTCCATGCCAAACTACACTTTCAAGTATGGGCTTAATTAGAAAAATGTATAACTACCCCAGGGGTCTAGTGGCTGGGATACCTTGCTATCATACAGGGGGCTCGGGTTCGAATCCCGGTATCGGAACTCTTTTTGAAGTTTTATTTTCCATGTTTTCATATTTTATATATGTTTTTTTTAGTTCTAAAATTTTATTACAATTCCTTCACTAATTAATCGAAAGGAAACTTCGTTCCATCTGGGTGTCCCTTGACACCTCTTAAGTTTTTTTATTATACGTACAGTATACATGAATTATATATACAAACCATCCCGTTCCGTATCCCGATACATCTATCTATTGAAAAAAAACCGCATCAAAATCTATTGCGTATCTTTAAAGTCATTTAAGGGGATAGACAGCGAAAGCGACTTTGTTTTATACTATGTAATGATAATGATTAATAATAGTACTCTCTTTTTCATAAATATTAAAAAAAAAGTATAGAAAATAAGAGATATTATGTATATATACATATATATAATATATATTTATATATATGTGTCTTATAACTCTAGTACAAATGCCCCAAAAGAACTGAAAATAATTCCTTTTCCCTTTCAAAATATCTAACATATAAAACCAATCAAAAGGTTCTGTTATATGTACACATGTGTATAATAAAGGGGACTTATATGGATAGTTGGAAGGTCGTGGTTCTCTCTCTCTTCTCCTCTAATCTTAGCGGATAATCCGTTATCAATGAGACGTGAGCTCCGGTTATACGAGGAAACGTGTATT
This sequence comes from Euproctis similis, assembly GCA_905147225.2. Lineage (NCBI taxonomy): Eukaryota > Metazoa > Arthropoda > Insecta > Lepidoptera > Erebidae > Euproctis > Euproctis similis. The sequence goes on from LR990114.1 coordinate 7,726,625, forward strand.
GATCCGGATGTAACTTGTAATTAATATTTTGTATCTATATTTTGCTTGGAGTCATAGATAATAATATTTTATTTATATGTATATATATATATATATAAGTAGCAAATGTTGAATAAAACTCAGCAGGTTTGATACCTATCCAAGTAAAAACAGTTTTGAAGTGGATTAATATTTACATGTTTTTAATAAGTTATGGGGGCAAAGAGTGGGCATTTCACGATGGCAAGTAACAGACGCCGCCTATGAACACACACAGTGTTCAGTGTATAGTTGTGATGCCGGCCCTGACAATGGGATATGGAATGGGTCGAACGTAGGATTGGAAGGTTACGCGGTAGGGGTTTCACCTTCGGATACCTCTCTCATTGAGCGAAACATGACATGAGCTACTTTACGCAATTTCACCGGTCGAATCGGCCCATTAATGCAACGAACTGCGTGGCTCTACCACTATAAAATGTTATTTGGGCATGGCGAGTAAGCGTTATTTATTTATTTATAATAATAATATTTTAGACACAAATTATTAATAACAGAAAAACTGTATCGCATACATGGTTTTCTAATGCATTTTGGAAATATAAAGTTATCAACAGACTAAAGGCTATATCATTACATTGTATAAAACAAAGTCACTTTCCGCTGTCTGTCCCCTCATATGCGCATATCTTTAAAACTACGCAACGGATTTTGATGCGGTTTTTTTAATAGTTAGAGGGTGTTAACGGGGGGTTTTGATCTTTAGTTCATATATAGTGTAGAAAAAAAAGTGTTATTTTTTAAGATTTAGAACTTTAATCGCAAACGCTGCCTGAACCCTAAGTGATAAATCAAAACAACGTACTACATCCATAAACACCTTTAAAAGGTCTACAAAAAAGTCCGCGATATCTATATCTATCTCATATGTAGTCTCTTAGGGATAACCCACAATGACCATTTTAATTTTTTTACTTTTTACGAGATATAAAGGCCTATTTATGAAGCGATTTTAAACATTACAGCACTAATTTTAATCCAATTAAGTGTATTAAATAGATTGTGCATGTAATATAGATGATCCTGGCCCTTTACAGCATGCAATTTAAACAAATATTTTCGAAGATATTGCAGTATTAACATAGCGGGACAGCAGATAATACTTTTGATGCCGAACAAAGTTCGCCGAGTCAGCTAGTTAACTATATAATAGCTTATTACTGATAAATTATTATGTAAAAAAATGGAACTTATTGTTCAGATTGTTAAATGTATAGGAACAATAATGTTTTCAAACAATATACGAGTTTAGATCACCTTTACAATTTGACAAATAAACAACATTTACATCCCCGTAATTAATCAAACGGAAGTCCTGAAAACACGGTAACCTGTCGCAATATTAAGGCGATTAATTGCCGCGTTTAAAAAACTCATTTCGGTACCGAAAAAAAAGAGAAATAGCATAAATTGCTCATAACACCTCCCTCGGCCCCCCTACAAAGCGCGTTGAAAACGTTCAGGACGATATTTTAATTACAGAAATATTATTAAGTCAGTCGTCGAATAAAAGCAATTTAGGGTTAAAAATACCGTACGCGGACAAAAGCGGAGATTTACATACATAAAAAAAAAGCATAAATAATTTCGACTGTGGCCAAAATTACACATAAATAAAGTAGTACGTTTTGGCACTTCGCACACGTGCGCAAACAGCCAGAGGGGGGCCCACGCAAATAATGCGAGTGTCACACGCCGAGTGAGATGAGGGAGAGGATTGTTGGGGACACTCGAGAACGGGGGTCAAGGGGGCGGGGGGGCAGCGATATGTGAGGATGTATGAGGATGTGTTCGGACGAAAAATAAATAGGTACACACAATCTCTGGCGCACAAATACACACATTTCATAGGTGTAATGTGTTTGCGGTACTATAAAAAATAATATATATATATAAAAATATATTTATTATTTGTTCTTCTCGAGAGAAGAGCGTGTCGAACACAATCGATACACATGAATTATGTGACGTTTGTTGTTAAGAAAACAAAAAAAAACACAACAACTAAGATCTATCATATTCGTTGGACAAAAGATTATTGTAAAATGTTATTTTAAGGATTATCCTGATTTAAGATGTTCTCTATAAAAAGTCTGATTGAAAAAGAGTCATCATCAAGTCCACTGCTGGACGTAGGCCTCCCCCGTAGAGTGCCACAACTGAAGGTCCTGTGCAACCTGCATCCATCGGCCTCCCGCGGATTTCGCAAGGTCGTCTGTCCACCTGGTGGGGGGACGGCCTACTCCGCGTCGAACAGTTCGTGGTCGCCACTCGAGAACCTTTCTACCCCAGCGGTGATCGGTTCGTCGAGCGATGTGGCCAGCCCATCTCCACTTCAGCGTGCTAACCTTACGGGCTATGTCAGTCACGCCAGATCTCTTTCGAATCTCCGTATTGCGGATCGTATCTCGCAGAGAGATTCCGAGCATAGCCCGTTCCATAGCACGCTGAGCCACCTTGAGCTTCGTTATGAGGCCAACATTTAGAAACCACGTCTCAGCTCCATATGTGATCACTGGTAACACACATTGGTCATAGACCTTAGACTTAAGGCACTGTGGGATTTTGGACGAGAAGATTTCCCTTAGTTTCCCGAACGCTGCCCAACCGAGTTGAATCCGTCGGTTTATCTCTTTCTCGAAGTTGGCTCTACCTAGCTGGACTGTTTGTCCTAGGTAAACATGATGAGGTGAAAAAGAGTGTTGATGTCAAAATAAAAAAAGACTGAGTAAGCAGATATACAATGCCAAACAGATATAGGTCGGCAAAGCCGAGGACGGATATGACGCAATTCCTGTCTTTAAAAACTAATGAGTGAGTATTACAAGAGTTATGCAAGTCGAAGAAGCGAGTAAGGTGTGTAAGAATCGTGCCTTATTTGTGCAGTTTCACCTGCCTACTCCGCGAAGAACTTGGCGTGAAGTTATGTATGTATAATTATCAAGGCTAAATGAAATACGAGTTAAATATACGGGATAATAAGTAAGCTCCCATTTGAAATATAGCACCGTTTCACCAGGTCACTGTGTATACAGACTGGCACATCTTTTAAGGAAACCACTTTCAGAAACCGTCACACTCACACCCTGAAAGGGTCGGCCGCGGAATTTACACAGAAGCGGACGCTGAAAACCACCCTGTTTATTTTGGACCGTCAGAGGTATGACAGAAACGGACGTGCCTACGTAATTAACTTTACACTCGAAGTTCTGTTTACTTTAAAGTTAATCTTGTTAAGGTCCCAAAGTCGGGATGTTACCAGATTTATTCTCATGGAATTGAATAATTGGACTGGGCATCCAAATTTCGTTGGTGTGTCACCAGGTAGGTTTTTTTATTTATATCGATATCGGAAATTTGCAGTGGAAATCGTAAAGTGATATTCAGAAGAGAAATAAATGATCAATGAAAATAGAGTTTTATTAAAAACAAATCTAATAATCTGATGATCTAATGATACATCTGTTATACTATTTTATGAAAAATGACAATGGACTAAGCCACACGTTAGTGGACATAGATCCAGTCTATACTCTCTGGTGTTAAACACAGGAGAGGCCACATAAAATAACTATCAGATCAAAATAAAATAAATAATCAAACTAACAATACACCTTATTACACACATATTTCCATATATAAAAAAATATTAAAACGAGAACTTACTGTAATCGTGACATCATTTATCACTACGATAAATTGTTAAATCATAGTCAATTTAGGCGTCCCCCAATATAACATGTGACGTATAATAGAACGATTCACATTCATAACTATTAAAGCCGCACAAAGCTTTCGTCGGCTAACTGTCCTTTATAATTACGGTGATGAAATAAAAGTAAAAAAAAAGAAAGCTTTTATAATCCAATATCTCATTGCTAAAGGTGAGCATATGCGAGACAAGCAACTTTATGACCGACATAAAGTGACGCAGAAAGGCGTGTATAACCTTATAAGGCAAAGGTATAAGGCGGGACGTTACTTAATAGCTAACCGTAACTTCTGTTTAGAGTCGTATCTCTGCCTACATTGTCTGGTGAATTCATTGCGTGTCACCAAGGATGTGTCATTCGACATCCCCGGGGTATCGCCATATTAACCTATTGTGGTATTGTCCTCCTTAATTTAGGCTTGATGAACTCAACAATACGGCGTAATATATGCAAATATGTTTATGTCTGCAATTAATTGTCTATCATTTAGTAGATTGGTGGCCTTGTAGTTATTTATTGACTAGATTTATCTATTTTGAAATGGAGTAGGCTTTTATTTCAGCGTTGAAGATGTGATATTGAAATGACCCCTCTTTTTGGTGATGTTGTTGATTTTGCATATATTAGATTAGAGATTAGCTCTACGAGGATTGGACCAGTATTTTTTAAGAAGACATGAAGCTTTTCATAAATTAATCCCTGGTAATTAGTTTTTATCGTAGTTTTTTTTAATAGGGACTTTTAGTGCTAAAATTTAAAGTTTATTAACATAATGTATGTTACCTTTCAGATCATATAAACTAATCTATGTAACCGTCTGCGATTCGAATCTATTACACGATAAAGATGTCCAAAACAAACAAAAAAAAAAGAAACATGGCCGCCACATTTTGGCGTCGCTCCAAAATGGCGCCGTAAAAATTTTGAATGTTTACCAAAGATTATACTCTCGATTTCTGCGTGGAATCTTGGCAGTTCTGTAAGATCTCGTGTACAACAAACAAATTTTGATAGGCCAATGTCTTCTAAACTTTCACCGTTTTGGATGGAAGCCAACAGCCACAACGAATGCGGTGAGTTTCCAGTGAAGATTATTTATTGGAATGATTTTTGGCCACGGCGCAATCGCCCTCGAATTATCCCTCTACCCCACCTATTTCAGAGCACGCACGCAACATTGAATTTTAGAGGGTTATTTTTGATATGTGTACTTACTATCATGAAATAAGATTGTGATACGATTCTTTTCCAAGTTTTAATGCATTTTAGCAATGTTACCTACATTATTTAAATGCATTGTTTATTTTGTTTTAACAGTAGTACTTTTCCAGTTCACTGCATGAACGAGCCGGCTCGACCGGTAAAATACGACATGTCGAAATATCGGCGTGAAGTAGTAACTCGAGCAAATATTGTCACGTTTTTCGTTTAAATTAATAAATTAATTCAACTAAAACTTGCAGTTATTTGATTATTTAAAACTTATTTGCGAATGTCAATATACATAATTAAAAATTACATATTTTGTGTTAGATAAGAATGAATAAAATTGCACGATTTCGCTAAACTTTTGAAATTGAAATTGTGCAATTTTAATGTAGTATAACTGTTAAGTTCAAAGGCAGCTTCCAGGAAAGTCTTCGAGTTTGATAACTGAAATTAAAACTCAATAGTTTTGTACGGGAACTATCTCAAATCTGTAACAATATCAATCTCAGGCGGGGTGATCTTTAGAGAGCAAGGGGTATAATGTACCACAATTTATAAACTAGACACTAACATGTAGAAAAAATTGATAATGCAAGACCGACTAAGAAGATATACAATGCAAAAGCGGATGGATGTAGGAGTCGAGGACAGTCACGACACACCTTCCATCACCAAATAGAACGAGTTCTGGAGGAAGGTGATGTTAGGATCATAAAAATCGACACGCGTGTACGAAAAGAGATATGAAAGTCTAAGAAGCGAGTGAGGCTTGTAAGAATCGTGCTCTGTGGCGCTCTTTTCTCTGCCTAGCCCGCAAGGGATTTGGCGGGAAGTATGTAGATGTATTTATTACAACGGAGTTTGTTTTTAAACATAAACAATGACTAAGAACTAGCGACCAAAAAGACTTCATAAAGATTATCTTTTTGTCAGTATGATCTTAGTACGATTATTGTTGGTAATTGAAGCAATCTAGTCACAGGAGGTGGTCGTATATTGTATATTTATCGATAAATTGGTTCAATTGATTATATAGATCAATTGAGAAAAATAGAAAATTACATTACATAACATAACATAACTTTACGCCTTTTTCTACCCGAAGTTGTAGGCAGCGGCTGTTAAGCCTCGTCTTGTTATATTTACCCGTTATGTTTACATCCCAAATGGAATAGGCGGCGAACCTATTGCCATACCGTACACAAATTTTTCAGTCATCGATATTTATCACACGTAAATTACGAAATTAATTTCGAAAAGTCATTGATGTGAGCCAATGTGACGATTCGAACCCGCGACCTCTGTATTCAGATGCGGGGTGCTCGACCACTAGACCACCGACACTAAAATATATAGAAAATTCATCACAAATATTATTAACGTTGTTTATTAATGTTTGTGCCTACATTCAATTTAATGATTAAAATGAAATGTCTGTGCCAATTTTCGCAATAAAAGTATCAAACATTATTTTAAATATTAGTATCAATTAAATTCTATCAATTAATACCAAACAATTTGCAAGAGATTGAAATTCTATTGAAATGCAATTTCTATATTAATTTGCTAACAGTTGAAACTATAATTACCAATGATATATTACTAATCGTGTTGTAGGCTTCGCTCAGAACTAATTCCAACTAAAGCAATGTTAACCCAAACTCATCTACCTATCCCCATCTATCTTTGGTCGTAATTTATATATATAAATTGCCACGTACGTACCTAATTCTCGAATTAACTAGTTAGAACTGTACTAGTTTATAATATCAAATGTTATTCGGTAACACAAAGACACTATACCAGATTTTTGTATCCGAAAGTCAGCAGCGGCTGTTAAGCCGTGACTTGTATTTATCACACATAAACTTTGAAAATAATTTTGAGGAGTAATTGATGAAAGTCCGGAATCGATCTCACGACTTTCTGGTTCAGTAGCGGTGACCTCGACCGCTGTACTACTGAAACACAAGAATATGCATAATATTTATACATTTTTAATTACAAACATAACATAACTTCACGTCTTTGTTACCCGAAGGTGTAGGCAACGGATGTTAAGTCTCGTCTCGCAGTTATGTTTACGCCCCAAACGGAATAGTTGGCGAACCTATAGTCATACCGGGCACAAAGATTTCAGTCATCGATATTTATCACACATAACTTCCGACAACAATTTCAAAAGTCATTGGTGTGAGCCAGTGTCAGGATTCGAACCCACGACCTCTGGATCAGAAGCTGTGTGCTCGACCGCTGGACCACCGAGACTTTAAACAAAATTTTAATTAATTTCTTTAATTCGCACATTCTACGAAGGTATTGTAAGTATTTTGATTCGCAAAACATAAGTAACTAAGTCTCGTTACTTGAAAAATAATCATTTTATTTTACGATCATTTATTTTGTATTATTTTATTCGTCTTGTGAGTAAAACAACTCATAAATGAGTTATACGACTACATTCCCTTAGATTTATGTAACATTTATTCTATACAGAGTGTTCAATTTTTTTACGACCATATTTGTAAACGCAGTCATTATAAAAGCGTTTTCATACCGAAATTTTATGTACCGTTCTTGATATCTCTTTCTATCGGTGTGAAGTTATTTTGGATTTTATACGTTTATACGCATTTTTATTATGTCTCGAACAATGGTCGGCCGGTAATTTCGTACAATGCCCCCCCCCCCCATGTGAGGGGCTATGTATGTGTCATAAAAGTTGGGTGGGCTCACTCAAGAACATAATAATGTGCACTTACATTTTCAACTTTATTATCACCACGCAATAAGTATGTTTACTTATATTATGAGAATTTTAATTACAGACATAATAATTTTGTTTACAAATATAATTGAATGATATGTAATATGCATATATATATAACCAGCTATCTCTGAATTGGCTAGACCGATTTCGACGGGACTTTTATCGGCTGTAATAATAAGGAGTGAGTTCGGCTATTTTGTGGAAGAACGCTATTATTTATTGCTTCGTCGTCGGGCAGCTAGTCGTAAATAAATTTAAATGTTATGTGCGATTAATATGAATTATTGACACAATTGTATATTAAAAAAAAAACGCCATATATTACCGTGGATAAAAACTATATAGATTTAATGTCGAGGAATGTGTCGTATCTATTATACGACACATTTTGCAATTAATAAATAATTTGAATCTATATATAAAAAAACTAATCTCTAATTTAATAATATTCCATAATAGAATTATTATAATAAGATAAGTCATGTTTCAATAGACGAAGTAAATATATTTACCCACAGCTCGTTCCTCATTACCCCTCCAACTAAAATATGGGGCGACAGCGCCCACTTCTATCAAATTAGACACAGCATTATGTATCATGTACATTTGAGTGGGAGAAATGACTTGGAATTTCAACCACATGAAGTTATTGTATTCAATATTGTTTATTTTAATAATACTATAATATTTGTTGATCAGAATTATATGAAAATTGATACATTTATAGAGAAATCGAAGAAGGAGTCGAAGATGGCCAAGACACACATTTCATGACCAAATAGAACGTATTCTGGAGGAAGGCGATGTTAAGAGTCTCAGATATCGACGCGCGTACATGAAAAGAGTTATGAAATTCAACGAAGCGAGTGAGGTGTGTAAGAATCGTGCCTTATGGCGATTTGTTCTCTCTGCCTACCCTGCAAGGGATTTGGAGTGATGTTATGTATGTATATGTAGAACACTTCTTGGTTTGACTATAATATGTTGACATTGTTGCAATGTAAGTAAAATTGTGATTTATTCTATTTATTTAAGTCCATAAGATAAGATATGGGCTTTTTGGATAAAAGATCCACGTCAAAAAAGTCAGTCAAAAACTTTCCAGAAGGCGGCAAATATTTAAAAGAAAAAAATACTGCAAAAACAAACAAAACAGTAAAAAGTAAGGCGCCCAAAAATAATTCGTTACCAACAGAATTTTAAGTGAGTTAAATCTTCAAATAAAAGGTGAGTTCGCGTACTCAGCTGACTTTTGCTGACTCTGACATGCTTTGGGAATGAAGTTGTAACTGTGTCCCTGGTAACACCCCACTCTTTCCAGTTTGTCCCCCTTCCAATTTTCGTCGTTTTGCTTGGTACAAAACAGTACTTATCTGGGGCGATGATCTAAATGTAAGGGTTACTGTTGGTCGTGATTGCGAACGCCTCAGGACATGCGATTGTTACAGATAAAGACCAACTTGTAAACCGGGTTATTGGTGCTGAGTGATGCTCTGATATACAATTTAGACATTTACTTACAAACTTGATTCAAATAAATCATCAAATAAATTCAATAAATTAAGAATACTAAGTGCTCCAAATGATCTACTGTCGACATCTAATCTGATATTTTGTAAATATTAATACTTTCCTATCATTTATAGAAAACTGTTTTTCAAAGATTTATCAATGAATAACTCCAAGGTTTTAAAATAATATTTGCATTAACAATATGTCTATTATACAAAACTTTAAATTTTTAAACATAACGTTACGCCAAGTCTCTCGAGTTGTAGGCAGGGAGAACAGAGCGTCGCGCATGATTCTTACGCACCTCTTTTCGACTTCTTTTTTCATGTCAATATTATGTAGAAATAAATATATTTAATAATACATATTACCTTTTTGTTAATTTTAATTACGTCAATCTGTTAGAAGTTATAACATGACTGTCATTTAACGTCGCCCACACAACGCTTGAACTTTTAAGAACATTAATTAATACAATCCTCAACATATTATTAAACACGAGTAAGAGTTTGTTTGGCCATAATAAATATAATTAAAAGTAAACATTGTTTTGAATTTTTTAAACAAGACAGTTGTTTTAATTTTTTTTGTAAAACAGACATATTAAAATCATTAATGAGATACATTTAAGAATATTTCGTACTTGGTTTAAAATCAATGTCGGTGGTTTGGACGTCAAGCGCCACACTTCTCAATTAAGATGTAGTGAATGGAGTACTGGCCCTCGGTTACTTTTCGGAAATAACTTATGAGAAATATCTATGTCTGACAACATAATATAGTAAAGCCAAAGTCAAAGAAGCTTTATTTTCGTAGATGTTCACAGACACGTAAAATAGTCAAAAGTACAGATTAAACATATTATTTAAAATGGAATACTAAATACGAGCGCTTGAGGAAAGTGGAGCAAGAAAACACTGACGCAATCGCTACGAGTGGCCCTATTCCGAATGTAGGGACTATCATGAGAAGATTCGGGCAAGAAACACATGTGAAAAGTATAATATAATATTAATACGCTAATAAAAACGCTAATAATATAATATTAATTATATTTTTTTCATCAGCGAATTTCGGCAAATAATGAAAGCCTGTGTTTACAGTTATAAACAAAAAAAAAATAGAAAGAAGCAGTTGTATGAGGTTCGTTCGTATCGATATGACGTAAGCAGCAAAGCCTGTATTACAGATATATACAAATAAACCCATTTGAAAACCTTTTCTCTTAGTACAACATTTATGAGCGCCATCGAATGATAAGCTTTATTTGTTTTGTATTCCTTGTATTCTTATCATCAGTACAGTATCCCATGGAGCTTCCGTTTTATGTTAGACTTTGTTTAAAATAATGCGTTTACGACACTTTTTCAAAGTACAGATGCAAGCAATTTTTGGTTTTTATAGTTTTGACACTTTTCAAAGTTGCGTATAATAACTAGCGACCCGCCCCGACTTCGCACGACATCACATTAGACACCTGAGAAATAACAGTTTTTCTGCACAATTATATTGATTTTACTATACATACAAACCTTCCTCTTCATTCACTCTATCTATAAAAAAAACCGCATCAAAATCCGTTGCGTAGTTTTAAAGATATAAATATACATATAGATATAGGGACGCATTTTGCTAATAATTGCTTGCAGGATAGGATTTTAATTAAATAAATTCTAGCTGATCATTGAAACCTGGATCAATATCAATTAATCACTTCAATAGGGGAGATAAAAAGACTTTCAACCTTAGGTGTAGATCCTTTCCGGAAATTATGTGACCGGCAATTTCATCCGATATATAATAATTTGGCAACGCGCTCGCCACCAATTTCTTGGGGCAAAATATTTCATACGGTAAGTTGGATACTTCCGGTGATCTTTTTGACTATTAATATTGTGAAGGTACAAATATTGCATGAAAACGAGTTGTGAACTCATAAATACCTTATCGAATGTTTAATTGGCTGAACTTTTTTAAAAAAATTAATTGTTGGGTATTTTCTGCTGCTCCATTCATATATTTGCTTACTTCTAAATAAAATTGTTATGTAATTTCAATCATTAGGTTATGAAATAGTTTTCTGCATAGAAATTTCAAGTCCAGTTCATCTCACGATACACGAAAGAATTGCTCGTGGCTAATAAGTTTAGGTATATTTTCTTGTTCTACGGAGTTATTTTAAACTTATAACTTTCTTGTTAGTATGTGTCATTCTATTTTTTATGTGTTAAAGATTCTAAAAACTCTTTTTGTCAATTTAAGTATTGTATTCTAAAAATAAGCTAGCTAAAGTAAAAGTAAAAGTTTATTTTAAGATATTATGCACTGATTACAATTAGCTTGTAATGTCCAAGTTAAATATAGCGTCCCTATCACAATCTTCCTAGTTGTTTGTGAGGGTTAAGGGCCCAGTGCGTTATCGTGCCATTTCAGTACGACTATTTATATATCTGGCGGTAATAAAAATGTCACAGTTGGGTGACCAAGTGACTTGTTTGTGGAACGGCTTTCCTTAAAGATAAGTATTGATACCGAGTTTATTTGCATAAAGTATTTTATTTTGTTTTACAAAAGTGCTAGTTTTAAATTGCGCAATATACTGTATTAGAAGTAGTTTTTTTTGTTTCATTTTAAACATTTGGAGATATTTAACAAAACTCGCTGTAAATTTTCCAGAAGAATTGGAAATACAACTAAACTAAAATACGAGAATTAAAGCTAAGAATATAAATAGAAGCGGTACACAATTTTTATTTGATAAAAAGTATTTACACAGTTTTTATATATATTTTTATTGACTTGTTTAAATTTCAGTCGCTTTGACGTAAAATATTCTAGGAACGGATGCAAAAAGGCTTCTAAAATATTTGGATATACCAACAGGGTATGCGATATTATATTACTATTTTATTAAAAGCTAAAATAACTTTGTGTACAAACAGAAAATGAAGCTTCACGACGTTTTTTATATCATAACAGATTGATGTGTAAGCGAAAGAGACAACGCGTGTTGCTAACAAAATTTCTATCGAAGTCTGATTGCGCCCGTGACAGATGAACAAACAGATAAAATAAAAAAAAAGAATCCCCATGAAATATTATGTTTTGGGAGTGTAAACAAATTACTTGTCTCTGTTCCACCGACAAAATATCAAATGGATTCTTTATTTGCCCCCAAGTTCACCGTTTATATACGTTCTCGGTTAAACTTTGTTTCTGTATTTAAATAAACCTTTATTATTTTGTTTGAGCATCATTTTCGCATCCAAAGGGTATATTGCTATATATATATATATTTCCAAATATCCAAATATTAGAGAACAGTATTTTATTAGCTTTCACTGGTTATATTACAGAAATAATATGTTAATATTACATCGCAGTTTGTATTTTTGTTGTACTTTAACGACTTCAAAATGTTACATTTTGATTGATTTTCGGCCGAATAAACTAGGTGACCAATAAAATAGTTTCATATTATATTGGGCAAGATTTGTTTTCTCATTGATAAATAAATATAAGACATAATTTCAGAATTATACTTTTGATAAACTCATTTTTAAGTATTAAAAAATTTGGCAATGAGTGTTTAGAAATCTTATAAATAATTTTACACAATGCCTTAGAGAAAATAGTTTACAATAAAAACGACTCGAGAGGTTTTGAATAATTTGAAAATAGAATTCATTTTTTTTTCTACAACAAACTAGCAATGGGAATGAAAAACCCATTCCAATTGTGCCATGACCCCGCACGGTGGTGGCCACGTCTCTTTACGACGCCCAGATTACATTTCGGCGACTTCGTATCACTGCCATATGAAAGATTTTATCGCTACATTTACCCCCACTTTGGCTAGTCGGTCCATATTATTAAAGCTCTAATTTGGACCCCCTGTGTCTTTAATTATGGCGTTTTGAAATAAAGACGCTCATGTTTATCCGCCAACGGCAGAAATATGGTTAATTTTGAGTTGATATTTCGTACATTACTCTATGTAATACCGAAACATTGCTTAGTATTAATTGCTTAAAATAAGTTTAAGGAATCTTTTTAAAAATAAGCAGGCGATTATAACGTCTCACAGTACCAACCTGATTTTTCTATAGTGTTCTCTCTATATATACACTTGATAACTATCAAACATACTGTTTGCTCAATAAATAAATTTTACAAATTATGATTTTTTTTTAACACGACGTAAAGACATATTTATAGGAGGTGGAGTACAAATCTTTTGATCTCTCAATTATGTACTATAGAAACAAAGTCTGATTCCATTATAGAATGTAATAGTAATTGCAGCTTTTCAGCTTATGTCGGACAGTGAAGTGAACCAGCTAATTTAATTAAGCTCTATCTCACCAAGCCAGGGCACTTCACTAAACTATAGTGATCAAGCTCTGATGAACTAATATAATGCATACCACAGAACAATCCCTTACCGCTCACCCTTTACGTAGACATCGACTTCTAAACTACGAATAATTTAATTTAGGTAATACTTAAACCACTATTGTATAAGCAGGAGCTTTGTTATTTAATCGAATTAATAAATTAAATAAATATATATATATATATATATATGACAAATAGATTTATATTAGTCTCGGTGGTCCAGTGGTCGAGCACCCTGCTTCTTAATCAAGAAGTCGCGAGTTGGTATTCTGGCTCACACCAATGACTTTTTGAAATTGTTTTCGAAAGTTATGTGCGACAAATATCGATCTCTGAATTTTTTGTGCTCCGTATGGCAATACGTTCGCCACCTATTTCATTTGGGACGTAAACATAACGGTGAAACGAGGCTTAACATCCGCTGCCTACATCTTCGGGGCGTGATAGCACACAAGGAGTGAAGTTATGTTTATATATGTTTATAAATCATCATTATCATTATACATAACATAACATAACTTCACGCCTTTTGTTACCCGAAGGTGTAGGCGGCGTCCTCTTATATGCTTATATCTATAAAACTACGCAACGGATTTTGATACGGTTTTTTTTAATAGTTAGAGGGTATCAACGGGGTGGTTTTGATCTATAACTCATATATGATGTTGTAAAGAAAAAAATGATAATTTTCGAGATTTAGCACTTTAATTGCAAACGCTGACTGAACCCTAAGTGATAGATCAAAACAATGTTCTATATTGTTAAATACCTTCAGAAGGTCTACAAAAAAGTCTGCGAGGTTATAGGTCCTCTTAGGTATAACCCACAATGACCATTTTTATTTTTTTACCTATTACGAGAAATAATGGCTTATTTACCAATCGATTTTAAACATTATAGCATTAATTGTCATCCAATTAAGTGTTTTAAATAGATTGTTGATGATCCTTGCCCTTTACAGCATGCAATGTAAACGAATATTTTCCAAGATATTGCAGTATTAACATAGCGGGACAGCAGTTAAACCTGATAAATAGCACAAATTGAACCTCATGATATCCAAAATTTACTCATTTATTACTTTTGATGCGGAACAAAGTTTGCCGGGTCAGCTAGTAGATGAGTAAATATGATAAGTCGATGCAATTTTAATTTTAGCATCAGAAAACTTGTGTCCTACGAAACCGTGTTTTTGTTTAACGTCATGAAGATCTAGTTATTTACGAAGTAATTACCTTCCAAAAAAATTAAAGAAGGAATAAATTATTTTAGAAATTTATAAGCCTGGTAGTACAAGGCTTTTAAATTTAATACAACACAAACCTAAACTCGTGAAGCATCCTTGCAAAGTTTACAGATAGCCTTCGGCTGATATATTTGGATAGTACAAAGCTTGCGTGTTTATATCATCACATTGTACGTAGGTAAAAGGTAGATCAGAATAATACACTCCTGAGATTATTTCACCCAACAATATAATAATATTAACTTTTTGAATTAACTGGCAACGCTGTCAGTCTTCTGGGCGCGTTGCCAGTAGACCGTGAAGCGGAGAAATATAATGATTTCATCTATTTTTCTATTTGTTTAAGGTACAGATTGAGTAATAAGTCTTGTTACTTTATTTCAATAGACTCAAATTATATTGTAAACTTTTTAAACGACTCCAAAAAAACGAGCATTTCAGCACTTTGATGTTTTTTTTTGTAAAATGAGTTGAAATTTTAAAATTTAATTTTAGTATATAGCAATAAGAACTTTTCGGTTATTTGCGGTATTTCATTTGTTTTTTTTTATTATTATAATATGTAATTATTCCCAATATCCTTAAATGTTTTGTTTAGTTTTGTCGATTAAAATTTTTAAGCTAAGAAACTAGAGATTGTGCTATAGAAGCGCGAAAAAGACATATTATATATCACAGCAGCTAGTGCTGTTAAATTCTACCAAGTCTGTCCTAATACCGTTTTTGACTAAAAACATCAAAAAGAAGGTGATATTTTCCGTATCAACATATATATTAATTATTTAGCATATTAGTCTAGATTCATTGATAATAGATAAATAGTAAATTAATAGTAAAAAAAGTAAAAAAAGTATAAATAGTAAAAAATTTTGCTGTGTGGCGCCGGCTTAGAATACCGCCACCCCATCACTTCCCGTGGGTGTCGTAAAAGGCGACTAAGGGAAAAGCTAGAAGAATGGGCAGCAGCATTCTCTCTCAAGAAAATACAGCCTACTGCGTTCGCCAACCCGCCTGCCAAGCGTGGCGATTATGGCAAAACCCCCCCATGATTGAGCGAACCGGCAGTTCTGGCGCTTTATGGGGGAGGCCTATGTCCAGCAGTGGACCTCAAAAAGGCTAATGATGATGATGATGATGATGAAATAGTAAATTTGGAATTTAAAAGTAATTCAATATGTCTTAGTTATAATAAAGGTACATTAGTATGCATATCATTATTGTTATAGACAGGTGAACGTCGCTACAGTTAGTTCTGTTTATAAACCAATTGCACTTCAAAGTGAGTGGTCCGTGTGTTCGTATACGTGCATGTCTGAATTGGTGCAGTGCATCCTATTCGCTTTGAGGACACAATCACCATTAAGTTAAAGGCTAATTAAGCCTCTGAGAAACTTACTTGTCTCCTGACGTGGTAGTAGCTAACTTCAGGACGCTCACAGCTTAATTTATCAGCGGAAGCGTTATATGATGAGATATAAAATCACGACTGCAATTTTGTTAGTGTACTGCTAGATTGTTTTTTTTTTAATGTATGTATAATTTGCTTAAAATTGATTAAAAAAATGATATTATATGAAGTTATTTATTAGAAATACAAAAAGAAGTTTCCCATCAATAGTAAGAATCTGTAATATGCTGTTAATATCGTATTTAACAATTTTTATGATGAAAATAGTTCAGTAATACTGTCTTTAATTTTATACCCAGAAGGTGGTTGTGTGATGAAAGAGAAACATGATAGATTTACGCAGTTTGCTGCATTAATGGGCTGGTTTAACCGGTGAAATATGACAACCTTAAATTACCCTAAAGTGACTCATATTATATCCCCCGCTACAAACAATGCAGTACTGATACTAACGCTAACTTATGAATATCGAAAAGCAAGTAAGGTATGTAAGAATCGTTCTTTATGGAGGTCTGTTCTCTCTACCTACCCCGTAAGGGACTTTTGGTGAAGTTGTATGTATGTTTGAATGAATGAATGAATGATAACTCTTTATTTGCACACCATTAACAATATATCAGTTTTTACACTAAATTATAAATAAGTCTTATAGCTATGTACAAAAGGCGGCCTTATCGCTAAGAGCAATCTCTTCCAGGCAACCTTTTTGGTAGATATTTTGTTTGGTAGATATATACTTATTAAAAAGCAATCAATAGCCGCTCGCCGTTTGTATTTTGCGTCAAATCAATGGGGTCTCAACGTTCTTGCAGGCAAATTGTTTCGGTTTTATGGCAAGTCATGTCAATTAAGTGACTATTTAATGAGACCTAGTAATCAACATTTCTACAACTTGTTGCTTCTTGTTTTAATTAGGATATTTTTATAAAATATATTTTATAACTATAAAAAGACAATGAACGGCAAGCAACAGTAATGTACTCAGAAACTTTGTAAACCGCTTATGAATTCAGAGGTCGCAGGTTCGAATCCAGCCAGTTTTATAACCTGCGACACCGATGACTTTTCGAAATTTTTTTCGAAAGTTATGTGTGATACATATAGATGAATGAAAATTAGATTCACTACCTATTCTATTAGGGACGTTAACATATCGAGTCGAGGTTTAACAGCCACTACTTACACCTTTGAGGTAGAAAAAGGCGTGAAGTTATGTTATGTTATGTAAACTTGGTGAAATTTCCACTCTGTATGGCGATGTTAATCCTCTCGGTGAAATATAAGCCAGCCTCCTGTTCACTTAAGGCATTGATCAGTTGCGCAATCTCTGTATCTAGAGAACAAGCTCTTGGACCCCCTGTCCCTAGAGCTTTAACCCCAAATGACTTAAAAAACATATTCACTAACGAGATTTCTGGGCAAATATTGTTTGAACTTTTTTACGCATACAATATCATATAGTATAATATTATCCCGTTGGGACAGTCCCAGGTTCGAATTTCGACATACACCAATTACTTTTCTATTAATAAAATTGTACAAATTTTATTCAAGGAATAGCAATAAACAATTTGTTTTTTATTTTTATTTATTCTTTTGAAAGACATCATCCCCATTTCTATTAGGTGATACGAAGTAAATGTGTTGTGTACATGTTTTTTTTGACACAGCGCCTTCTAGTTTTCCAAGCTAAGCAACTAAATGCTTATATTATGGAAACTATATAACGGATATTAATACATATAAACTACTGCCTCGGTAGCCCAGTGATCGAGCACACGGCTTCTGATCCAGCGGCCCGGGTTCGATTCCTGACACTGGCTCACACCAATGACTTTTTGAAATTGTTTTCGGATGTTATGTGTGATAAATATCGATGACTGAAAACTTTGTGCCCGGTACGGCAATAGGTTCGCCACCTATTCCATTTGGGACGTAAACATAACGGCGAGACGAGGCTTAACAGCCGCTGCCTACATCTTCGGGTAACAAAAGGCGTGAAGTTATGTTATGTATGTTATGTTATCATTATTCCGAATAAATTATATCTAACAAATTCAGGCGAATAACCGTTTTTATAATAGGCTTATGCTTGTTTGACTTTCACAAGCCAAGGGTTTAGATGTAATTGCAAAGCTTGACCTAACATTAGTGTCACAGAATTCTCTGAGGCACGGCCATCCGAAAATTTTGGTCACTGGTCATTCAGCGTGAAATTACTTGACCTCAACAATATCAAGACTTGTTGAGATTCGTGCGGTCAGTACTTTTGCATATTCTCTGAATTACATTTATATTGAATACTATTTTAAGGTAGGTAGTTTATAGATTAAAACAACTTTTAGGATTGTATCGCGTTTATTTATTATTTATTTTTATTTCCCGACGTTTCGAACTCTTTACAGAGATCATTTTCACGAGTATGAACAAAAAGATGGTAGTTGTTCAAAAGCTATCTTAATTGATACAGAGAGCACCCACTTTTTGGAAATAAAAATCAAAAAGTTGATGTTAAAAATATGATTTTTACTATTGGTAACCCACATCAGACCATGAGAACAAAAGTTAAATACTTATTTATAAGATGCATTAATACATCCTGCCTCTAAAGATCCTTTTGAGGCAGGATGTATTACGATACAATCCTAAAAGTTGTTTTAATCAATGAATGAGATTCGCGAAAATCTTAGAAACAAATAGGTAGTTTATAATAATCAAACGTACTGGTTTTAGAAGTGGTATGTACTGATGTTAAATATATCAACCTGGTGACGAAATTAGAACAAATTATGACAATTAGCAGAAGGGGGCTAAGAAAAATTACAGGCTAACATCATCTATAGTTGCATTTTCCTCCTAGTGAAAGATATAGCGTCTTTGAAAAGATTCTCAAGGAGGGTTGACGTTATAAAAGCACAGCCAAAACTTTTGACAGTGGGGATAGTTCGAAAGGATAACGTCATGTTGTGCCGACGCCAGGTAGAGGAAAAGGGCAGGAAAATGATGACTGGCATGTGTTAAAATATTAAAATCAACTAAATAGTCTGTCATTAATATTTCTGGATTAAAAATGCGCTATAATAAAATTAAATTATTTACAAATTACGTATTTTTCTTATAACTCTACTAGACACTTGAGTTATAAATTAAAGTAATGTAAGTTTCTCGTAGATTTTTTTACACATAAATCTTATCAGTTTTCGAAGAAGTGCATATAAAACTTACCAAAATTCGGAATACTGCTCTTTTACGTACCTGCAGACAAGTAAATGAAAACACATTTATTTTAAACTAATAACAAAGGGAATTTATTAAATGTAATGATAAATTTATTATTATTTTTGTTACAAACAGTTTGTAAGATAAATAAAACACCGTATAATCCTAAAAGCCATCGCCGTCGTTTGGTATACGATAGCGTATCTCTGCCTGCCCCTCGGGGATGCTTTGTAGGGATTACAGCCTTGACGCTCATTAATTTTAATTCTAAACGCCGTAAAAATGATCTAATTATAATTTATTTACATTATTTAGTATTGTTTTCTTACAACATTTGCATAGGGTCGTAATTTTTATGAGTTTGAATAAGAGTTTAATAAATAATAACAGTGGTAGAGTGATGCAGTTAGTTGAATGAATGGGCCGGCTCGACCGGTGAAATACCACGATCTCTTGGAATATCGACTTGAAGTGGCTCCAGCCGCGTTTCGTTTGGTGAGAGAGGTACCTCCTACTTCCTTCAAGGCTGGTTACGCACCAGGGTGACCCAGTTGCTCGTTTACCCTCCTATCCCATCAAAAAATATATATTCGAACAGTACCTAATTTTGAAGTATAGCCATATTATAAAATCATAGTACTGATTAATATATGAAGTTAGGTATTAGTTAGTCACAGATTTCCCGTACTATCTTATGAACGTTATATTTTGACAGCCGTCAAATTTTATTATAACAAATGAAATAAAAAATGGAGCCTTGAAAGATATAAATAAAAAGTTAAACTTATAAATTTAAAAGTCTCGGTGGTCCAGTGGTCGAGCACACGGCTTCTTATCCAGAGGTCCGGGTTTGAATCTTGACACTGACTCACACCAGTGACTTTTCGAAATTATTTTCGGAAGATAAGTGTGATAAATATTGATGACAGAAAACTTTGTGCCCGGTATGGCAATAGGTACGCCGCCTGTTTAATTTGGGACTTAAACATAACGGCGAGACGCGGCCTAACAGCCGCTGCCTACACCTTCGGGTAATAAAGACGTGAAGTTATGTTATGTTATCATTACATAGTATAAAACGAAGTCACTTTCCGCTGTCTGTCCTCTTATATGCGTATATCTTTAAAACTACGCAACGGATTTTGATGCGGTTTTTTTAATAGTTAGAGGGTGTCAACGGGGTAGTTTTGATCTATAATTCATATATATATGATGTTGTAAAGAAACGATAATTTTCGAGATTTTGCACTTTGACGGCAAATGCTGGCTGAACCCTAAGTTATAGATCAAAACAATGTTCTACATTATTAAACACCTTCAGAAGGTCTACAAAAAAGTCCGCGGGGGGGCATATGTCTATCTCTTAATGATAACCCACAATGACCATTTTTGCCAAATGCCGAAACGCGTGCCGATAAATAGCACAAATT
The DNA here is from genome assembly GCA_905147225.2 of Euproctis similis. NCBI lineage: Eukaryota > Metazoa > Arthropoda > Insecta > Lepidoptera > Erebidae > Euproctis > Euproctis similis. Next base: position 7,747,569 of record LR990114.1, read on the forward strand.
GAACTTTTTAAGATCCAACTTTTACTCATTTATTACTTTTGATGCGGAACAAAGTTCGCCGGGTTAGCTAGTATGTTATAAATTTAACCGAATTGTTTGTATAAGTAAAGGCGTATCGTGATAAATATGAATAAAAAAAAACACCAATTTTATTCACTGATTTGAATGAAGTTTCAACAGATTCAAATATTATCATTATTAATTTAATACACTAACTCGCAAAGAACTGAAATATCGATATCCACCGAGTTAGTAAAAAAAAAACTTTTACCGACACATAATCATAATAAATTTGAGTTATAAAGAATGTCGTCGATAACGAAGTTGGTAAGTGTATTTTTGATTTACTTTTTTAACCCAATCATCTCCATGTGACGGTAATGTACCAACTTCCATAAGTTGAGTAAGCATCAAAGTAAGAAACGAGTTTTACATACAGTGCAAATTTCAGAGGATGAAAGCAATATCACGCTGAAGCCTCTTATTATGAGCTATGGTATATCTTGCTATCTTATTTCAATTTATACGCGCCATTGATTGCAGATGCCTCAAGCGGTCTTCGTTTGCACTTGCCGTGAGTAACAAGGACACAACTATAAAAAGGCTAACGCTCTAGAGTGGGACAGTATTATATTTTTCAACGAGAGATTCGAAAAATATCGGAAAAAGTTATCGCATCAAAGTCTCGGCGCCTGTAAAGGTCTCATTAAAACTGTTCTTGGAGAAAGAATTCCGTCCAATTTATATGACAGTCGGCGGTGGATCGGCCCGCCAAGTAAATAGACGACATTTTTCGGGGCAACAGTCTTTTAAATGAAGTTTAATCAGGTTTGCTTATTTTAACTCTCTAATTATGGTAATTAACTATAAAAGTTTGTTTTATAAACGTTTTAACGGCAATATTGAAGGGACTTGGGTATTATTTCTTTTGCAAGTTTACGTTGCGAAGAAAAAAAAACGGGTAGCTATTTGTTAAGTTGCGAAAGAGGAAAAAGTGAACTGCCAAGAGGAACAAAGGGAAACATGTCAGGGAAGAAAATGAGGGAGAATATGCGGGAAGGTGAAGATGAAATGAGTAATCTGTACTTGTTATAAAATTGTAACAAAGCTTTGTACGTACATTGGAGATATTGGAGAAAAATTAATGTGAAGGATGGTTACTGGTTTTAAAAATTAGGTCAGTGTGTTTCTATGTATTTTAATAGATATGATATTGTAGTCACAACGATTTTTAACTTAAATTATAGTCGCCATTTTAACATTTAATTTATTGCAGCAAAAAATGTTGGGATACCAATCTAAAACTACTGAACATCTATTGATGAAATTTTCAAACCTTAACAGACATATAGTTAGTAGATTAGTTTCCCCATAATTAGATGTTAATACAATAGTATGTATAATAATTTTTATACTATTCTATGCATTAAAATTCGTTAACAAAAACAAGTATTGTTAATAAATAATCGTTATCAAAGCTATGTTAATAACATATATACATACAGAAGTATTGGTAAATGAAAATCTAATTTTCAGTATTAATATGTATCGTGTCTGCCGCGATCACAATGTACACATATTAGATAAATGTTTGACGCTGTTACATCAATATCCTGTCGTGAATTTTCCATACGAGAAACACACACACAACACATCAAACATAACCAGAAATGTTTACGTATATATATAAATAAAAAAATGTATATTTGTTCAACAAATCTGCGAGCGCCCGCTGAAAATATTGACAAGAAAAAAAAAAATTCATCCCCCAAGAAAGGTATGTACCTACAGAGTTTCGGGTGTGGTTACCTCCTACCACAACCAGAGGAAACTTTTTCCCCGTCATCTGTCAATACCGCGCATCTAAGGATTTACTTTTAAAGTATGTCATTATATATTTTTTTCTCTTTATACATATATATCTGTATAATATGTTATGTCGTGTGGGCAAAAATGTACTTATTTCGCGCTCCGTTGATCTGAAAATTTGACATCAGCGCAAGTGTGAAGGCGTATGTCGTGTTAGAGGATGTTAAATTTACGAGGTTCAGTTTATAAAACCTATATCGACGACCTCTTCACTTCCGGTTTTTACGGTCAGCGAATTATATTCATGAAATAAAACAACGCTGGTTCCCCCTCCATCTCGTGTCAGTAGCCGGTGCACCGGGTACGTATGTGTCAAAGGCTTTTATTTTGACCGCTATAGTTGCATATAGTTTTGCCCTTCTCCGATTTTATGCCGGAATTTGTTTTGAAACCGAGTGAAATTTGAAATTGCGAAACGTATTCAAAGCATATCTCGTTATTATTAAAAAAGTTGTTCTAAATTATTAGGTATAAATATTTCTGTGTTATTATTTCTTTAGTTAGTAATTGCTTGAACAAATAGAATTCACTCTTATAAATTCAAAGGTGTAAGTGGCTACAATTATACCTCAAGACGTTAGAATTTCATTAATTATACTATAATTTGTTCTCCGCTTCTGATTTAGAATTCGCGGATTCGATTCCAGGCTCACTAATGCGTTCTCAGAATTCTTTTCGGAAGTTATGTGTGACAGACATTGACAACTTTGTGCCCGGTGTATGGCGATAGGTTCACTACCTATTGTATTTGGGACATAATGTAACGATTCAACGAGTCGAGGCTTTAACAGCTGCTGCCTACAGCTTCGGGTAGAAAAAAGGCGTGAAGTAAGGTATTTTTACATTTTGTCAAACAAAGTCGATGTTAATCCACACTATTATTATTCCTTATTTGTTAATAAATTTTCGTGTAAAACATTATTTCATAAATTCGTGTTAATTTCATATTAAAGTCAATTACGGTTTTAATTATTTTTTATCGGAGGTTCAAGTGGATCCAACCCTCGCGCGGCGCCATGCGTCGGTTGCGTGTGAACTCTGAATACTTAGCATTCATTGCACGCCTCGCGAACGCTGTCAAACACTTTATTATTGTTGTCTATGCTATGTTTTTAAACGACACTACAATGCTTACAAATTATACGTGATCCTTTCAGCTTGATATATCTTTATACTAAACTAAACGGTTGAATAATCATTTTAATTCTAATTTCCCAACACTAAATTTAATAAGTTTAGTGGTAGGGCACAATTTCAGTATTTAGCGCAGCTAACTTTAAAGTAGAGGTGGGGAGGCAACATCTCTCGAAAAACCGAGGAACGATTGGAAAGAAATGAAGAGATTGGAGAAATTTTAGAATGGTGATGACCTAGTGAAAACAGCAGGGAGTCGTTGGATGTCAGCGGCAAAGGACCGAGAGTGATGGCGTGCTAAGGCCTACGTTCAGCAGTGGACAGATCTGATGGTGATGAACTTGTCCTAAAGTTTTTGCTGTGAGCCAGGCTTCAAACTCGGACCCTTCAAAATATCAGAAACCCTCTCACTGATAAGTCAGCAGTTCAGTTTTATCAATGCACCATCATATCTTATTTTCACAATTGACTATGTGATATAAATAAATCGTATTCATACGTATTAATTATTGATTGAAATATAGAAACACAACCTATCCAGACATAAAGCAGTTAATGCTTTATTCGAAATCTATTTATAGGAGTGTGTCACATCGTTCGTTTCATAATGTGCTTGGGGTATATAGAAACCTTTTCACGCACGGGTTGAGACCCAACAAACTCAGATAAAAGGGGTACGTCGGACCCCGAAGAGGATCGGATTAAATATAGTCGCGAAACTCAGGTGATGGGCCTCGGACCATCGACAATACGTTTAGTGAAATAGACTTTTGACATCAAAGAGATCAGACCTGGCAGAGGCCAGAGCGTTTCCGTTACTTTGTGTTTTATTTTATGGCTGTACAATTGTACGTATTGTTTCGTAGAAGCTTCTAGTAATACGTTGCTAAAATTGGACACTATGAATTTTGTAATATTGTACGTTGTTAAAAATACAGATTTAAAAAAAATAGCATAATTTATATTCATATACAGACTTAGAAAAAAATGCCTAGCTTATTTTTTTCTAATAATTTCAATAGCTATTGATTTTGGAGAAGATTACATTGATCTTTTTCACAGCTTCAAGAATAACTGAAAATAGATCTTTGTTTAGTAAAATTTAAATAAGGGATATATTCTAAGACTTCTTTGCAAATAATAGCGTAACCTAATCTTATGATTTCGTTGCTAGTGTACCTACGTTTAATATTTTATAGAGAGTGGAGTTTGTTAATTACAGTAAACTTGCAACTTTTGCATTTTCCGTTTATAATGAACACAACCTTTGGAGTTTAACACCTTTTGTAATTAATACAGAAGATAACATTTTGTCAAGAATCTAACATTACTGTGTTCTCGACGCATCATTAGATCGCTTTGACACTCGAGATGTGCTCAGAGTGTTTACGTTACATAATTATGTAAGGCTCTATGTAAGGCTCATTAATGGTAATGTTACATAATTTTGAACGCAACTTAACAGGCGGTATAGTGTCAAGAAGATGCGTTCATAAACCTGATATATGCCTTAAAACTACCACTTATTGTATATTTTAGATTATGTCATTATTTTCTTAAGTTGAAGACTTGTAATGTCGTAACAGATGTAAAAATAAATGTGTTAATAAAAATATAGAAAATATTTTCACAGTTATAAACAATTGTCGCACATAAATTTAGAAAAGATTACTGAGGAGACATTGCAGTGATATTTATTCGATTTAAGTACCGTCATACATCAAAAATCCGAGTATCAATCCATTAAAAAATAGAAACGACTAAATAGATTTTTAGTAATTTAAATCGATTAATATAATCTATATATATATAAGAGATTTCCACCTATATATTGACTTATCACGATATCTCTGGAACCATAAGGCGTAGCGACTTGAAATTTGGTAGGATTATTCCTTTCGCCGAGTAGAGGTCAGCTAAGAACGGATTTTACGAAATTCCACCCACAAGGGGGGTTGCGGGGGTGTTAACAATGGAAAATTCCCATTTTTAACCTATAGCTGCTATCGACTTCAAATTTGTCGAAGATATTGCAGTATTAACATAGCGGGGCAGCAGTTATTACTTTTGATGCGAAACAGAGTTCGCCGGGTCAGCTAGTTCCATATAAAATGAACTCGATCTTTTAAATATATATAAAAGTAACAATTTTGTTTTATATTAAATTTCTGACAGCAAAATTCTATTTCGTGTACACCGTGTCTCATAAAACATAGTATCTACACAGCATATAGTTTTCTATTGAGTTGCTCACATAATCGGGAGTGCACGGAGGGCCCCAGAGTCAATTTGCATCACGGCGGGAGGTCGACCTTCGGGACAACTACTCTCAATATTTTACGTGTGGTATACTGGGCAGGTGTGAAAAGGGACGAACATATATAGACACGGAACTTAATATATTGGTAGAAATAAATAGTATCTGTTGAGAATATCGTGAAATGGTTTACAAAATTTATGTCCCGGTCTGCTGTAAGCGGAATATTCTAAGATTCTGACCCTACTTTTGTTGTCCAGGTAAAATGAATAGCTTTCTTTTTATCCCTACCGTGTTTTGGTCTTTGAATTATGAGCGATTCAAATATTGAATGATTACAGCTTAGGCTCGTTAAGTAAGATCATATTATTTTGAATTCACGGGATACTAAATTGTTGATGAAACTTAGCTTCAGTTCTGAAATATGAAACGTTCTTGAAAATGAGAATTCTTCTCTAAGCGATATTATGATTGCTTATAAACAAAAAAAAATTCAAACAAACAAACTCAACTTAATTTGATAATATTTTATGAAAGTAATTTGAGTTTGTTTGTTTGTTTGAATGTTTTTCTTTAGAGTTATAGTTAATGTAACGTAACTGGTTAGGTCATATGTCAGTTAGATGTAGCCTTGGCAAACAGTTATTCATATATTGATTCGTGTCAAAAGCCAAAAAGCACGTTTAATAATCTATATAACTGATTAATAGTTAAAAAAATCAATGCTTTGGAATGTAACTAAAAAATAATACAAAAATAATCGTCTATTGTTTCTGGTTGTTTGAGGTTTAAAAAAAAACCCCAGAATACAAATAATAGCTTATTATTTTTTCCTGTCACTAAAAAAAAATGAATGTACGAACCTCGACAATTGTCTCTTTCGAGAATCTTTTATTTAAAAGATCAAGTGTGGCCATGGGCGAATATCTATTGCAGAAATAAATCAACTAACCAATGCAATAATAGTGGCGGTCAGGAAAATTTGCCGGCCAGAAATAAAACGTACCCTTTGAAAAGAAAAGCAAGATTGATAGAGGTTGGACGATGAAGTTGATACGGATGTTATGTAAAATATCACTATACTTTCATGAAAGGCGTCACAGGATATTGAAGTTTTTGCTATAGAATGTGTCATTGTATAGAAATATCCGTTCATATTGAATAGTTGTATACTTAGAATAATATTATAATTTGTAAGATGATTTAAGTTTTAAGATTGTTACAATTATAAGAAGAAATACAATAATAATAATATCTTGGACACAATATACACGGCGCCCTCTAGTTCCAAGCTAAGCAATTAAATGCTTGTGTTATGGATAGTAGATAACGGATATAAATACATATATACTTTTTTTTGTAAATACATAATTATAATACATAAAAAAACACCCAGACACCCCAGAAATATTCATGTTTGTCACAAATATTTGTGCTCGGGTGGGAATCGAACCCCCGACCTCATTGCTTCAGCCGGTAGTTTTTACCAATGTGCCACGTTTACAATATATAGGCTGAGGCTGAGGCTCAGGGTGGTTTTAGAAACAGACGAGGGTGTATGGACCAGATTTTTTCACTCCGCAACATTGTGGAGAAACAACTGGCTGTTATCCGGAAGGTTTTCTCCAGTTTTGTGGATCTGGAAAAAGCGTTTGACAGGGTATTACGAAAGGATCTGTGGGACACCCAGGCTACGGGGTGAGCGCCGCGCTGCTGCATGCTGTGGAGTCCACTTTTGAGGGCTGCACAGCCTGTGTGCGAGTTGGCGCCGGCTTGTCCCCATGGTTTGACGTCAATATCGGCGTCAGACAGTTCTGTCCGCTCGACTGTTCATCCTGTACCTAAACAGTTGTCTCCAGAGAGTGAGATCGATGAATGTAGGGATGCGGATGGGTGACCTAGTTGTGAGCTGCCTGCTTTACGCAGATGACGCCGTGCTCTTAGCCGAATCGCCTTCGGACCTGCAAACACTAGTCACTACTATGAAAGATGATTGCATGGTTAAAGGCCTGCAGTTGAATGCTGCGGAAACAAAAGCTATGGTATTTGAAAGGGAGGAATCCAGAACGGATTCAAGGATAACGGTCGATGATGTAGTGCTGGAACAGGTGAATGAAATTGTATATCTTGGATGCGCTTTTAGTAGGGATGGAAGGTATACCGCGGATGTAAAAAGACGAGTGGCGATAGGGAACAGCGTAAATGGAGCGTTGGGCAGATTCCTGGGCGCACAAAACATTAGCAGAAAAGCCCAGCTAGCCATCCACAATGCAGTCCTGATCCCAACGCTAACTTATGGAAGCGAGAGCTGGGTATGGTAGAGTGTGCATGAAAGTAGGATAAACGCGGTAGAAATCTAAGAGTGGTAGAGCCAAGCAGTTCGCTGCATGAATGGGCCGGCTCGACCGGTGAAATACCACCACCTCTCAGAAGATCGACGTAAAGTGGCTCATGCCGCGTTTCGTTCGGTGAGAGAGGTACCCGGAGGCCCATCCCCCTTCCCCATCCCTTCCTATCCTACTCCTTTAAAGGTTGGCAACGCAACTGTAACACTATATGTGTTGCAGGTGTCCATGGGCGGCGTTGGTCACTTAACATCAGGTGACACGCCTGCCCGTTTGCCCTCCTATCACATAAAAAAAAAAAAAAAAAAAAAAAAAAATGAGGGCACTGCGGAGAGACTCTCGCTGACCGCGTCGAAAACAAGGTTGTAAGAAAGGAAGTTGGATTGAAATAGAGTGTCGGTATAAAAGTAAGAAAGGGCATGCTCCAATGGTTCGGACATGGAGAAAGAATGATGTGATGCAAGAATGACTAAGCAGTTATAAAATGCAAAAGCGGATGGATGTGGGAGTCGAGGACGGCCAAGACACACATTCTAAAACCAAATAGAACGTGTTCTGGAGGAAAGTGCTGTTAGGAGCCTCAAAAATCGACGTGCGTGCATGAAAATGGTTATGAAAGTCAACGAAGCGAGTGAGGCGTGTAAGAATCGTGCCTTATGGCGCTCCGTTCTCTCTGCCTACCCTGCAAGGGATTTGGCGTGAAGTTATGTATGTACAATATATAAAATATTCTTATAAAACTAGCTGAAATCAAATTTTTCCCCATCTTGCTCTACTGGGAGTGTACCCAGAAGACTGGCCGCATTACCACGCTGAATGGCAAAGATTTTAAGATGGTTTAGTAAATGAGTTACAAATGGTATCGTTGAAATACCACGACCTCTCAGAATATCGATGGAAAATGTCACACGTTGCGTTTCGTTCGGTGAGAGAAGTATCCGGAGGCCTACTACCTTCCACATCCCTTCCCAACCCAATCCCTTAAAGGCCAGAAATGCAACTGTAATAGTATCTGTATTGCAAGTGATCCGAATAGCAGATGCCTTTTTTAATCATACTTTCGGGTCTCAATTTTTGATGTAAGTTTAAATGAAAAAATAAACTCGTTTACAACTTTTAATATACGAATATATAAGAAAATTTGCCTTCATATCGCCGAACTTATAAGTTTTTCTCGTCATTCAGTATTCAGTGACGCGAACAAAATATATCCCCAATCATATCCGCATGGGGGATTCCATCCGCAGATTGATATCTGATCCACAAGCGAGCTGGGCTCCTTGGCTTGGACTCGTGGACCGTGTTCATGTTTAAAAGTCAATATGGAAATCTTTCGTGTACTTTGATTTTAACATTGTTTCACATGAGTTTACCGACTTATTTGCCTTTTAAGAGATTTAGGTTTAGTTAGAACTAAAATCTTTGAATTAAGTTTTTTCACCATTCATCAAAGATCATGTATTATTATTCATTGCATTATTATTAATTTGACGGGCATCGTAGTGCATTCGTTAAATTACCGTCTGTCGAATCAAGGTCAGCGGGTTCGATCCCCGCCCGATTATAAGTATGTATGTAATTACAAAAGTATATTATGTAGTAATATCCGTTACCTAGTTGCCATAACACGTGCATTTACTTGCTTAGCCTGAAGTGAGAGGACGCTGTGTGTATTGTGGCCAAGATATCATTGATTATACAATATTTTGATAAGTCTGAAATTAATTAAAGTTTTTGTATTGTTTAGTAACCTACGTGATATATTATGTATAAAGTTGCAATATTATTAGATTAAATTAAAACATTAAAACCATACGGTTTATTTTACCAAACAATTGTCAGACGTCAAAAATTAAAGAAAAACGACATAATGTAAAAGTATTATCTTACATTGAGCTAAACTTAGTATAGCTTAATGTAAGGCTATATACATATTAGGCTTTATTTACTATTCGCACACAATGTTGACAATGTCCAATCAAAATGTTTTCATCATAAACATATGAGGGTAGAAAATGAAGGCAAGAAAAAAATATCAAGTGCAGCCCGCTCAAATTAAAAGTAATATTACGGATAATATTTTTCGAAATAAGCCTATTCCAATATATTTATATCATATTTAAGTGGTCAAGGGATATAACCAATTAGGTCGGCCGGAAAAACCCAATTTAGTATGATTCTTGTCAAGTATACATTACAACACTATGTTTATCGTCTAGTTATGTATAGTATGTACTGGAACGTTCGTTAGCCTTATTGTGCACGAATTGAAACGTCTAAAATATGACTTTTGCCTTCTTTCTGGAATAAGGGGGTGAACGAGTAAGCGGGTTACACGGTGGTAAGCAACAACCGCCGCCCATGGACACCTGTAACATTCTATGAATATCTGTGTCAATGACTCGTAACAGGCCGCCTGTACAACGTTTATTCGTTTATTTTTTGTATTAGTCACTCCAATTGAAATAATAATTACTACAACTCAGTGATAATGATGAACGGGAATTAACGCGACACTTTTTTAGGTAAACAAATATCTACCTTGATTAGCTTGACGTTTCGGCCAGGTTGCACTGGCCGTGGTCACAAGCAGAGCATTTATAAAAATGCTCTACATCATTACTACAAGTTTTTTTTCAAGGAGAATAAATAAAAAAAAATACTTTTCTTGCAAATTTATACCTATTATACTGTAAGTCTAGGCAGAGGTAGTTATGTCTCTGGCACAATTTTGTTAGTTATCGAAATTGGGAAAATAATTCTAATTCTAGGGAGTTATTAGTTTCAGCCAGGAACCGAATCGGACACTTCTGTATTCTGAGAGCGGCGTTGACATACACCTGAAAATTTTGACTCAAAACATAAAAATAATTGTTTGAAAGTGTCCGGGTGACCAGAAAATAATACATTGCAAATATAAATAACTAGCTGACCCGGCGAACATTGTTCCGCATCAAAAGTAATAAATGAGTACATTTTGGAAATCATGAGGTTCAATTTGTGCTCTTTATCGGCTTTAACTGCTGTCTCGCTATGTTAATCTGCAACATCTTCAAAAATATTCGTTTAAATTGCATGCTGTAAAGGGCCAGTATCATCTATATTACATGCACAATCTATTTAAGACACTTAATTGGATGAAAATTAATGCTGTTATGTTTGAATTGGCTTCGTAAATAAGCCATTATTTCTCGTAAAAAGTAAAAAAATAAAAATGCTCATTGTGGGTTATCCCTAAGAGATAGACATATGTTCTTGCAGATTTTTTTGTAGACCTTCTGAAGGTGTTTCATAATGTAGAACATTGTTTTGATCTATCACTTAGGGTTCAGCCAGCGTTTGTAATTCAAGTGTTAAATCTTGAAAATTATCATTTTTTCTTTACAACATCATATATGAATTATAGACCACCCCGTTGACACCCTCTAACTATTAAAAAAAACTGCATCAAAATCCGTTGCGTAGTTTTAAAGATATACGCATATAAGGGGACAGACAGCGGAAAGTGACTTTGTTTTATACTAAGTAATGATTGATATTTAATTTTATTGAAAATTTCCTTATTATTTATTAATTTTAATTGGTAGTGTTGTACAAATAATATAATAGCTTTGGTGTAAAATCAATATTGGTGCGGTCAGAGTAAATATTGTTCTTAACACATACACCGCTATTCATTAATTTATTTCGTCAATGAAAAAACAGGCCTTCAACATGCGAATAATTACAGCAATAATATTACTAGAAGCGTTAAAATACAGTATTATTTAGCAGGCAAACTTAATTTGTAGATTCAGTAGAAATTAGTGGTAGAGCCAAGCAGTTCGCTGCATGAATGGGCCGGCTCGATGGGTGAAATACCACGACCTCTCAGAAGATCGACGTAAAGTCGCTTAAGCCGCGTTTCGTTCGGTGAGAGAGGTATTCGGAGGCCCCCCTTCCCCTTCCTTCCCTATCCCCTATCCCTTAAAGGTCGGCAACGCAACAATTACACTATATATGTTGCTGGTGTCCACGGGCGGCGTTCGTTGCTTACCATCAGGTGATACGCCTGCTCATTTGCCCTTCTAATCAATAAAAAATAATAATTGAGATTCACCTGTTATTATATGCTGGTGATATATGAAACCAATATTAGATAAGATGCGCTTAAGAGTGTTATTATGATTTGATTATTCTTAAGTCTTCAGTTAAAATGTATTTACTTATTTGCTATAGAACCCTGTAACAGTCTTTAATAGTCTCGGTGGTCCAGTGGTTGAGCACCCCGCTTCTGAATCAAGAGGTCGTGGGTTCGAATCTTGGGTCACACCAATGACGTCTCGAAATTGTTTTTGGAAGTTATGTGTGATAAATATCGATGACTGAAAACTTTGTGCCCGGTAGGGCAATAGGTTCGCCACCTATTCCATTTGGGACGTAAACATAACGGCGAAACGAGGCTTAACAGCCGCTGCCTACACCTTCGGGTAGAAAAGGAGTAAAATTATGTTATGTTATCACTGTAAGTGATACCATAAGTAACATTGAAACAACTTTTTATGGATTATATCGCGTTTATTTAGAACTTATTATCTATTTATTCTTTTAAGGTCTGATGATCTTATATTTATTCTTATATTAATCTCATATGGTCTGATGTGGGTTACCAATAGTAAAAATCATATTTTTCACATCAACTTTTTGATTTTTATTTCCAAAATGTGGGTACTTTCTGTATCAATGAAAATAGCTTCTGAACGATTACCATCTTTTTGTTCATTACTCGTGAAAATGATCTCTGTAAAGAGTTGAAAACGTCAGGAAATAAATAGAAAATAAGTACTAAATAACATAACATAACTTCACGCCTTTTGTTACCCGAAGGTGTAGGCAGCGGCTGTTAAGCCTCGTCTCGCCGTTATGTTTACGTCCCAAATGGAATAGGTGGCGAACCTTTTGCCATTCCGGGTACAAAGTTTTCAGTCATCGATATTTATCACACATAACTTCCAAAAACAATTTCGAAAAGTCATTGATGTGAGCTAGTGTCAGGAATCGAACCCAAACCTCTGTATCAGAAGCCGTGTGCTCGACCACTAGGCCACCGAGACTTAAAGTTCTAAATAAACTGGATATAATCCATAAAAAGTTGTTTTAAAGTTATGTATGTGAGTCGCAAAAATCTAAGAAATAAATATGATACCTTAAGCATGAAATTTGCTTTGACAGATGATTTGACAGATGTCATAGTCATGGTTTGTTTATTTTATCCATTGCATTGGTTCAGGTATTTCAAAACATTTCGTGACACTTTCTGGTATAGATTCATCAGCAATCGAATTAAACTGAACCGGCTTTACAGTTAAATGTAAATTACATTCCAGTAACACGAAAACGGAATGGACACACGAGCTACGGGCAATCCGATTCATAGTATTACAGGTTTTATGATGAACCAAAAATACAGCCACAATAGATTAATCACAAACATAACTTCACCCCTTTTCTACTCGGAAGGTGTAGGTAACGGCGGTTAAGCCTTGACTTGACTCATGGAGGAACCTTTTGCTATACACCGTGTGAGCCTGGAATCCCTCCCGTGACTTCTGAATCAGAAGCGGGGAGCTCGATCATTGAACCACCGAGACTACTTAAGACATACATAATCACAAGCCATTCACTATTAAAATTTGTCTATATTAGACATTTCTAGTGTCCAATTTTGTAACGCATAAAGAATCTATGTAACGCTTTGTCAGATATTTGACTCAATGACTCGTACAAAAGGCCGCCTGTACAACGTTTATTCGTTTTTTAAAAAAAAAACAAAAAACTCCAGTTGAAAGCGTGAACGGCAAATAAACACACTCTAATTGGAGCCTTTTTTAATCAACTTTTTTATTTAATCAAATTTATATTTGGGAATCATCTTTTTTGTTTTCAATGTGGAAACATAATGATTACGTATTAGTTATTAGGCAATAATAGGTATCGTACCTATATATCATTGTATAGTATAAAATAAAGTCGCTTTTCGCTGTGTGTCATAAATATGATTAAATCTTTGAAACTACACAGCGTATTTTGATGCGGTTTTTTTAGTAGATGAAGGGTGTCCACGGGGTGGTTTTTACCTAAAATACATGTATTATTTCTTACTTTTGCTGCGGAACAAAATTTGCCAGGTCGGTAGTATCTTATATCTCACAATATTGAAAATGTATTCCGAACAGTTCTTGAGGTTAAAGCATTGAAACAAATAAACGTACACTTTGCTTTCGTCTTGAAGTACTATAAATTATCTCTAAGCAAAATAAATTACATAAGAACAGGAACTACATACATATAATATGTATTCTAAAGAATTGAATATAATAATGATAATATGATAAATAGTAAAGAGAGAGAGAGAGAGATGAAGATAATAAAATCATCTTCATTCGGGGATCAAACATCAGAATATATTGCTATAAGCCCTGTGATAAGTATACAAGTTTCAGTTTATATACACTAAAACAACATATATATGTATAACTTATTTGCCAAACATAAATATACCAACGGATTTATATACATTTGTATATTTATATATATATACGCGTAATGAATATAAATTGGTTATCATAATAATTTATTATGTTAGACCTGTTGCTTTACGTTCGTGTTTGTTATAAAATTCTACAAGACTTTTTTTCATATACGAACGATATATTTTATATTATAACGTTACACGTTGTTGTATATAATTTAAATTAATTACACATTTTTTTGTTAATTTTGGTTACATAAACTTTTACATTTTAAGTTTTTTTTTTATCACAAATGCTTGTATTAAAAAAACTAGACAACGAATAATAATACCTATACACTTTATTTTTTTAAATATATTTCTTTAAATATATAAGAAAAAGTCCAAGTTTATCAATAAAGATTTTATTTGTGAGTTGCAGTAAACTCGATACGTTTTCCAAGTGTTTATATTGTTAATATGACTTCATAGAAAATATTTTTCCAGATACAACAAGCTATTGTGTCAAGCAATCTAACGTACAAGTCTGATGAAGTTACCAAAATAAAAATTAATTTAAAAGAGAAAAATATTAGAGAGAGACGCCCTACCGTCTGAGGGTTGTGAGAAGATAATATCGTCCAAGATGACCGAGTTATAATTACTTTTTATTTTCATGTCGTTGCGCAAAATTAACTGTGATCTTGGTTAATGAGTTTTATTGATTGTGCCAAATGATTTCTATAATGGAATATAAGACTTAACTACACTATATATAACAAAAGATATTATAAAGGTAACATAGGTTCATAAATTCATGCAGTGAACATAGGAAGAAATAGGCAGCAATACCAAAAAAATTCATTCGAACAAGAATAGGTGAAATGTGATATGTTGGGCACTTTTGGTTACAGCTATAGATAAAAAACAGTCATAGATACAAAAACAATTAATGCTGTTTAGAAAAACGTTCACGTGTTAAAAAAACCAAGCTGATGTGCTTACATATTTATATACTAAAAGCATTATTATTTTTTTAAATATTTTTTCTCGTTGTAGATTAAAATAATATCTTAACATTACGAGATAACTCAGTGATATCGCAATCAAAACTATTTAATCGGCTGACGAATAATAATAACAAAACAATATTTTTATAGTTTTGAGAATTACAAGTTTTATATGACTGGCAGTTAAATAATAAGTGCTCATAATATCAGGCTGTATACAGCTTTGGACGTTTGCCAAAAGTGCGAAAAAAAAACAACTTTTTTTTATAACATTCAACTAAGATGGTATGATGAAAATTACAGACGCAGGGGGCAGTTCAAATTGCGAGAGTGGGTTTAAATTTGCAATGAGAAGTTCAAATTGTGGGGGTACCTTCTCGATAAGAGAAATTATTTTTAATTCGATAACAGTGGTCATGATTTTTTTTTTTCACTCGTACCTACTGTTTTCCTTATTTAGGTCATGGATTTGTTTAAAAATATTATTATTGATAGTTGGTTCGTTTGATATTGGCGTGAATGTATCAAATTTAGAAATACTAGTTTGCTGCACAATTTCGAAGTAGTCTTTAGTTTTACAACCTTTTCTCTTGAAACAAAAAGGTTTGCTTATATAATACTGATTTATAATAAGTTAATATTGCCTTTGTATCTGTATTTCTTAAATATTTATACAATTTTAATTAAAAAAAAAAATAAACTGCTTCAAAAGGATGGTTATGCTTTTGAGTCTATTGCTTTAAATATAACCGTGGTCTATGTTGATAACACATAACATAACTTCAGGTCTTTTTTCGACCCGAAGGTGTAGGCAGTGGCTGTTAAGCATCGACTCGCCATTATGTTTACGTCCCAAATGGGTGGCGAACCTATTGCTATACCGGGCACAAAGTTTCCAGTCATCGATATTTATCAAACAGAACTTTCGAAATTAAATCCGAAAAGTCAAATGATTTGAGTCCGCGATCTCTTGTATCAGGAGTGGACTGCTCGATCAATGGATCACCGAGAATACCGGTCTATGTTGATGAATGAATTTTAGTAAGTATTGTGACAATTCCTAGTAAAATACAAAATCTGCGCGTTTATTATGGGATAGTTATCAGTTAAATCATCAGTTATTATTTTAGATTTCCTTATTTGACGCATAAAAGGTATACATAAAATATACATCTTATTATCGACCTTAACAGGAAAAAAACAACATAGAGATCGTTTCCAATAGTCATTAATCCATGTTTATTTGTACAGCCTGTATATTGTACACTCTGTATATTGTCCAACCCCCACACGCCTCACTACAGTAAGGATACACATTTTGTTTTATCTACTTTAATGAAAAAGTAGACTGAAACTTTTTTTATTATTTTTATTTCTGTTTTTTTTTAAATATATTTCATTGTCATAAACTGACATAATAAATGTTAAATGAACAGTATTTAAATACTAAAGATGAATCGTGTTGAAAAATAAGTTGATGTCTTTCTTACCTCTTGTGATTATTTTTGAGAAACAATTTCTTTTATGTGATTCGAGAGAAACGAGCAAGTGGGTCATCTGATGGTAAGTATCCCTGGTATGGTTCCCTTTCTCCTCCCTGTCTCTCACCGAACAAAATGCGGTACGAGCCACTTCACGCTGATATTCCGAGAGGTCGTGGTATTTCACCAGTCGAGCCGCCCCTTTCATACAGCAAGCTTCAAGACTCTACTAATATTAAATGAAAAACTCAGCTCAGTAGCAAAGATAATTACTTTTAACAACTAGTCTTCACTAATGTTATTTTGAAGGGACAATTCGTTTCAATCTATAAACTCTGCATGTAACTTTGTAATGCTTAAGTGATAAAAATCTTGGAAATAAGTAAAGTATGTCCTGATGTTTTTAGTGTTCAGCGGTTTTTATCTACCCCTTAAGTGGCTCGGCGTGAACTTATTTATATTATGTAAAAATAAACGACTACTATACTACTATATTATTATTTAGTTTTTGCGTGTTCGTTTTTGTAATAAACCGTAGTGTTTCCCGTTTCCGGGTACGGTACGGTACTTTCCCTCTTGTCCCACGGGTGTCGTTTAAGGCGACTAAGTAATTGTTCGAGGGATGGGCAGCGTTTACCCCGCACAGTAGAAACGTCTAGTTTTTGTGAAATGTTTCGTTCAACTTATATATTGTACAAGAATTTGTGACAACAAATGGAATATATATAGATATTTGACGGGCCTCGTGGCGCATTGGTAAAACTACCGGCTGCAGCACTGAGGTCGGGGGTTCGATTCCGACCCGAGCACAAATATTTGTGACAAACATGAATATTTGTGCGGCGTCTGGGTGTTTTTCTATGTATTATAAGTATGTATTTACAAAAGAAAAGTGTATATGTATTAGTATCCGTTATCTAGTATCCATAGCACAAGCATTTAGTTGCTTAGTTTGGAACTGGAGGGCGCTGTGTGATTTGTGTCCAAGATATTATATAAAGATATTAAAGATATTATATATATCTTGAGAAACTTCAGAACCGTATAAATATTTGATATAATTCAACTATACAAAATGAATTATGGTATTTTGAATGGAAATAAATAGAACATCCTTTCGTAAGAATTTCAGGAAATAATCTAGCATAGTTGTTAAGATTCGAAAGCTAAAGAAGTATGGTTATATTTAAATCAAATAAAAAATACGTCTTTATAATATCGATCTAGATTTCTAGCGAGCTAGGTTTCTTTCTGTACTAGATAAATATTAATAAAGTTATAGGTAGACTGAAAATTAACCTTTATTCTTAAGCAGTGAGATAGAGAGAGAGAGAGAGTAAGTTCTAGTAAGAAATACTAAGAATACCGCTGCTATTTTAATAATTTCGAGTAAAGAATGGGAGCCGAGTATGTAAGAGTCAGTTTTTTCAGAATACTCTGTCCTACCTACCCCGCGACGGGTGTATAGCGTTAAGTAAAACATGAAATCCAATACAACAGGGTAACATGTTGCATGAATTTCAAATATTAATTAAGTAGAGGACTTTATTGAATTTCGTATAAAACAAAATATCATTGATATTCATAAGGCATAATGACTTATAACAATAGCGCCACGACTCATACAAATATTACTGCATTGTGCCGTAGTTGACAAATAATAACGGAATCATTTTTATCACCTAAATACAGCAATATTCCAGGTAGCGAGTGTTTATTGTATGTATGCAAATAATTCTATAGTAACGATCGGGGAATTAAAATATTTATTTATCGGAATGTTTTATTGTATAAATATACAATATTTCATCATAATATATACTGTAATTAGATTGTTTATTATGTAATTATGCTTTCAGTTGCCTAGGTGATAAAGGAATAAGTATACCTGGCTCACTTCAATGCCTTCTCGGAAGTTATGTGTGATATCTATTGATGAATAATAAATAATATGCCAGATATATGGCAATAGTATCCGTCATTTATTATTTCGCGGACAAATTACTAACTCGGCATGATTCATATTGCCTACAACTTCGGATATTAAATGCTTGAAGCTACACATACATTTAACACACATGAAAGAAATAGAATAATAGTTCGAAAACTTGATTCTAAAAAAATAAAATTGATTCTTGTTTCAAAAACGTACTCATTCTGAATGGAGATTTGTCCATTCCTTATTATTTGAAATATATAACAATCGACAATAAATAAAAATATATTCAGCATTTAAAAGGTATTGTTTAAATGTTTTCGAAATAACATAACGACGTCGTATAGAAGCAGCAAACAGTGTGCATCGCGCTTACCCACAAACAGTTCGGGTGTAAGCAATTATTGTAATTGGCGTTTGAAACGGGTGCAGCCAGCCGGGCAGCCTATGCAGATATTATAATTTATACATATATGAATATATTTTACATATATTGAATTAGAAATAACCTTCGTTTCGTTTGTTGAAGTGGAACTCCTAATCTCTCTTGCAAACATATAACGCTTTTAACGCGCAAGTGGACCACAAAAAGCAATATATAGAGGTAAAAAACCGGTCAATATAACTAACTTTCAATTTTCAAAGCGATTTTTAAAAACTATACTACTAATAATTGATACTAGAAAACGATTAAACTCCGGTTATTTTTATTTTATATAATAATATTAATAGTGGCAGAGCCAAACAGTTCGCTGCATGAATGTGCCGGCTCCACCGGCAAAATACTGCGACCTCTAATCGGGATATATAATTTTTAATGCATTTCTACAAATTTCTACAAATTAAAGTGCTTGTTGAGAATAATTGAAAAATAATGAATTGTGACGTTATTCTAAATCCAAAATGGAGTTCAAGTTACTCGAGTGGGGATGGCAACCGCCAATCTCGATTTGCCTGTAGGTAGTTTTACTAATGCTTGGTGAATTTGTTAAAATGGTCATTGTGGGTTATTCCTAAGACATAGACATATGTTAGCGGACTTTTTGTAAAACTTTTGAAGGTGTGTAATTATGTAGTACGTTTTTTTGATATATAACTTAGGGTTCAGCCAAGGCCTCCAGGTAAAATGCTATTAATATCTCGTGCCAAATTTCTTTGGTACCGTATACATAAAATGTACATACAAACCACCTCGTTGACACCATCTATCTGTTAAAAGAATCCACATCAAAATCCGTTGCGTATTTTTACAGATCAATGAATTATGGGGCAGACAGCGGAGAGCGACTTTATTTTATACTATGTAATGATATATACATATATACAAATATACAGGTATAATTGAAGTAATAAAAACTATATGTGGTGCCGGAAGCATGACATGTAACGTCATCCCGATAATTAGTGGACAAGGGTTTTTATGTTCTCCCATTATAATTTAAGTGGGTCGTAAAGGCTTAGGAACTATGCTAGTAATAATAGTTTAGGTGACATATACTATATAGATAGATGGATATAGTGACAATTATCTATGGTATATTATATATATATATATATATAAATATATGGTATATTAGTTTTTAGCGGCGACTTGGCTCTATTTTTATTTCTATGACAACATTAATATTCCACGATCAAATAGAACGTGTTATGGAGGAAGGTGATATTAGGAGCCTCAAAAATCGATGAGCGTGCATGAAAAGAGTTATGAAAGTGTAAAAATCGTGCTTTATGGCGTTCTGATCTCTCTGCCTTCCCCGCTAAGGATTTTGGCGTGAAGTTATGTTGATGTTGTTGTTGTTGTTGTAGGTAAATATTTATCTTATACTGTTCAAAGGTTAATCCGTGAAAGAGTTATATAAATAGAATGAGTTGTTTATTACAAGGAAAGAAGAAAAAAGCGGGAACAAAAAAGCCTAGTTCTAAGACAAGTGATGGCATACATGATCATGGTTTTTTTTATAATTATACCCCTTTTCTACCAGAAGGTGTAGGCAGCGGCTGTTAAGTCTCAATTCGCCGATTTTTTATGATACAAATAGAATACGTGGCGGAACCTATTCCCATACACCGGGCGTCGATGTTTATCACACATAACTTCTGAAAAGATCCCTGGGAAATCATTAGTGTGAGCCCAGATTCGATTGCTGAATTCAGTAGCGGGTGGCTCCATTTGCCAGAAAACTGAGACAGTTAATTAAAGTAATTTTATTATTTTAGTAAATTTAATTATGTAACTTAAATTAACTTCGGTGTTATAGCTAACATCGCGTGATAATTACTCACGTGACAATAATTAACAAGCAGGTTTTATGTTAACCATTGCCGGTTATGTTTGCGTTCGTAAACGTTACACGGTAACATAAAAATTAATATATGATAAACAAGTTTTAATTTGTACGACAACTCTTATTAACAAAAGTTATCTTTCTCGACTATAATATTGTCATATATAAATATATTACTCATGTTTTTTAACTTGTATAACTTATAGTAAAGATATTAAGTTTCTTATTTGCTTTATATTCGTAACCAAGTGATGTGTTCGTATCAAAAAGTGCAAAAGCCGAAGAATGTAGGAGACGAGGGCGGAAACTTTCAATGATTAAATTGGACGTGTTCTTGCGAAAGAAGTGAGTGAGGGGTGTAGCAATCGTGCCTTATGATGATATGTTCTTGGAGAACATAAAGAGTGGTTGTGGTCACACTTGGTGTGAGTTTATTGATGTTATTCTAAAAATCGATTATAACTATATTTAGTAGTAATAACAACAGCGTCATCGAGACAGGACTCAAGCTTACATACATAATTTAAACCCAGTTTAATTATCGAATCTATACTCGTTACCGATAAGCAACAATGTCACCCAACTTTTCAATAATATAAACAAAATATATACCTATGTATGTATAATAAATAAATAGTTATATTGAATAATCTATATCTGAATAAAAAATAATAAGTCTCGGTGGTCCAGTGGTCGCGCACACGGCTTCTGATCCAGAGGTCCGGGTTCGAATCTTGACACTGTCTCACGCCAATGACTTTTCGAAATTGTTTTCGGAAGTTAAGTGTGACAAATATCGGTGACTGAAAACTTTGTGCCCGGTATGGCAATAGGTTCGCAACCTATTCCATTTGGTACGTGAACATAACGGTGAGACGAGACTTGACAGCCGCTGCCTACACCTTCGGGTAACAAAGGCGAGAAGTTATGTTATGTTATTTATGTAAATAAAAAAAAGTTCTTATACCGTACTTTTCTACGTTCAATGAACATCTTTGCGAATGTTAACGTATGCATGGAATCGAACACCGTTGGGACTGCGTGTAATGTGATAACTTTACAGAATATTGACGAATGATATACGATTTTTGTTTTTTTCTTGTCACCGTATAAAGGCACTGTGTAACATTATATTCAGCCACGCATTGATATGTCTTTGGTGGATACACTTACCTTTTTGCACAATAAAATATGCCGGTACTGAATACGGACTAATATTCACTCGGAAATAAGAAACGGGTCAAAGTTCATATGAACTATAATAATAATAATAATTTGTTTATCAAAATCCATTAAGGGTACATATTTTCCCTCATACTCTCGAGAAGAATATATATGAGACGTCTAATTGAGTCAAAAAAGGTCACCATGATACATATATAATATACAGTATACCGCCTATATATGTTACATCTGTACTACTAACTAAAATTGGAAAATCTGTTAATAATATCAAAATACTATTCTTTTACATTTTATGTCTAGGTTTTGGTTAGTCTAAATAAATAAATTAAAGAGACTTTCAAGGACGAAACATTTATATTTTTTAAATTTTATATATTATGCCTTGTCTTTGTCACAAACTTTAATGTCGGAACTGGCAGAGTGATTTTTGATAGAGAAAAAAACCTGATACGATTGAGAGATTCTTATGAGAAAGGGGAGCAGAGCCGCATACGGGTCACCGGGTAGTAAATGAAATAATGTTACAGATGCGTAGATGGACTTTTAGGGAGTAGGGTGGAAGGACTTTAGGACTTTGCATACAAAATAGGAACATAGAAAATAGGTGGCGCCACGGTGGCCTTACGGTTGAGCGCTTTGAATTTAGAATTCTTGGGTTTAACTTCGGACTTACCAATGCTATTTTGGGAATTATCTTCGAAAGCAATGTGGAACAGACACCTGCGGTTGCGAAAACTGGTGGTGGTATTTGTCAGTCAAGTTTCATTGGCCATTTTGGCCACGTCCCATTCATACAGCAACCTGTGTGGCTCTACCACTATGATATAAACAGCACAGAGTTTGCGGGGTCAGTTGTTGGTGGATCGCAGCACTATAACGAATAATGTACATACAAAAGTACAGACCCTCATAACGATGCCCTTATCCGTTTTCTCCAATGAAATCAATGTACGTGCTATTACTTTGTCCAAATCCATGTAAAAAATTTAAATTTATTCTTTACTTTTAAGAAAACGTTTTCATTAAAAGTAGAGAAAAAATGTAATACTTTTTAATGTATTAAGTACCTATAAAGTTTATGCGTTGGTTTAAAAGTCATTACGAAAAATATTGTTCCGACGTAAAATATTTTTTATTACTTTAAAACTACTCCTCGTTTAGGAGCTATCCATTTTTATATATCCTCAAGGCTTTTCGCAACCGAAGGTTTAGACAGCTGCGACGATTCCACGATAGTTCATAAACACACACATTGCTTTCGAAGATAAATAATAATAACATATTAGACACAATACAAATGGTGCACCCTAGTTCCAAATGAAGCAACTAAATCCTTGTGCTATGGATACTAGATAACGGATATTAATACATATATACTTATTTTTTTGTAAATACATACTTATAATACATAGGAAAATACCCAGACGCCATACAAAAATTCATGCTTGTCATAAATATTTGTACTCGGGTAGCGATCGAAGCCGCCAACCTTGATTCTAAAGGCTCGTCAAAATAGTAAAAGATAATTCCCAGAAGGCACCAGTGACAGTCAGGAGTTAACCACAAGAATTCTAAATTCAAAACGAAGTGCTCAACCACCTATTTGCTATTAATTATATATTTCTAGTAAATAGTTTTAAACATGAGCAAACCTAAAAAATCATATTTACTTCCCTTCATCATTCCCTACCATCCCTTAACCATAATAGAGTCACCTACATTCATACCCGGTACACATACGATATTTACACGTACTATATGTTATACTAATAACTATATCTTAACTAGTGGGTTATATATTTAGGTTAACGTAACTCCTATATATATATATATATATATATATATTCTGAGGTAAGTAAACCGCACATTCACTCTTTACTGTTACACCTCGCAAACTGCGAAGGGATCCCAATTTATCTTCTGAGTCGTTAGAGCGAATAATGTGTGCCGACTATTTTATTTAGAACTGAAGACGTGACTGAATCATAGCTCTGGGTTATGGAAGCCTTTGAAGTTAAAGGGGAGTGTTTCAATGCGTGTGTTATTAAAATTTGCGTCGAAACCTTTTCAGCTGACAAGACGGGTGCGGACCAATAATTAAACTGAGTTTGTTTTGCTCTTAATTTAAGTATAAATGAGAGATTTAAGCGGTCGATCAGAACATAATGTATATTTATGTGACATTTATATAGATTAAATAAAATACAATAAAACATAACATTGGTTTTTCCACGCACTTATTCTACCCGAAGGAGTAAGCAACGGCTGTTAAGCCTCGACTCGCCGGTTTGTTTTAGTCCCAAATGGAAATAAGTGGCGAACCTATTGCCATACACCGGTCACAAAGTTTTTTGACATCGATATTTATCGAAACCACGAATTCTTGATTCAGAAACGGGGTGCTCCATCATTGGACTACCGGTACAATAAGATTCTACATAATCATGGTACAGATGTAGTTAAATGTGGTTGATATATGAAAATAACCCATATAATGTCTTAAAGTTTCAACACTGCATTTCCTGACACAAGTATGAAGTTCTATATGGAATGACGGATGTACAGTCATATTTGTAAAGGGCAGAGCTTGTCATTAACTGATGTATTACTGTTTTTCTTATGTGATAGGAGGGTAAACGAGCAGGCGTGTCACCTGATGGCGAGCAACAAACGCCGCCCATGGACACCTGAACACAAATATTGTTACAATTGCGTTGCCGGCCCTCATAATGGTATATGGGAGGGTCGGAAGTGGGATGGGAAGAGGATGAGCGAAACGCGGCATGAGCCACTTTACGTCGATCTTCTGAGTGGTTGTAGTATTTCACCAGTTTAGCCGGCCCATTTATGCAGTGAACTGCTAGGCTCTACCACACCACGAACGAACGTTCCAAACGAAAAAAAGTTAAGCGCTACAGCTGTTTGGATCTATGAAAAAATATATCTATTCATCTCAAAATAAATGACTTAAAGAACCTTAATATATGGAGTAATATATATTCCTTAAGTCACCTCTAACATTATCAACAAATCGTGAAGCACAAAACTAAAACGTAAACGTTCCAATAAAACGTGTACAATCGCCCACGGAACCCAATAAATATACAACTAACTGCGGGTTCCCCACCGCAAACTTTTAGGGATACTTATCGCCATTTCATATATAAGTGAGATAGATAAACTTATCTCTTATTGATCTTTATTGATGAACCCTTGCACGTTTTGATAAATATTACTGTACACGTACATACAAATAATTTCATGCCAAGTCTCTTGCAGGGTATGCAGAGTGATTATAGAACTAATTTTACACATAATTCTTGTAATACACGCTTGTCGGTTATTAAGACTCCTGGCATCACCTTCGGCAAGGATACGTTCAAATTTGAAAAATCCTAGTTACTTTTGTTGGCATAGAAGTCAAGTAGTCACCAGATTGTCGTCTTTATATAATACGCCCAGCTCCCTTTAATGCAATAATCTATATATATATATATATATATATATATAAGTATATATAATATCTGTATTTTTTAATCAAGAAAAATCAAATCTGTATTTGATGCTTATAGTCTCGGTTGTTCAGTGGTCGAGCACACGGTTTCTGAATCCAGAGGTCGCGGATTCAAATCCTGGCACACACCAATGACTTTTAGAAATTAATTTCTAAAGTTATGTCTGATAAATATCAATGACTGAAAACTTTGTGCCCGGTATGGCAATAGGTTCACCACCTATTCCATTTGGGACGTAAACATAACGTCGAGTCGAGGCTTAACAGCTACTGCCTACACCTTCGGGTAGAAAAAGACGTGAAGTTATGTATGTTAAATAATGAATACTTCTAAATTTATAAATTTAAAGTAAGTTGTTTAACTTAACTATTATATGGAAATATCATTTCAGGTATCAGCGGATATTATTAATAAGCAGCGGGGTGGAACAACTTCAATTTGTGGAGCTCGTAAAATCACACCACACCTGGGTACCGAAGTGTCATATGAATTAGGTGTTTGACATGCCCCGTGACGAGTGCTGGAAGTTCGTAAAACGAACTGAATGTCATTATTTTTACGATTACGAGTCGACCTGGAAATGGGTTTGGATTTTGGCGGTTAAACTTTTTTTTAGAACTTCGAATAGAGGTTACCTTAAGGCTTATTAAGTTATATATGATTTTGAAGTTTGTTTTGTTGCTTGTTAATATATTTTCGAATGATAACTATTTTGTAATGAAATAGATGAAGTATTAAGATTTTTTTTCTTAAGTTTATTTTAAAAAAGTAAATGTTTTCATGCTGACCATTGGAATAAAATGATGTCTCTTCTGAGTGACTGTAAAGTTATAAATAGAGACGTCGAGCCTCGTGGCAGGGTTTGATTCCCACCGGAGTACAAATATTTGTGAAAAGCATGAATGTTTGTATGGCGTCTGGGTGTTTTTCTATGTATTAGCACACGGCTTCTGATCCACAGGTCCAGGTTCGAAACCTGACACTCTCTCACACTAATGACTTTTCGAAATTGTTTACGGAAGTTGAGTGTGATAAATATCGATGACTGAAAACTTTGTGCCCGGTATGGCAATAGGTTCGCCACTTATTCCATTTGGGACGTAAATATAACGGCGAGACGAGGCTTAACAACCGCTGCCTACATTTTTGGGTAACAAAGACGTGAAGTTATGTTATAAGTATGTGTTTACAAAAGAAAAGTATATATGTATTAGTATCCGTTATCTAGTATCTATAGCACGAGCATTTGGTTGATTAGTTTGAAACTTGAGGGCGCTGTGTAATTTGTGTAAAAAAAAAATAGATTCAACGTATTAGGAATAAAGAAGCATATATAATTTGGTGATATAAAAATAGTTTTGTATACATTATTCTGAAAATTTGTCAAAATCTACTCAAAAAGTAAGTATGACGCAAAAGGCTAGTAAAATTATTATTTAATTGTATGTATGTTAATAATGTACAAAGGAAGAAAGGATAATTTTGCAACATTATAAAAACGTATAACTGGCTCATAAGTAGAGACAACTCACTTTATACGGCACGTACCTATTTTAAACGATTCCCAGAAGTAAAATCAGCCATTTTGACTGTTATAATTATATGTGTACTGTAATGAATTGCTTAGAAAAGCTTTGTGGCTCAAATAAAGCTGTATATCTCATTTGTGTAACTAAACTTCGTGTATGTATATTCTTAGATGATATCAAACGGAGTGCTTAAATAAACTCGCTTACTATTTATTATGTGTTCTATTACTGTTTTTACTTGATACGATATATATACGTATGTACCTTAGCGGCAATTGCTTTGGGGAAAAGGCAGAATGAACTAAGTACCGCATGATCTCTATTTATGTTTCAATAATAATGCAATTTCTCTATCAACCTTTCCCAGTTGGTTTAAAATTTAATTAATAAATTTGTGTGATTATTTTAACGTTTTATTAGTTGACAACCCAGTTACTTGGAACAGTTATCGAAAGTGTTAATTACTTGTTTATTCAGAAAATAGTTTTGGTTAGTCCAAGCTGTATAAACTGTATACATACAACTGTGAATTTAAATATAAAAAATGACACTTTTTAACTTAAGTAACATAACATAACTTCACGCCTTTTTCTACCCAAAGGTGTAGGCAGCGGCTGTTAAACCTCGTCTCGCCGTTATGTTTACGTCCCAAATGGAATAGGTGGCGAAACCATTGCCATACTGGGCACAAAGTTTTTAGTCATCGATATTTATCACACATAGCTTATGGAATTAATTGCGTTAAGTCATTGGTGTGAGCCGATGAGAAGATTCGAATCCGCGACCTCTGGATTCAGAAGCGGGGTGCTCGACCGCTGGACCACCGAGACCTTAACTTAAGTATTTATTAAGTAGTTGAAACTACAGTATTAGTTTAACATCATAACACTCCTGTTTTCGCTGTAGGACTGTAATAAAAGCAATGTTGACTCAAAAGTTTCAAATTCTTAATAGGTTCCGCCGCTTCACTAGCGATAAGTTTTGAAATAACTCCAAGATTTATGTGAGACGGATCCAACCGAAATCGTACCACAAGAGAGATGAATGAAAAGCAGAAAACAGAAAACTTTATATATATACCTTTAGAAAAGTATTAAAAATTAAATGCTACTTATTGTGTACTTTTTGATAAAGTCGAAGAAATTGTATTATAAATAAATATAAAAGGATATTTCGTCGAAGTTTTCTCTTCAGCTCAATATCCACCAGGAGTTTGGCGGGAAGAGGTACGTCTGGGGTGCGGAGAGTAGGGTTAGGTCGGAAACAAAACGGATCAGCTTGTATCTGGCTCTTACAGTGAAGCGAGAGCTCAGTTGGCCGTCGATCGAGATTGCCTAGATGTGACGCCGGAATCTTATTGTAAATTCCCTATCTGTTACGAGAGAACCTTGGATATCTGCATTTTATTTTAAAACATACGTTTTAGCTGTGTGAGTTTTGTAGTATTTTTTGCATACATAGATATTGTGTTAATACAAAACTGTCACGTGTTCACGTACATGCATTGAATTATAACGAGAAGAAACAAAACTGGTTTTTAAATAAGATAAATAGTATTCAAATCATCATTAATAATATACATATAACCATAATTGGATTAGAATTTTGACTTAGATTTCGATAGGTCGACAGTATAATCTTATATTAAAATAAGTAACTGCTTTTTATTAAACAGGATTTTCAACATAACAGACAGATTATCGAAACAATAGCGTGGCTACGTAGCAATGAAAGAATGACAAATTAATTCTAAGTTTTATTTCTTCAGTTCTTTTTTATGTTTAGACACCACACTTGCTTCTTGGCGTTTACATTTGGGACGTAAACACAACGACTAATCGGGGCTTAACAGCCGCTGCCTACACCTTCTGGTAGAAAAAGAAGATAAGTGTGTTACTCACTTCTTCGACTTTTATAACTCTTTAAACATAATAACAGTTCACATCCAGTGATGTTTAGTATCTACGTTCGGACCCGAGTTGGCAGAGCACAAGCCCGGGCGATATGAGCACCTTATTTTTCGCGCATTACACTTTGAAATTGTTTGAAATATGTTATAGCCGTCAACGCGTGCGGCTGAAACTTGCTTAGACACTAACATGCCCGTTTTCTTTACACAAAATGCTTTAAGCTATCTTTCGTAGACAAGCTTTAAATGATGCTTTTGGGTTCAAAATGTTCTGACAGAAGATAATTATCGCATAATTAATAAAGCGTTATTTTTTTTGTATATATTTATGTCAGGAATGCCCGAAAGTGTAGGCAGAGGAAACTATGACTTGACATGTAGTATTTTTGTTTTATAATAGTGAACTTATTATGTAATAGTAACTTATTAAGATTGTCAAAAAGGTTAAAGATTTTTTTTTTGGATTCGAAACTAGTATGTTTCAATGTGAAGAGTACAGTGCTGAACCACTAGGCCGGTTAGGCTATTACAATGTACGAAATAAGACTAGCTTAAAGGAAACGGAGAACCAGGTGTTCTCCGTTTCCTATACATGGAATCTTCACGGAGCCCTAAAAGCTTGCTCTTTGACTTTTGGTAGTACTTAGTGGTGTTGTGGTAGTGGTTCCTTTACATAATATTTTTAATGATATTATATTAATTAACATTGTTTCGGCTTAGAAGCACAAACGGATGGTAGCTGCGGACTTTTTATAGACCTCTCAAAGGTTATAATAATGCAGTAAATTGTTTTAATCTTCAAAATCGTCATTCCCACCTCGTCAAAATCCGCTGCGTAGGTTCAAATATCTTGATGAAAGACTTTGTTCTATACTATTCTAGCTAACAAAAGTAATGAATGAGTAAAATTCGGATACTAAAAGGTTCAATTTGTGCTATTTATCGGCACGCGCCTTGGCTGATACTACTGCGCGACGCAACTGTTATGTCTCGCTATGTTAATACTGTAATATCTTTGTAAAAATTCCTTTAATTTACATACTGTATAGGGCCATATTGATCTATATTTAAAGCACAATCTATTTAACTGGATGAAAATTATTGCTGTAATGTTTAAAATCGCTTCGTAAATAACCTATTATTTTACTTAAAATGGAAGAAATAAAAATTATAATTGTGGGTTATCCCTAAAAGATAGACATATGCCATCGC
This sequence comes from Euproctis similis, assembly GCA_905147225.2. Taxonomy (NCBI): domain Eukaryota; kingdom Metazoa; phylum Arthropoda; class Insecta; order Lepidoptera; family Erebidae; genus Euproctis; species Euproctis similis. The sequence continues at coordinate 7,777,729 of LR990114.1, forward strand.
GGATTTTTTGTAGACCTTTTGAAGGTAATATAGGCTATAATAATAATGTAGTACATTGTTTCGATTTATCACTTAGGGTACAGTCAGCGCTTGCAATTAAAGTGCTAAATCTCATTTCTTTCATAAATTCTACATAAATTATAGTTAAAAACTACTCCGTTGAAACCTCCGCTGAAAAATCCGCATCAAAATCCGTTATGTAGTTTCAAAAATATAAGGGGACAGACAGCGGAAAGCGACTTTGTTTTATACTATGTAATGATAATGATGAGAATAATAGTAAAAAAATAACTATTGCATACGTTAAATATATTTAAAAAAAAAATTATCTTTCTGCGTATGCTTATACAAAAAATGAACATAAAATCATATTAATATCGGCAGCGATACAAAAATTTGGAAACTTTTGTCATTTTCTTTTGTCGGCGCTATGCGACGGGTGGAAGAGAAAAATCTATAAGAAAGCGATCAAGCCAATAAATAAATTCCATAAAAGAGTTAACACGAAATTCCGGCGAATCCACAATAAAGTTGACGAAAAAATGGAAAGAAAAGGTTGAACAGATAGGCCTCTCTCTGTTCACAAATGTTCGGGTAACAAAGATCTAAGGAGATCACACGACTAGCGGCGGTACAAGAAAATATTTCATCACGTGAGTTACTTAATCCATAAAAGGTAGCGAGCTAGGTGTTTTATTGTTTTTGCAATATCACATATTAATAACTATTTAATTGTTTGTATTATAAATAATAATAATATTGTTTAGAATATAATACACATATCTCCATCTAGTTTTAGAAGCTAACCAACTAAATGCTTGTTTTATGGATTTTAACGGATACAAATGCGTAAAAAAAACAATCAAATGTGACACAAACTTTTAAATTAAGGTAATAAATTTATTTCTTAGATTTTCGCGAATCACAATCATAACATTGAAACAACTTTTATGGATTATATCGCGTTTATTTAGAACTTATTTTCTATTTATTTCCCGACGTTTCGAACTCTTTACAAAGATCATTTTACCGAGTAATGAACAAAAATTCGGGAAATAAGTAGAAAATAAATTCTAAATAAACACGATATAATCCATAAAAGTTGTTTCAATGTTATAAAGTAATTAAATTTTACTCCTACAATAATAATCATTGGTCTATAATAGTATTAACACTAAATATCGATGAATGATTATCATGAATTTAACAAATAGTTAATTTTTTACTAATAAATATAAAGAAATACATCCAAAGAAATAGACATAATTATAGAACTTATTATAAATTAATAACGCTTGTTTTGAGGGCTCCTGACATCCTCCTCAAGGAAAAAATAGTAAATTTTATGATTACTTTTTTAAAAACAATCCTAAATACTCAAACGCTATATTTTCTTCGCATGAACCTACTAAAGTTTTAAGAGTGTCATTTTATTAAGTCTTTGTGTATGTCTACAGATGTGATCGAGACGTCTACAGATGTGAGAGAGATATGTGTCGCAGACGTGCTGAACAAATCTCTTTCAGTATTCAAATGTCCTTTTTAAAGAACAATACGACGTTTAATGGTGCTTAATAGAAGAAGATGTAAGGTTTTTATCTGTTACAGACTTAATACTTGGTCTTTATAGAAAAATATATTACGAAAATATTTATAATAATGTAGAGGTTTTAAATAAACAATAAAGTGTTAGTTTATAGGCAAATAGTTCAATTAAATGTATGAAATTAATTTACATATTATGCCAAATTTTGTTCAATATCGATATTTACCTAAGAGCTTAGGTTGGAATACGGTACAACTAAATTGGAAGTCAGAGCGTTTAATCAATAGACCATTAAGTCTTACCATACGAGAAATATTTTGACTCCAGTCAAATTGCTTATTACTCGCTTCTTATGATAATCTCGGGGAAAGAATTAAAATTGCCCAAAAATGGGCAGCATTCTATAAAGTAACTTTTAAATTTATAAATATTAAATTATTGTCCTTTTTGAGATGCGGTATTTATGGCCACACCTAAAAATTTTACATCTTTAGAACGCAACATTATTAACGAAGAAAAACGTGTAAAATCTTAAATTTTTATTTTTCAAAATCAATGTTACACGTATGGCGTTTATCGCCACTGGTATGCACCCAGCAGATTGAGGGTTAAGATTTGGTCGTTTGTATTCAACACGTGTACATTACTAGAGGTAACCCGCCCGCTGCCGGTAAAAGTTTTCAGTGTGGACGACCCCTAAATTTCAGAATATTCTATTATAGTATCGATGTTTTATGACAGAATAAGGGTATCGGATATTCGAAGTCGACGTGAAATTATAATTTATGGGTAAAAATATATATTATACATAATATATTATGTTTTTTTATTACTAAAATTTTTTATCCGTTTTTTTCTGTATTCGAATATTTGTACGGACAATGTGTTGAGTCTTTTTTCTATAGGTATTAACTTGTGTAAATTGTGTTACATTGTTGCGAATAAATATCACCAATAACTGAAATGAAAACGAAACTAGTATGCAAAATAATAAAAAAATCGAAAAGTGTCGGATTTGATCCCGACCAGGTGCTTTTTGGAGGTTGTGTGATAAATATATAATAGATAAAGTTTTCTACTCTTAGTCAACTACAGAGATAGCATTAAAACCATGACTTATTGAATACGCCCCTATTATAACCGAGGTTAAGTTTTCAAATGAAATGAATGTGCAAAAATTATGTTCAAGAATTCATCACACAAACAAACATACACCGTTCGCAGAGTACACAGTCCCAAGTTTGTTCTCAACACGCCAAATAAAAAAAAGAACTTTTTACATCAAAACTTTATTTTCGTGTTCCCCGCGCTGATTCGTACGTGAGCTTCGACTATATTTTGCGCTGATTACTGCTGCATTACCAAGTGTATGAACTTTTCACTAGTATTTTTCTCTCTTAATTTATCGATTCAATTCATTTTAGTTTGTCTAAGTATTAAAAAAAAAGATTTAAAATGAGTCCGTGCGATGTTTTCATTTTCCCCAGTTTCTCTAAATTTTATATAAATACGAGTCAAATTCTTTTTTTAACCGACTTCGAAAAAAGGAGGAGGTTCTTAATTCGTCTGTATGTATACTATATATATTTTTTATGTGTGTTCACCGATATTTTCGTCAATTATGGACCGATATCAAAAATTTTTTTTTTTGTTGTATAGTGTTCACTTCGGAGATGTGAAAATGGGACCATTTTCACCAAGTCAGGATCTAATGATAGGAACCAGGAGAAATCGAAGGTATCCACCAAAAGTTGTATGCGAGTATGGTGTTTTTATTACGTAATAGTGATGTCTTAGGGATATTCTTTAAGATGCCACCATTTGATGCTGATGTGCTGATGAAGAAGCCACAAAACTCCTCAACGGTTAGGAGTTTGAAGACAGCACTGCAATTGGTCGATAGAAACTACTTGGTAGTATGTAGGGCTAGCGTGTTGATTGTGAAGTATGCTGGAATATACACCTGATGCTGCTATGCTTATGAAGAAGCCACAGAACTCCTTAACAGTTAAGAGTTGGGAGACAGTACTGCAGTTAGTCGATGGAAACTATTTAGTAGTATAAAGGACTAACGTGTTGCTAGGTAGGTATGCTTGAATCAACGTCTTATGCTGCTGTGCTGATGATGAAGCTACAGTGCTCTTATACGGTTAGGAGTTAGGACACAATTCTGTAAAAATGTTTTTTTTAGTATCTGCAATAGTTTCCAGGCTGCGATTGGCCTTCATTCGGGCTGTAGTGTTATCGGGTCTACCCAAGATAATTACAAAAATTTAAATACTTAGCAAGTATTATCATACTCTTTTATCTAAGTACCTATTTATGACAATTATAGCTCCGTAAAAATATCAACCATTTAACAACCGGACTTGTAAATAGTGAAAATATATTTATTAAACTGAAAGCCATGTAAATGAACTAACTTCTATTGAAGTTCACGACTCATTAATATCACCAATACTCGTGAAAAAAATTACTTAAAATAAAAGTTAAACCGACTTCTAGAAACGTAAACGACAGGCCTAGGTAACGTACTCTATTGTGTTGCACCGACTTCAATAATGAGTAACATTTGTAATTATTATAATAGTTAAATATGACTTTATTAAAGTATTACGTTTTGTATATTGTATTAAGTATACAAATGAGTAAGTTACGTTATTAATCGCTTTTTAGTTATTGAAGTACTGTTTTCATATGCTTATCTGAAGGCGAAAACTACATTTTGATATCCTCAATGGAATAAGTGCGGAACTTATTGCAATAACTTGGACCCAATAGTGTCACTAATAAACGTTTATGTATAATATGTACAACTTCGAAAAGTAATTGATGTCAGCAAACAATCAGACCTGAGACTTTAATTCCTAGTCGCCTTATATAATACAGCAATTGGTGTAGCATTTGACATCATTTAAAAATAATCGAGATCAGGTAATGTTATCAGACGAGGTTGCCTTTCATTAAGTTAAATTACATTTAATTAAAGTGCATTTAATTTATAAAGCAAAAAAGCAATAATATAATTTAAATACTGAGTTTCATTTAGATCTTGTCTGAGATACGTTAAATGGATAGTTTTACGCTAAAATAAGTATGTCTCTCGTAATGAGGTGACATGAATGTTGTATCCTGCAAAAGCGTTAATACCTTCCTAGACTTGTTTAAAGGGAGGGGGTTATTTTCGCACCGTCTAAAGGCGAGAAAAGCACACCTGCTAAGGAATTTTGCTATGCAAAGGATTATTGTCTGTTATTGTTGTATGCTTTAAGATATGTTCTGAAACATGTGTGGGCGTGCGAGGGTTAAGATTGCTTGTTTAAAAATTCAAGCTAAAAAGAGCTTACTCTCTCGTCAACCTTCACACCTTTAGCGTCGGAAATTGCAAACAACGTTTATTTGTCATACAATTAAATTGCTTTAGATCGAATTTGTTAAAATATCAATAGTTAGATACATAATATATTTCAAAGAGTTTTTAAATATATCATTGATATGATATGAATCTGGGCTTTAAATTCCTAAACCCTCTTCTCTAAACTATAAAGATATTTGTAAATTTTCTTGAAACATCATCATGCAAATGAAAAAGCCAAAAGTACTGACTATAGATCTAGTATTAACTACATTTATAGTCTAAGGTAATGCTATTCGAAAGGATATTTTGTATCTTAGTCTATGATAAAAGCTTAACGCGTAAATAAAAACGCGTAATTTAATAAGTGTAAATTATATTTAAGTATTACAATTGCGAAGTGCCTCATTCATCTGGCAACGTCAACGGTTTTGATTAAGTGTCTGACCAGAAACCATTTAGCATTAACGTTGGACTAACGAAGCGTGTTTTTGGGATTTCAGTCGTTCCACATCACAGCGTATTGTATAAAAGTCGCATCGCTAATGGATTAGCGGCTACGGTGCCGCCACAATGGATGTACTAGTGATGTACTGCAACTGGACGGACACGTGCGGAAATTGGACGAAATTGATGTTCTGTGGTCGGTTTCCAGTTTTGGGCATTGTCCGATATGTCACTATGTATTGATGGAGTTTTCATTTGTTCAGATGTTCTCCACTCGCCGCCGCTTTTCAATGGTTGAGTCGTGTGATTTATGTGTTATTTTACTTATAGCAGTTATAGCTGCTTTTTAGCTTTTTTATCGTACGTATTCGTTTAAGGTAAATAGTTTGATTTACTGTTTTATTAGTGACTACATGTTTTAAACACCTGAAGATGTAGGAGATCGCAACAACAGATTTATTTTCAGTGAAATGCCGGCCCGGTGAAGTACCACGACCTCTCGGAATATCGGCGGGAAGTAGCTCGTGCCGCATTTCGTTCGGTACGAGAGGTATCCTGAGGTCCGATCCCCTTTCCCCTTCCTGTCCCCTCCTACTCCTTTAAAAGACGGCAACGTACGACAGTGTTCATGTGCGGTGAGTGGTTGCTTACCATCAGGTGACCCACTTGCTCGTTTGACATCCAAATCCATGAAAACTTATTGCCATTTAAATCGAGAACAATCTTGTAACTCAGCATCGATATTTGTGACACATAACAAACAAAATTTCATGAGAATCGGTCAAGCCATTTCGGAGGAGTATAATTACTAACACCGTGACACGAGAATTTTATATATAGAACCAAAAAACTGCTGCCACAAAAATCGAATAAAAAAAAAAATTAAGAAATAGATTTCGAGTAATGGTTCCCGTCACCATTCCGTACCACATATCGAGTGATCCATACACCACATATAAGTTCATATATGTCGTGATCATTAGTGAAAAGCACTTCGATTATTGTCAACCGTACGTAGGCTTGATAGATAGTATTATTTTACTATTTAATGAGCATAAAGAAGGCTTTAAATTAATCTGACACGTACAGTAAAGATATTGAATGTGGCACTATATTTTAAAAGACTTACTTAGACAGCGTTTTCTAGTACCTATTGTTAAATAAAATATCCCAGAGGGGGTATATACTCGAATTTCCAAAAAATATAATTGGTTCGCAATCTAACCCGGGACATTATGATATCATAATTAGGCTTCTGAAATTCAAATATCAGTTGGCTAAACATTATTAATAGATTGAATAACCCAATCCGAACAGTCTACTTAGATAGCAGTATCCTTTTGTGAAACTAAAATGAAAATTATTTTAATCGAACTTCCACCACTGTTTCTGATGGCGCTCACATTACCCTGATGATTTATAATGGCTGTTTTAACTTTGCTAATTATGAAATTTATATATTTTACTCTTAATTTTCTAAAGTACAACTTGACTTTAAACCTTTACATTGTTATAACTACTATTGAGGCTTTTTTGTGTTTATCATTACATAGTATAAAACAAAGTCACTTTCCGATGTCTGTCCCCGTATATGCAACTTTAAAACTATTCAACGGTTTTTGATGATTTTTTTTAATAGATAGAGGGTGTCAACGGATTGGTTTTTATCTATAATTCATGTAAGATGTAGTAAAGAAAAGTGATAACTCTCAAATTTACTTCTTTATTACTTTTGATGCAGACGAAAGTTTGCCGGGTCAACTAGTTAAATACTGAATTTTCTATTGCACTTCATCCCTGGGTTGAAATAAATACCAAATTATTGTACTGAACCCGCGCCGTTGTCGATTTTCAAGACGGGTGGTTCTTCGATCGTTTTATTCGAGTAACACGAAAATAGCTGGCAAATTGCGTAACTAGTTTTATCAGACTTTTATATACAGCTACAATAAAATTATTTTGTGTTTGTGTAACTTTGTATAACAGTGGTAGAGCCAAGCAGTTCGCTGCATGAGTGGGCCGGCTCGACCGGTGAAATACCACGACCTCTCAGAAGACTTACGTAAAGTGGCTCATGCCGCGTTTCGTTCGGTGAGAGAGGTACCCGGAGGCCCACGCCTTCCCCATCAACGCAACAGTAACACTATATGTGTTGCTGGTGTCCATGGGCGGCGTTGGTTGCTTACCACCAGGTGACCCGCCTGCTCGTTTGCCCTCCTATCCCATAAAAAAAACTATGTATAAGCTATATAAAGTTGAAAATGCAATATTCAATTGTAATTGATAAACTTTGAAATCAATGAATCGATTTAAAATTAATCTTTCACCATTAGAATAAATAAAGACTAAATGTGTGTTTTACTGACTATGAGTACGCACAAATAAAATATGGGGACGATTCACTTAAATTTAGATGACACAAATTTTTTCGTAACTTATTGTATTTTTTTTATGAGTTTTTATAGCAATGCTTCAAACAGGATAGAAATATGGATGATAATTTATTATTTTTAACGTAGACGTTTATTTTTAACAGTCTCGGTGGCGAGGTGGTCAAGCACACGGCTTCTGATCCAGAGGTCCGGGTTCGATTCCTGACACTGGCTCACACCAATGACGCCACCTATTCCATTTGGGACGTAAAAATAACGGCGAGACGAGGCTTAACAGCCGCTGCCTACACCTTCGGGTAATAAAAGGCGTGAAGTTATGTTATGTTAACGTAAACCTCCGTTACGAATAAGTCAATTTCTATGAGATTCTTCTGTAGAGTGAACAAAGTGGTGGGCAACAATAAGTTTTAATATGAAAGAGTAACATTCGAACTGACAAATAATATTTCGTGAGGCAAACAAAATTTCCTTTTGTATGTACATAATACCTATGTCACAATTAGTTGACGAACAAAGTCAATGTGAAGTTGCTACGGTGCCAGCCTCTCTTAATTGGCAAAAGTTTCTTGTCGAAAAACCGGGGGAGACGAGCGCCTCTGAATGAATGAACGGATGAGCGAATGAACGATGACAGGGAAGGTGGAGAGGTAATTAGTCAAAAACTGTCGTGAAGACCGACTCATTCGCGCTTCGTGAACAAAATGCTCGGCTGTTGTAGCTAGTTCTTTTACGAAAAGTATTGTTTTCAGCTTTAATTGTGATTTTGGTGAACATCCGTGGAATGTAATTCAAAGGAAATGTAATAATTTTACGTCTTAATTAAATATGAAATATAATATGCCATTCAGTGAGGCAATGTGGCAAGTCATAAAATATGTAATTGATATATTTCTTCTTATATACCAATGGACGAAGTTATGTCAAGTTATGGCAACAAAAAAGGAACAAATTTGGATTTAAAATCGTCTTTATTTGAATTATTTAAATTCAGAAGAATTCATTCTTAATTATTTTTACATAGTCATAAACAATGATAAATTAAAATAACAAAACAATTTAAAATAACATGCGAAGTAAATATTTATTAATTTCACCGCAGCAACAAATATAACTTAGAAAGTTTGGAGTAAATTGCTTCATACAGAAAGTGCACTTCGTCCGATGAAAACTATGTGAACAAGTGTCGCAACGAATCCTCTTAGAAAATAAATATATCAACAAAAATTAGACCAGTCAAGAAATTCTCGTAATAGAGTTAGATGACTTTTCTATCTTTATTAATTAAACCTCAGAAATTGTATAAAATTAATTTGAATATACAGACGTTTTATCAAAGTTATTTGACAGTTTAAATACGTTCTAATTAAATAATAATAATTTTTTAAGTGTGTCACTTGATGGTAAGCAATGAACGCCGCCCATGGACACCTCTGCAACACAGATGGTGTTACAATTGCGCTGCTTGCCCTCAAAATGGTATAGGATAGAAAAGCCTGATGGGATAACATAACATAAGATTACTTCACGGCTTTTGTTACCCGAAGGTGTAGGCAGCGGCTGTTAAGCCTCGTCTCGCCGTTATGTTTACGTCCCAAATGGAATAGGTGGCGAACCTATTGCCATACCGGGCACAAAGTTTTTAGTCATCGATATTTATTACACATAACTTCCGAAAAACAATTTCGAAAAGTCATTGGTGTGAGCCAGTGTCAAGAATCGAACCCGGACCTTTGGATCAAAATAGATCAAAAATTAGTTAAATAATGGCAAACCTCACTGAACTCTTCTTTAAAAGTTTTAAAAATATATAAAAGCTAACGAACAATATGACGAACAGTCGTCACTTAATAAAAGAAGAACGCTACAAAATCATCTAAGAAAAGTGAGAAGCCTCACAGTGGGAGGGAAAAAAATGTACAGTCGTTCTCATTAGCCTCTAATTACGGGGGTCCGAGTGCCACGGATGGCACACAAACGCCACCCGGAGATTCAAATTTAAATTACGTACGTTCCGCTCTGTTGCGAAATGCTGATTTTTTTTTATGTACCTATAATAATAATAAAAATAACGGCAATACGCAATCGAAATTTTAAACGGTTATTGTTTTCTTTTTATGTTAATGACTCGTATTGAAATTTTGTAGCGGATGTTCCGAAAAATCGGCACCGGCCGTTTAACTCCGGCACCTAATGGTCAGGCGAGATTGAGTTTTTACCGTTTTTTTTTTTGCATTTTTATTGTTGTTACTCGTTTTTGTTCGAGTAACGACCCCTAATTGTTTCTCTTTTCAACAATACTTCCCCCAATAAAAAAGTGGAGGCTACCAGATAGAGCACAATATAAATTTTCTCATCAACTCGAAGGCTCTTTTAATAAAAATATAATAATCTCTCGTCACGGAACACTTCATTAAGACGCTCAAAGAGGCTCAACGGTGATTATCAGTATAGATACCGTTTAGCATAGCAACACCAAGATATAATAAAATATTTTTTAATAATAAGAAAGTTTTATTTGACCGCGAACATTGGGGCGGGGGGCAAGGTAGGGGTTCGTGGGGGACATCTAACTGTTCATAATTATAACTCCCCCAAGCTATCGCACCGTTTTGAATTCGCGTACCTTTAATTTCAGCTGTCGTGTCAGCACCGAAAATTCCTTGCATTCGGACGAATTAAAGTAAACGTTAAAAAGGGAGGGCTGTTACTTCTTATTAGTAAGGGCACTAATAACCGTTCTCAGTGTCCTCTCTTGACAGTTTTATAGTATATAATAAAGTGAGAAAGCAAAAAGTTAAGACAAAGTATTCGCTAACAAATGAAAAAGGATATTTGGGGTATCCTACCCAATATTTTAAGTCTACTATTAGCGATTATGAGGTCTCGGTGGTCAAGTGGTCAAGCAGCCCGCTTCTGAATCGAAAGATCGCGGGTTCGAATCCTGGCTCACACCATTGACTTTTTGAAAATAATTTTCGGAAGTTATGTGTGATAAACATCGATGACTGTGGCCAGTGCGGCAATAGGTTCGTGAACTATTCCATTTGGGACGTAAACATAAAACGGCATGACGAGGCTTAACAGCCGCTGCCTACACCTTTGGGTGGAAAAAGGCGTGAAGTTGTGTTGTATTTATTAGCGTGTAGCTGTACCTATTAGCGTTTAAGGTCATACTAAGCAGACAGGGAAAAGGGAGCGAGTGCCATAAAAGAAGACATTGCTGACTCTCTTGGCTAGTTGTTTTGGAGTATTTTAGCTTTAATGTGATGGATAATTAATTATTTTATTTGAAGACTGTAAAATGTAAAGTTTAAGATTTACACGGATTTTAAACAGAAATTGTATGTACAATATTGGCCAGATCTAACAAATATTTTAAATACTTATATCGATGCATAAATGAAAACTTCTATACGATATCATTACATTGCTCGTCCGGTTAGGAAATTCTCTTTTACAATTATACAGTTAGCAGCAATGGACACTTTTGGTTCTGTGCATAGAACATTAAAACCTTCCGCGCGCCCGCTCAGTCCCGCCATGCGTGTTGAAACGCAGCAGACCATAATTTAAAAAAAGAACTCAACTTTTGTTTATATAAATGTCACAATATATCTTACCTTTTTTTTCCTTTTTTTATTTAACCTGGCTTTATATATATTTCAGCAAGTGCGACTCGTATCATTACACACACGCCGCCGACAGTGTCGTTTACGTAAATCAGATGCGCCGTTAAAAATAATGGGCCGAAATGTAATAATGTATGTTGAAATTCACAGTATTACCAACTTGTATTCGGTTGTTACAATCCACGTTACTGTGTATGCGAATGTGTCACAGTTTATTTGCGACAATTACTCGTATTATTGTTAACATTCAATTATTTGTTGGACACTGCCAATTTTGTATGTAAAATAATTATACTGGACATTTATCGAGACGAATATTATTGTTTACAAATGTTTTTGTTTATTTATCTAGATACTTTAGACTTGTCGTCGTGTCAGAATGTTGAGTCATGAAAGGAAGGGATTAAATAAGAATAGTTGCTGCCGCGATGCAAATGTTGAGATGGACGTGTGGAGCGATGGAAATGGATAAAATACTGCGTATATACTGGGTATGACTTTTCGAATTAGTTTTTCGGAAGTTATGTGTGATAAATATCGATGACTAAAAACCTTGCCCGGTATGGCAATAAGTTCGCCACCTTTTCCATTTGGGACGTAAACATAACGGAGAAACGAGGCTTAACAGCCGCTGTAGGACCTTCGGCGTGAAGTTATGTTATGTTTATATAATGACGAAGTTTGAAAGTTGCGCTAATAACTGAGAGATTATGAGGAAGTTGCATGGCATGGTGTGGTCATGTAATGCGGAGGAATGGTATACATGTTGCAAGAAGAATGATAAACCTGAATGTGGAAGGAAATAAAAGAAGAGGAAGACCTAAGAAAATATGGATAAATTGTGTGAAGACGACATGAGTAAGACGGGTGTTAGTGTGGAAGATGTTAATGATAGAGAATTGTCTAAAAGAAAAACCTGTTGAGCCGTCCATAGACAATGGGAACAGTGCAGGAAAATGACGAAATGTATAGCGTTTATTTTTTTTTTCTTATCTTTGTTGCTTTTTTATATAGAGTAGTAGTTGATAGAGAAAAAATACCAAGTAGTATATAATACCTACTTGGTATTTTTTCTAAGATTTGTTTAGGATCGAGATACATACATACACACAAGTTTATCCGAAGGTGTAAGCAGCGGCTGTAAGCCTTGATTCGCTAAATTTTGTCATCCCTTATAAAATAGTTATCGCAACTTATTGCAGTACACCGGGCACAACAAGGTCAGTTAACAATATTCAAAAATAATTCCAAGCACGACATCGATGTCACGACTTTGTGATTCAGAACCAGGGTAGTCGACTACTTGATCACAGAGGTTTAATATATATAAAAAAAATATATAGCATGTAGGAAATGATTTGTTATCAAACATATTAATTATTTTATGCAGCTATATAGATTTAATATAGAGCCTTCTCATATCGAAATTACTGACCAAATATACTGAAATAGTGTATTCCGGACATGATTTCAGAGAAGCCTCCGGGAACGAATTAGTGAAGCAACGTGACTTTACTGAAGATTTTTTGTCGTGATGAAATATTGTGCCACCTTCACACAAACTCGCCTGTTTACTAGCCTCGACGATAATTTTGTCGGTTTATTGAATACTTGATAAAATAAAATATATTATTAAAAACTTATTATAAATGATTGAAATGATTTTAGTATATAAATTAATGTGATAAATATTATAAAAATTCATGTTTACAAAATTATTTAAGAGTTTCTTTCACTTTATCACTTCTAGGTTGTATACGTAACTTTAGCGTTTCATTTATGGTGCAACTATTTTCAAATTATTAGTGTTCAATACTGACAAACAATAAGTAATGATAAATAATGAAAAGATGTATCAGAAACACATTTTCAATAGTACTTGTAGATATTCGTTTAAAAAAACACCCAGGAGCGATAAGTTTGATTAAAAACTATATTCAAAATTGATAGCAAGATTTCAATAAAACTGATCCCCATCGATGGCACACATACTTTTATTTTAGTATCATACATTGCAAATTAACTAGGATTATAATAATTATCTGTTAATAAATTCAACCATACAAGTAGACACTAAACGATTAGTTAAGTGAGACATAATTTGATATCAAACGAGGCACAATAGGCTAGTACGTGGCCGGTGTAACTCCGGCTTTATTTACTCTCCTCCCGAGGCTTGTTTTTACAATGGCCCAAGTTGAATGTTATCGACTTCTGTCTGACTTTTAACGACTATTTTATACAACAATATGATAATTAAGGAAGCTCTGTTGCCTCTAAATGCTCCGTGACGCGATGTTAAAGGTAAGTAAGAGTTGGAAAATTATTATAATTATTTATATGTTTTTTTGGCTGTTTGTTTGTGGCAATATAATAGCATAATCTGGTGTAACTCTATTCTAAAAGTTATCGTGTACTTACTGTAAATTTTAGAGTTAAATTGTAGTGTTTTAATTAGCTGTAAGTGGACAATTTTCCAACGACATATTAATATCTAGTTTACCAATGTGTTGTTTTTTAGTAATCGCTTTTGTTTTTTGTGTTATATTTGAAACATAAAAATATTGTTTTTACGTCTCTGTATTAAAATAGACTAAATGTAAAACTCAAAGTTTGTTAAAATATTATTTATTCACAAATTATTATATAAAATGATCCGCTTTCATATCGAAACCATCCTTATATAATAATCAAATTATCGATATATACATAATATAGATTTATAAAAGTAAATTTCTGTCGTAGCCGCTCTACGAATATTCCTTGCGTAGCAATCCTCAACAATAGTCCATTTAAGACGCACCCTACTGAGTGCAAGAGGTCATCAGTCAACGGTCATTACGTGCCCGACCTATTAATTTGTATCACCAGACGCGTCACCCGCTATCATTCCTGGAACGTGACCGAGCTATAATTTAACTTGGCCCCGATTATTACAACTCGTATTATTTTAGATAGCTAGATGGATTACAGAACAACTTCAGAACTAGTCCCTTGTGAGTTAAGCACAGAGAATAGACTCAACTCTTGTCATCGGTTATTTGAGCTACTGACATCACCTTCCCTTGGGCATGTTCAATTTGACAGTGGAAAGTGTGTCATGGGTGACCTCGACTCCTGTATATCTGCTTAGTCAATAATTATTTTTTCTACATATCCAAACCTCTTAAATTATCATCGACATATACAAATATCTTACTTACATAGTATTTCTATTCAGTATGTTTTTTTATTTATCTATTAATACAGGATAATATAAAATTCATTTTTTTATAATTTCTTTTATGTTATTGTGTCTAAACCTAATGCAATATTTCGGGTACAGATGCACCATGACGTTAATTTTCTGTGAGAACGTGATATTTTATCGATCGAGGTGGCCCATTGATGCAGTAAATTACGTGGCACTCTACAATATGTCATCTAATGCACTGTCATTCATTGCAACGAAAGTTTGTTGCAATATTAACAAATGCACAGTTGCGTGACCTACAAAAGAGGAGATATAATTTAGCTATTATAGGTCATAGTTCATCATGGTGTACAGGCTTCGGAGGGATAATAAGTGCTGACCCAATTTATTTGGTTTTTCTCTGAATAATAGTAGTAATTAGTAAATAAATAGTAAATAATAGCAGTAGTAATTAAAAATTGTTTTTTTTTACTGCAAATTATTTATCTCTTAAAAATGATACGAAAATTGTTTCCGGGAATTGTGTAATTATAATATCTTGGACACAATAATATCTTGGACACAAATCACAGAGCGCCCTCCAGTTCCAAACTAAGCAACTAAATGCTTGTGCTATGGATACTAGATAACGGATGCTAATACATATATACTTTTCCTTTGTAAATACATACTTATAATACATAGAAAAACACCCAGAGGCCGCACAAATATTCATGTTTGTCACAAATATTTATGCTCGGGTGGGAATCGAAGCCCCGACCTCAATGCTACAGCCGGTAGTTTTACCAATGCGCCACGAGGCCCGTCAAATAAAATACTAAATTTATTAAATGCTAATTAAATACTATTTATCTGGTTTTTCTACCTACATTTTGGTTTTGTTCATGTTTTCATATTCTACTTAATAAGATTTCGTGGACTAGAGTAATATATTTATATATATATTACATGTGAGATTGTTTGTTTTTGAGAAAAACCTTACACCATTTTGAACAAATTCATACATAAGTTGACGCCAAATCTATTGTGGGGTAGGCAGAGAAAACAGAGCGCCATAAGGCACGATTCTTACATGCCTCACTCGCTTCTTTGACTTTCATAACTCTTTTCATGCACGCGCATCGATATTTTTGAGGCTCCTGACATCACCTTCCTCTAGAACACGTTCTCATGGAATGTGTGTCATGGCCGTACTCGACTCCTACATCCATCCGTCTTTGTATATCTGCTTGGTCAATCTTGCATCAACCTTCCAAACAGCTAAACAACTAAAATATGCCTTTTTAACTAAACAAGAAAACTAATTGTACATATTTTTTTATTGCTCATGATAAATACGTGTACTAGGGTGGAGACCGAACCCGCTGACCTCAACTAAGTAGTTGGTTATTTGACGAGACATATTCAGTTACAATACATTTATCATGTTTTCAATTAAATCTTGACACTGGGTCACACCGATGACTTTTCGAAATTGTTTTCGAAAGTTAAGTGTGAAAAATATCGATGACTGAAAACTTTGTGCCCGGTATGGCAATGGGTTCGCCACCTATTCCATTTGGGACGTAAACATAACGGCGAGACGAGGCTTAGCAGCCGCTGCCTACACCTTCGGGTAACAAAGGCGTGAAGTTATGTTTATGTAGAAATATGATTTCAATAGTAACTAAATCACTAAAAACTTATTGCAAAAATAAGAAAAAGAACAAACAGTTTCTTTTTTCAGAGCAATTACGAACAATATTGTTCTCAAAGGAGTGATATTATTTTTCACATTGCAAGCGCACTCTCCGCTCCCAGATGTTTATGTTTTATTATTGTAGTGGATTCCTTTAATAAGTACCGAGACGGTCGTGTTCTAGAGTTGTAATTACAGTTTTTTCTCATAAGTATTTAATATCGATTAAATAAATAAGAAATAACACAAGGATTGCAAAATATACGAGTTTGATTATAAAAATAAGAAAATAATAAATATAATTTTAGTTATTTCCAAGGTTTTCATAAATGACATATAGAATGTTAGTGTTCAAATATTAAAAAGGATTTGTTGATTGCCGATTTTATCGATAAATAAATCTTTTTTTTTATGTTATAGTATGGCAAATGGGAAAGCGAGTCACCTGATGATAGGAAACTACCGCCGCCCATAAACATCTACAACACAGATAGTGTTACAGTTACGGAGGAGGAAGGGAGGTGGGCCTCCGAATACCTCTCTTACCGAACGAAACACGGCATTAGCCATGTTACGTCAATATTCTGAGAGGCCGTGGTATTTTACCAGTCGATGAGCCGGACAATTCATGCAACAAACTACGTATCTCTAAAAGATTCATTGACCTACTACATTAATGACCAAATATAACTATTTGATCTTAAATATAACATCAAATCAATTTAAAAAAACGTAACCTAACTTGCTCACAAAAAAACGTAATTCACAAAAGGTCTCATCGTTAAAAATATCAACTCGAGGAAAGGAAGTTATTTTGCATTTTATTTCTCAATCTATCGATTCAAAGTGATCGGAATTGCTGTACATCACTATTGGACCCCACGGCCTCTCCTCTCGTCACGAACGAAAGACCCGCCATCAATGTTTACGTGATCTTACTTTATTAAAATTCTTTTCCCCCTTAAATCTCAACGGATCTTTATTTTATAGGGGGGTAGCTTAATTAATTTCCATAAAATTGACTACTACGGGCGTCCGTTCGATATTCCTAAATAGTCTATTCATGTCACAATTCCAGTTTTTTTAACAGTTGATAAGTGGCAGCTTTTGTTGATGCATGGTGCAAGAATGGATGATAGACGATTGACTAACCAGATATACAATACAAACGCTGATGGATGTAGGATTCGAGGACAGTTGCAATATGCTTTTCAAGACGAAATAGAAATTTTTCTGAAGGAAGGTGATTTCAAGATCCCTAAAAACGATGGGCGCAAATGACAAGAGTTATGTCAGTCGCAGAAGCAAGTGAGGCTTATGAGAATAGTACCTTCTGGCGATGCTCTCTCTACCCACCTCACAAGATACTTGGCGTGAAGTGTAAGCAAGAATGTAAGGTTATATGTATTTTACTTACAATATAATTTTTCGGTCGTACAGGTCGATTGGTCATTTAAGTAGTACCTATTGCAACTGGACAACATTTTGTCACTAAACGATAGTAATACACATGGTAACTTCATAAAAATAATTAGGGTAAAACAAGATTCGAACGAGACACTTCTGTTTCTGAAGCGAGATGCTTCCAGGCCATTTTGTGTCTTGAAGATTAAACTTAAAATTATGTGTAATGTACACATAAATTCCAATAAATATCATTTAAGTATTCACAAAGAAAATTGGTTTGTGAATAGGTCCCTTTAGTCAAACACAAGTGTATTGAATGAACTTTTTTTTTCTCTCCATTTATGAGGACCGTATTGATTCCGCTCACTCCCTGGGTTTTTGATTTGATTTGGTGATCTTATTTGCTATGGGTTCATGTGGTTTGATTAGGAAACGGACAATTTATTGGCTATATCTGCTAACAATCCTTATGTTTACATTCAAATAGAACTATTCTATATTAGTTTATAGATTAAATAAGTTAGGAATATCAATATACGTAAGTATATTTGTTTTTTATGTAATTGATCCCTCCAATATCTCTTTTACGGAATAAGCAGCGGTGAAATTATGAATTCACATCCTTTCATGAAAAGTCATGGTATATGTTGCTATGGATTCGAATTAGAAACTCATCGGAATTCCGAATTACATTAAATAGTATTGGAGCACTGAATTACTACGCTACAAATATTTAACATGTAGTATATATTTAAATATAATGGGTCGTAAAATTTCTTTCAAATACGCATTTGTAAAGAAACATTTATATTACGTCTTTACACTGACGCGTTGTTTAAAAGCTAATTCATTTTCTAAAACACATCGCCGTGACGTGTTAACACTGTAAAACATCAGTAAATAGCGTTCAAGAATTAAGCGAATGTCAAAGGCTTTTGTAATAGACGTGCCAAGTGATAAAATTGGAGTTGGTGTGTTTAATCAACAGTCATTCTGTGACATTCTTAACAATATTGGAAAAGAGAAGACTTAGAAGAAAGAGGTCGAAGTGAACTACCGGGCTGTCTTGCCGTTATATTTACGTCCTAAATGGAATAGGTGGCGAACCAATTGCCATACCGGGCACAAAGTATTCAGTAATCAATATTTATTATACATAACTCCCGAAAGTAATTTCGAAAAGTCATTGGTGTGAGCCAAGATTCAACCCCGCGACTTTTTGATTCAAAAGCGGGGTGCTAAACCACTGGACCACCGAGTCTGTTTCTTAAAGAATTTGTAAAAATTATTGAATAAAGGTCCAGGGGCTTGATTCCCACTTGAGTGCGTAAATCTTACACATCAATGACTTTCAGAATCCAAAAATTCAGTAATTCAGAATAGGGGAATTGGTTCCCAACAAATATATTAAATTACAAATAGAAAAGAAATAGAGAGTCATACAAAACTGCGTGAAGTTACAATCAATTTCAATCAAGTAAAACATTAAACATCAATAAATAATCGTAGCAATAATATTCAATATATATATTTATTTAAGCACCATCAATTCGTATAAAGACGTATTGGCTTGCGCTGACGTTTATAAGATCATCGTGACGAAGCGTAATCGTGGGTGTTCGGGCATTTCCGGGCACCGTCGGGTATTTACGTTCAACTGACACAAATTAATAGGGAGATGTTTTTCGCGCGAACGAAGCTTAAGGACCCAAAGTAAATGTTGTTTTGTGTTTTAAACAGGCCAAGATTAATTCGAATCATTTCTTTTGACGGCACCATTCTTGGTGTTTCTTTTTTAAATGGAGTGTATAATTGTCTTTGAGTTGTATTTAAGGGTGGATTTATATGTTTATATTTGACGTGAATTTATCTTTGTATGTCAACGGTAAGATATTAGTTTGTATTTTAATAAGGAGTAGCTTTATTTACTTAAAATATGTTTAATTTTGTTTGTGTAATTATAAATAATACTTGGCGGGATTTTGTGAAGTCATTACGAATGAAACTGCGCCAAGGTTTCAACTTCTTTAAGCATTATTCTACAATGATGCAGACTCTATCAATAGCCATTAAATTACTTATTAATTATTTATAGCCGATAAGATTGTGATTTTGCAGCAAGAGAATTAACTGTTGGTAATACGGCATGAGACACTTTACGCCGATATTCTGATTGGTATTTCACAGGTCGAGTCGACTCATTTATGCAGCGAACTGCGTGATTTAAACACTGTAAATAGCGATAGTTTTAAAACTATTTCAAACGTTCAGTTAAGTATTTTATTTATAATAAATTTCCGTCTATAGACGATATTAGTCGAGTCATCTGTAGTCGACTTGACAATACTTAAATAACATGTATTATTATTAAACTATTTTAAACAATACCATGAAACTTCTGTAGGTGAATTTATTTTTGGAAATGAAGCTATATCTTTGACTTCAGTTTCTGTAACCGTTCTTCTGCGTGGGTTGTCTCTGATTGTATTTCCTTAAATAAATGTCAACACAAATGTATCTATAACTGAACCCGCTTCTATAAATATACCTGAAATGGGATCCATATCTACATCTTGGATCCTTTGATCTTGGAAACATAAAATATAAAACAGTTTCTATGCGATATCAGAAGCCTTTAAAGAAAATTGAGTTTAAAAGTGAAATTCCTTAAAGTTTAATTGATCTAATTTCTTGTGAAAATAAAGAAATGATAAGAAAAAGTTGAAACGGTTATGGTTATATAATTTATAGTTTGAATAGATAGGTTATAATTTAATTTAATAATCAAGGGAATCTGAATCAAGAGGTCACGGGTTCGATCCTGGCTCACACGAATGACTTTTCGAAATTGTTTTCGGAAGTTATGTGTGATTAATATCGATGATTGAAAACTTTGTGCCCGGTATGGCAATGGTTTTGCCACCTATTTCATTTGCGACGCAAACATAATGGCTTAACAGCCGCTATCTTAAGGTAGAAAAGGCGTGAAGTTATGTTTATATGTAATAATTACCTATATATAATTTTAGTAAGAAGCTATTTATATAAATGTTTACAGGAATAATTAAGTGCTATACTGAAATTTAACATTTTGAAAATTGTTAATCTTAGTTAGAAAATATCCTGAATTATCATATTATTACAGGTTATTTTAATCCCAGTAACGTTTTTGTGTGAGATAGTACTTTAATGTTGGTTTAATAAAACTTAAGCTTTTTTAATGGGACAGGAGGGCAAACGACCAGGCGTGTCACCTGATTGTTATCAACCAACGCCGCCCATGGACACCAGCAACACTTATAGTGTTACTGTTGCGTTGCCGACCTTTAAGGGATAGGAGATAGAGGGAAGAATGGGGAAGGGGGGTGGGCCTCCGGGTACCTCTCTCACCGAACAAAACGTGGCATGAGCCACTTTACGTCGATCTACTGAGAGGTCGTGGTAATTCACCGGTCGAGCCGGCCCATTCATGCAGCGAACTGCTTGGCTCTACCACAGTTAAAAGTCTGTAAATAGTCTGTACCCGCGGCTTCTAAATCATTTATCATACTTTGTTTGTTTAGACCTATATAGGCCCATTCATGCAGCGAGCTGCTTGGCTTTACCACTGTTAAAAATTATCAGTAAATATCACCTAAAACCTTGTAACGTACAATCACCAAACAGGTTCAAAATTAATGTCATTTAAATTTGATGGTATATACGATCGAAGCCGCAGGTAAAAACTCGTAGTGTATCTGAGAGACCTTGACTTAAATCACTGTCCAATCGTGCTACTTAATTGTAATTTTTCGTACTTCCACAAACATAATTTAACATAAACATATATTTTTTTTTAATATTA
The DNA here is from genome assembly GCA_905147225.2 of Euproctis similis. Classification (NCBI taxonomy): domain Eukaryota; kingdom Metazoa; phylum Arthropoda; class Insecta; order Lepidoptera; family Erebidae; genus Euproctis; species Euproctis similis. The sequence continues at coordinate 7,799,221 of LR990114.1, forward strand.
TATACATATTTATTACATTTTCTCTCTTCAAAAGAGATCTTTCATCAACATTTCACTAATTTTATCATTCAATTTCGCTGTCCTCAAATAGAAAGCTTAATTAAATACGTATATCATATAAGGGAATATGAGTACATGCCGTCTTTTATTTTATTTTCCACATAGTCTAACATATTCTTCGCCCCGGGGCAAAAATGTTTCATATGGACTGATGACTGAAAACATCTATTACGAATATAACAGAAAAAATGCATAACGTATTCACGGGATATTCGAGTATAATCATCCTTTATCAGCTCATGATATAGGCAGCGAATCTTTTTATTACGCGAATAATTTTTTTTAATTTAATGTCATAGGCGAAACACACGCTTAATACATTTTTAAGCAAAATCTTTTGGAATTTAATATGATTTTTAGTTTGTTAAATAATTCGTAAAGTTAGCAAGCTTACGGCAGCTGCTTAGAGAATAGTGCAATCTCGTGTCTTCCCCAGGGTTCTGAATGGCGATTAAGGTATATGACCTGATGCTGAACACATCACGTATAATTCTGCTGCAAAGTTCAAATCCTGGCTCACACCTATAGTTTTAAAGAAGTAATTTTATTATCTACAATATATACAATTAAAATTAGCTGAAATCACTTTTCTCAGCATCGCGGTCTACTAGTAGTGTGCCCAGAAGACTGGCCGCTTTGCCACGCTGAATGACAATGCAAGTTTTCTGTACGAAGAACAAACCAGTCCTCTAGTCAAGAGCCTTGATCAATCTCTTTGGATTAATTAAAAGACAAATACTGAGGACCAAAAAAGTTGTGTTCGAAGTTACGTTTTATATTTAAGATTAGAAAATCCGAACAGCTTATTAACTAATAAACACTATTCGAACAAAGTCGTCAAACTCGACGTTTCTATTTCGAAATTTTGAATACAAGTCATGACCCATTTCTCATAACGAAGGTTGGCAGCCGCAGAAAGACGTCAAAGAGCTCATTAGTTGCGCAATTCCGTTGCTGTCATGGGGACGCGGCCGCAACACGTGCCCGTCACGCCGGGTGACGTTTGCGTTGCGGCCACCGGCCACAGATCAACCGCAGCTAAATAACATTCTGCGGCCCTTGCTTATCCATACCCCGTATAAGCTACGTTAAAAAATCAAAACTTATTAACTTAAATGAAATTAGAATAGGCGATTGGAATTTAAAATTGTAATTGAAGAAAGCGAAAAAACTAAGACTTAAAAGTCATGGGTATTTCATCACACTAAAATTACTGAGATATCCGCTGGAATATTTGAATGTTAAATTCATCGAAATTGTTTATAAATATCTGCCTCGGTGGTCCAGTGCTCGAAGCATCCCATTTCTGAATCAAGAAGTCGCGGGTTCTTATTTTGGCTCACACCAATAACTTTTCGAAATTAATTTTGAAAGTTATGTGTGATAAATATCGATGACTGAAAAACATTGTGCGCGGTATGGCAATAGATTCACCACCTATTCTATTTACGACGGCTCGGCACGGAGTCGAGGCTTAGAAGCCGCTACCTACACTTCCTGATAGAAAAAGGCGTTAAGTTATGTTTATTAATATATAAAATTTGTTTGATAATCAAATATGAAAGGAGTTTATCTCAAACAAACCATGAATTTATATTAGAACTGAAGATATCGTTCGGAACACAAATATTTTCCCTTTATTGATATCTAATAAGCCGTGGCAGTTCATTCAGTTCTTCTAGATCGTAATAAGCCCGTTTGCAATAAAACCTATAGCATGATTCTTCTTACGGCGCCGGGGGCTTTGTTATGTTTTTACAATACAGGCGCAAATTTTACGAATAATACCTTCGACCTCCATAATCTTTGCAATATCGTGGGATAGGAGTTTGAATAGTTATACCTACATAGCTGTAATATAGTCGAAAGTCATAAAATGTGATGGATTTTGTTTAGGATAGGGCGGCAGTTTTGTTTTTACGTATTGTATATGTGCTTAGTTGGCTTCAAGTATATAATGAATATCTAAAAATAAGAAATAGTCTCGGTGATCCAGTGGTCGAGCAGCTTGCTTGTGTATCAAGAAGTCGTGGGTTCGAATCCTGACTCACACCAATGAGTTTTTGAATGCAAGAGTTTTCAATGGACTCATGTAATGCTTCTTTTTAGTGATATATACTTTTTCTTTTTGGTGACAGCTTATCAGCTTATGAGTGAGCAGGCTGTAACTTGTGGGCTTATATTGAAACATTTTTCAAAATCGTTCCTTCACCATTTTTCTACCCGAATGTGTAAGGCAGCATTGACTCGCCGAATCATTGGTGGCGAACCTATTGCCATTACACTGGACACAAAGTTGTTAGTCATCGATATTTATCACACATAGCTTCCGCAAGGGATTCCGAGAAATTATTGGTGTGAATTCGGAATCGAACCCATGGCTTCTGTATAAGAAGGGGGACCACCGAGATTCTTTATTTTTTAGTAAACATTTGACTTGAAATATTCATATTTCTTGATAATGTTGTCACTTTATTTATAATAATACTTTTGACTTTCCAGAAAAGTCCTATGTCATAGCGTGAATTGTATATTATATTTGGACAGGAGGCTTTTAGTTTTCGGACCTCACTAAAACTTGTCGTACGCTGTAACGATAATGGGAAAGTCGAAAATTTCATTAGAATCCGTCGAGCCTCGAGTTACTGAAAGTTTTGGTCCTATTTTATGATGTCTAGGTAAGTTATTTAGACTTAAAAAAATCTTATCAAGACATTCCATCGATAAGATCTATTATTCTATTTTCTATCTTTCAGTCACACAGTTCGCTGCATGAATGGGCCTGGCTCGTCCGTCGAAATACCAGAGCGTCTCCGAATATTGCCGTAAAGTGGCTCATGCCGCGTTTCGCTCGATGAGAGGTATGCGGAGCCTCAATGCCTTCCACACTCCACTTCCCATCCCAGTTCCGAACGCTTCTCTATGTAATTTTAAAGGCCGGCTACGCAGTTGCAACACTATCCGTGTTGCTTGCCATCAGGCGAGACTTCTTCTCGTTTCTACCCCTATCCCACAACAAAGAACTTTTACATAAGTAATTTTCTTTTTTTATAAGAAAATATCTGGACCGTTTCGGTTTAAAATTAGAATGGCTGCAGCGTAGAAGTGACCATCACTGAGGGATGGATATAATTGTTGGTGTTACCTTCGGACTAGATGTGTTTTGTAAATTGTGGGCAAACAAACATTCATTCACACAGTATTACTCATATACCAGGGGTTTTTATAAAATAGACAAATTTCGATGAGTATGACTTTTTTATGGGATAGAAGGGCAAACGAGCAAACGTGTCACCTGATGGTAAGCAACCAACGCCGCCCATAGACACCAGCAACACATATAGTGTTACTGTTGCGTTGCCGACCTTTTAGGGATAGGAGATAGGGAAAGATGGGGAAGGGAGTGGGCCTCCGGTTACCTCTCTCACCGAACGAAACGCGGCATGAGCCACTTTACGTCGATTTTCTGAGAGGACGTGATATTTCACCGGTCGAACCGGCCCATTCATGCAGCAAACTGCTTGGCTCTACCACTGTTTAAAACTCTAAATGACTTAATTTTATTTGCTCGTCATATTATTAGTAAATGAAAAAAAAAACATTTAGCGAAAAAAGCAAGAGAATCACAAGCAAAAACAGAGTTATTTAACTATTGACAGATTCTATTTTTCCTTATAAGTCCATCTTAAAGAAATTCGCCCGAGCGAGAATTCATTTTTAAATGGAAAGATCGCAAAAAGTGTGGACGTGGCAACATTGAAATCTCATTGGACGAGGGTTTATTTGCGACAACCGTTCGTGGTATTTATTGTCGGAACAACTTATCTGGTCCATTTTACGAGAGCATATTTTAGGGACACCGGTAAGTCGTGATTTCCGACATACTTACTGTGAAATGACAGCTTAAATGTTATGAGGCTCAGAGGTTAGTACGTACGTTTTATTAGCTTTTATTTTAAAATATTTATAAAAGAAATATTAAGTATAATCAACATTTTCCTGCCATTATCCCACTTTAAGTCGGGGTGGAACAACATGCCATCCTTCCGAACTATCCATGTTGTCAAAAGATTTTGCTATGGTGTAAAACCATAGCAAAATCTTTTGACAACATTTTGACCGGACGCCAGCCTGACGTCAACCCTCTTTGGGAATGTAGAAATATAGAATGTACATTAAAAAGTAAAATAAATTAGTTTTTGACTGTCGGTTTTTTGTATCCACCATTAATATCTAAAAGGATGGGCAAAGGTAATTATTACACGGCAACACAATAAAATGGTCTATTAATGATATAAATTGCATGCCTTCATTCCTGTACAATTTTTCCAGACAGTGGCATTAGTTATACATTACTTATGACTTTTGTAAGCTTTCGGAAAACTAATTTAGCTATAAAGGATTAAAAGTTTACTTTCAATATAAAATAACCTTAAATTATATTCGATGTCTAACAGTCTCGGTGGCGCAGTGATCGAGCACACGGCTTCTGATCCAGAGGTCTGGGTTCGATTCCAGACACTGGCTCACACCAATGACATTTCGAAATTGTTTTCGGAAGTTAAGTGTGATAAATATCGATGACTGAAAACCTTGTGCCCGGTATGGCAATAGGTTCGCCACCTATTCCATTTGGGATGTAAAGATAACGGCGAGACGAGGCTTAACAGTCGCTGCCTACACCTTCAGGTAGCAAAAGGCGTGAAGTTATGTTATGTTATATTCGATGCAAAACTAATCTATATATTATTATATATAAGAGATTTCCACCTATATATTGACTCATCACGATATCTCTGGAACCATAAGGCGTAGCGACTTGAAATTAGGTAGGATTATTCCTTTCGCCGAGTAGAGGTCAGCTAAGAACGGATTTTACGAAATTCCACCCACAAGGGGGGTTGCTGGGGTGTTAACAATGGAAAATTCCCATTTTTAACCTATAGCTGCTATCGACTTCAAATTTGTCGAAGATATTGCAGTATTAACATAGCGGGGCAGCAGTTATTACTTTTGATGCGAAACAGAGTTCGCCGGGTCAGCTAGTTGTCTATATATGAACATCAGTTGTAGAACAAACACGAAAAATATGCTTACTAAGCACAATCTTGGTAAGATATAGAGATAAAGGATAGTTGTGAAAATACAAGCAGATGGTGTAATCAAAACCCCATACGATAGGGAACAATATTTGGAAATGCTGACCAAAACGTTACAGATCCATTGCTTATGACAATCATAACAATATCCCGGCTGTCAATTCTGGATAGGATATTGTTGATGTTTGGATTCTCATCTGGTGTAGATGCTGTGATATTGTTTGAGGGAACCACTCATATTAGAAGGATTTCAAGATAATATAAATAATTAAAATAGTTTTTAAAGTGAAACTTTTATTACATCGTCTCAAACTTTTTCGTCTGCGTGTTGCATGTCGCGTGACGGTGACGTGAAGGCGCTCGTCAGAGCGCCTTTCACGTCTATTATCGTTTATTTATATTAATTAATTACCCAAATATACACTTTATTTTTGTAAATAAATACCGTAAAAACATGTAGAAAAAACATGTAGAAAAACACCCCCAGACGAGGGATCGAACCCGCCCCGACCTTGTGTTATCGGTAGTGCGGTTTACCGATGCACCACGAGGGCCGTATGTATAACCGTCTAATTACCGTCCTCTTTACCAATTTCGACACATTTTCTAGGATCGGGTTTGTTTGTTTGTTTGTTTTTTACATACATACATATACGTACGTACGTATTGCAGGCGGAGAAAAAAAAAATTATATTATTTATAAATTGTGTTTTTATAAATTGTGTTTTTTGAAAATTATATTTAAGTACGAATTACATACTAATAAAATAATGAAATATCAATAATATTTTTCGATCTTACCGACAGAATAATAAATATATACTAATATATACTATGTACTAACATAATATATTAGAAACATATACTTAATTTTTTGCAGTGATAAACTGTAATAAAAGCAAAGCAAACACACATTGACTTCGTGTTAGTTAACAACGCCATCTGCTGGAATAGAAATTTCATGAAAATCGTTGGAGCCGATTCCGAGATTCCAATTAGGTATTTGAAAAAAAAAAATATTGATTTTTTTTTATGTATTTTAAAACTTTTTTATTAATAATATTGATATTTAATGCAAAAACTTCAAAAAATTATTTTTTCAATTAATTATAAACAATTAAAAATTGATGAAATTTAAATAAAAATCACGTGACTATAAACGCGCCATGATTGGTCACTATAGTTGTGACGTCATAATGTTATAGCTATTTAATAACAGTACAGCGTTTACGGCTAATACTCATGTCTAGACAATAATATTGAAAATTTATTGCTAAAATACGAGTTGTTAGTTGATTTAAATTAGTTATGTGTGATAAAGGATTTATTAAGGCAAAGTCTGATAATATTCCTGATGTTGATATATTTATGATCACCGATTTTTTAAGAAATGACGTTCGACGACGACGACGACGACGTTTCTTGAGAAAGAATTAAGAGTAAAAATAACGCGTCCGGGGATGTATCTTGTACCTAGTTATCCGATTTTTGCAGCATCTCCTGATGGAATGACAAGCAATGCCATTGTTGAAGTAAAATGTCCCACCAGTCATAAATCATTGGATATTTTTCTAGCAAAAGGTAAAGTCAGCTTGAAGTGTAATGCCCAAATGCAACTACAAATGTTATTGACTGGTAAAAAATAAAGTATCTTTTGTGTTGCTGATCCACATTTTGAAGAAAATAAAACTATTTACATTAAAAAATTTATTTACTGAACTTTCCTTAAATATATAATAATTATTTGATTTGTATACTTAGATAAATAATAATTAATAAAAATGGTATTAAGAAATACTTACATCGAAATGATCTTCACAACAAAAAAAATTCGATTTTGTTTGGGGATTATCACGGTGCACTGCTTGAAACCATTTATTTCGACATTTGTCATCTTGGGGAACATTTAAAAACATTTTATCAGGAGTTGCCTTTGTAGTATTCGTACATAATGGTACAAAACAAGAAGGATAACTTTTGAGGTTCGACATTTTTAATATAAATTTAAATATTTAATAATGACAACAAAATTAAATAGATCAAAACACTGTATTTATTATTTTTCTATCAACTGCAATGAGTGAAAACTAACATTAAGACGTCACACGCGCTCGGGTTTGTTCGGGAGTTGTCGGCGTGTCTTCGGTACTGGATTCAAAAATTTATTTTTATTTTGAAATAACTTTTGAATTATTGCGAAAAAAAAAAAAAAAAAATGTTTTGTTATAAAACTAATATATAATCTTTCAATTTATCACAAAAAAATTTTTTTTTCAAATACCCAATTTTATATATATACAAGAATTGCTCGTTTAAAGATATAAGATAAGATAGTGCTCTTTATATATGTATATGTCACATTTTCATAATAAATCGAAATATCATATTTACTGGAGGAAAAAATATCGTTTTGTTTTGTAAAGATCCTTTGTTGTAATGTTGTTGACGTTTAATAGGTGTCGCGTTATCCCTAGTGCCGTAGCTGGAATACTTGTCGATTCGGGCGACATCTATCGATATAATACGATATTACGGCAGAATCATCAATAGTAGCAACCTAGTAGCGCCATCTAGGAATTGTTGTCGTGACCACGTAGAATAAAAAACATTTATTAAACCCTATTAACAAATACAAGATGGCAAGTAAATTAAAATCGTAACCAATATTTTATGGTAACTAAAATACGTGAACAGTGACTTACATTCGATTTTCGAAAAAAATAATATTTCGAAAATTTCTAGTTAAATGTCTATAATGTGAAAAAAAGTTTCACTTTTACGGTGGTTTCATAAAACCACACAAGTTTTTTCAGTTTAGGTATAGCATTTAATTATTATATTTCTTATAATTTTGTCGTCTCGGCGGTCTGGAGGTAGAGCACCCTGTTACTGAATAAAGTAATGGCGGCATCGAAGTCGGTTTTCTCGAAATTCTATTCAGAAATTGTGTGATGAATCTAGATTCCTGGCAACATTGTGCCCGGTGCAAAGTATAGGTTCCACAATCTAACAAATTACCCGAAATCTATTTTAATACTATATTATTATTAACTTCAAATAACCCAATTCTTTAACTTCCAAAATATTATTATCAAAGCACTTAGCATTTAAGATATAATAAATGCGTACTTTGAATGCAATATCATGTACGTCAAGCCCACGCAAGGAGCAATTTTTTATCGGTCCAAAGAGGCTACGGCTTAGTGCAGAACAGTGTACACTCGCAAACTTATCCACTCTATATGATAGTGAAATATGAGCGGTTCGCAATATTTCGCTTGGAAAGAGTATATATATATTAAAAAAAAATTATCGCTTGTGAGACAGACAGATTTTAAGATTGGAAAAACTAGACGTATTTAGTGCGTAGTTCGAAAGGATGACATGTTGTACAGACCCCACTCTGTGGGATAAGGGCAGAAGAATGATCGAAATGATGATTTTATGCGTAATCGGAAATTTACGAGTATGTTTACTTCAATTTTAATTGTTTAATTAGTTGCAAGTAATTTTTACTGCCATCTTTGTTCGTGTATCATATCATATCATATCATAGCTTCACGCCTTTGTTACCCGAAGGTGTAGGCAGTGGCTGTTAAGCCTCGTCTCGCCGTTATGTTTACGTGCCAAATGGAATAGGTGGCGAACCTATTGCCATATCGGGCACAAAGTTTTTTAGTCATCGATATTTATCACACATAACTTCCAAAAACAATTTTGAAATGTCATTGGTGTGAGCCAGTGTCAGGATTTGAACCCGGACCTCCGGATCAGAAGCCGTGTGCTCGACCACTGCGCCATCGAGACTTGTTCGTGTACATGTATTTAAATTAAATTTCAGTTTAAGGTTTCATCCAAATGATATAATAATCGAAGTATTGAGTATTAAAGTAGCAGCAGTAGTATGATGTTAATCAAGGAAATTAATTATCAATAAGCTAATTTTAATCTAAACCTGTTCAACAATTGACCCATGATTAACACAAGATTTTAGTTGCTTAGCTTGGAACTAGAAGGCGCTAAGTGTATTGTGTTCAAGATATTATTATTTTTTTTTTATGGAATAGGAGGGCAAACGAGCAGGCGTGTCACCTGATGGTAAGCAACCAACGCCGCCCATGGACACCAGCAACAGGAAAGGATGAGGAAGAGGGGCTCCGAGTACCTCTCTCACCAAACGAAACGCGGCATGCGCCACTTTACGTCGGTCTTCTGAGAGGTCATGGTATTTCACCGGTCGAGCCGGCCCATTCATGCATTTATGATTGCTTGTTTATGATTTAGTATTAAATATGCCAAAAATCTTCAATAACTTTCGCATTTTTAATATGAATAAGATATTAAGATACGATTTTCACATCTATTATGATAACGGTACTCGACAGCAATATAAAGGGGATACTCTTTCACTATTTACATAATAAATTTTAAAGGATGTTGTATAAAATTCTGGCGGTTCTATTCCGCACGTCATATTCACCAAGAAAGTTCATAACTTCACTCATCTCATATTCTTCACGTTGCATGCAATATCCTAACATCCTTAACATCTTCCATATGCTTAATATTGCACTCACATTACTGCTTTAGATGTACGTACGTGGCTCATTTTAAATTTAATATTTACAGGTGTAATATTTCAATTATTTTTATCAAAAGGGAACTCTAAAAATAGGTTCCTCATTGTTTTCTCTATCTTTTTCCCATTTAAAGAAACATCTTCTTATTTATTTATAAGTAAAAATGAACGTAGAAATTGATTTAAATAAATAAAGAAACTGGTGGTGTATTTGGCTAGCAGTTCCGAGTTTGATCTCTGTCTGAGTAGAAAGTCAGTTAGCTAACCTGCATCTAAACCAAGTTGTATAAATTCTGTTCCCAAAAAAAAAATATCTTTTTTTTCACTAAATGCCTACACATGCATTACAACATATCTGTTTATCTTAAATTTCGATTGGTTTAGTTCTTCAAGACATTTCAATTTTAAAATGTAAAGAAAATTTAGGAAAAACAAAAACAAATTTTCGTCGTTTGTATTTCGTCGTTCGGTTGTATGTTAGTTTGTTTAAAAAATAATAATTTGATAACTGATATTTACGTTTTTATTTAATGCTAACCCAAATCAAAATCTATCCGCAATCTGTGTACCTGAGTGTGATGTAAACTGGCGATATTTCAGACGAGCCAGTCATTACTAGGATAGTAAAAAAACCCAGGGCTGTTCAGTCTTTTACGACGGGTGTTCCCGTGACCGGACGACCTTATTACGAGAAAGGTTAAACGATACAACGTAACGAGATAGTCTACGTTATGATGAACATCCGGTTCGAACGAGCATTAAAATATAGATATTTGTCTTTGAAATAAATGTGAAATTGCGAATAAATCTGTATCATACCTTCATATATATATTTTCCCCAATGTCTACATTAATTGATTTTAAAGGAGGCTTTAAAATCAATTATCGTGGACATTTTTCGTTAGCAAAAAGTTATGTATAATAGAGGTATTATACACAAATTTTCGCTAACGATTTCTCGCCTTTTTCTACCCGAAGGTGTAGGTAGTGTACCTACTGCCATACCGGGCACAAAATATTTAGTTAGCGATATTTATCACACATAACTTTCGAAATTAATTTCGAAAAGTCATTGGAATGAGCCAGTATTCGAACCCGCGGCCTCTGGATTCAGAAGCCGTGTGTTCCACTACTGGACCCCTAACACATTTGTATAAATTTTGTATTCTTACAATTTATTCGTAGAACTTTGTATATACAATATTTTTTTTTATTTACAAAGAAAGCGCAAAGAGTGAACAATAATACAGAAATAAATCTTTTATTGAAATATAATGAGATCAGAGAATAAATTTTTAAAGAAAGATCTTATTAAAGTTTATGCCTCCAGTTATGGACATCAAGTATAGTTGCTCTCCGGTATCTAACAATAATATAGACATTTGATTATAGGGTCTTTTATACCAACTGACGTAAACATAAGTAACAGCACGATTTGTGAATTAAAAAGACTTTTATTAAGTGATAGAACATTTGGTGACGTGACCAAATACGATTTGATTGTCTATTTAGCTGGTAGAAGAGTAAGGTGTAAATTTTTGTGTGTTAAAATGGGTTTTATAGTTCAACGACATTGCTTTATGTTCCACAAGGGACTTGGGAAATTTCATAAATGAGATGAAAACAAAGTAAGGAGGCGTTATATTAGGTCTATATTGTTTCTTTGGTGCTCTGAGTGCGAAATGAGTGACAAACTTCGCACAGTTAATATTAAGTTTTGAGTTTGCATGATAGGGAAGGGAATTCTAGCTGTTTCATTTTGTAATTTCCTTTTTATGTATTTTTCGCTTGCGTTTCATGAATAGTGCAATAAAGAACATACGTGTTTTTATTTCAACTTGAACGTGTGATACGTTATTAAATTTATTTAGGTACTTTAAACAATCTTATACTCTTCTTGTGATTTGTTTTTTTTTTGTAATAATTATATATTGTTCTAGCAACACTACAACTCAACGTATTATTTATATTATTAAAGACGTAGAATAAAATAGATAGATTTTGAAAATTATGTATTTATTATCTATTACCTGTTCGTTTTTGGTTGCTAAAGGCATTTTCTTGTTGTTGCCAAATACTCCATAACATAACAATTATTTCACATCGATATATATATTTATACAAGAATCTAACTCAGTACGTGTTTGCCGGGTACAAATTTGATACCTTAATCTATTTAAAAGAAGCACAATTTCAAAATTTAAACCCAAACGATCTCTCCACGTACCATAATGAAGTAACTCTGTAATCTCACAAGATTGAGGTCGAAACACCACTTAATTTATAACGGCAAAACATTAACGATAATGTTCTAGAGGGATGCTCGTAAAAAAATACTTAATGCCGTTTCCCGTTAAGCCGTTTGTAATTAAGTCGAATTAACAATTTGCAACGCACTTCAATACATCTGTACGTACACTTAATAATTTTATCGACCAATAATATTATGATGTAAAAAGTTTAACTACATAAAGATGATGTACCAAGACTGCCGCAAAATTGAAGAATACAGTTACAGAGTAACGACTCAATTACAGGTGTAATCGTTTTGAAATTAAAATTAAATTTGTGGTTGCTCCAAATATGACGCATTAAGGAGTATAAATGCGTGAAATTTTCGATTTAAAGTGTCTGAGTATTAATGATATATATGTTTTATAATTGTGTTACGTGCTATCGTGCATTTGTCTTAACCATTCAGCGCTTGACATTGACAATCTTGTGATTTAGCGTTGGTTCCCGCGCCTATATAGCGCTGGGTTCGCATCTTGTCGCAGTAAAACATGGTTTTGTACTGTATTCTTTTTTAGTTTGTTATGAACGATTTTTAACCGGTTACTGAATTAATTTTGGTGATGAGTTCTTTGGCCTGTTTTTGAATCTAACTAATCGTTAAAAAAGCTAGTTCGCGAAAATGTCGTAAAATTATTAAAAATATGTCTCGTATACTATTTTTACATATCCATCCATTTGGGATCCATTTGCTTTTTCCTAATTTCCAATATGAGTGTAAACTCTTGGATCTTGGATAAAGCCCAAAGCCTCTGGTAAAGCCCAAGATTCAAACTTGGAATTGAAAACTCAAACTTGGAAACCAAGATTCTATGATTTTATTTTGTATTTAGTGAATTTTGAAGATGTATAATATTTTATTATTTTCTCTTTACTCCATACTGAACTTTAACTCTGCTAAGTCGCTCTCCATTTTGAAGGTAATACGCTTAATAGCTATAAAGTTTTTTCTTTGTCACATATTATACAAAATACAAAGAAAAAAAGGTATATCAGTTACCTTGAATAATGAATGATAATACCAAAAAGGAGCTCCTTCAACGTAACATGCAATTTGAGAAAAAGATAACCTACTAACAAGACGAGCAAGGACAAAACAAAAAAGTTTTTACCCCTACTTACCATTACAGCGGCTACTATTTATATTAATTCCCCCCCACTAAACCTTGGGGTGGTACACAAAACGTAAATAATTCATTGACTACCTCGCATTTATTATGTCTATAGTTGTGTGTATCGAAGGCTGTATTTCTCCCCAGAAAATATATGGGGAAAAAGCTATCAAGTTAAATGAAAAATTGTTCAACGACGGGACTTGGAATAATTGTTGTATACTATTTAAACTAAGTGATTTAATTAAGTTGAAATATGAATGAGCATTTCTTTTTAAAAGGCTACTAAAAGTTTTTAATCATTAAGCAGCATAATTTATAATTTTCATTGTACATCCGAAGTATTTTGTTAGGATTGATTTATTTAATGAATGAATATCGAAAATAATATTCTGAAATGTGGTTAAGTGTAGAATAAAATTAAGCGGGCTCAGAATACGTAACTTTTATATTTAATAATGTATATAGTATGTGACTGACCTTTACTTGCACCGTCCGGACCTCGGAGTATGGAACACTCTTCTATTGTACCAAACGGTGTGAATAGTTGGCGAACATCCTCCTCGCTTTGTTGTTTGCTTAACATTCCAACGAACAGCTTCCGATCTGTGGAGAGGTATCCTGTTAGCGACAAAAGATATTAACTTACAACAGTTACGTTCCGTTGCTTGTGTAGAGCATGAATTATATTAATTGAAAAAAAAAATGATTGCAAATAATAAAGTATACCAATTGTAATGAAACGTTTTTTTGTTGATCAAATTTCAGTTATGCAATATTTATAATTACATTTAGAACATTTTAATTTTAAAATCCGTGTTATACAATGTTGCTTTAAAAAAAAATACCAAGCGCTCTATTCAAATGTCATTGCTACGATATGTCTACGTCGTAGCATGGTCTACGCGATGCTACGTCACTGACCACACGAGCAACAGAACAGCGATTATGAGCCACACCACATTAAGCCTAGCAGTGGTGCGTGGAGCGGCGGGCTTTAAACTTCGGTGCCATAGTCTAGGAGTCTCCCAAGTAGACGTGACGCGGACGAGTGCAGGCGCCAACTGACAGGGCGCTGTAGCGCACGGTACATTTGGATAAGGCGCGCGTACACAAAGCCACCATTATTGACACCGCAGTCGCACGTCAACCGGTTATCACCTACTAATTTTGTGGGCAAAACAGCTCGTTAATTCTCAATATTAATAAGCTATTTCTTTTAATTAATGTTTAAAAAATCAATGAGAACAATACGCAAATGTCCATACATGTACAATCGAAAATTTGAAATAAATTTTAAAAATATTGATTTAAATTTTTGTTTGTTTTTTATTTTTATTTTTTTTAAAATATGGGCTGATTTGATTCGTATGAACATTTACGTTGGTGATTGTAGCGCTGTGTGCGCGCGCACTAGTTGCTACTGTTGTCAATGTTAAGTCAAGAAAGATAGATCCTAGATAGAGAGTATTAAAATTTTATGGTGCATCTAGAAATGTTTAACATTTTTTACTGACTTTTGGCATCTTTGATCTAAATTTTATAATATGTTGGACTTGATACTTGGCCAATTTTGAGTATTTTACCAGTAATTGAATGTTTATTGAATATTCAATTTCCAGATGCACAAAAAATACATTTATCCATATTATCCTCCAAAACAGCGCCCTATCATCGGTGATGAGTGAGCCGCCGCCCCAACACGCTTCCATCACCTTCATAATATCACATGTGATTCAACAACAACAGCTCTATGGTAACACATAACACACAATTTTAGTTAATGAAATACAACCAACAAAATTCAAATTCAGGTCAACACAAAAAATTAGCACATTACACTAAAACGTTGCATGGTGATCGGCGAGGGTTCCGTAGGGCAGAATTATAAGGTCACACATCGAAAACAGGGGCTACGGAATCCTCTCGGGGGTTTTGGTTTTATTACTTTATAAGACTTCTGTGTGAACACAAACCCAGACGCGGCACAAGTGTATTATTTTTCACTATCGGCGACAAACTCAAGCGTCAGGTTCTTTACAGAAATCGATAATTTCGACATTCGATTTACAAAGTAATGACACAATATAAATAAAATTCACACTAATTACGCATCGAAAATAATAAGAAAGAAAAAAAAAAACAGAAAAAGAAAAACAAAAAAAATATATTTTTACAGCACGACGATAACTAATGGTGCAGAGTGAGGTTTTTCGTACCACGTCGATTCTTATTAATGTCGAGCACGCCTTATGGGTAATATATGATAAAACATTTAAGCAATGTTAATACATAAAAAAAAAATAAACAGTATTAGTCAGTCGGCAAGGCGCTCTCGACAAGAGTGGACGTGTACGATCTCACTGCGCGCGCTATTTGACAGACAGTGACAACAGTACAGCCTAGGGCACGCACAACAAACGCTACCTGGGTCCGCCTATGCGCGCCGTCTCCCTTCGCCCCCTGGAACACAAAAACATGCTACACACCTTACTCCACCGCTCCACCAAACACATTGTTCATTAAATAATCACAAAATAATAATATAATAACCATCATAATATATTAGTCGACTCAGCGTACTTTGTTTTGCCTCACAAGAAATAAAAATATTCATTTTTGGTTATCCCTACACCTACATAGACATACACATTGTTTGGATCTATCACTTAGGGTTCTGGGTGAACCCTTCGTTTACAATCAAAGTTCTCTAAAATAATCGCTTTTTAATATATTATCCATGAATTATACATAAAAACCACCCCGTTGACATCCGACAATACTCAATTTATTATAAGAAACCACCCCAAAATCCGTTGCGTAGTTTCCAAGACCTAAGCATATACGGGGACAGATAATGGAAAGCAACTTTGTTTTATAGTATGTAGTGATTATATCTGTGCCACCAAAGTTTATTACAGTATTGTCATATTACAATGTTTTGATTCAACTGACAATTAAGTAGCAGTTACTTGTCTCTTCATTTACAGTCATATAAAAAGTATTAGCATATAAGACATTACAATGTTCCTCTATGTTTATTGCTTTTGCAGACAAAAGCTACGTTATGGATTTGAAGAAACTTTGCAACTAAATAGCTTATATGTCAGAGTCTATTTATAAAATATAGTGAATGGGTACACGTAGAGGAAAGTGATATATTTACGAATACAATTTGTCTATTAGTCTCGGTGGTCCGGGTTCGAATCCTGACACTGGCTCACACCAATGACTTTTCGAAATTGTTTTCGGATGTTAAGTGTGATAAATATCTATGACTGAAAATATTGTGCCTGGTATCGCAATAGGTTCACCACCTATTCCATTTGAGACGTAAGCAATAACGGCGAGACATAATAGCCGCTGCCTACACCTCCGGATAACAAAAGCGTGAAGTAATATTATGTTAAGTTACATTTTTTCTGGAATAGAATAGAACTAACACTACCATCATTAAAACATAAAACACTACTATTGAAAAAACAACATTAAAACTTAAATGTATTAAGTTAATATAAGTTCTTGCAAAATGTTACAAACAGCAAAGGAAGTCATATGGGGTATCTATTAGTTAATTAAAAGATGTCTTTTATTTGAAAATCATTTTCCAAAACAACATACTGGTTCACCTATTAATTATTTTAATGGAATGTCTGGGCAAACGAGCAAGCGGGTTACTTGATGGTAAGCTACTAGCGGGCGCATCGACATCTGCAACACAGATTATGCCACAGTTGCGTTACCAACCTTCAAAGGAGAGGGATCGGAAGAGAGGTGGAAGGGGGTTGGACCTCCAGACGCCATTCTCACCAAACGAAACGCGGCATCACGAGCCACTTTACGACGATATTTTGAGAGTTCACCAGAGGCTCTACCACTGTTAAAATATGTAATGATATTGTTTAATTAAAATGGAATAAAATAAATCCATGTAACTAGAATTAGGCATCAAATATTTTAGTGTACTTTTTTTGAGATATGGGGCAGACGAGCAATTAGTCACCTGGTGGTGGGCAACTAGTGCCGTCCATACAACCCCGAGAGGGTCACAATTGTGTTGCTGGCATTCAAGATAGCATAGGGGTGGGCCGTCCTAAACCTCTTTCACTGTACATAACGCAACATGAACCACTTTATTTTGATTTTTGTAAAAGGTGTGGTTTTTCATCGATCGAACCGGCCCATTCATGCATTGAATTACGTGGCTGTATAACTTATGTATCACCTAAAAACCTTGATTAAAACAAATAAATTAAATCTCAGATACACAATATAAATGAAACAAATAAAACCTAATTGTTATATAAAATATCTGAGTGCGTTAAACCCAATTTGTTTTAGATAAAATTATCTATATTTATTTTATCTTAATGAATCCTTTTAGCGGCGCATGTTATATTTTTTATATGTAGTTTTTGAATATATAATCGCATGCTTATAATGAAATTAAAACAAAAGTACATTGCTTGACGAGCCTCGTGGTGCATTGGTAAAGCTATCGACTGCAGAATCGAGGTTGGCGGGTTCGAATCCCATCCGAGTATAAATATTTGTGACAAGCATGAATGTTTGTCTGGCATCTGGGTGTTTTTCTAATTACTATAAGTATGTATTTACAAAAGAAAAGTATGTAGTAGTATTTATTAATATCCGTTATCCAGTATCCATAACACAAGTATTTAGTTGCTTAATTTGGAACTGGAAGGCGCTCTGTGTATTTTGTTCAAGATATTACTATATTATTTGCTTATAGGAAATTTTGAAAGAAAAAAATAGGTATTGACTGAGTATTTTAGCTGGTGGAATATCAGCACGTCCGATGATAAGCGGTTATCTGTGATGGCACATAGTCCCATGACAATACCAGAAGCATCACACACACTGTGCTGAACCTTTCCAAACCTATTAAATCCATTTGAAGAGGGTTGCATGTAGGGGTTTCGAGAAGTTCAAACTATACTTATAATATTAACAACTAAAGTTATAGTGGTCCTCAGTTATCAGCATAGTGACTCTGAAATCAGATTATCTAAACACAAGTATTACGTTTTCAGTATATCTAGGGTTAAAAATTTCGGAAACAATGCGCTCTCTAGTTTTCCAAGGTAAGAAATTAAATGCATGTGGTAGTGTGTTATGGAAACTAGATAATATATATTTATACATGAATACTTTTCCTTTGTAAATACGTATTTATATAGAAAAACACTCAGACGCCAGACAAAACATTCATGCTTATCATAAATATTAGGACTCGGGTGGGGATCGAACCCGATCGAACGGTTTCGGTTACCCATACATTACGAGATTCATCGATAGCCCCTATTTCTATAGTTAATATCTATCTATAGTTATCTATAGTTTCTAGTCTATTTAAAATAAATATGACAAATCTCGCTTAATCTTTACAAAAGGAGGAACTTCTGAATTTTTCGAAATCTCATATTATTTTCTTACGATCATAAGTCGTATAATATAATGTATATATAGAATTTGCCTTCAAATACCCATTCAAATATCAAATAAGATATTGAATTTTAAGCAGGCACTTCCTTCCAATTGTAACTGAAATTCAAAGCCACAATTCGGTCAGTATTGAGCACTTTTGGCGTGTAGCAGGATTGTTCGAGGCGAATTAAATGCAAACTCGATTGTTTGTATATAAACCTCAATTTTTAATCAAAAGTCATAGACTAAACTATGTTATTGTATTGATAGAGCCACGAAGTGTGCCGCGTGAATGGACCGGCTCGACCGATGAAATACCACGACTTCTTAGAAGATCGACATGAAGTGGCTTTTGTCATGTTTTGTTCGGTGAGAGAGGTAGTCCAAAGACTACCCTCTCATATATCCTACTCCCTCAATACCGTCAATACAAACTGTCACGACAACACGTCCTGTATTACAGGTGAACATGGGCGGCGGTTGTTGCCTACTACCAGGTTACTCGCTTGCTTGTTGGCTCTTCTATTCCATTGATAATATCTAAGATTATTTTGTTAATTGATATTTTAAACTGGTAACTCAACTGGTGAAATATTATACCACTCTCAAAAGCGACATAAAGTGACTTATACTATGTCGTATTCAGGTGCAGAAGTACTTCCAAGAAGTATTTCTTCTCATCCACCTCCCTACTCCCTGTTTTAAAGGCTGGCAACACTACTGTTACCCGCTGAATGTGCTGCTAGTTTGCTCATCACCAGGCGACCCGAATGTTCGTTTGTCTTTCATTTTGCCAAAGATAATATTGCTTGAGAAATTTCTTTGAAATTCAAAATATAATGGGGTTATTTTTAATCCAATTATTCAACAAATATTCTATATCTTAGTCATCAGACAGGTGGACATCGCATTTCAACAATACTGTAAACAGGTGAAACAAAAGTTCCACAAAGTCGCAATGCTCACTGCCTGTCCCTAAACATTGTTCGGAAATATTAGAAGCGTCGCGGTCATTAAATGCAGATTTATACCCGGACCGGTCCGGATATCTCTCCCGTGCGACTCCCGGCTAATGACCATTTAAATTGAGATAATTCCACACAGGACTGGATAATAAGGATGCAGACATACGGTTTTATCCATTGGAATAATTTCCACATTGGGGACTTAGGATGATAATAATTATTATTATATAGTCTATTAGTCTCCGTGTCTACAAATTTAGAAATTCTGTTCAGTAGATCTCAGAATCAAATGCATGCTCAGACCAACCCAGTTAATGTTTTTGCAATAACTTGGATTTTATGTATATTAATATCAGACATAAAAACTCAAGGAACAGTTACTTTAGTTTATCATAATATTGCGTTAGGAAAACGGTTATGTTTTAACATTCAAAGTATGTATCAGATTTGGCTTCAAACATCTATCTATATTTGCCTTAGAGCGATTGATATAGGCTATATTACTATGTAATGTTTTATTAAAGATACATTTTTATATCATTACATAGTATAAAACAAAGTCACTTTCCGCTGTCTGTCCCCTTATATGCGCACATCTTTAAAACTACGCAACGGATTTTGATGCGGTTTTTTTTAATAATTAGAGGGTGTCAACGGGGTGGTTTTGATCTATAATTCATGTATAGTGTAGTAAAAAGAAGTGATAATTTTCAAGATTTAGAAATTTAATCGCAAACGCTGCCTGAACCCTAAGTGATAAATCAAAACAACGTACTACATTATTATACACCTTTAAAAGGTCTACAAAAAAGTCCGCGAAAAGAGAGATAGACATATGCCCATATGTCTATCTCTTCAGGATAACCCACAATGACCATTTTTATAAGCTTTTATTTAACTTGCACTGTATGTATGTATGTATGTATGTATGTATGTAAGTATGTATGTTCGGTGGAATCTTGTAACTCAATTTTGAAGTAGATACCTTCAACCGATTGAGCTGAAATTTTGAATACACGTTTACTTTGGATGACAATGCATGATATAATGTGTGACATCATTCTATATCCAATATGGCGGACGACCCAAGATGGCGGAATGGATATTTTTAATGCATTTCTGCAATATGGGTATCAAATGAAAGGGTTTATTGAGTGTAACTCAAAATATAATATGACGTCATTCTAAATCCAATATGGTGAAATATCCAAAATGAAGGAATATATATTTTAAGCTTTCGAACAATATGGGTATCAAATGAAAGGGCTCATTGGGAGCAACTAAAAAAATAATGTGACGTCATTCTAAATCCAATATGGCGGATCATCCAAGATAGAGGAACAGTTTTTTTAATGCATTTCTACAATATGGGTATCAAATGAAAGGGCTTGTTAATAGTAGCTCGAAAAATAATGTGACGTCATTCTAAATCCAATATGGTGGAATAAATATTTGCGTTTCTACTATATGGGTATCAAATGGCTCTTTCATTAGAGAGTTATATGAGGACTTCAAAAACTATGTCTCGGTGGTTCAGTAAACTAGCCCGCTTCTGAATCAGGAAGTCTTGGCTTCGAATTTGGCCTCACACCAATGTCTTTCGAAATTCCTCTCGAAAGTCATGTGTGATAAATATTTTTGACTGACCACTTTGTGCTCGCTGTATGGTAACAGTGGTAGAACCCAGCAATTCACTGTATGAATGGGCTGGCTCGACCGGTGAAATACCACAACCAGCTCACGCCGTCTTTCTTTGGGTGAGAGAGGTACCCGGAGGCCCACTCCCCTTCCCCATCCCTTCCTACTCCCATATCCTACATCCTACTCCCTTAAAGATCGTTGAGACGTAAACATAGCGGCGAGTCGAGGCTTAACAGATGCTGCCTACACCTTCGGGTAGAAAAAGGAGTCGAGCTATGTTATGTTATTAATTAATGTTATAAACAAATTAGAATGTGTATGAATATTATATATATCATAGAGTTTTCAATATGAGCGGCTAGATGTTAGCGGCCTGCTTGTTTGGGCGGTGTCATTCAATCTGTTGTTTACTATCAGTTACTGATGCCAAATCACCATGTCAAGATACAGGGTTAAGCGGCGCGTCCAAATTTATAATCAAAATGAGTTAGTGCTAACATTGAGAACCTTACGACCACTTTACGGCTGAGGCGGTAGTCTATCACAGTCGACGGCTTTTCGTTGATCTATGTTTTAATAGTTAATCGTGTTTTAATTGTGGTCAGCCACGCAATCTGCTGCATGAATGGGCCAGTTCGACCGGTGCAATGCCATGCCCTTGCAGGATACTGACGTAAATTGGACTGGATTTAATAACTTTAACATGATTGCTACACTAACGGATTTTAATGGTGTTATAGGTATTATTAGAATTAAACACAGTGGATGATGGGAACGAACTATAACTTTTATTATAACTCACTCCTATGTTACACTTAGGTCGGCAAGTATAGAGTACTGATTAAAACAACAGATGGCGTTATACATCACAAGTAGTTAAACATATTTTGTTATTAAACAACAGTCCCACATAACAAAGTTAAGCTGCAAAATCAACAAATAAGTAACAAAAAAAATGTTTACTTAGGCTCGAAACTCTTTGCTGCTGGTAAAGCATACGTGGCCTTAAGTAGGGAAAAGACTTTAGGAGGTCTCCTCATTGAAGAGTTGGACTGTTCGAAATTAACGTGCAAACGACCTTGTAACAATGATGCTTTGAATGAGATGAAGAGACTGAAAAACTTACCCATCGATAACTAAAAACTTGAAAATAATTTAAAGAAAAAAAACTTTTTTAAAGAAGCTTTTATTTAAACGCTCTAAAAAGAATAAAATAATTTCACCTTAAACATTTTAACTATCAAATTATAACCTTATTAAATACAATTCATGTGATAATAAAAGCTTGTCGCTATGTTTAATCCAACCCTTCCCCCCTCCTCTTCCCATCCCAATTCCGACCCCTTCCATTTCCCATGGAAAGGGCCGGCTACGCAACTGTAACACTATATGTGTTCGGGTGTCCATATATATGTTATAAACCAAAAAAATATATTTGGATAATGCGATCCGTCACAGTAATCATTAAATCTAAAAAAATATTTCTAAATGGTTATGGGTAACCACTGATAGGTAATTAAACATAGCGACAAGCTTTTATTATCACATGAATTGTATTTAATAAGGTTATAATTTGATAGTTAAAATGTTTAAGGTGAAATTATTTTATTCTTTTTAGAGCGTTTAAATAAAAGCTTCTTTAAAAAAGTTTTTTTTCTTTAAATTATTTTATTCTTTTACTTTTTACGAAAAATAATGGCTTATTTACGAAGCAATTTTAAACATTACAGTATTAATTTTAATCCAATTAAGTGTCATATTTAGATTGTGCATGTAATATAGATGATCCTGGCTCTTTACAGCATGCAATTTCAACAAATATTTTCGAAGATATTGCAGTATTAACATACTTTTGATGCGGAACAACGTTCGCCGGGTCAGCTAGTTTTTTATATATGTGACTACATTGATATTAACATTAAAAGTGAACAATATAATTAAAAAAAAAATGTAACATGAAATCTAAATAAAAAAAATGTTTATTTTATTAAATGTCTGAAACTTTACAGGTATGTTTGAAATATAACTGAACATGCTGACTTTGATGATTCGTCTCACATAATGTCATTAAGAATTTTAGGAAGATGTAATAATCACGGCTGTATTGAACCTATATACAATTCAATGCATTGAAGTCGAGTGGTAGAGTTACGCAGTCACAGTGGTAGAGTCACGCAGTTCGCTATACGTAATTATTACTGCACGAAATACCACGACCTCTCAGAATATCGAAGTAAAGTGGCTTTTGCTGCATTATACCCGGTTAGAGAGGTATCCCGAGGTCCAACTTCTTTCCACCTCCGCGTTCCATCCTACTCCCGTCTCACTTCATATCCTATTGTAAGGGCCGGAAACGCAGCTGCAACACCATATGTGTTAAGGTGTCCATGTTCGGTGTTTGTTGCTCACCATCAGGTGACACGCCTGCTCGTTAGCCCCCGATACCATAAAACAGTGAATAAATTTAACCAACTCAGTTATAGCTTTTCAAATATGATTTCAGCATTTCCTGAGATTATCGAGTATTTCGTATTAAAACAAAAAGAACCTATAATAATATTATTACCTATCAGATGATTGATATCAATTTTTTCTTAGTTACGGAATAATTATTATTCCTAATACATTTTAATTATATTTACTCTGAACTAGCAATTTGATGTAGGCATATTATTTACTCTATTCATGTATACCTTGTATACTAAAAAAAAAACAATATATTCTATATCTATTTTAATATCAACTAAAATTTATGAATATTTCTTTGATTAAGTCCCCTTCATTATCTTTTACTTGTCGACCCTATACTTCCAGAAATGAATAGCATTACAAAATGTCCCAAATAAATTTTCACATAAAATGTAATCCCCAAATTAATTTTAAAACACATTCATATGTCTCGAAGGCTTACATTCTCCAAGTTTTAACGCACAGGTCAGAAGCATTTAAGGTTCCCATCCAAGGGGCAGGTAAAGGAATAAATTATAGCCAAAGGGATTTAATAAAACATCTTTTTAGTCTTTTTCGCTAAAATTATGAAAGAAGTTTGATTTTGAATATAATAATTTATTCAGGACGGACCTCCTTCCCTATTCTATTACAGACTTCATATACTAATAGCTCTTCTGCTTAAATGAAAAGCAATAACTTTTAAAATATTTTTAGGCGTCTCTTTAGTTTTCTATTAGATTAAAAAAAACCGGATTAATTATCGTTTTCATTTGGATTAGATTCTAACAGATTTCTTCATTATTCCTTATCACAGGAACATTCCCAAGGATATATCATTCACAAGCATTCTCGCCGAGATATAGTTCAACCGTCATATTATTTTACTTTGAAAGAATCAGCATGATATTTGAGGTAATTAGCTTATTCGATTTAGAATTAAAATGACAACTATAATCAAGTAGTTTTACGCGAGGCAAGCCTCGGGTAATAGCTCATGTTATAAATAAATCACATAACAATATTCTCGTCATAATAATATCATCAAAAATAAATGTTGACGTTCACAATATTTTCTTAGAAATCTAATTTTCCCAAAAATATTCTCTCCATAAAATGCGGCCAACTTGCATGAGGGCCTCGCACACCTTCCTGGCATATTACCAGGTCCCAAATCAATCATAACAACATATTGTTTGCTTGGGAGGGATAACGTTTCTGTTGTTACATGAATTTATGAGGGTAGCTGTATTATTGATTGGTTTCATGCAACATTAGCGGGTTGATTGGTCGACGTTCTGATCCTGTTTTATTTTCCTACTCCGACAGCATGAGTAATCAGGCTTGAATAAGAAATCACAGTTTTTCTTAGTACCATAATAAAGGTAGCTTGCAACATATTGTCTTACATCTGGCATGTATTTTGTCAGTCATCGAAATATATTACAGAAAACTGACACAAGATATCGGATATATTATGACGGTGTATGTTAATTTAAACTCGATTTTTTGAGGCATCCCACTTCTGATTCTCATTCAGAAGTGGGAAACTAAACCATCAAGTTAAGAATGCAAAATAATTACCGTGACTTTTATCACATCATTCATATGTTCTTACTAAGTACTCATTTTGTTTTAATATTTAAGTCTAAATAATAACTTTCAGGGTATTTTAACATTCCGTAAGACTTTCAAATTTTGGATTATCAAAAGTGTAGGCAGAGCTGTATTAGATTAGCTAAATAAAACTTTGAGTCCTGCATTGTTATATACTTAGGACTTAGGATATTTAATATCTAACAAGTTAAGCTATGTTTTTAGACTGTGTTATCTTTTATTTAGTTTTTGTTTGGCTTGATACTTAAAAATGTTGGGTATATTTACTATTCATATTATCCTTCCATTTGCAACAAAATGAGTTTTATCACATTTCTATGTTTATGATATTATCAATCTGGATCTGTTTTTATTTTATAACACACATAAAAGGATTTAAGAGATTTAATATCCGTAGACAATATTCTATCTCGACTATGGAGATAATAAAATCGGTGGTCAATCTCATTCTACATATCTATAAAATAAAATATATGAGATAGAGTTATATATACGTGTGCGTAATCATAAAATTATTTACATAATCATAGATTTGTAGTACCTCAAAATTTATATCTACTGTGGATGTTATGCTAGTTGGTTTGTTTGTATCTAAATAGTTCAAGTTAAGTTTAATACACAGTGAATAAATATGTGTTTTTATATAGGAAAGCTAAGAGCCTTTTGTAATGTAGGTAGTTTTCTATTGCATATTGTGTGTGTGTGTGCCGTTACTGTTCCAAGAAGTACTATGAAGAGGTAGTCGTGATAAAGCCGGTGTAACTTATACGCGTGTAATTATTTGTGACCCTTCAACTGGACAACTTAGTGGCGACGCGGATAAAAAAAGCAAAACAAGCAAAATGAGCGATTGGCGGCTGTGTATCGAACAGTATAGAACAGTATTCGAACGGCTAGAACAGTATTTTCTGGTGAATGAAGTGTGGGCTGAGCTTCAAGTACCAACATTGATTACACTCATGGGTGCGGAAAGTTACGAACTGTTTGTTAACCTGTGTACTCCGATGGGATAGGGAAGATGGGGTAGGGAAAAGATGGCACTCACACCAAACAAACCGCTGCACGTGCCACTTAACGTCGATTTTTAGAAAGGTAATATTTCACCGGTTGAGCCGGTTATGCAGCAAAACTCACAGCTCTACCACTATCGTTATTGTTAATTAACTGTGTAATAATATTATCAGTATTTATAGAGCTTTTGGCTTTTCTACTGAAATATCAATTCTGAAATAGTCTGTAGGTAGTTTAAAACTGTTGAAGCTTGAATTTCAATGTTCAATTGATTCCATTAATTAGACGTGCTGTGCTCGCTCCATCGCGCCAACTTGAATAGCGAATTACATTGATAATTGGAGGTCGAGCAGGTGTCTTGGGGACAAAGACTGCAACTTGTGGTCCGAGTCATAAGGGACAGAAGATTTACTAGCTGAGTTAATATTAATGGCTTTAATTTACTTTTATAATTTTATAAAGTGTGTTTATAGAAAAAAATAATATATATTTCAATAGTCTCGGTGGTCCAGTAGTCGAGCACACGGCTTCTGATTTAGAGGTCCGGGTTTGAATCCTGAAACTGGCTCACACCAATGACGTTTCGAAATTGTTTTCGGAAGTTATGTTTGATAAATATCGATGACTGAAAACTTTGTATCCGGTATGCTAATAGGTTCCCCACCTATTCCATTTGGGACGTAAACATAACGGCGTGACGAGGCTTAAGAGCCACTGCCTACACCTTCGGGTAACAAAGGCGTGAAGTTATGTTATGTTGTTATGTTATATTTCATTATTATTATGTCAAATTGATCCATTCGACTCGATTTAATTATACTATGATTTTTTTACTGTACGTATGTCATTAAATAACAAGGACTTTTTATTTTTAAACGGTTTTATTTAGCTCACCCCGTTTGTTTTATTCTTGGGTCAAATTTACTAATTCAAATTTCACCCTCTTCCTGTCAACCGATTAATCTGAAATTTTGTATACACTTTGGATTTTGGTGACAATACAATTATGTTTATTCATTATCTTTATAAATTCAAGATGGCCGCCGCTACAAAATGGCGGATAATTTATGTTTTATTAATCC
This sequence comes from Euproctis similis, assembly GCA_905147225.2. Classification (NCBI taxonomy): domain Eukaryota; kingdom Metazoa; phylum Arthropoda; class Insecta; order Lepidoptera; family Erebidae; genus Euproctis; species Euproctis similis. The sequence continues at coordinate 7,826,575 of LR990114.1, forward strand.
TATCAATATGGTTATCAAATGAAAGGGCTCAACAAGCAGAATATAATATACTATAAAAAATTGAAATCCAAGATGGCGGCCGCTACAAAATGGCGGATAACGTAGGTTTTATCAATCCCATCAATATGGGTATCAAATGAAAGGGCTCAACAAGCAGAATACAATATACTATAAACAATTGAAATCCAAGATGGCGGCCTCTACAAAATGGCGGATAACTTAGGTTTTATCAATCCCACCAATATGGGTATCAAATAAAAGGGCTTGACAAGAAGAATACAGTGCACTATACAACCTCAATATTTAAGATGGGCGCAGCCACTAAATGGCGTATAATAATAAGATTTAAATTTAGAAATTGAATCTGTAATTTAGGTATCTGATTAATCCAGCCTGAATCCACCACCCAAGTCAAGATTTTGTATCGTGTTGAGGACTGTGTGGCGTTAGGGTGACTAAAAATGATACGTCGTTAGCGGTACACCACCCAAGTTAAGGTGAAAGGTTAAAACGCGCCGAGAACTGTATGGCATTAGGGTGGATAAAAATTATATGTCGTTAGCGTTTTCCCCTCAAGACTCAGGCGCATCTTGTTGTACATAGCCTTGCCCATTTATTGGACCTCTGGGGGGGTCGACCGTTTAAATGTCCATTACTCGTGGGAACAAAATGGTAAAGAATGCGAAATAAAAACTAAAAACTAGAAAATAAAAATAGGTAAAAAAAACTTTTTAATTTAAACGGTTTTATGTTAAACATACATTGCAATGTTTATGATAAATGTACTAAAAACCAAAAAATAATAAAATAGATACAGTCGTGGGAATTATAAACATATGCATAGACTAGACTAAAATAAAACCGTGGGGCACGTCAATTGTCTACAAATTATCGACTTAATGTGCGATAGAAGAATCGTTTAATTCGTCGTTAGGCAGTTGGCCCGCAGACGGTGAGGAAATTACTTACTATTTTCTTGCTCATGGAAATTCCAATAGTTATACACTCCATGTAAATAAAAGAGATGTTTCAACTAGTTTATCGTTGGACATTCACACTGCTGGCTGGCGAGGAATCGTTTCACTGCTCGTAGTTTGTCTTTAATCGACAAAACATATGATAAAAGTACTACTCGCTCACCACTATGAAACCCTAAAACTCGCTTATAATCGAGCTTGCTAGCTTGTTTCCACATTCTAGCCCTACTTATCACACATCCATCGTTGTCGGTTGAACAACTGCCTAATTATAGTGTAACATTACAAAACAAACATTTTAATCAACGATTGTAGACAATTGACGTGCCCCACGGTTTTATTTTAGTCTAGTCTATGCATATGTTTATAATTCCCACGACTGTATCTATTTTATTATTTTTTGGTTTTTAGTACATTTATCATAAACATTGCAATGTATGTTTAACATAAAACCGTTTAAATTAAAAAGTTTTTTTTACCTATTTTTATTATTTAGTTTTATAAAATTATCAATAGTAAAATGATCTATTACCTTCATGTTAACAGGGTTATTTATGAAAATTTAGTTATTCCATATTTTCTATTTTATATACTACTAGCTGACTCGGCGAACTTTGTTCCGCATCAACGCAGTAAATGAGTAAATTTTAACTGCTGTCCCGCTATGTTAATACTGCAATATCTTCGAAAATATTCGTTTAAATTGTATGCTGTAAAGGCCAGGATCATCTATATTACATGTACAATCTATTTAAGACACTTAATTGGCTAAAAATTAATGCTGTAATGTTTAAAATTGCTTCGTAAATAAGCCATTATTTCTCGTAAAAAGTAAAAAAATAAAAATGGTCATTGTGGGTTATCCTTAAGAGATAGACATATGCCTTCGTGGACTTTTGAAGGTGTTTAATAGTGTAGAACATTGTTTTGATCTATCACTCTGGGTTCATCCAGCGTTTGCAATTAAATTTCTAAATCTCGAAAATTATCATTTTTTCTTTACAACATTGTATATTAATCATAGATCAAAACCACCCTGTTGACACACTCTAACTGTTAACAAAAACCGCATCAAAATCCGTTGCGTAGTTTTAAAAATATAAGCATATAAGGGGACAGACAGCGGAAAGTGACTTTGTTTTATATATGTAATGATTTTCCTCAGAATACTTCTAACAAAAGAATCTATTATAATTCTAAATTTATATAATATATATTAATATATATTAATAAAAAAATAGTAATATAATATACTATCAATAGAACCTTCTTCGAAACGCTACGACCCTTAAATCGAACTGTATTATTGTATGTCGAATAGCTAGCCTATCTAGTTAGTGAACGATATATATTGCTTGTTTACCAGAGGGCACCACCGTGCATTGATTACACACCAAAACTCGAGTTAATTGCGTATCTGAGTTAATATGAGCGTGTTATTATACAAAGTGAACTGAGTGGAAAGCAATTATGAATTTGAACATTTTAAGATGAGAGAACGCGATGAGAGAAATTACATTTTAACTTGTTCTTTTAAGGAATTCAGGTTAAGAAATATAAGTTTAATACCGACTAAAAGCAATTTAGTCTTATAAGACAGTAAGAACGACACTTCAAAACTTGAGAATTAATAACAATAACTTCACGCCTATTTCTACACGAAGGTGTAGGCAGTGGGTGTTAAGCCTCGACTCGCCGTTATGTTTACGTTCCAAATGGAATAAGTGGCGAATTTATTGCCATGCCGGGCACGAAGACTTCAGTCATCGATACTTATCACACATAACTTTCGAAATTAATTTCGAAACGTCATTGGTCTGAGCCAGAAGAGAGGAGAGCCATTGAGAAATTCAAAACAATGCGAATAAATAAGTATACGGAAATAATTTTAAAGCAAGCTACACAACTTCACACCAATTCCCTTGCGGGGTAGGCTAAGAGTACAGAAAATGTAAAAACGACAACGATATCTTTTCATCCTTTCACGCCTTACATATCTTTATTACGTTATATCACTAAATGAAGACTTAATCGAATGGAATAAGATAATAATAAGTCTATGCAAATATTATCAACAATATAATTAACCTATTTCAATCAGAGATCCCTAAAAAAGGCGGGAGATAAACAGAACCAAATTTGGTGCTTTCCATGGGCTTAATGAATGCGTATGTACACAGTGACAGGGACGGTATACGTTAAACAATATGGACACTGCAGTAAACGAACACTGCATTGTATACTAAATGAGTAGACAGAGCCATGTCATCACCAGAGTTTGTTAGATGTGGTAGGGATCGTCACACCCCCTAACGGTACATGACAAAAGACTATATTTAAGTATAATACATACATACAATAAGCTCACGCCTGTATCCCATGAGGGTAAGGAGAGACTTTGGATTTCCACAAGCTACCATCCTGACACACATCTTTCGTCTCATCCACAGTCATACATTCACGTCGGTTACGGGTAGGTATATTTATGTATAATAAATAATCTAAAATTCAATTTATATATTAGTTTTCCGTTTATTAAAAAAAGTTATTAAAAAGTTATTACAATAATATCTTGGACACAATACACACAGCGCCCTCTAGTTTCAAGCTAAGCAACTAAATGCTTTTGTTATGTATATTTGATAATGGATATTAATACATATATACTTTTCTTTTGTAAATACATACTTACAATACATAGAAAACACCCAGACGCCACAAAAATATTAATTTTTGTCACAAATGTTTGTGCTCGGGTGGGAATCGAACCCCCGAACTCATTGCTGCTGCCGGTAGTTTTACCAATGCGCCACGAGGCCCGTCAAATTGTAATTGTAATAATAAAACTTAAAGATGATTTATGGTTGGTAATGTCTTGTTCAGTATCTGTTTATCCAGATATAAAAATATGGACTCTGAAGACAGCATGGATTCTTGTTTAAATTTCCCGCAATTTTTAAACTCATCGCAAACACCTTCTTATACCTTCATTCCCCGGTGTATATGCGCTTTACTATTCCATTTGGGACGTAAATATAACGGCGAGACGAGGCTTAACAGCCCTTAACATTCGAGTAGAAAAAGGGCGTGAAGTTTTGGCAGGAAAATAATGATATGATTCATTGTATTTAGTTAGATATTTATTTATAATTATATTCGATAATTGATATCAAAGGACATAAATTCAATGCCATAGAACTAACCATAGTGACCGCACATCAGAAAGCATACCTTTTAAAATTAATTGCATCGATCAGATCGTACTATTGGAAAACGGACACCGCCAATTATGACTATTACAGATATAATGGGCGGTGTGTTACTGCCGTTTGACAGACTCCCATATTAATGAATTGATACGTATTCCAAATGTGGAGTGTGTTTGACTGAAATTTAACATGCTATTTAGCTATGCTTTTTATGTGCTACATAAATGACTCTGATTTTATCCAATAATATATTCATATTTAATAATATATTAATCAAATGATTATATGCAAAACCGATGCGCTTATGTTAGATTTAAGAAAGTCGAGTACGTAAATGAAATCTCTCTGCCTAGCCTGTAAGAGACTAAGCGTCAAGATCTTTTATTGCTCTTTATTATTATATAACATAACATAACTTCACGCCTATTGTTACCCAAAGGTGTAGGCAACGGCTGTTAAGCCTCGTCTCGTCGTTATGTTTTCATCCCAAATGGAATAGGTAGCGAACCTATTGCCATACCGGGCACAAAGTTTTCAGCTATCGGTATTTATCACACTTAACTTCCGAAAAGTCATTGGTGTGTGTCAGGATTCGATCCCGGACCTCTGGATCAGAAGCCGTGTGCTCTACCACTGGACCACCAAGATCAATATAGTAATAGCTGACCCGGCAAATTTGTTCCGTATCCAAAGTAATAAGTAAGTACATTATGGATATATAGAGAAATTATAGATAAATACTATTGCCACCCTCTATTAACTCAAAAAACCCACATCTAAATCCGTTGCGCAGGTTCAAAGGTGTAAACATTTAGGAGGAGAGACAGCGCAAAGTGACTTTGTTTTATACTATGTAATGATGCTCCTATTCGCTCACTCAAAGTAACTTACTCACATGAGAGACTGGCACTTTCATAAACATGACATCATTTGGAAATGATCTGAAGGAAAGCTATTTCACTTCAGGATAATAAAAGACCAAAACTACCGACTCATTACTTGAAGATGTTCCCAAACTATTGGGCCAACTTGAAAGTTAACAAGAATGTACGCCAAAGCAGAGGGGCGGGGCCGGTTCACGAAGTTCTGTTTTGTCATTAAGCCTGAGGAAATTTGGGGAAACCCCTTAACTTGGTTAAGGTCTACTTGGGAACTTTTCAATTAAAAGTACGACGTCATAAGAACTGCATTCGAGATAAATTATTAATAATCAACAGACAGAGCAATTACGCTTCTTTGTGCGTAAATATTTTATGTATTAAAAAGATTAAATTAGGTCTGGGTGGTCCAGTGCTCGAGCACCCCGCTTCTGAATCATAAAGTCGCGGGTTCGAATCCTAGCTCACACCAATGACTTTTTGAAGTTATTTTCCGAAGTTATGTGTATGTGCGCGGTATGGCAATAGGTTCGCCACCTATAACATTAAGGACGTAAACATCATGGCGAGACGAAGCTTAATAGCCGCTGCTCACACCTTCGGGTAGAAAAAGGCGTGAAGTTATGTTATGATATAACATTATAACAATTATTATTATGTAAAGAGAAAATGTAATTAAGTGAGATTTATTGTTGGAAAACTATAATGTAGAAAAAATCTAAATAAACTTGAAAATCGACGTAAAGTGGCTTATGATTTATTCCATTCGATAAGAGAGACTTCCTCGCATTAAAAGCTGGCAACGTACTCACTGTTGTAGTCCAGCACAAATGATGATGATCATAATGATGATGAATGTACTCATCTGCGCGGAGTGAGAGATCATCTGCTCTCTCATTTTCTCCCTTGATCATAGAAATTTTAACTTTTCATGATCAAGGGAGAAAATGAGAAAGCAGAGAGTTGAAAGATAAAAATTAATTTGGAAGTATACTAGTTCACTATATTTCTCCATTTTTTATTTATCCAAGCAGGAAAATAATATAACAACGTCTGTCCCGCAGTTGCAAGCCCGTCACTGTTCAATACTCTATACAATTTACCGGGTTTGTCCGAATCGAGTATTGTTTCAGATATACCGGGTTCAGCTTTTGTTCTACAAAATATCTGAGTTGAGATAAAAGCTAGCTGCACAGTTACCTTCTCTAATTCAAAGTCTTAACATTATACAATATTGATAAAGAGTAACAAAGAAAAAATGTATATCTTAAAATGTATAAAGGATATACTTTTTTTTTAGTTTTTATTTTTTTTATTTATGGGATAGGAGGGCAAACGAGCAGGCGTGTCACCTGATGGTAAGCAACCAACGCCGCCCATGGACACCAGCAACACATATAGTGTTACTGTTGCGTTGCCAACCTTTAAGGCATAGGGGATAGGAAAGGACGGGGAAGGGGAGTGGCCCTCCGGGTACCTCTCTCACCGAACGAAACGCGGCATGAGCCACTTTACGTCGGTCTTCTGAGAGGTCGTGGTATTTCACCGGTCGAGCCGGCCCATTCATACAGCGAACTGCTTGGCTCTACCACTGTTTTTTGCTAAAACAGAAATGAATTGGATTTGATGCAGCCAAGACATATTTTCACAAAATAATAACAACAATATGGTCGTTTTATTTTAGTGCGAACTAAACACACAGTTGAGGGTGGATTAGTAATGCATTAAGGATTTTTTATGTAATTTTTATTTTCAAAACTTTAGTAACTCAAGAAAATAACTAGATGTAACAGGAAAAATAACTTTAACATAACATAACTTCGCACCTTTTCTACACGAAGGTGTGGGCAGGGGCTGTTATGTTTCACCGAAGAAAAATTGTACCTAACCCTTTTAATCTGCCTCGTGGTGCGTTGGTAAAACTACTTACAGCAGAATCGAGGTTGGCGGGTTCGGATCCCACCCGAGTATAAATATTTATGACAAGCATGAATGTTTGTATGGCGTTTGGGTGTTTTTATATGTAGGGATTTTTATGTATATTATTATTATGTATTTACAAAAAAAATATATAATTTTATTCGCTATCTAGTATTCATAGCACAAGAATTAAGCTGCTCTGTTGGGAACTAGATGGCGCTATGTGTTTTGTGTCCAAGATATTATCCAAGCTATTAATATCTGAAAATATTGGTTCATTAGTTTAATTTTATTCGAAATCTTGTATAGGGGCACAATTATATTAATCATCTATATATTCAATCTATTATCAGATGAATTTACTGAAAATATTGACTTGACAAAACCATAACTATAATGGGTAAAAAACCCCCATCAAACTATAGCATTATATAGTATAAAATAAAGTCCCTTTCCGCTGTCTGTGCCCTTACATGCTTTTATACCTATCATTGAAAATACTCAACGGATTTTGATGTGATTTTTTTTAATAGGTAAAGGAAGTCAACTAATTGGTTTTGATCTATAATTCATGTATCATATAGTATAGATATTTTTGATGCGGAACAAAGTTCGTCGGGTCAGCTAGCATTATTATTTAAGTGAACGTCTAATTCTACATGCATTAACATTTTTGCCTTTTGTATATTAGTATGTTCAAGGATTTGAAATCGTAACCTCATAATAAGAATCAAACTATGGAGCTACTAGTTCATCGCGACTAATAGAAATTTTGCATATTATTCTAAAATCTATTTATATAGTTGTAGGCTTTTAATTTACGTACCAAACAATTATGAAGCTGAGAACAATAGATGCTGGTATCATGGTCGTTAGGCTATCAATGCTTGTATAACCGGTTCGAACTCGAGTCGGTTATTATCTTTAGTTGTTTGCGGTACGGCACTATTAACTGTATTCAGTAATATATATTTGTTGTTGAACTGTTATTGTATAGTATCGAATGGTTCAGATTACAATTAGGTAAATAAAGTTTTTTAAAACTAATATTCTTTCGTGCATGAAAAGAGTTATGAAAGTCAACGAAGCGAGTGAGGCGTGTAAGAATCGTGCCCTATGGCGCTCTGTTCTCTCTGCCTACCCCGCAAGGGATTTGGCGTGAAGTTATGTATGTATGTATATTATTTCGATTTTTTTATACTGAATAAAAGAGTTGAAAATTGTGTTTGTATATTTAAAATATTTATAATAAGGGTGATTGTTTGTACTAATTAACTATCAAAGATGTTGTATGCTAGAATGTATTGTTAGTCTTTTTTGTATTAAATTCAAACTTATAGTCTCGGTGGTCCAGTGGTCGAGCACACGGTTTCTTAATCTAGATGTCGCGTATTCGAATCCTGGAATACAGCAATGACATTTCGAAATTAATTTTGAAAGTTATGTGTGATAAATATCGATGACCTATCGACCACCTATTCCATTTGGGACGTAAACATAACGAGTCGAGGCTTAACAGCCATTGCTTACACCTTCTGGTAGAAAAAGGCGTGAAATTACTTATGTTATGTAAATTATAATATATTAAAGAATAATCTCATATTTATAGTATTAGTTCCTTTTTATACTTTCACCCCATTATCAACCAATTATTATAAATGTGATCCGAAAAGTTATTTTTGTTTCCCGGCTAGAATCTATAACTAACCTAAAATGAATTAATAATATTTAAAATCTAAATAATAACATTTTCAATATCAATAATATAGAAAATATTGAAGTAATACCCGATAATAATATTTAATAACCAGTGTGAAATTACTGGCTCTGATTCTGAAACCTCTCATTCGTAATTAAGAGGGGTCCCTGCTTTGGAAGGGTTATTTGCCGAAATACTTGACTGAATATTGGGTAAAACTTAATCCTGAATTTTCACGATACTATTGATCATCATATTTTTGTAAATTGCCACTCTAACCTTAAATGCCAACTAAGTTTCAAATGTATTTATAATCTATATTTCAGTTAGTTACCGTCCAACAATGATAAAGGTCATATACAATAATTTATTATTGAAGAATGTCGAGAAATTTTCATGGATTAATGTTTAAGTGAAAGCCATTGAATGAAATGAGGTTTCATTTTGAAATTTATAAATATTTAAAAATAATATCCACTAGGAACTCTTACTAATAATAATCATTATTTTCATTACAATTTACTTAGCGTCATATAATATTTTTTCTATTTTTTAATTCATACAAATATCGATTTTATCACATAAGTATTTGTTTGGGTATCGGGATGGTTAGTTCACCATAAGAGGAGTCAAAAAATCAAGTAAGCCAACCCCCGAGTATTATTTGGGTTCTCATAACCAGGCAATTGAATTCAAGCCTTAATTCATACTCTTAGATTGACTTAAAAATTCCTTGTGGCACTCTGTTTCCTTTGCCTACCCTGCAAGGGATATGGTGTGAAATTTTGTATGTTAGAATAGAACTTTTATTTATCCAAAATAAAGATGTCGTATTATTTGCTACAACTGTTAAAAATATCTAGACTTTAAATGATCCCAAGAAATATAATATTTTCATAGCACATAATAAATACGGATAATATAACACAGATTGTGACCTAAAATTCCATCCAAATTGTAATATTTATCAAACGGGGCTGATATTAAAATGATTTTATAGGTTATAACGCTGAGTATTATTATTTTAATATTAATAGCGTCGATAAATTCTGTTGGTCATAACATAAAGTACATTGTAGTGAATGGCAGAAGGTCATAAGATACGAAATAAACTGGTTTTGTCAAGTCATATTTACCTAGATTTTATATTTGAACTAACTGTGCACACTTTATGTTCTATTGTCAATTCGATACCTTACGGTACCTTACAGCATTATGGAACTATAACTCATGGATATTATTACAAATATTTAGCAAAAAAATATATGGTATAAATCCGATGACACTCTCTCCATGACCAAATAGAACGAGTCTTGGAGGAAGGTGATATCAGCTTTGGTGAGCCTTATAAATCAACCCGGGTGTATGCCAAGGGTTATAAAAGTCAAAGAAGCTAGTGAGGTGTGTAAGAATCGGCCCTTATAGTGCTCTGTTCTCTCTGCCTTCCCCGCAAGGGACTTGGCGTGAAGTTATGTATGTATGTATCTAAATTAAGGACTATATCATAATTTAAGTTTGTTGAAAATCCATCCAGTAGTTAAGGTGTTAACTCCGTGATACGTTCTATATCCAGCGGGTTGTATTGTAGTCTACAAAAAAACATTAAACAGATCATTTTCTTTCTCAAGCTGAACCGAAAAGGTCGGCTTGGTTGGAAAGCAATTTGCAAGACTTACTATTCGTCTGTCAAGAAAACATTACAAGAACAAACGCACTAGAAAAATGGCGACCGACAAAAACTGGCTAAACGTTGCCGTAATGAATTGCGAAATGATAAAATAATAATAATAATTAGAGAACATTTATTTATTTCAATTACCGACATGATATTGATAAAATATCAATACAATATTATTATAGTGTTTATTTTGCGCGTGAATATAGGTTTCAATACACTCTAATTGGAGATATTATAAATGGAAATTAATATAAATTGAGTGAAAAATGTTGCATCGCTGAGCAAAGATGGAACTGGGAAATCGTTTATTTTGTTAATTAATTTCATTTCGAATGCAAACAGAAATTATATTGGAAAATAGTTTTACATTTATAAAACAAATATATGTATTTAACATCGCAAGATTGACTAAGCCGATATACAGCGCTAAAGCGAGAGTATGTCCACGACATACTTTCAACTTACATACTTTATACTTTTTGCAGTGGTAGAGCCAAGCAGTTCGCTGCATTGGCTGGCTCAAAGTGGCTCATGCCGCGTTTCGTCCGGTGAGAGAGGTACCCGGAGGCCCACATCCCCTTCCCCATCCCTTCCTATCCCTTATCCCTCAAAGGTCGGCAACGCAACGGTAACACTGTACGTGTTGCTAGTGTCCATGGGTGGCGTTGGTTGCTTGCCATCGGGTGACATGCCTGCTCGTTTGCCCTCCTATCGCATAAAAAAAAGTGTCCAAAGATGATCTCACAGGAGTGTCAAAAACCGATAACAGCCGGCGTGTATGAGAAGAGTATTGAAAGTCAAAGAAGCGTGTGTAAGAATCATCCATAATTAAACATTGTATTTATATAAATAATGATTCTTCACCAGTTGTGAAACACGAGTCCTTTCATATAAAACTGTATCCAATGGGTATAATGTATACTTAAAACCGACTACGATCTGTCACTACGATAGATTCTTCGAGAAAAACTTAGCCATTCCAAAAATACGACGCATCACCGATCTTTCTCACAAAACATGTTCACCTTTTTTAGTTACTATTTTATACTATATTTAATTATTTTTGTTAGTTTTTATTTATTTTACAAGTCTCCATAAAAAAAAAAAACAAGAAATTGAAATGAAATTTCATAATTATCGTTTCATTTATTAGACGTGATAAAGCAAAACATAATGTATGATCATACAAATTACTTTGGCAAATATTTACTAGAGATATATAGGACGTATATGATTTTACTGTATGTATATTGAATCATAAATATTAAATGTATAATAAATAGTTGTTTAAGAAAAAGAAATGAGTTTAGAGTATTCTTGAAACATAGATTTGAGTATAGCTATTAGGTACTTTATTGGTACTGACAAGTTTCGTGATACTCAACCATCAGTCGGGTATTTCTCACATATAATTTATTAACAGGTCATAAGTGCTAAAATGTGTACATTCATAAGTCCAGAGTTACGTGGGAGTTGGCTCCAGGGTATAAATAATTCAACATATCCGGGTGCTCCATGTCTACACCCATTCGATGTTGTGTCTCTCACTTTCTCCTTTTTTTTTTTCTTTGGAATACGAGGAAAAATAATTGAGAAAACTGTTAGCTGAAACTTTCCGAGGAGTTCGCGTATTGATGAATTTTTGAGCGACTTGCCGGTTGCCGGTTGTAATTTTTTTTCGTTTTTCCTTTTTTTTGGTGGTAATAAGAAGTAATATATAGGATTTGATTTATATCAAAGATTGGGATATTTTTATAGAAGATTTAAAATTGCATATACACATAAATGGAGCCTGTAGGCATATATTTATGGTACACTACAAAAAAAAAACGAAAAACTGAAAAACTTTGTGCCCGGTATTATATAGTCGTATAGACGAGACTTAACAGCCGCTGCCTACACCTTCGGGTAACAAAAAGCGTGAAGTTATGTTATGTTATATTTACTACAAAAAAAAATATTCTACGATGTATTCAATTAACACTATTTGCATTTGTATTCAAGCGCAGTACTTTATAAATATAACAAGCCGCTTTACAAAATGATACAAATATTCCAATTATATTAAACAGGTGCGTAATTTTAATAATAAAATATAATATCTAAACTACCTCTCTCAATCATCCACATTTATTTCAAAATAATTCCTGAAATGTTTGCGAACGATTTTTGTTACTGCCACATTACGTTTATATCCTGAAAGTAACGGGAATTCAATCAATCAATTATCGTCTGTCTGAAGTTTTGAAGTATGACAGGAAGAAGTAACCTCTCAGCCGGTACCGTCTCGGGAGGCGGACTCGGGGACTGCATTCGAAAAACAAACAACACATTCGGAGAGTCTCTCTGCTCCAAAACTTTTGTATTTTAAGTTTGGTATTCTATCAGTTTCGACAGGGTTATTTTGTCGATGGCCACCTACAAAGTTCGCCCACAAAAGCGTCAACATTTGGTGTCACTTTTCCTTTAGAAGTTACTTTAAAATATTTACGACTCGAAGTTGGAGATGTCCAAGAAAAATTCGGCGAGTCCGTAGTATGAGCGGATTTATTATAGCCTGCCAATGGACTGAGAAAGTTTCTTATTATCGAATTATCTATCTTCATTCTTTTATTTTAATTGTTTGTTTTAAAGGTGCGCTGTTTAAATATTACGGTTACTTCATAACTTTTTTTCTTTTAAGAGATTTGATGTTGTTATTTAAAAATACATGAATATTTGTGCGGCGTCTGGGTGTTTTTCTATGTATTATAAGTATGTATTTACAAAAGAAAAGTATATATGTATTAATATCCGTTATCTAGTATCCATAATACAAGCATTTAGTTGTTTAGCTTGGAACTAGAGGGCGCTGTAAAAAAAAACTGTGACTCAACTATTTTTATTATAAGTAGTGTTACGTGATATTTTGGACAATTTAATAGAAATTAAGATATAATTGAATAGATTGGTAATTTTATACAGACGTGGTCCGGAATCAACCATGATCATATCAGGGAATTAAGAAAAATCGGTACCTGAAGGAAACGAAATCAGTTAGTAACTTATTCAATTGGGTCTCCAAAATATTAAATTCGATAAAATTTGATTGTTTATCGATATCGATAAAATATTGTTATATTGGAATTTAGATTATTGAAGATAAAAAGTAAAACTGGTTATAAAAGTTAAAAAAAAATGTCTACAATAAATTGACTAAAATATAAAACCGCTACGGAAGAATATCAATTGGTATTAAAATCGTCAGAATCTCATTACTTCCCTTTGGGGTACAAACGATTTATCTACGTCACGGCGACGCTCACACCGGCTGACAGTCAACACGGCCCACAGATAATAAAACACGCCACGGTACATCACTATCTATCAAGGTTTTATTTACAAAACTCCTTTTATAAACAACCGAGGTGGAGAATACGGAATTTGCGAGAGGAAGTAACTTCGCAAATGAGTAATGGTGCTGGTTTTTTATTTTATTTTTCACTTTTTGAAGGGGAAATTTCACGAAATTGAGTTTTTCATGCGGTACAAATAACTGGATTTGCAAATAATAAAAAGTGCAAGCCGAAATATCTAAAATTTAAACCTGATTTTTGTAGACAATTTTTTTTTTAATATATTGCGAATTTATCGTAAACTATTTTTAAACCAGTTTAAGTTGTGTAGGTGGCACCCTTATTTTTACACCATCAAACCTTCAGCGTTCCAGAATTTAAATCCGGGACTAATTTAGGCTCCAGTTTTAACCACAGTTAGTCTACTTGCAATTCAGATGGCAAAGATAAGATAATTAGATAAGATAATTCTTTATTTACACCTTATAATTTACAAAAAACAAAACATACAATAATGAAAAGAATATATAAGTAGAAGATATTCAATACAATTTAATACGACAATTAGTTGTTCCAATAATTATCTATTTTTGGATCGGGGGAAAGTAATTATAAAAAGAAACTATTAATGTTTAGATTACCATTTTATAATCTTAATTACTATTAGTGGTGATAAAATTGGTGACATTAATATACGAGTAAGTCATTGTCACCTATGCCAGCATTTACTTTGTAGAACTTTAAGGGGGCCATAAATTTAATAGCTATATAGCGGCACCATAATGGCACCCGGATTCATAAAGTGACACTTATCAAGTCCAGACACGCTAACTGGCAAATGTTTATCTATAGTGACCGATATTTTCTTTAAAAAAATCTTTTTCTTTTTTTCATTAGTATGGTTTTTTACTTGAATGTGTACGTAGGCGGTTTCAAGACCATATTACATCTCAATGAAATAGGTGAAGGAAAACATTTGTTTATAACGGCCACAATTTTGTTTTAGCCTACATAACATTCAAAACGAATTCCGATAAGACATTGGTGTTAGTCAGGATTCAAACCAGAATCATTCTTATCTTTTTTGAGGTTGGTTATTTTATACACATATATACTTATATTATACCCAAAATGTCATCAGATATGCAAACAAAATGATTGATGGTAGCGCATATTGATGTGCGCGCATTTTTATGTCGTTTCAAAATGAATTTTGATCGATTGTAATATTTTATTTTAGCAGCTGTCAGCGCCAGAAAATATTTTGTTTTTAAACTATTATAATAAAATATTAAACACTGATTTGGACAAGTAAAATATATAATATACTAGCTGACCCGGCGAACTCTGTTTCGCATCAAAAGTAATAACTGCTGCCCCGCTATGTTAATACTGCAATATCTTCGACAAATTTGAAGTCGATAGCAGCTATAGGTTAAAAATGGGAATTTTCCATTGTTAACACCCCCGCAACCCCCCTTGTGGTTGGAATTTCGTAAAATCCGTTCTTAGCTGACCTCTACTCGGCGAAAGGAATAATCCTACCAAATTTCAAGTCGCTACGCCTTATGATTCCAGAGATATCGTGATGAGTCAATATATAGGTGGAAATCTCTTATATATATATAGATAGATTGTGGCGTTCTTTAGATACCTCTTATTAAGCATATTCATAAAAAATATGAAATAAATTGCATATTTAATACTCAGTTTTCAAAGTCAACCTATTGTGATGTAAATTATTTTTTTTAGGATTGGCGTAGCAGCTGGAGTAGTCTATGAGGAAAAAGACAAATATCGATTTTCCACCAAAAAATTTCGAGTCAGAAGTTGCAATAGATACATAACAAGACACCTAATATTATTAAGCGTAATTAAATAATCTACAAGAATCAAATAGTATAATGTAGAAAAGTTATGACAGGAAACAAACAGCATAACAATTGCATATTTTTTTAAGGAATGGTCGGGCAAACGAACAAGCAACTTCACGGTAAGCTACTACCTCCGCCAATGGATACCTACACATTGATAGTGTTACAGTCACGGTGCCGGCATTTATGTGAGTAGGATGGAAATCGAAAAGGAAAGAAGTAGGCCTCCTATATATACTCGTACTTCTCTTATCGAACGGCATAAGCAACTTCACGTCGATATTCTGAGAGGCCGTGGTATTTCACAGTCGAGCCAGCCTATTCATGCGTGCATATCAGACTTCTCCAGACTTTACCAGACTTCTCCAGACACCTTTCCAGACTTCTAAAGCACTTAGAATTGGAATTTAAATAAAACTGCGGGTAAGATTTTCCGGGCGGTCGAAATCACTTGACGCCAATTTGCTCAAACTATTATCATTAAGACAGTACAGGGTTGAATTTAAATAACTATTTAACGGCACAATAATGGCGCGGGGCAAGTACGTGCAGCAGATGTTAATTGCTTGCAGTATTTAATAAGTACGTACTCTCAGCTGAATCTGGCGCCAGTCTGGTTAAGTCATGGTCACGGCTGATGGGCACGATGCGTGGTGTGTGACTACGTTGACTATATGTGACTAAGTTAACTATAAGTGTTGAGTTTATTATATTCGACTAAATTGTTAGTTGATTTAAAAATAAATCTCTTTAATTTCGTTGGATTTTAATGGCATAAGTTTTCCCTGTTTTGTTTTCTTTGTCAGTGTTCGTATCACAATTAATATTTGACACTAGCTAACTGCAAGTACTTCATACTGCTTTATTACCGTACCGATTTGATTTACGGCTCATACTAATTATTTCTCGGAATTGTTTTCGGAAGTTATGTCTGAGAAATATCGATGACCGATAACTTTGTGCTCGTTGTATGGCAATAAGTTCACCTATTCTATTTGTGCTTTAACAACCGCTGCCTACACTTTTTAGCAAACGTCTGGAAAACGGTTTTTACCCCTAAAATGCTCCTATTCTTGCTTGATATTATATAGCATATAGTTTCACTCAATAAGAATGGAAAGAAGATTTTTTCAACTCAACAGTGGTAGAGCCAAACAGTTTCCTGCATGAATGGGCCGGCTCGACCGGTGAAATACCACGACCTCTCAGAAGACCGACGTAAAGTGGCTCATGCCGCGTTTTGATCGGTGAGAGAGGTACCCGGAGGCCCACCCCCCTTCCCCATCCCTTCCAATCCCCTATCCCTTAAAGGTCGGCAACGCAACAGTAACAATGTGTTGCTGGTGTCCATGGGCGGCGTTAGTTGCTTACCATCAGGTGACACGCCTGCTCGTTTGCCCTGCTATCCCATAAAAAAAAAAACTAAAGTTCCTGAAATTAGCGAAATTAAATAACCTAACAAACCATCTCTTCAGCTTTACAATATTAGAATGAAGGTTTAAAATAATATTAATTAGTAATAATAGTTCATAGTTGTATTTGATTAACAATTGAGTACTTTTTTTAGGTATTTCAATATTTGGTTGTTGAAAGCTACAATTCCAAATTACATAAACATTTACCCTTACCTTTCTATCGTTTATTTTATTGGTATATATATCAACATTTACTTTGCTAATTAAAACGAGACGAGAGAAGAAAATAATAATAGTGAAAATGAAAACAGAGAAAACAGCAATACACTTTGATTGTAAAAGGCATGAGATTAAAATTTTTCAATCAAAGTTGACCTTAATTTTGAAGCCTTTTCAGCTACATCAGTGTGACGAATATTAAACAGAACTACTACTGAAACAATTTTAATAGAAATAAGAATTTCTTTTATTTAAATTAAAATTGTTAAATAAGATTTGTCAGTTTAAATTTAATTCTTGATGAACGCGAAATTATCTCCATATAATTTATTTTTATTTAACAAAATTATAATACATACAACCATGTCTTTATTTTTGAGATATTGAATAAAAAACTAATAAGAAATATTTTTAGCAAAATTAACAATTTGGATTATTTCGTAAGGTATAAAACTCTTAGACGACTCAAACACAATCCAAAAAAAAATGTACAAAAAATTAAACAAACTCTAAAAACATGAAAACCTTCAGTGGAGTGCACTCAGCCTTACTCGACCATTAGCAGTTGGCTCATTTTATACATTTGGATCGATAATAAAAAGAAAATGCTTAAATAACTGGTGTGAATTAAAATTTAACACTTTTCACACCAACCAATTATAACAACAACACACTCAAAATTAAAAATGCGACTTTCATTCAAGTAGTTTTATGGCCGTTGCGTGTCGAGTATGCCGACACATTCGGTATTTAATAATATAATTCAAATGAATGTCGACATCAATTAGTTAATTTTTGTCGTCGACAGTACAAGTTAACGTTAACTTGTAACGTAAATTAAAATTCAGTTGATATCGATCAACAACAACAGCAACAAAAAAAAATTATATAACTTCATATAGTTATACAATCTTTTAGTAATTGATTTTACTTTTACACGATTATGTCATTAAGGCGTCGTGTTATTTCGCCAGTGGTTAAGTTCTCTGTCAAGTCAGATCGTTTTACGGAAAAGTTCCATTTAGAAGAAGTAAAGATTCGATTGCTGTAAGTTGCTGTTCTTATAAATCATTTTCATGATCAACGGTTGATCCGCGACTAGCACCAACGATATCTGCAACACCGAGGGGGTCACCGTTGTCGTTCTTTAGGATAGAATAGACAAACAAAAGAAAAGTGGGAGGCTTGAGAATAACTCTTTCACGAAACCTAACACGATGCAGCAAATTAGCTTAATTAACGTTAATTACGCTTCTTATGCATATTTTTTTATTATTTACGAATAACATATCTTGTTTTAGAATTATTTAATGATTGATCAGATATTTCATTGGAATAAATTTTTCAATATTTTCATTGTATGTATAAGTTCAAGTTCAAATTTCAGTAAAAAAACTTTTTCCATCTAGAACTTTCCACCTAGAATCATTTAATCATTTTTGTAAATTAATACATTGTTTTACTATCTTTACTATTTTAAGTAAACAATTGGTAACATATTATGTTTGAATCACTCAGACCATTCTCTAACTCGTTCCGTGTTTAAGTTTGACTGATTTCCTCAGAGATTGTGCTTGTATTTGACGATAGCCACAGACTGTGAATTATTAACCCCCAACAGAAACTTGGGTTATTTAGACCGGAGAATTATATTATTACTACAACTGTTAAATGTAATTAATACAATTTTATTAAACGTTTTTTTGGTAAGATTTTCATTTTTACATTTCATTAAGTTATTATTAAATATAAAAATCGCATGTTGTTTATAATTTTAATTTTATTTTATTAATCTATAAAAAATAATAAAATGAACGATGTCTCTGCATTAGAGATATGGCAGAAAACCCATAAATATACATTACGGGATATATTATACAAGAAACCGAAACAAAATCTTTATTATAAACCACTGCCTGTTTTTTAGGATTTAGTATAAAATACATTTGCATTTCATCGATTCTATAAGTAAAGTTCTAATTTAAAATACAGATTAAACTTGATACCAAAGAAATATATCTTGTTCCATGGGAAAAATCTGTTAGAATTTAATACCGAATTTTATGAGGCTATTAAGCTTTGCATGAAGCGATAAACCTTGTTTCATCATCGCCTATAATCGATACGTCGTCGCCAACATTCTTAAAGTATTATTTTATATAAACGTTTAGATGTATCATTTTCTTATACTTCGTCCATTATATTATTGTATTATATAAGTAGACAGATGGTAATAGTGATTGCAAGAAAATTCGGAGTTTTTATTTAAGGCGTTAGAACAAAGTTAAAATGACAAGTATTCGTGAGCTGATTTGTGGCGCAACAGTAACGCTATATGTGTTAGTGTAATATGGGCGGCGCAGAATGCTTACCGCTTGTTCGTTTATCTATAAAAAAAGCTGTCTAAAATACAATAATATAATGGACGGAATATAGTCATATAAATTTAATCAGAGGTAAAAGCACGAAATTCACTGCAAGAAGAGGGCGGCTCCACCGGAGAAATACAGTCTCTCAGAAAATTGTTGTAAAGTGGCTCAGGACGCGTTTTATTTTCCAAATTCCACTCACACTATTCACAGCACGAGTCGCGGTCAAGGCTATTATTATTGGTATTCAATTGTGCCAATTCAAAATTCCACGAAACGATTATGAATTTACTATAAAGGGAAATAATATAGCGCAAAATAAATTAAAAATCTTAAAAACTGTCATTTTGAATGTCACTTAGTAAGGTGGGTAAGAATCGAGCTTTCTGTCACACATTAATTTCTTTCTACTCCTTGGGAAGTTTACATGATATAAATTCGTTGGGAATATTCGTAAATACATAGATTCATACCAAGTCCTTTGCGGGGAAGGCAGAGAGAATTTGCGCCATAAGGCACAAATACACTCGTCTCATTGACTTTAATCATACCACAAAACCAAAAATGTAACTTGTAACCCTCTTTTTTAAAATCCTCATTCTCCTATACATCCATCCATCCTCCTCATCCTCATTTCTATAGCATATATTTTCAAATTTTGAACGGTTTAATAAATTGATAAATACATATAAATATATAATATAGTAGGTACTTTATAATAGGACCTTCAATTTGTTCTCTAATTGTCCTCGGCAATGGTGGAGGAATTACGTTCATCCATTTTTAACGGCGACGACCGTCCGCCTTCAGTGTTACCGTCATTCATTCTGACATGCCATATAATAATTTCATGACGCAATAAGACCCTTCAAAATGTAAAGTGAATTGAATTTGAATTGAAAGATTTTATGTTATCTAATTTGGATGCTTTCCATAGACAAGTAATATATTATTAGTATCTCAACTGATTCTTCATGAAACGCTGGTTTTGTAAGCAAACGATCTGACGGGTAGTGATGATAAGCACCTAGCATCGCTCATGAACAGTTGCAACACTTATTACAGTGGTGTTGCCGGCTTTTAAGGGAGAGGGATGGGGAAGGAGGCGGAAGCGGAGTAGTCTCTCACCGAAACCCGGAATCAGCAATTTTAGATCGATATTCTGGGAGGTCGTGGTATTTTTCCGGTTGAGACTGCCCATTCATGCAGCGAAAAATATTCGGAATTAAATTATTCCTTGGTATTTAATTTCGGTATTGTCGCCATTATCAACTATTTTAAATACCTATTCTGTGGGGGTTAATATTTAATTCGATAACTTATGACTACGTCGTCAAGGTATAAAATGAAAAAGTTTAATTTTATTAATATTATTTTTTTTGCCACCTGATGAATAAATACATACATACATACATAACTTCACGCCAAATCCCTTGCGGGGTAGACAGAGAGAACAGAGCGCCATAGGGCACGATTCTTACACGCCTCACTCGCTTCGTTGACTTTCATAACTCTTTTCATGCACGCGCGTCGGTTTTTGAGGGTCTTAACATCACCTTCCTCCAGAACACGTTCTATTTGGTCATGGAATGTGTGTCTTGACCGTCCTCGACTCCTACATGTACATGTATATCTGATTAGTCAGTCTTGAATAAATACATTATTTAAAAACTACAAAATGCATCTTTTATAAGGTTGGGTTGGAAAGGAAATATTTTTTTCCAATAAATGGGTTTATGTGATAAATGTTTTAATAAAACATATATATTATACATTTAAATGTAAATATGTCTTCATAATATCTACGTTTATGACTTATGCATTAAATTAATTTGTCTAAGTCCTCTATCGTGACACATATGCTATTCTTTAGGGAACAAGTTTCGTGCAGTAATAGATGATGCCATGCTAAAAGTATTATGATTTGTACCACTCAAATTAAAATTTGGAAAATAGGTAATGACTTTACTGGGGTTAAAAACTCATTAATTTTAGTAAAAGTAAAACTAGTAACTGAGAATTTAATTAAATCACAATATATTAACCGGTGACGTTAATATGGTATTTTTAGTTTTTTTTTAAGAAATTCCACTATTATAAAACTGTAAATTATATTTTTTAATACTACATATGAATCTATACATCAAATAAAGTTACCTATGTCAGTTTTCAAAGTTAAGGATATTATCAATTTTATAATAAATTAGTTATAGTAAATCAGTAAGTGAGTAAAAGTTTACATATTTAATAATATGAGTAAAAGTTATTCAACATAATTCACCTACCTTCTGACGCTATTTGGTAAAATGTTAGCTCGTTCTAATATTCCGTAAACAATAGCATATTTTTGGGTTATAATTTTAAAAGCAGGCTAATAAACTATATTAATACTAACAACCTTCTAATGGCCTTCTCGATGTTAGCGGATCCATTAACAGGTTTATATAATTAATTAATTAAATGCTGTATTAATTTAATAAACATCAACCGTTAAAATTCTGTTTCATTAAAATGTGAACGAGCCATTTAAAGAGAATGCGGATTTCAGAACACGATAATGGGGAAGTCCCGGTCAAAAAGCTTTAGTTCATAAATAATGAGTTTGTATTTCATAAAGTTGATCATGCTTAGCCACGGATAGCGTCATGGATCTGAAGTTTTGTTGCTGCTCATGTACTACCTATCCACTCATTAAGAAAGCTTGAAGAATTTTGATTTTATCATGAAAGGAACTTATAGAATTCTCTCAATTTAATGTGTAATTTTTATGATTGATATTTGCACATTGACATAAAAAACTGTAGTGTAAAGTGAATTCTTTGAATTTTCCGAGTTAACATTGTAATAGATATAAATGGAAATATTATACCAATATCAACACAAAATGCAATTAATAAAATTGCATTTAGTTAGGTTTTGATTTGTATTTTGATAATTGGTTGTAATGGTTTATCAAAAAAATCATAATTTAATGCTGTAATTACCTCCTCTGTTTTCACTGTCCGCCGGCTTAACTTGTATTGCTCGGTTCATCTGAAACAATAAATATTAAAATTACGAATAAATAATGAAATTTATGATATCGTAAAATAGATGACGGTAAAGGGAAGAAAACAAGCACATACGATTATTGATATGAAAACATGTTGTTTTTATTACTGATTTTAGAATTAGTCTGCTTCGGTTTAGTCAATAATATGCTTCTAATACCGAAGCAACGGTAATGGCATTTTGAATTCTTTGAAAAGTTGACTGTTAGCCCTTTTATTTTATACCTATATTTTACAAAAGCTCTTAGAAATATCTATTCCGCCATCTTGTGTGGTCCGCCATATTGGATTTATGTCCGCATTGTCATCCAAACTAAACGAGTGTTCAAAATTTCTGATGAATTTGCTTAAGATGTCTACTTAAAAAATAGTTCAAAGTGTTCACCCGAACAAATATACATACATACAGTGGAAGTTAAATAAAAGCTTTTGATATCAATGACTAAAAAAAGCAACGGGAAAAGTTATAAGTTCTTGCGTATATTATCGGTTATTATGAGGGTCAGTTTCCTTTTAATAAAAGATAAAAAACAAACTCAGATTTTCTTTGAGAATGTCATATTTCACCGGTCGCGACTGTCCATTTATTCAGCAAAATACGTGGCCACCATCGAGTTAGTTTGCAAGTTGCAATTATACGTTTGCATTTACATCAAAAACTCCTAAACATCTATCTATTCAGAACATTAAACTCGAAAATAGTCACTAGTTCACTGTAATTTCATCACTTCCGTTGTCATTCAGTATTTTATCCAAATAAATGTTAATTTTGTATAATGTATTCTAAAATAAACGACCCTGTCGACGGGTTGGCATAATTAACCGGATACTGAATATAGGCTTGCTCTTAATTGCAACAGCTTCAATGAGAAGGTTTTATTATGTCACAGTTTTCTTCGTACATAATTTTTATTTTTATGCAATCATGTTACCTAAACATATTTTCATATAAAATCATCCGTATATGTATATAGATAGGAAAGATAACAGGGTATCCAATACCTGATAGTTGGTTCAATTGAAGTAAGGTTAAAAAAATGTGCAAAAGTAACATTTAAATACCAACAATTCTGATACACATAAAAACAGTTAGCCATAATCAAATAATATATTAAGTTAGCAAATAAAAAATTTGATGATTGGTTCAATCCAAACTATAGTATACTTATTATTATTTTCATTTAGTGCAAGACAATAATTCAAACACATCAAAACTAAAAACAAATAAATAGACAAACAACAATTCTTCTGGGACATGTGTTAGAAATGGACACAACGAAATTTTACGCTCAATTGCTGCAGTCCGTCTTGAAAAATATTTCCAAGTTATAGAAGATAGTAGGCAAATGAAATTGTTATGTTTCAGTAAGTGAGCACTTATTTGAATAAAAATAAAAGCCGAGTGCCTGTTTCAAGATGGATTCGAGCATAAACTGTAGGATTTTCAAACCTTTTATTTTTTTGTGGCTTAGTAAATATTGGGAAGTTTATGTTAAAAATATATTGTGTAGTAGTTTAACATTAATAGTGGTAGAGTCACGTAGCTCGCCACATGAATGGGCCTGCTCGACCTGTGAATTACCACCTCAGAATATCGACGTAAAGAGGCCCACCCCCCTGCGTCCAACCAGTCCTAACCCACTCCCTTAAAAGTCAGCAACGCATCTGTAACACTCAGTGTTGCAAGTGTCTATTCCTTATAAAACAAAACAAATTTTAACATAACTTCGTCAGGTATTCCTTAAAATCATTAAAAAATCTTTATAAAAATTAATTATGCCATAGAATATGTTTAATACTCAAGCATAGACAAATCAGTACTGGGTCAAAGTCACACAATTTTTTCCGAAATATAATATTAACTAGTGTAAATAGGCCACTGACGTTGAAATTGTGTCAGATATTCTACAGTAAAAACTCTGTTACATTATGACAACGTTTCAGAACTATCCATAACTTATAGTTAACTCATAGAATTAAGGTGTTATTCTAAACGGTGAGAAATATTTATAATTGCAATAAAAATGTTAATTTATGCTTCGATATATTAAGACGTGTGTTTAAGTGAAATGTCAGAGTGTTGGACCGAATTTAAGAGAAGATTGTTTGGTAAATAAACCACAAGAATGGTGTGCGCAAAACAAAAACAAACAATCGACTTGGTTAACCTCTTTTTTTAAGGCACATCAAAAATATAATTATAATAATCAGTCGAATAATAACAAAAATAAATTATTTCGTCTCATTATGGAATTCTGCCAAATTCGTGCCAACATTTCCCGCCAACAGGCATTTAGGATTCGCGCGAAAATGTTGGATTGCGCCCGTTTTATTTACATTCACTGGTTTCGCCCAACTGTTTTACGGGCACTTACATTTATATAACACTTGGTGGTAGACCGTGTTCCGAATCTATAAAGCGTTTAAGGGGAGTGAAAAAACACTTGACACGGGCCGAATTTTGTTTTTTTTTTGCTTTTTAGCTGCTGCTGCTAGTGCTTATTCGCTTTGCTTTCTATTATTTGCTCTTGCACTTTTAATTAGCTTACTTGTACGAAATTAATATTTTTGTTACGTTCTTATATTACTTTTGAAATACAATTTGATTTGGTTTAAGTAATTATTCTGATTGGATATTTTTTTATTGATATTATTTTAATCAAGGTTCTGCTACTGAATCAAAGTTACTTAACTTTACTTCACGCCTTTTTCTACCCGAAAGTGTAGGCATTATGTTTACGTCCCAAATGGCGCACCTATTGCCATATCGGGCACAAAGATTTCAGTCATCGATATATGTCACACAGAATCGAATACTGTCTGATACCAATGATTTTTTGTTTTTTGGAATACCTTTAAAAAACTGGTTCCATCATCTTCTTTGATGGGACCTAAAAAAAATCGCCGAGTTGAGGCGTAACGGCCGTTGCTCACACCTCGGGGTAGAAGAGGCGTAAAGTTCATGAAACATGCAATTACGTTAGGAAATGAGATATTCGAAAAAGATATGTAAAGTTAATCCAGACTAGTATGGTGTGTTCTTTTGGTGATTTATAATTAACGGTCCAGTAGTCCAGTGGTCGAGCACCCCGCTTCTGAATCAAGAAGTCGCGGGTTCGAATCCTGACTTACACCAATGACATTTCGAAATTATTATAAGTTTTGTGTGATAAATATCGATGACTGAAAACTTTGCGCCTGGTATGGCAATGGGTTTACCACCTTATTCCACGTGGGAAGTAAACATTACGGCGAGTGGAGGCTTAACAGCCACTGCCTACAAATTCGGGTAGAAAAAGGCGTGAAATTATGTTATATTATGTGATTTATAATTTTTGCCAGTTGTTTCTTTGAAATATTCGATGGTCCGTTTCCAATATGTTTTCTTTTTAGAAACACAACCTGGTAACGTCTTTATATCATATTTTATATTAAATTATTTGCAAGTATTATTATTAATAAGTAATTATTAAGTAAGTTTGTACTGAAATTTTCCAAGTAGTGGAGTAAAAGAGATAGTATTATATGCGTTATGCAGTGGGCGTGGTTATATACTGTACGCCTCTAGAGCTGTAGGTATGAGACCGTAGGTAAAGCCTTATTTCTGTTTATGCTATAATATTTCCCCTTTAATTAAATAAATAAACGAGGTCACTAACTGAAATGAAGTCATGTTATTACAGAACTTAGTTTTTTCTTATTTTGTTTTCGAAATATGATATGAACCCGTTCAAATAAAAATATGTCATAATATTTTAAGTGTAGTTTATAATAAATAAAGTTTAAATTAGTTTGTAGTCTCAGTGATCTGGTGGTCGAGAACACGTTTTCTGAATCCAGAGGTCGTGATACGAATCCTGACACTGGCTCACACCAATTACTTTTCGAAATTGTTTTCGGAAAGTTATGTGTGATAAATATTGATGACTGAAAACTTTGTGCCCTATATGGCAATAGGTTCGCCATCTATTCCATTTGGGACGTAAACATAACGGCGAGATGAGGCTTAACAGCCGCTGCCTACACCTTCGGGTAACAATGGCGTGAAGTTATGTTAAATTAGTTTAGTTATTAAGTTCAAGTCAATAATGGTCAAGCTCTCGGCTTCTGACTCAAAATTTTGTCAGAAATCGATATTCATCACACATTAGTAATTTATTTGAGCTAGAATTAGATTCTGAGACTTCTTGATTGTGAAGTGTGGTATTATCAACCACTAGACTACCGAGACTATTAAATTTTACATCTTTTTGCTTTTCAGTCATGAGGTCATTTGAGTGTCTTGTGTACTTTGTGTTCACTAATGATAATATAATGGTGATATCGAACTTATAGACAGACATACTTGTCTTTTAATGCTTGAATTATTGTATAGTTAATGCATGTTTAGATATTAATATAAACTATCATTTATTATTCAGCGTTTTAGACTGGGTAAACGTAAGGTAAGGTGAACTGGTAAGGTGAACTGCTGCCTCAACTCGTCGATATTTTTTGTCCTAAATAAAATAAGGGAAATTCTTAGATAACTTCCGAAGACAATTTGAAGAGGCTATCAATTTTATTCTAGATTCGAACCTACGACTGTTTGATTCAGAAGCGAGGTGGTGCTACGAAGGTAGGCTAGGCAGCTAACTAATATGAAGTACAAACCTAATAAATTAGTTTAACAGTGGGAGAGCCAAGCAGTTCGCTGCATGTATAGACTGGCTCAACTGGTGAAATACCATGACCTCTCAGAAGGTCGACGTAAAGTGACTCATGCCACGTTTCGTTCGGTGAGAGAGGAACCCGGAGGCCCACCTCTCTTCCCCATCCATCCTTATTCTCTATCCCTTAAAGGTCGGCAACGCAACAGTATCACTATATGTGTTGCTGGTGTCCATGAGCAGCGTTGGTTGCTTACCATCAGGTCATACGCCTGCTCGTTTGTACTCCTATCCCAAAAAAAATCTACGTTGTGACCGGTATAATGGCAATAAAACCTAACAAAACGATTCGACGAGTCCAGGCTTAGCAGCCACTGCCTACACCGTCAGGTAGAAAAAGCGTGACGTTGTGCTATGTAACCCTAAATTAAAAACTTATTACTAGACATTGAATTATTTATAATATGTCTGGAGCTGTCAGCTCATCAAAACTTTGTAGAACGGTCAGATGTTATAATTTTGAGGTACTGACAATGATGACACCTTGTTTCTTAGCAACCGGACCGACAACACACGCAAATAAGTCGTAAAGGTATTTATGGATATGAATAGTATAGTCCAGCTGACATTAAGTGACATTAAAATTAAACATAAATATATTAATGCTTGCCCTGAATAGTAAATAATATAGTATAAAAGGTTAATTTTAAT
The DNA here is from genome assembly GCA_905147225.2 of Euproctis similis. Taxonomy (NCBI): domain Eukaryota; kingdom Metazoa; phylum Arthropoda; class Insecta; order Lepidoptera; family Erebidae; genus Euproctis; species Euproctis similis. The sequence goes on from LR990114.1 coordinate 7,854,558, forward strand.
GTAAGGTTTAAAAATAAACATCACTTTTTTAATAATGAATCGTTTTTTTTATGGGATAGTAGGGCAAACGAGCAGGCGTGTCACCTGATGGTAAGCAACCAACGCCGCCCATGGTCACCAGCAACACATATAGTGTTACTGTTGCGTTGCCGCCCTTTAGGGGATAGGGGAAAGGAAAGGATGTGGAAAGGGGGTGGGTCTTCGGGTACCTCTCTCACCGAACGAAACGCGGCTTGAGCCACTTTTCGTCGACCTTCTGAGAGGTCGTGGTATTACACCGGTCGAGCCGGCCCATTCATGCAGCGAACTGGTAGGCTCTACCACTGTTTACCAATCGTCAGTGGCGACATATTCTGATATCATTTAAAGAAATATTTGTGTATTGAACATAAAATATCTCTGTGGTCCAGTGGTCGAGCAGCTCGCTTCTAAATCAAGAAGGGGTCGCGGGTTCAAATCAGAAAAACCAATGGCTTTTCCAAATTCTTTTCGGAAGTTATGTGTGATAAATATCGATGACTAAAAACTTTGTGCCCGGTATGCCTATTCAATTTGGGACGTAAACATAACGTCGAGTCGAGGCTTAACAACCACTGCCTACACCTTAGGGTAGAAAAAAGCGTGAAGGTATGTTATGTATGTTAAGAATATTTTTCTCGCCACAAAAATAATCTAGTTTCTCTGTAGACTAAATTTGGCATTCATTTTAAATATTGCATACAAGTAATATATCATAAGTGGTCAAAACTCTCAACATATTACATCAATGTATAATATTATTAAATTTACAAAGTTCTATGGATGTGGTTTCGAGAGAATTTCATTTCGAAAATTATTGGCTTTTGTTTGTAACCGTAGAAAAGTAAGGCGCAATCGTAAATTAGCAATCAGATATCCAATTCAAAGTTGAGCTGTAGGCAGTTCTATAACATTTTGATAAAGGCTCGAAAGACACTCGAGTACACACTTGATTGAAGTCATATTTACGCTAGAACCACCTAAATGGGGTTTGATTTTTTTTTTAGGTTTTATGGTTATGTTTATGTGCTATTTTTAAATATGCACATATTATTTAAATATCTTTTTCATTGTCCAGAATTTTCTCGTTCGGACAGTCCCAGGTTCGAATTTCGACATGCACCAATTACTTTTCTTTAATAAAATTGTACAAATTTTATTCAAGGAATAGCAATAAACAATTTTTTTTTATTTATTCCTTTGAAGACATCATCCCCATTTTCATTAGGTGATACGAAGTAAATGTTCTTCCCATGTTTTTTTTGACAGAACACACAGCGCCTTCTAGTTTTTCAAGCTAAGCAACTAAATGCTTGTATTATGGAAACTATATAACGGATATTAATACATTTAAACTACTGCCTCGGTGGTCTAGTGGCCGAGCACACGGTTTCTGAATCCAGAGGTCGTGGTTTGAATCCTGACACTGGCTCTCACCAATGATTTTTCAAAATTGTTTTCGGAAAGTCATCTGTGATAAATATTGATGACTAAAAAATTTGTGCCTGGTATGGCAATAGGGTCGCCACATACTCCATTTGGGAAGTAAACATAACGGCGAGACGAGGCTTAACAGCCGCTGCCTACAACTTCGGGTAACAATGGCGTGAAGTTATGTTATAAACTACATAAATACATCCTTATAATGCATAGAAAAAAAATACTTAGACGCCATACGAAAATCGACGCTTATCATAAATATTTGGGGTGTAATCGTACCTCGAACCAATGCACCAAGAGGTCCGTTTGGTTTTTAAAAACTTAAAAGATATAGAAAAAAACAACAGTTACTCAACCAGTAGGTTCTTTAAAACTTATGATTCCAAAAGAATTTGTAACGAATTGAATTCCTAACTTACCCCGAGTTTTTTTTTCCTTTCAGAATGATTAACGGCGAACAAGATCACCACTAGACTTAACAAATTTACATCCGGGCCTATTATTTCCGCTATTCCGATTTCCTTTTACTTCTATTCGTTACATAAGGCTTTTTCCGGTTCCTTCTGTCTCGATTACATCTAATCAAGTGATAAATATTATTATCTTTGTAAATGATGACGTGACGTAATAAATATTATTAAGTCATTGAATGGGCAATCTATTTCTTTATTTTTATGGGCAACAAACACCGCCCAAGGGCTTTTGAACACAGCTAGTGTTACAATTGCATTGCTGACTCTCACAATTGGATAAGGAACAGGTTGCAAGTGGGATGGGAAGGGGACAGGGGAAAGGGTGGGACCTCAAGATATCTCTCTCACTGAGCGAAACGCAGCATGAGCCACTTTACGCCGATACTCTAAGAACAAAACGGCCCGCCCTGATTTCTAACTCAGCCTTACGCAAAATCATAGTTGAAGTACACTACTTTTTTAATCTATCAGTTGTTTCTACATGTGGGTCAAGCCGCTATGGCTAGCTGGTTGAGCACCTGGGATGACTATTCAAATCAGATAGTTTGTCAAAATATGTGTATTACAATATCTTTGCCGGCAGTAACGGATTGTGATGATATTTTTTTTTTAAATATAATATCAAATATCAGATATTTGTAATTTGGTGAATTATTATTGTTTCATATATTTTCTCATTTATGTTAGTTTCTTTAAAGTATGTTATGGTAACGGCAACCAGCAATCGTATGATAACTGTGTTGATGCCGAACCAAGAATAACGTTGTATTATTTTTCCAAAACCGTTTTTTTAATATCTGCACCGCCTTAAGAAAATGTGCACTACTAACAAAACAATATAACAAGCAAAGTACTAAACAACATAATTCCAAAGACAAATCGTTAACCCAAAAGTTTAGGATGAGAAAAAAAAAATCTACTCAATTTACCCAACATACCAAAAAGAAGTAATGACGCGTAGAAGGATATTCTCCCAGAAGTTCGGACTGGTGCGGGCCGTGATAAAACTTTTTATGTTCTATTTATATATATGTTATCGCAGTTTGAAATCCATAACGCGCTATTTAGATATATGGTGTAGGTAAAATAGAAATTATTACCCTCTGTTTTTCTTGTGGACGTGTGTGGTTGAATGAAGGTTTATTGGGATAGTTTCAGCACTCGGAGAGCAAAAGAAAAATGTTATGTTCGTTATTTGTAATGATGTTGTTTTTTTCTTTGTAACACTTTTTATTAGAGACATACTCAATAAATTTATTTATCTGCCCCGTATATGATGACTTTTGAAATCCGTCGGCAATATTATACCACTAGTTACATTTTTTTGGGCAAAGAGAGGCTTAGCGTGCAGGTCATCTGATGGAAAACAATTATCGTAACACAAGAGGTGTGACATCTGAGCTGGTCACATTACTTATAAGCTATGGATTATCCACGGAAACTAGGCTACATAGCTTAACATTGTCAAACATATATTGCTTAACACACCGGCAGGCTTCGAGAAAAATCGATGAGACCACTCATCAAAAGACGATAAGATCGGTCTAGATATGAGCCCATTAATTTATGAAGAGGATTTACGAATTATTTTATATAAGAATATTTTTTTTTACTGTAAGCACTAATTTAAGCCTTTGCTTCTAAGTAAGAAAACTAGATGTCGCTATGTGGAATATGACTAAAGAACTGTTGGTTAATTACATTAACAACTATATATGAATATAGCATATTAAAACAAATTCAAGATATTTATTTCTAAGACTTTCGCCAATCTCACTCATAGATTAAAACAACTTTTAGGATTATATCACGTTTATTTATTACTTATTTATATTTATTTCCCGACGTTTTGAACTCTTTAGAGATCATTTTCACGAGTGATGAACAAAAAGATGGTAGTTGTTCAAAAGCTATTTTCATTGATACAGAGAGCACCCACTTTTTGGAAATAAAAATCAAAAAGTTGATGTTAAAAATATGATTTTTACTATTGGTAACCCACATCAGACCATGAAACAAAAGTTAAATTCTTATTTATAAGATGTATTCACCAGAGAAAAATTTTTGTTTGTAAAGATCCTTTGTAAACGCGATATTAATCCTAAAAGTTGTTTTAATCTACAAATTCAAGATATTAATCTAAAAGCATAATAAGTTTAAAGTTAGCTGGTCTGTACTAAAACCATTCGCACATTATGCTATCAAGTAATAAATACTTTCAACGCTTTCCTCAAATAAAATAATATAATAAAATAAAAAAAGCAACTTGAAATTCTTAGACCAATCGTCTGTGATTAAAACAGCAAGTTTTACTTTGTAACTCATTTACTGTAAGTCTTCCAGCAGATGAGATAAGATCTTTCAGGATGAAAGGTATTGCTGGTAGTGAATTGAAAGTTGTACCTATTTATTTTTCTAGCGATAGATAGTCTTTGGTGGGGAACCAGAATAATTGGATTGAAATCCCATTTAATCATACTTTAAAGATCAACATTCTAAGCTATAAGGATAATCTAGACAATTCATTTAAATCATTAACTTTTTGTTACCTTACACACACAAGTCCTCAACATAACTTCACCTACCTATAGTAAGTAGTGGGTGATCCTTGGAGGTAAAACGTTGGGGTCTATTAAATACCAATTTCCTCTATCGGATTGTATTATACATGTTTTATTTTAGGCTTATTTATTTTGTGTAAATTTTTCTCATTACCTCAGGCCAAAAATTTAAGAATATTAAAGGTTCTGTGGAATTATTTCAACTAAATTTTTATCACAAATCACCAGTTTTTTTATTAATGTAAGATCATATTCTAAATCTTCAAGCTAAAAGTTATTTCTTTTATAATAGCATATTACGTAGGATCTTTAATTCCAATAATATATTTACATATTTCAAAACATAAGCGTTAAATCGAAACATCCACAGATTCCAAAGAATAATTAAATTATATTGATTTTTGTTTTTATTAATAATCGTACAAAATCGGTGAAAATATGATAAAAAAACATATCGTAATATTGTAGTTAGCACAGAATACGACAATTTACCTACTTGATTATAGTTACAACGTTTGGGTACGTGTCAAAATTCGCTGTTTATAATACGGAAAGATCTTCACTAAAACCTGGTCTTATTACACCAACACCGGAAGTATCGCTGCAGAAATTCAAAAGCTGGTCGTGCGAGCGAGCGATGCGAGCGTAGAGGATATAACATAACAACTTCAGGTGTTTTATTCCTCAAAGTATAGGCAGGGGCTGTTTAATTTCGACTCCTCAAATCGTTGCATCCGGAATGGTATAGTTGGCGAAACCTATAGCCCTAAAAAACCGCATAGTTGTCGATATTTGTCGATATTTGTCACACATAACTTCCGAAAAGAATTCCGAGAAATCATTGGCATGGGGCCGAAGTTATCTCCACGACATCTGTGGGAAACTCGACCAGTCGACCACCAAGTAAGAATATGTATAAGATATTATATATATTTTTTAATTTCAGATTCTGTCCCATCGTTTCAGATGCTCAACCTACATATTCCACGCCCCAAAGTTAAAAATAAAATCGTTTTGTACAACCTTTTTTGATAAATAATGTTTATAAGTAAAGTACTGATTCAAAAAAAAATATTACAATTTTATTAAATTCGTACGCGCCACAAAATATCTACAATACTTGCATTCAGAATTGAAAACTATATGATGTTGGCCAGTTTCGGAGATGGAACCTTACTTTGCTACCGAAATTTTCATAGCGTGAATTAATTTATAAAGGTAAGGTCGAGCACACGGCTTCTAATCCAGAGTTCGGGGTTCGATTCCAGATACTGGCTCACACCAATGACTTTTTGAAATTGTTTTCGGAAGTTATGTGTGATAAATATCGATGACTGAAAACTTTGTGCCCGGTATGGCAATATTCCATTTGGGACGTAAACATAACGGCGAGACGAAGCTTAACAGCCTACGGTAACAAAAGGTGTGAAGTTATGTTATGTTTATTTATAATCACATAAAAAAGTAACGAGTTTGTAGAGTATCCACACGAGTGGATTTAATAATATTAAAATTTTACGCTTTTTTCTACCAGATGGTGGCAGTAGTTGTTACACTTCTTAATACGATTTTACTTTTACAAATTAGTAGTAGTTGTTCAATAAAAAAAGTAATATTCATTAAAATCTTTCAGTAATAAAACCTTTGAGGTATGTTCGACAACTAATTAATTATTAATTATATTCCAATTTGTCTGTTTCCTAAAATTTCCTAAAACGTATGTACTATTTATTATTAATACCGCTTTGTTATAATTATTTTTAATTAATGATATTTAATATCACTTAGATTCCTATGGTGTCGGTAAAGTTTTGTGATATTCGCTGAAGTATAAGATTTAGGCATAGTTCTAATTCCAGACAAAATTGGCGCAATATAGACATCCATCATCGCAAGACCAAAATATAGAACCCGCAGACCTTCAGCCAGCAGCCAGCTGCCTCGACCATATTATTTATACAAAATTGGTTGCATTTAATATTGCAATATGTAGTTATATTTCATGCTGATACTTCAGGTTAATTTTATTTTAAAAACTATAAGCACTCAATAATAAGTAAATTAGTTTAAAATGAAACTAAATTGTTAATATTTTTTTTCCTTATTTTATTAATAATCACCGATAAAGGTTTTTTTTACTAATTTCGCATATTAAAAAGGGTACATTAATAATGAGGCAAATGAGAAAATAAAACAAAAATAAAAACAATTTATTTAAAACAATAACATTAATTAACAGTGCACATTTTGAACAGCAATTTTATACGTTAATATTGAATACGATATATTGGATCAGATTTAATAATTATATATTTCCATAAATAGCAATTAAAATGAAATTAGCATGATAAACATGCTAATTGGAGACTGAACTTGACTAGAAATAAATATATAAAAGCAGCAGACAAATACACATATTTTTTACAGATACGTCTCATCATTTATTAATTTCAGTACAAACTTGATTTGTAACTCTAAAAACGGGTCCAAATGTAAATCTGCAAAGAAAAATAAAATAAAATAATAAGAAAAAAAAACCTTTCAAAACTTTTAAAAACAAAATACAGTCCGAAATGTATTCGAAATTTTAAAAATCCAATGTTTACTCACAATAACAGGCGGCGGATATTCAACTTTCGCTGAACGCAAAATATCTACGAGATGAACCATATGGACAGATGAATTAGTCCCAGTTGAAAGAAAAATAAACTTTTGGTAATTATTTACTAATAAGACAGATGGTCGAAGAAGAGCGCGCGGTCACGACTTTCGTAAGCTTTACTTGTGGCTTATAACGTCACGTCCGTTGCTCGCGGTGGTCGAATTGCGACTGAACACGGGAGGGCGAAGGCATACGCACGCGGGGAGGTACGCACTCACGCAGGCTTCACAGCCAATCCCGTGCGTGAGTCGCGCGCACCCCCGCACCCCAATCTCCGCCCCGCGTCTCCCAGTCACCTCACAATCGATGCCCTATATTGCATTAATTATTTAGGAAACACGCAATAAGATAACTCTAGGTGGTAGATAAGAGATCTCCGAGTTGCTTTAAATAAATCATCATGTCTTCGTCCGGGTATCGGCCGCTCGTCTGTCCATCTGCCCCGCTTCTACCCCTACCGTCCATACTGATAACGTATTATTTACGTTGTCTGCCCAATGTTTGGACCTTTTGTTTTTATCTCTAGACATTATTTATAGAGTTTCTGAAGGGAAAAAATAACAACACAGTACCCGGTTGATATGTTCCTGAGGATTTTTTATTTTCACTATTCAAGTTCTGCCCACCTTCGTAGTTGATCCGATATGTACGTTTTGTTTGCCTAACTTATTCACAGAACAAAAACATATGATAGCAGATGACTTTTTTTTGGAAGGTTGTCAACTTGTCGTTTGCCAATATTAATATATACGAGGATGAGGAGGACCCTCTTACTGGAGGCTTCATTTAATGTTATGTTAACATTTTCTACGAAATTAACGTAAAATTTTTTTCTGTAAAATAACAAAATAGAAGAGAGGCCGCTGAAAATATTTGTGTTATGAAATATTGTAACAGCTATTTGCCTCTTAAATGTTTGCCCTCCGTGATTTTAATATTTTTTCGTAATTAATATGAAGAATGCCAGATGTATAATGTTTGTTTCTTGTCTAATAATATCGTAAAATAAAAAGGCACTGCCCCAGTTCAGACAGTAACTATAATAAAATGAAATATATAGGTCACTATATCATTAAATCTAGGTCAAAGAGCCTTGCGATGCGATTCATGTGCACTTTGCCGTTTATTGCAATTGGTCGCCGAAGAGCTTGCGGTCAACAAATTTGAAATATCAGATCGACGTACTGATAGACACCTACTGCTAATAAATGAACGTATTATTGAATTCGTAATTATTTTGTAAAGTGTGATTAATTAAGAAGTACTTTTTTACCACGTGGAGTATTATAGGGTTTCCTATCTGGTAGAAAATTGTTGCTGAGATCTTCTTAGGTGCAATTTACACTGCTCAAGTTACCTACGCTTAGTGTTAGTTTGAAGGTGGAATAGTAGTCAAAAGGAGAAATGAAATTCGTTAAAAAAAGTTCTTCTGAATCGATCACATCTCCCATCAGGAATACTCTTCATAAAGTAACGTTTTCCAAAAGTAGAAAAGTGGAGCAAAGTCTTGTGCCCATGGGTATAGCTGTTCTTTAGTTTGCATTTAGAAAAAAAAACGTGTTTTAAGGGAACGATGATATGTGATATATTTTAGTCGTTTAGAATGCGGATATCACTTTAAAAAGTTTTTCAGTTTCAGTTTGGGTGAATATATAAAAAATATTTATTAAGTATAGTGTTTTGAATAAAACCATTAAATCGGTATAACTAGACACATTTTCCGCTGCCTAAATCTTCAAGTCTTAAGCGTGAATGTACAATAAACATGAATGAATCATGTAAGAACCTATTGCAATCACGATATCTGTCAAATATTATCATAAATTCATAAAAGTTTTCTGAACAAATATTAGTGCCCGGTTTTGATGCTGTGACCTTTAATTCAGAAGTCGTAGTGCAGAGAATATATCTGTAAATGATTTATGAAGTATCATATCATAACACGATCAAAATAGAAAATAATAAATATATAAGTAAGTTAACAAAACATCTGGCTAGTAACATCAATCATTCCTGCCTTCATGTTTCATTATGATTCGGGAGGCATCTAACAGGTGGCCACAGCTGATGATCACTACTCCTGAATGCTTGATGATGCTAATCTCTATAGTGAATCTATAGTCTGTTGGTTTGTGTTTAAATTAAACGTACAATTGTTTATAAATTCTGCAAAAAAATATCTATCTATCTTACTATATATATTTATTTTGTACGTGTGTATTCAAGAGCATTGCAGGATGGTTTAGGTTCACAAATCAGCCCGGCAGATGGCGCTGCAGTCAGTATTAAGGCTTTTTATCTAAACAACAAGTAAACTACTGAGCTAAATTGATTTGAGAATATATCACATAGTTATCGATTAGATAGTTTTAGTTTTGGTACCTTCAAGTCTAACACAAAATGTAGCAGTCAGGGTACCTTCGTGTCGCAGAATAAAATGATACATAACTTAAAGAACAGCATAAGTTATAATTTATTACTGTGCTGTGGCAGACTTATTTTGACAGGTCACTTAACTAAGCAGGTTTCAACTCAGCAGATAGTGACATACAAATTTTAATCCCTCGAGCGAGTGACCCTCGCTGACCGCGTCGAAAACAAGGCTACAAGGAAGGAAGTCGGTTTGAAAGAGAGTGTCGGTGTAAAGGTAAGGAACGGCATGCTTCGATGGTACGGACATGTAGAAAGGATGGATGATGCAAAATTGACTAAGCAGATATACAATGCAAAAGCGGATGGATGTAGGAGTCGAGGACGGCCAAGACACACATTCCATGACCAAATAGAACGTGTTCTGGAGGAAGGTGATGTTAGGAGCCTCAAAAATCGACGCGCGTGCATGAAAAGAGTTATGTAATTCAACCAAACGAGCGAGGCGTGTAAGAATCGTGCCTTATGGCGCTGTGTTCTCTCTGCCTAACCCGCAAGAGATTTGGCGTGAAGTTATGTTTGTATGTGTAATCAGTAATCGATGAAATCTTCACTTTTTTAATAATTGCATATTTTACCTTATAAGTAGATTATAGACGAGATAAACTGCTATCCTTAGGGTGTAAATATTGTTTATAAATTTTAATAAAACACATCCCCCTACGTAAAGAAATAAAGGCTCTGGCAGAAATAATGGCAAGCATTATTCACCACTCACAGGTTCGTAAAACAACCTCTGCGTAATATCTACGTGGAAAAAGAAAAACGGAAGAGAGAACGAATGGTGGTAGAAGTTATATCTACGTGAATAGAAAAGAACAGAACAGAAAGCGAATGTTCTAGAAGTTCGAGAAATCGGTCAAATGTACTTATATGTTTTCACAATATGTAATTTTCATATTAATTTGAGATTTTTTTGGAACGAAATAAAAAATAATAGTAAAATGGTTAAATTCTCTATGCCTAGATAGGAAGAAGAAAGTCGAAAATAATAAAATCTTTGCAACAATGTAGTAGCATAGGACGGGAATTCCTGATTACGAAGTGATTCCTAGTCGAAGAGTGGGCTTAGATAAATAAACTTTAAGATCTTTTTGTCTTTATAGAGTGAAATCCATAACAACCTGTGGCAACCAAATAATTTTTGAGAAATTTGAGCAATTTTGCAACCCAACATGAACTGCTCACACCTATGTTTATAAAACTATGAAAGTGCAAAGAAAAATTCGTAAACATTTAAATTTTAGGAAAACAAATCATTTTCCAACTTCAATGACTAAGATATTTACTTATTCCCAAATAAATATATTATCATCTTTTTGATCTTGTTTACCTGTTGGTCATTAAAACTTTCCTGCAGACTAACGCTAACTTTTAACAAGCTACGATGATTGACAAAATGGATGTTTTTTCGCTATCAAATAAAGTGTCAAGTTGGAGTCCTGTGATCTGAAGCAATTTAACAAAAAAAAAAACTTTTTCTAACGGAAAAAGAAAATTTTGTAAACGTTTTAAGCATGAGTCAAACAAAAATGTAAGTGAAAAATACGTATTTTTTTTCTATCTAATTTAATACTAATACAAATAGGAAAGTGTCTGTACTAGACAAGTGTTTATAGAAGAAGGCAACTATTTAACTGCTAATCCACTTTCTTTAAAGGATAAAATGGATACTAAACTTCATAGTCGGGTCCTAAAACGTGCTTTAAACTACAATTTCTAGATTACATTTTATGAAAGAATTTTAATCCGAGCTAAGTATGCGAGGCTTTACTTTGTTTAAAATAAAAAAATATTTTAAAGTATAGACAGTCTCGGTAGCCCAGTGGTCGAGCACACGGCTTCTGATCCAGAGGTCCGGGTTCGATTCCTGACACTGGCTCACACCAATGACTTTTCGAAATTGTTTTCGGAAGTTATGTGTGATAAATATCGAACACTGATAACTTTGTGCCCGGTATGGCAATAGGTTCGCCACCTATTCCATTTGGGACGTAAACATAACGGCGAGACGAGGCTTAACAGCCGCTGCCTACACCTTTGCGTAACAAAAGGCGTGAATTTATGTTATTTTCATTATTATGAAACGTAAAAATATCGATATAAGAAATTGAATTAAAAGGAATATATTATGTCATATCTTTCAGTATACAATTGCGATAAATCAAAACGTAACGTAACTCAAGAAAAAAATATCGTATTGTGTAAAAATGTACACTATACTTGTTGACCCGGAACTGTATTCCGTATCTAAAGTAAGAAAGAAACAAGTAAATTTTGGATTTATCAATTTTTCTTTGCTACATCATACATTAACTATAGACAAAAACCACCCCGTTGACACCCTATATCTAATAAAAAAGCGCTTTAAAATCCGTTGCGTAGTTTTAAAGATATAAGCATATAAAGGGATTATGATGACGTTATCGCAATAAGTTTTGTGTTTTTAAAGAGATCTATATGGAGACATGGTACAAATATTTTAAGTTCGATTTCTAGCAACATTATGACGTTTTTGTTTTTACTCAAAACCATAGCCACAACTTTTGACAGCATAGATAATTCCCGGGAGGTTGGAAGGTTGCCTGAAAGAGATTGATTTTAGCGATAAGGCTGCATTTGGTACAGATATTCACACTTTTACTTCACTTAACATAACAGTAATAGAGCCAAGCAGTTTGCTGCATTAATGGGCCGGCTCGACCGGTGAAGTACCACGACCTCTCATAAGATCGACGTAAAGTGGTTCATGCCGTGTTTCATTCGGTGAGAGAGGTACCCAGAGGCCCACCCCCCTTCCCCATTCTTTCCTATTCTACTCCCTTAAAGTTCGGCAACGAAACTGTAACACTATATGTGTTGCAGGTGTCCATAGGCGGCGCTGGTCTTTTACTATCAGGTGGTGTCACCTGCATGCTCGTTTCCCATAAAAAAACTTAAAAAAATAAATAATATTTTAATAATCGTATTTATAATTATGAAATCGCTTACGCTTTTCACTAACGCCACAATACCTTTGCTAATTGGATTAGAAGTGAATTTTGTAGATTAAAGTACTACATCAAAAGCCAAACCGTAAGATAGTTCTCACAGTGATATTAAGAGTCGTTCGTTTGCAGATATATCGTGTGGGTTAAGTAATAAATAATTTCCGATTATGTATTAGTAGCTTTTACCCGCGACTTTGTCCGCATAAGTTTTTTTGTTTTCTCCTGGCTGTAAGTCCCCCTGCAACAATGTCCCACTATCGTATGAAAGAGCAAAACTCCCAACAAAAACGACTAAAAATCACTAACTCAATTTAGTTATCTGCCTATTGCCTACCCCCTAAGAACGATGGCGTGATTATTTATAGCCTATGACCATGTCTAGGTAATCATCTATTACCATACCAAATGTCATCAAAATCCGTTCAGCCGTTTAGGCGTGAAAGAGTAACAGACAGACAGACAGACAGAGTTACTTTCGCATTTATAATATTATGGATTATTAACTAGTTGACCCAGCGAACTTTGTTTCGCCTCTAATTTTTTTTTGTAAACCTTCTGAAGGTGTATAATAATGTTATATATATTGTTTAGTTTTATCAGTTGGGGTTCAGCCAGCGTTTGCAATTGAAGTGTTAAATCTCTAAAATTAACACTTTTTTTTTACTGCACCATACATGAGTTATACATACAAATCACCCCGTTGTCATCCTCTATCAATTAAAAGAATCGCATCAAATTCCGTTGTGTAGTTTCAAAGGTGTGGGATGGGAAAGAAGGGAGAATGGCTCAGCCTCTGGATATCTCTCTCACCGAACGAAACGCGGTATGAGTAGTAGACTCTTAATATATCAAATTTGGTAACATTTATATCTTTATTTTTTAATTTAATTAATGATAACAGTAAGTTGGTTTTCTATAGTAAATATGAAGTTATTAATCTTCATAGAAGTATCGACATTAACTTATAACAAAATTACTATTAATTTCGGTCTTTTATAACAAAATTACTATTAAATACGATTTGTTGTGTGTGGAAATACCAAACAAAATATTTGGTGGTGTACGTTCGTTAACTTAACAAATATTAGTATGTAAGTAAGTTATAATTAATTCATTTGCTTTAATCATCGCGGTTACTAGTATAGTCACTGGCAGAGAAGCTAATTTAATTTGTCTTTGCTCTCATACTGGGGATTAATTTTGGTTTGCCGAGAGAGCACCGATGGTTGTCATGGTTACCCCTTATTATAGTATATCATGTACTACAGTATATATTTTGCAGTATATATTAACATACATGAATAACTTCACTCAAAATCCCTTACGGGGTAGGCAGAGAGAACAGAGCGCCATAAGGCATGATTGTTACACGCCTCACTTGCTTAACTCTTTTCATGCACACGCGTGGATTTTTAAGGCTTCTAACGTCACCTTCCTCCAGTACACGTTCTATTTGGACATAGATTGTGTGTCTTGGCCGTTCTCGACTCCTACATCCATCCGCTTGTGCATTGTATATCTGCTTAGTCAATCTTGCATCATTAATTCTTTCTACATGTCCGAATCATCGGAGCATGTTCTTTCTTACTTTTACACCGACACTCTCTTTCAATACAACTTCCTTTCTTACAACTTTGTTTTCTATGCGGTCAGCGAGAATCACTCCGCAGATTTTGCGCAGTGCCCCAATATATATTTACCTACATCATTTGTATCCCGACTCTTTGAAAAGTATTAAAGTGCCATTTTTAAAAAAATGCTATTTATTCTTTTAGTATAATTTTTTATTAACAATTTATTAAATCTAAATAATCTAAATAAAAAAAAACTAATGCGGAGTGGTTCATTTTTCTATTATTTTATTTGCCGTCATAATAATTAAGCATCAAGAAAACTAAAAACTTAAATATAGAACTCCACACAAAATGTGTTGAAATCATTTCATAAACACAAGTCCGCCACAGTGCAAGCTCATTGGTCAAATCAAATAGTGCTTCTCTTCCCGGTTTTTACATGTCACCAGAGAAAGAAAATGCTTCACCTAAATAAACTAACACAACACTGCAGACTCATTTAATATAACATAATATAATTTTCTTCTTCATTTTTAAAGAGAAATAAAAAAAAACACTTAATTTTCCATTTCCTGGAATTTCACAAGAAATACGTTGCCGCGAGAACCTTTAAAATCTCTCTCTTTCAGCAAAGGGAAGCCTAAGAAAATTAGCTCAATAGTACTTCATGAAATAGACGAGGCGCTGCTTTGCTGAACTGTTTGAAAAATTTTTCTTACTCCTCTAAAATATGTGCGAATTAAGCTGGAAATATTAAAAGTTGCCTAAAAACATTATAATAATAATAATAATAATAATATCATTTATTTTCTCTCAAAAGGTTACAATGGTTGACAGTTACAGTGCAGTAGTTATATAGGTGGAACCTTGTGAGAGCTGGAGTCCGTGGTAGGTTCGAGACCTGTGTGACGGATCTCCAGGCCCTCATTCTTTATATAGTACACTCAGACACTTAGTGGTTATTTGATAAAGGACAGCAATTACAATAACTGTAACTAAAATTATCTCTTGATATATATTGCATTGTGCAGTATTATATCAAATGGGGTGAATGTGCGTAAGCATTGTGTGTGTGTGTGTGTGTGTGTGTGTGTGTGTGTGTGTGCGTGCGTGCGTGCGTGCGTGCGTGCGTGCGTGCGTGCGTGCGTGCGTGCGTGCGTGCGTGCGTGCGTGCGTGCGTGCGTGCGTGCGTGCGTGCGTGCGTGCGTGCGTGCGTGCGTGCGTGCGTGCGTGCGTGCGTGCGTGCGTGCGTGCGTGCGTGCGTGCGTGCGTGCGTGCGTGCGTGCGTGCGTGCGTGCGTGCGTGCGTGCGTGCGTGCGTGCGTGCGTGCGTGCGTGCGTGCGTGCGTGCGTGCGTGCGTGCGTGCGTGCGTGCGTGCGTGCGTGCGTGCGTGCGTGCGTGCGTGCGTGCGTGCGTGCGTGCGTGCGTGCGTGCGTGCGTGCGTGCGTGCGTGCGTGCGTGCGTGCGTGCGTGCGTGCGAGCGTGCGTGCGTGCGTGCGTGCGTGCGTGCGTGCGTGCGTGCGTGCGTGCGTGCGTGCGTGCGTGCGTGCGTGTGTGTGTATGTGTGTGTATGCGTGTGTATAAGTGTGTGTGTGTGTGTGTGTGCGTGTGTGCGGGTATGGGTGTGTTTGTGTGTGTGTATTATTTTAGAGTGTGGATAATGTCTTCTGTTTGTGTATAAGTCAGTTCTAATAGCCATTTTGTGACCGTTTTTTTGCATTCCAGTTTACATTTAGGGTATATGTTATGCATTTTATTTACTTTGTTATAAATATAGCCACCTAGGAAAATAGAGAAACGTTGTGCTGATCTTGTATTTACAAGAGTTACATCACATACATTATGTTTACGTCGCTTGTCGTTAAATTTACCAGGGTCAAAAGGGGTTTGCATATGGGTGGTTATAATTAATTTTAATATAAAGAGCTTACGAACAGATAGAACCTCACTAATTTTATACAGTTCGATAGTAGGAAACAGATATGGTAGTTTCCAACCGACCTTTAGCAGAGCCCTTTGGGCACGTTCCAGCTTCAGAAGACTGGTCTTTGTTGTGCCGCCCCAGGCGACAATGCAGTATTGAATGAGCGACTGTGCGAGTGCGAGGTATACAAGTTTAACTACTTTTGTTTCCGCAACATGTCGCAGGCTCTTGAAGACAAAGATCAGTCTTCGCAATCTGGATGAAAGAGTGTCTATGTGACTATGAAAAGATAGTGTGTCATCGATCTGTATACCCAGGTATTTAATACAGCTGGTTTTATTTATGCTAGGGCAATTACAGGGCGAATGTGTTGACAATGGTCTGTTAATACATGAGTGTACAATTAATGAGGTCAGCGAAGGGGGAGGTTTGCCGACTGAGGAAAGTGAAAAGTTGAGGTAATGTGTTTTTTCGACATTTAAGGTGAGCATGTTATGGGTAAGCCAATTTGTAATACGATTGAGGCCACTCTGAGCGAAACCAAGAACTGATGCCCAAGTTGTTCCATGGAATATCAGGGCAGTGTCATCGGCGTACGTAAATATTGAGCCGTTTATTAGATTTAATCTACACAAATCATCGATGTAGATGAGAAAGAGCGTAGGGCCGATAATACTGCCCTGGGGCACCCCGTAAGAGACAGGTAGTTCATCACTAAGCCATTCACCAACCTTAGTACACTGACGTCTACCCGTGAGGTAGCTGGCGAAAAGAGATAGTTGGGAGCCTCTTATGCCAATTCTCTCGAGCTTTGATAAAAGTATTGGGATAGAGACCGTGTCAAAAGCCTTCGCGAGGTCCAGAAATATGCCCACCACTTTCTCCTTGCTGTCCAAATTTTTGATAATGGTATTGGTTAGATCCAGGACAGCATTTTCAGCTGATATGCCGGAACGGAAGCCGTATTGCGATGATGAAAGGAGTTGGAATTTATTCAGGTATTTGACAAGCCTTTTGTTTATAAGTTTCTCAAGAAGTTTTGATAGTGTGGGCAAGATAGCAATTGGTCTATAGTTGTTGACACGGTCTCTCTCTCCACACTTATGGATGGATTATGTACTCGTAATTCAACTGTATTTTCATATGAGTTAAATAATGTTGTTTATGAGTTCAACTAGTTTGTAATTAACTAAATACTCATCAACAAAATTAACTAAATTGTATTTGTTTTTCCTTTTATTATTGAATAATAAATACCACAGTTATAGTGGTCGAGTACAAAGCTTCTGAATCAAGAAGTCGTGGCATCGAAACCCGGCTCACACCAATGACTTATGTGTGATAAATATCGATGACTGACAACTTTGTGCTCGGTATGGCAATAGGTTCGCCACCTATTCCATTTGGGACGTAAACATTACCCCGAGTTGACGCTTAACAGCCGCTGCCTACGTCTTCGGATAGAAAAAGATATGTTATGTATGTAAATACCACAAATTTAATTTGATAATAATATGATCTGGGCGTTAAGTCGTAGGTGCGTTAGTACCTTATTTATTAGTGTAACACTAGAATAGAATAGAATTTTACGTTAAGAAAGTAAGCACCTGGTGGTAATTGACTAGCGCCGCCCATGGACACCTACAAGACAGGTGATGTTACATTCACGTCCCTGGACTTTAATTGAGTATGTTGGGATGGGAGGGGAGAACAGGTGACCCTACTCTATTGAAAATAATATGACATGAGGCACTTTACGTCGATATTCTGAGAGGTCCTGGTATTTTACCGGGTAAGCCAGCCCGTTCATGCAGCGAATTTTGTACCTCTACAACTTTATATACTGTTTAGTATCAATACCTACCTGTTCATTGTCATAAATATATTTTTACATAAAATACATTTTTACAGAAATGACATTGCCATAATGATTGACAGCCTAGCCCAGCCATTATAATAAAGTGGCCTTTTTAAAAGCTAGTAAACTTAACCGCTGCAAGGTGACCCCGTCCCTTCATAAATCAATCTTCTGTTGCAATGACCCAACTATGGGTTGGGTTTGGGTTTCTTTTCAAAATTCTTTGACGTCCCGTCAAAATGTACACAGTGATTAATATTGATGGTCGACAGGCTTCAATTTAAATGCAGGATTTCTGTTTTTAATAGCTTCATTCAGTTAATTTTCTTTGAAATTGTAATTTCCGACAGTTATTTTCCGCTGAATACAATCTGATGGCAGGTATAAAATTACGAGAAACTGAAGGACGCTTTCAATAGCCGTAATCTGATTATCGTTTATAGAAATATATTACTGTATAGAAGACCAAGTAGATACTAGGATACTCGTGTAAATAATACCGTTATAATAAAATCTATAAACTCTGAATATATATCAATAGTGGCACCTCCAATAGAAATTTACTGTATAAATAAGTATGCAAATTAGTCATTGTATTTTAATACGTTCTGATTTAATTTATCACTACATAGTATAAAACAAAGTCGCTTTCTCTTTCCCTATGTCGCTTTGTATGCTTAAATCTTTGAAACTACGCAACGGATTTTGATGCGGTTTTTTTTTAATAGTTAGAGAGTGTCAACGGGGTGGTTTTGATCTATAATTCATGAATAGTGTAGTGAAAAAAAATGATAATTTTCAAGATTTAAAACTTTAATCGAAAACGCTGCCTGAACCCTAAGTGATAAATCAAAACAATGTACTACATTATTATACACCTTTAAAAGGTCTATAAAAAAGTCCGCGAGGGCATATGTCTATGTCTTAGGGATAACCCACAATGACCATTATTATTTTTTAACTTTTTACGAGAAATAATGGCTTATTTACGAAGCAATTTTAAACATTACAGCATTAATTTTCATCCAATTAAGTGTTTTAAATAGATTGTGCTTTTAATATAGATCAATATAGCCATTTAGAGCATGTAATTTAAACTAATATTTACGAAGATATTACAGTATTAACATAGAGGTACTTAGCAGTTGCGTTTGCGCGCCAAAACGCGTGCCGATAAATAGCACAAATTGAACTTTTTAAGATCCAAATATTACTAATTTATTTCTTTTGATGCGGAACGAAGTTCGCCGGGTCAACTAGTAATATTATATAATACTGTTATGAAATTAGAAAAATAAACTTCATGCTGTTTTTTGTATGGGATATGAGAGCAAACGAGCAGGCGTGTCACCTGATGGTAAGTGACCAGCGCCAGCAATGGACACCTGCAACACACACACTACAGTTGCGTTACCGACCTTTAAGGGAGTAGTATAGGAAAGGATGGGAGAAGGGGGGTGGGCCTCTGAGTAATTCTTTCATCGAACGAAACGCGACATGATTCACTTTACGTCGATCTTCAGTTCTGACCTGTGAAATACCAAGACGGAAAAAATGCCGTGAACTGCTTGGCTCCACCACTGTGGGATATCTTTACCAACTTTATGAATATCTTATTCAAATAAATTGTTATTTCACATTAAAAAAATATGTCTATTAAATTTCAATCAATCAGTCAGATCAGATAGAATTCTAAATTACATACATACATACATAACTTCACGCCAAATCCCTTGCGGGGTAGGCAGAGAGAACAGAGCGCCATAGGGCACGATTTTTACACGCCTCACTCGCTTCGTTGACTTTCATAACTCTTTTCATGTACGCGCGTCGGTTTTAGAGGCTCTTAACATCACCTTCCTCCAGAACACGTTCTATTTTTTCATGGAATGTGTATCTTGGCCGTCCTCGACTCCTACATCCATCCGCTTTTGCATTGTATATCTGCTTAGTCAGTCTTGCATCAACCATTCTTTCTACAATTCTAAATTCCTTTTTAAAAGCCCTAAACCATTGACAATAACATAGCCGGATAAATACAGTACACCTCGAAAACTTATTGAAGAGCAAAATCATCTTCATTATAATCATAAGTTGCCATAATATCTTTTAAAAGATATTTCAAAGAGTCATCCAATCAGAATGTATTAATAATGAACGAGTAAATACATGACATTATTGCTGTTTGAAAAAATAAATAAAAATAAAGGTCGTAGTGTAGATCTTGTTCAAATTAAAAACGCAATATTTTGTTAATTGATATTTGTAAACGAATTTTGCTATGATATGTAGTTAACATTAATTATAAATTAATTAAGTATATCACCGTTAATAACAGGCACAAATCTCGTTAACCCTAACGAATACTTCAAAGTATTATATCACACTTATAATATCAGCAAAAAAAAAACCTCTAAATATGCCTATTACGAGGCCAGTCTATTTCGCACGGTATCATTAATTCGGGTATGGCTGATCTTTATTACAACGGTATAAGGTGTATAATTGGCATCCGATGATACTTAGCTTTGAAAGTCCGCCACGTCATGGTGGACCGGACCTGTTCACTCGAAAATGAAACCAATTAAGGCTTTGGTCCAAACTGGTTATTGGAGCGTAAGAGTTATTAAATTATAAAAATGAATTAAATGAATAATTGAGTAGAACATATTATTATTATAACCATTTTCTTAATAGTTTTTTAGCATCATTAATTTATATGTATATGAAGGTTTATTAATAGGTAATAAATGTATTAATACTAATATACTTGTACACAATACGAAACCTGTGTTACCATGGCGACAGATTCTGTAACCTCTGGATGTTCTGAACCAGAGACTACGCGAGATCAGGTCAAATGACCACTCTGTCCTAAAAAATAATAAAGGAAAAAGTTGGATGCTAGCCATTTTTTTACTTCACTTTTTTTAGTTCCGTTTTAAATTGTGAATCGCTCAAGTTGACAATTTACAGAATAATCTATACCAGTGAAACTTCACAATTGTTGGCAATTTCAAAATTGACCTCTCAAAAATCATAGTCGAATATGAGAAACTAATTTCGGTAAAAGAAGATTATTTCACTAGAAAGTAACTGACAAAAGTCAGAAACTTGAGTAAGATCTTAGAACAATTCAGGCAACAAAGACAAGATGAAGGTATGTGAGTTTGTTAATATATTTTTATTTTTAAAGAAAATAAAAACCGAACAAATCTGGATTGCTCTTAGCCTATTACATAAAAAGGTACCACTTGAGAAGCAAACGCCAAAGGCTCTCTACTCTCAGAACAATTATTCTTACGTTCAAAGCTAACTTAAGCAAGAATGAATAGAAATTCGGTTGTTTTAATCAAGTCCTCTCTGGAGAGTCTACGTAAACTTTTTACTGTCAGTTAGAGGTACCATAAAGGTTGAATTCAATTAGCCTTTATTTAAAAATATACTGGACGAACAAAATGTCTATAAAATGCTGAGACATGGACAATTCATTTGGAATTAGTTGCAATAAAGAAAAATCTATATGTTGGTTGTCTAATAAAAGTCATTATTAGGTTTTTTTTTATGGGATAGGAGGGCACACGAGCAGGCGTGTCACCTGATGGTAAGCAACTAAAGCCGCCCATGGACACCAGCAGCACATATAGTGTTACTGTTGCGTTGCCGACCTTTAAGGGAAGGGGATAGGATAGGATGGGGAAGGGGGTGGGCCTCCGGGTACCTCTCTCACCGAACGAAACGTGGCATGGGCCACTTTACGTCGGTCTTCTGAGAGGTCGTGGTATTTCACCGGTCGAGCCGGCCCATTTATGCAGTAAACTGCTTGGCTCTACCAGTTTTCTTTTGCGGTTACATTCTACGCTTCTGAAGCGTAGCATACAAATAGACACACGTTATATGTGAAATTACAAGTCTTTGGAGTATTATCTTCTGTAATTTTCAAAAGTATTTATCGCGTGTTAGGATTAAAAACACGGAACTTTCTAAACAAAAGAATCTAATCGTTAATCATATTAACCAGATCAGGTACTACGATGGCACTACTTGATTGTCAAGAAAATTTGTGCTTTCTAAATTTTGAATAGATAACATATTATTTTTGAACGTACCTCGTGATGCACTGGGTAATCAACCGACTGCGTATTTGAGGTCGGTAGGTTCGATCTAAACTTGATTACAAATATTTAATGACAAGTATGAATGTTTATAAACCGTCGGGGTGGTTTTCTATGTCTTAAAAATGTGTATTTACAAAAAGAAAGTATATGTGTATTAATATCCGTTATCTACTTTCCATAACACAAGCACTGAGTAGCTTAGCTTGGAACTAGAGGTCGCTGTATGTTATGTGTTCAAGATATTATTATAATATTATTTTATTTGCTGAGTGAGCTGCACACTTTTATGTACAAATAATAGTAGAACATTGAATGAGCTGGACGCTCCGGTCTCGTTTGTGAGGAATTTTTAACAAAACTGTATCAAAAATATCGTTAGTCTCTTTTTTTGTCTACAAGAGAGTTTTTCAGAAACATTTTGAACGAGAGAACGTATAAAGAGCTTGTTTTTTTTTTGTCTTTTTTTGTTTAGTTGCTAGATAATGAAGTTACCTTACGGCAACTTTATTAAAATTAAAATTTTATATTCAACAACACACTTGCATATTGTATTTGACAGTTGTTACCCGTTTTATTTAATTAAATGGCTATATTTATTGTTTGTTATTGTTTTATTTTGGCAATTTAGTTATGCTCAAAGCTATGTTTTGGTGGCTATTTGCTGAAAATATCAGAAATATTTTATATTATAATAATTTTGTTTCTTCTTAAAAAAAAAACAATATCGGATTGTGCCAATACTAAAAGATCTGTCAAGTAGTATAGTAGATTAAAGATTTCTTACTACGAGATAATTATATTCCTGTGGTAGAATAAATGAATAAATTAATTCATTTCTTTTTTGTATTATAAATTAAATCGAGTATGAAACTCGAGTGGGGATGTAATCGCTAAC
Organism: Euproctis similis; assembly: GCA_905147225.2. Classification (NCBI taxonomy): domain Eukaryota; kingdom Metazoa; phylum Arthropoda; class Insecta; order Lepidoptera; family Erebidae; genus Euproctis; species Euproctis similis. The sequence continues at coordinate 7,877,501 of LR990114.1, forward strand.
CTCGATTCATAAGTCTGTAGTTTAAAGTTTTTACCTATTCACCACGAGGCCCGTCAATGGTTTTAATATTATAACTTAAAACTGTGCACAACATAGCTTTATAGCAGGGCAAGACGTAGACTAAATAGTAAATTGTTCTACACCATTTAGGACAAAATAAACATAGGCTGGTGCGACCGCTGTAATACAATGAACTGTCAGAAAAAAAGTAAAATGGCTTGAGCCATTCGTTCCTTAACAGAGGTATCCTGAGGCCTATCGCCCGTATCCTTTCTTCCCTTCCAACTTACTATCCCAATTAGAAGGCCGGCAATGCAACTGTAACACCATCTGTGTTACAGATATCCATGGGCGACAGAGGCGACACGTACGCACCTTTGCACCCATCCTAAAAAATAAAACTGGCAGCGATGTTTATAGAGAATTTAAGAATATTCTCAATCTTCAACATATATCTGTAAAAAAATAAATGTTTTTTTTTTCTATAATTCCTACCTAATTCATTAAATCGTATACACAATGGTTGCCATCCATTACGCTTAACCACGAAGCTTTTAATAACTTGGTTGATATCCTTTAATGTATGTGGGCACATATATATTTATTTTGGTGACCACTAAAGGGGAAGTACGTTATAACGGACATAGAGGTATGTTAAGTAATTGTATAAATAAGTTTGTGTATTTTCATATATATTTAGTGAATATTTACTTAAATTATTGTTGTATCGTAAATTGTTAGCGTTGTTAGTGCATGAATTTATTTTTATGATTATGAATCATCTTTTATATATGTGTTTCTAAAAGTAATCAAGTTTATTTACAATATAATAAGAACTATATCCATATTATGACATCATTATTAATCTAAGAATGCTTCAAAATGACATTAAGACATAACATAACTTCACGCCTTTTTGGTGGCTGTTAAGCCTTGACTTCCGAACCTTTTGCCATACCGGGCACAAAGTTTTTAATCATCGATATTTATCATACATTACTTCCTAAAACAATTTCGAAAAGTCATTTGTGTGTGGAGGCTTCGAACACGCGACTGCTGGATTCAGAAGCCGTGTGCGACCACTGGACCACCGAGAATATTTATTATATTAAAACAAAACAATAATGTCTGCATTTGAAGTTCGAAAATTTTCAATTTGATATATATAAAATATCTAATAATTTAATAGAATTAAACGTTGAATAAAATCAAATGGTGTTATGATAGACTGAGAACCATAGATTAAAAAATAAGTCTCTAGAAATAAAATTGCAGCAAATTGTATTCATGAAATAAATAACAGATTTATTTTCTCTTTCTCCTAGATTGTATCTGTTTGTTAAGTATTATCATCAACATACTTTTGATATCAAAGAAGAATTGTATAATTACACTCGCAGACAGACAGAAGCCAAGAGACTGATTAATAGATTTATTCATTAAAACTTGTCGGTGAAGATATAAAAAAAAAACTTTTCTAATTGTACGAATGAGCTACTAATTATTATTATTCAGACAATTATGTTAGCAACTAAGTCGGCTATATAATTTTTTTTTTGCATCATTTGGCAAAAACTGTATAGAAGAAAGACTCTTAATCACGAAACTTAGATAACGAATGCCTCTCAACTTCTTAGCGCAACATTTTTTTTTTATACTTTCACTTTGATAAAAAGTGGATAATTTTGTATTTAAAATTCTCCGGCTGAGTTATTTTTTATTTTTTTTTGGTCCATAACTTATTTGAATACTGGTTTCTAATTAAAGGAGGGGAACAAGAGCCAAGGGCAACGGTAAAGTGGGTTGAAAGCTATCATCGTTGGTTCATGCTTTAAATGTTATTAAAGAAATATTATTTGAAACCGCTCCTAAATCTAGAGGTGGCGAGTTCGAATCCTCACACTGGCTCACACCAATGACGGTTCGAAGTTCTTTTCGGAAGTTACGTGTGAAAAGTATCGATGACTGAAAATTTTGTGCCCGGTATATACGTTTATTCCACCTATTCCATTTGGGACGTAAATGTAACGATGAGATGAGACTCGACAGCCGCTGCCTACACCTTCGGCTACAAAAAGGCGTGAAATTATGTTATGTTATTATTTGAAACATTATATTAGTAAATATTACTTTGAGTATTTTCACATCTTTATGAAAAAAAAAATTGAATCTAGATAGTAATGTATCAATTGTTTATACAGAAGCACATTGTACACAAAGATTGCATCGCCGAATTACTTCGCTCTACCACTGTAAAAATATTGTTAGTAAAAATTATATTATCAAGTTACCTACAAATACAAAGTGTTACAGATATTAAATTTAGTTACTAGAAAGTTTTAATATTATTATGATTATGATACATGGAAGTAAATTGTTCTAAGTTTATCAAGTACAAGATAAAGTAAGTACTCGTATAAAGGCTGACAAAACCACTATTCTTGTAGCGTTAAACTTTGTTGATGCTATTAACGTCAGTATTAATTCTTAACAATAGGGTAATGGATATTTTGTGATGAGGGATAATAAGGGAAATATTATTACAGATTCTGTATTTACTATTGATACAATGAAGATATTTTGATATACAAAGGAAAAGGATATAAATATAAATGAGGAAAGGCAGAACATCGGATGCTGTGGCGAAAATATTGAGAGTCTTGTGTGTCCAGCAGTGGATAGCAAGCCGATTGATTGAATAATGGTGAACAATTTGTGAGTCGTCTTAACTAAAATAAAGAAAGATTCCTGTACAGTCATTCCGAGATCAAATACATTTATAGCTTCACCCCAAGTCCCTTGCAGGTTAAAAGTTGAGAACAGAGCGTCATAAGGTAAGATTTTTACACGCCTCACTCGCGTCGTTGACTTTTATAACTGTTGTCATACATGCTCGTCTATTTTTACGGCCCCTGACATCACCTTCATCCAAGACTCGATATTAAATATAATTTTGAATATATTCAAAATTGCACTGGCAACACAAATTATATCGATTATGAGTGCATAAATCTATAGCACACGTAAAAAGAATAATTCAAGAAATCTTTAGGAAACTTTCGAGGCCTTGGTGATCCAGTGGTGGAGCACCCCGCTTCTGAATCGAAAGGTCGCGGGTTCGAATCCTAGAGTTTCGGAAGTTATGTGTGATAAACGTCGATGACTGAAATATTTGAGCCCGGTATGGCAATAGGTTCGATACCTATGTTCCATGCAAGCCTCGTCTTGCATGGAACAGCTGCTGCCTACATGTTCGGGTAGAAAAACGCGTGAAGTTATGTTATGTTGTGTGTGTGTGCTAAAAAAACTAATTCCTGATCATTATCATCATCATTACATAGTATAAAACAAAGTTGCATTCCGCAGCCTGTCCAATTATATGCTTAGATCTTTGAAGCTACGCAACAGATTTTGATGTGTTTTTTAATAGATAGAGGGTGTCAAGAGTATTATAATTCATAATTTGCAAACGCTGGGTGAACCCTAAATGATATATCAAAACAATCTACTACATTTTTGTACACCTTCAATCGGTCTACAAAAAAGTCTTTTAGGGATATCCCACAGTGACCATTTTATAAAGCTCGCTGGGTCAACTAGTATTGAATAAATATAACTACAAATACGTACCGATCGACCCTCATGAAATATAGTTACGAGAATTATAAGCGTGTGTGTGTGTGTGTGTGTGTGTGTGTAAGGCTATTTCAAACATTGTCAATAAGAAGCCTTGGCATAAATAGTAAAGGAGCAGCCACGTCCAGTAAGTAATGAGGCAGTATTGCAAACATATAGTGTAACAGAGGTGGGGCTATAATTGATTGCGGCGCGCCCCCTACAATTGCGGTCGTGTTTTTTTTTACTTTTTACTAGCATTGCTTTACACCGCCTGAAATGTTTTGTGGCTGATTTGCATGCACAATTAGAATTTTTCTAATTTCGAATAATTATCGAGTCAAATTCAAATTTGTATCTAAGCAGTTGATAAATTGCTATACAACAACAAACTTGTCTACTTATCGAGACAAAAAATAAAATTTTTGATAAACAAATAAAAAAATATGGGTTGATTTTATAGGGGTGAAAATTGTGTTAGGGATTGTATGTATTATTTGTATGATGCTCCATAAAAAATCTTAAAACATCTGATAATTAAAAAACATTTACTGGTGGACTGCCCTTAACATTTAGAGGGATTAAAAATAGATGTTGTCTGATTCTCAGACTTACCCGTTATATCTGCAAAATTCAATGATAATTGGTAAAGTCGTTTCAGAGGAGTCCAGTAACGCAAAAAATTCATTTGCATACTCGAAGAAACAATATATTTATAACTTTGTGGACGTCCACTAAATATATTTAAAAAAATATTTAAAAAACATTCATAAAATCTTTAAAATCACATCTGTACGTTTTATTTCAGTTATGGTATTAAAATATAGATAATGCAAACGGAAAGATGTATTAATAAACAACTAAAACAAAAATCATAATATTTTTTTGCACAGAACAAAATGAGAACTACACAAATTTGTTCAATTATGTCACAACTAGGAAAATAGCAAAAACAACGAAATGAGTAGTTAATAATTATAAATATAAACCAGTGGGTAGTTATCAAAAGCTTAGTAATAAATACAGAACTAAGCTCAATTCCATCGGACTGGAGATGAAGAATTTCACGCAATAACGCGTCAGCTGCGTAGAGAAACAGAGAAACAGCATGTACACTGGCATAAGGCTTAATCCCCATCGGGCCCCTGCAGTCACGTAACGGGTACAATGGTGTATGGTCTTAGGATCAGGCCTCAAAATAAGCGGTATTAATATAGACTTATTTGATAAATACTGAGCTGGTAACGAGCTGTATTAATTTGTTCTCTAAATAGATAAAGTGATTGTTATAAATCGCGTTATTTCTTACACAAACATTTTATTAATTAATTTTCAATGTCAAAAACAATAACATCTATAGTTTTTTCTACAATTATCTGTTACTTTATCTATCATGAAGTGTTAGTAGACACTCGTTATCACTGAAATTAGTTCTTGAACTTGTGATAATAAATTTGGTGGAAAAAAAAACTTTAAAAGTACGCATATAATATTTTCACAGTTTCACGCTTTTCGTTATATCACTTTCACGCTTTTTTTAATAAGCGTAGAGAGCGGCTATTAAGCCGCGACTCGCCGTTACATCAACGTCCCAAATGAAATGGTGCCCAACCTATTGCCATGCACCAGATACAAAGTTTTCAGTCATCGTCATTTCAGTTATAACACATAAGCTCCGAAAAGGATTTCAAAAAGTGTGAGCCTGGATTCGAATCCAGGACATCTTGATTAGGAAGCCGGGTGCTTTACTGCTCAGTTTTAATTAAAATTATTGAAATGTTTCTTTCATTCACTAAACTGGATAATAATATAAATATGTCAACTATACGTTGATACATAGATACTGCCTTACATACCGGCAACGCAACTCTGACACTATATGTGTGGCAGGTGTCAATGGCTGGCGCTCGTTGCTTATCATCAGGCGTCCCACTTGCTCGTTTGCCCGCCTATTCCATAAAAAAATACTTTTAATAAGTCGCTTCTTCTCTGGCCCCAATATTAAAGCTCATAGTGTTTGCTCTTATGATCGGAAAGCATCGTGTGTTGCGTGCCGTAAGTGGGCCTGGCCCAGAATCAAATTACATACCGATGGCCTATTGAATTTGCATAATTAGATAATTGCTCACAGTACATAGCTGCGAATAGCAAATAAATTATTTACCAAATTGTTTTGTATTTGTTTTTAACATTAATATCAAGCAAATTTCTTTCCTAACCATCAAAACGAAAATATAAATAAATGAATAAATAAAAAAACATTAACAAATATTATGTTGTCATAGTTCAGTAAAGTCTATCGCCAGCTTCACCCGATATATAGAAATCACCTTGAATAGTGTAAAGGATTTCAGTAGTTTTTAAATTATAAATCAACGTAACCAATGGTATTTAAAAAAAAACACGATGTTATGAAGTAAACAAGACATTTATTCAATTTAACTCTTAACTGTAAAATTAACTTTAAAAAACAAAAAACGAATATTTCCTCTTTACTATATTATTATTGATCAATGACTGAAAACTTTGTGCCCGGTATGGCCATAGGCATTGGCATAGGCATAGGCATTCCATTTGGGACGTGAAATTAACTGCGAATCGACTTTACACCTTCGTGTAGAAAAAGGCGTGAAGTTATACTAAGTTACAATATTAGTATATATAGGTATGTATATGATTATTAAAATGTTGAAAGCCTACACGTCATAAAAAAGTGAATATTAGAATTAACCAAATATAACGTGTTCTGGAGGAAGGTGATGTTAGAATCCTCAAAAATCGACGCGCGTGCATGAAAAGAGTTATGAAAGTCAACGAAGCAAGTGAGGCGTGTAAGAATCGTACCTTATGGCGATCTGTTCTCTCCGCCTACTCCGAAAGAGATTTGGCGTGAAGTTATGTGTGTTTTTATTTCTACGAAAATATGAATAGACTAATTTCTCAACAATTCTCTTTTAGGGTAACACTACAATATGAAAGCTAATATAAAAGAAAACTAGTTTTCATCAAATTTAAAAGCAATATTTAACACGTTACAAAAACACATAAATACTAACACAGATTTTTGATATGTCGCGACTGTGATGTGAACGGCAGCCAATGTTTTATGCCACTCAAAAAAAATATGCTTACACGTTTGAACTACACTTTTTTGCTTTTATTTTGTATTCAATTCAAAAATGCTACGGTCAAACCAATATTAATAAAAACCTCATGTATGACTTCGATTTTTGATCTAGTAGATTTAAGGACGTATGGAATTTCAATGGGTGTCACTTCTTATTTTATGTAAATTACATACATACATACATAACTTCACGCCAAATCCCTTGCGGGGTAGGCAGAGAGAACAGAGCGCCATAGGGCACGATTCTTACACACCTCAGTCGCTTCGTTGACTTTCATAACTCTTTTCATGCACGCGCGTCGGTTTTTGAGGCTCTTAACATCACCTTCCTCCAGAACACGTTCTATTTGGTCTTGGAATGTGTGTCTTGGCCGTCCTCGACTCCTACATCCGTCCGCTTTTGCATTGTATATCTGCTTAGTCAGTCTTGCGTCAACCATTCTTTCTACGTGTCCGAACCATCGGAGCATGCCCTTTCTTACTTTTACACCGACACTCTCTTTCAAACCAACTTCCTTCCTTACAACCTTGTTTTCTACGCGGTCAGCGAGAGTCACTCCGCAGATTTTGCGTAGAGCCCTCATTTCTACCGCGTTTATTCTACTTTCATGCACACTCTGCCATACCCAGCTCTCGCTTCCATAAGTTAGTGTTGGGATCAGGACTGCATTGTGGATTGCTAACTGGGCCTTTCTGCTAATATTTTTTGCGCCCAGGAATCTGCCCAACACTCCGTTTACGCTATTTCCTATCGCCACTCGTCTTTCTACATCCGCGGTGTACCTTCCATCTCTGCTAAAAGCGCATCCAAGATATACAATTTCATTCACCTGTTCCAGCACTACATCATCAACCATTATCCTTGCATCTGTTCTGGATTCCTCCCTTTCAAACACCATTACTTTCGTTTTCGTCGCATTCAACTGCAAGCCTTTAATCATGCAATCATCTTTCATAGTAGTGACTAGTGTTTGCAGGTCCGACGGCGATTCGGCTAGAAGCACGGCGTCATCTGCGTAAAGCAGGCAGCTCACAACTTGGTCACCCATTCGCATCCCTACATCCATCGATCTCATTCTCTGGAGACAACTGTCCAGGTACAGGATGAACAGTCGAGCGGACAGCACGCAACCCTGTCTGACACCGATATTGACGTCAAACCAGGGGGACAAGCCGCCGTCAACACGCACACATGCTGTGCAGCCCTCATAAGTGGACTGCACAGCGCGCAGCAGTGCTCCGCTCACCCCGTAGCCTGGGAGTATATCCCACAGATCCTTTCGTAACACTCTGTCAAACGCTTTTTCCAGATCCACAAAACCGCAGAAAACCTTCCGGTTAACAGCCAGTTGTTTCTCCACGATGTTGCGGAGAGAAAAAATCTGATCCATGCACCCTCGTCCGCTTCTGAAACCACCCTGAGCCTCCCACAACACTCCATCAGATATCACCCTCATTCTCCTTTCAATAATTTTCCCATACACTTTTGCTGCTAAACTGATCAAACTAATGGCCCTGTAACTGGCGCACCGCATACGTGATCCCTTACCTTTATACAAGGGCACGATGACAGCGCGCCTCCAGTCCATGGGAACCTTACCCGACCTCCAGCATAGATTGCTCAAGGTCAGGAAAGCGTCCCGGACACAGGTTCCACCGTGTTTGATCATTTCCGCAGACATCATATCAATTCCAGCTGCCTTACCATTTTTCATACTTCGTATCGACCATTCAATCTCTTCCATAGTAATGTCCTCATCAGATGCTGGCGCAGCGGTGTCAGCCGTAGGCTCACTCGCGGCGCCCACATCCGGAACATACTCGTACATTTCCCCAAAATACTCACTCCACCTGCCCAATACATCGCTTGGGTTTGCAAGAATGTCACCAAACTTAGACATAATTTTGTCCATTCTGGATGTTGACGAAGAACCCCGAGACTTTCTAACTTCCCTCCAGAAGAGTTTGTTATTCGCCTCGAAGGTCTCCGTGGAAGGTCTCCAACCTCACTTCCTCATTCGCAACAAGTCTTTCACGCTTCTCTTTCACTAAGGCTTTGGTAACATTCCTGCAGCGGCGGTAGCTCTCATACTTTTTCTCTGTCATACTATCATTCTGGTTCAAACTTGAGACATAATCCAACCATGCTTTTTTCTTTCTTTCGACGCTGGATTTCACATCCGCGTCCCACCAGGCGTCACCTCTCAGAATCTTATGCCTCTTTGCACTACCACATACTTCTTTTGCACTATTCACTATACTTTCTTTCATTCTTTCCCAGCATTCTTCAACACCTAGGTCAGAAAGACTCGTCTCATTGAGTCTTTTACTGACTAGGCCTACGTACATACTCCGTACACTTTCATCTTCTAATTTCTCACATTTTATCCTTTCAAGCTCTCCGAAAGGGGTACGCACTCGCCAGTGTCTCCACTTCTTGAAAAGGCCCACGAATCGGCTTACCACCAGGTAGTGGTCCGTATCAAGAGTGGGGCCTCTGTAGGCTCTTGTATCCCTTAGAGTATTTCGGAGACGACTATCTATCAAAATCAAATCTATCATACTCTTTTGCTCATTCCGTCTCCACGTATACGTATGAATATCTTTATGACGGAATAATGTGTTAGACACAAGGAGGTTCCGTTCCAGGCATACGTCCAATATCGGCTTACCAGCATCATTCACTCTCTTGTCACCATTCGGACCAAGGACAGCCTCCAGGCCGTCTCGCTTGGTTCCGACCCACCCATTCAGATCACCACACAGAATTATCCTTTCATTTCCCTCAGCTAGATCCAGAATATCCCTAACAGTTTCCCAAAACTCCTCGAGTTCGCGGGGATCTGCGGAGCTAACGGGAGCATAAGCTGTGACCAGGAAAACTCGCGTGATCCCCAGTTTTATTCGAACCCAAAGATGTCTTGGGCCTACCAACTCATAATCTTTCACTCCGGAAGCAAAGCGGGAGGAGAGAACGACTCCAACACCCCCACTGGCACGGACGTCCGGGTCCACTCCGGACCATAGGGCTACCATGCCACCGGGGAGGTCCTCGGCCTCCCTCCCCCTCCGCTTTGTCTCCGTCAAACATAAGGCATCCAGGCATCTCTCATTTAATACATCCATCATCTCATTCAATTATGTAAATTAAATTATATTTTTGCTATTAAAATATATCTTACTTAATGTTTATTTATGTTTCTTGATTAATTTTAATGTATGTCAGGTATACAAAAGATTACACACGTTACACTACATTTATTACTATTAAAAACATCCTTTAAACTCTTCTCCCAAAATTGAGTTCGATCCTCGCCACGATACCATACTGTGGTTTTTTATATTCATAAAGTAAAAAATAAATATTCGATTGAGAATGTTTATCGAATTTTCAGTTCAAAACTAATTCACAATAATGACTTAGTGCGAAAGCGCATTATTGTTTATCAAAAGTCAAGTATAGTTTTATCAATTTTAGTAGTCTCGGTGGTCTAGTGGTCGAGCACACGGTTTTTGAATCCAGTGGTCGTGGTTCGAATCCTGACACTGGCTCACACGAATGCCTTTTTGAAATTGTTTTCGGAAAGTTATGTGCGATAAATAACGATGACTGAAAACTTTGTGCCCAGTAAGGCAATAGTTATATTCATAAAGTAAAAAATAAATATTCGATTGAGAATGTTTATCGAATTTTCAGTTCAAAACTAATTCACAATAATGACTTAGTGCGAAAGCGCATTATTGTTTATCAAAAGTCAAGTATAGTTTTATCAATTTTAGTAGTCTCGGTGGTCTAGTGGTCGAGCACACGGTTTTTGAATCCAGTGGTCGTGGTTCGAATCCTGACACTGGCTCACACGAATGCCTTTTTGAAATTGTTTTCGGAAAGTTATGTGCGATAAATAACGATGACTGAAAACTTTGTGCCCAGTAAGGCAATAGGTTCGCCAACTATTCCATTTGGGACGTAAACATAACGGCGAGACGAGGCTTAACAACCGCTGCCTACACCTTCGGGTAACAATGGCGTGAAGTTATGTAATGTTTGTATGTAATTTTAGCCTATTTTGTGGAATTTGTCTTCTCAAACAGAGTCAAATAATTATTTATTTATGCTAAGAACGACGCACATCACGACGATAGTCCAAGATCATAGAACAGTCAATATGACAGCGTAGTTTTTCTGCTTCAGTTTCAAGACGCCATTCTAGACTAGACTATTTTACATGTCAAACTCGTAAACCCACGTCGCGTCTCTACAATGCGTTTCAATAATGTTGGCTTGCATTTGTCTCTTTCGAATATGTCTTCGGCGTCTTTTAAGCGATTGAGTATTTGAAAAAAAAAGTTGAGATTAGTATGAATCGACACGTAAGATACAGAAATTACAGCAATATCATAACTTCGCACCTTTTTCTACCTGAAGGTGTAGGCAGCGGCTGTTAAGCCTCGTCTCGCCATTATGTTAACGTCCTAAAATGGAATAGGTGGCGAACCTATTGCCATACCGGGAACAAAGTTTTTAGCCATCGGTATTTATCACACACAACTTAGGAAAATAATTTCGAAAACTCATTGGCAGGATTCCAACCAGCCACTTCTTGATTCAGAAGCGAGTGCTCGATCAATGGACCACCTTTTAAAAATTACAGCGACTCTCTCCGAAAACTGAATGAGTATTTTACTAAATATTATTATAGTGTCTTAGCATAATTTAAACATTTTTCCCCACACTCAATAACATGTTTTTAAAATATTTTACAAACTAATACAGTATTTTTACACTAGATGCAAACCGAATTTCGCGCCATAATGAAAAACAAGTGTGCCAATTTATAAATATGATAACGTTTCACCTTGTTTTTTTCATGGCATAGGAGGGCAAACGAGCAAGCGTGTCACTTGATGACAAGCAACCTACGCCGCCTATGGACACCAGCAACGTATATAGTGTTAATATATAGGAGTAGGATAGGAAAGGATGGGGAGGGGGGGGGGGGGGGTGGGCTTCCTGGTACCTCTCTCACTAAACGAAACGCGGCATTCTGTTAGGTCGTGGTATTTTCAGTAGGCCCATTCATGCAGCGCACTGCTTGACTCTACCACTGATAGAATGTAAGTATAGAAATACTAAACTCACAATTTCAAAGTAGCAAATAGTTAGCAGTAAATATTCAGGATCATATCATGAGAACATTACCAATATAACTGAGTTTGAACATTTACTGGTTTATTGGTTGGTACTCGCAAGTTCACAGCGGAGCTACGCGCTTACAGAGCTAAGATATTGTACTGCCATTTGAATATTTATTCAATAATGTATATATAGGTATTAGGTAGTCCTAATTTCTAGACCTTGAATATCTCTATTTTCTTTTTCTCTGTTCTTTTTATCTAAAAAATTTCAATTCAATGATCCGTTTTAAAATACCTGAGATAATATTGAGATACCATGCACGGTGTTTAAGTGTGACATACGATTGAAAATGTTAACTATTAATGTTTACATCAATAGTGCGTATTTAGATTCAAATTTAGGACCTTCTAATTTCAAATCCGGCTGCTTTACTACAAGGCGATGTAGACTATATTAAAATAAAGGCTGAATTTAGTAAGAACTTCAAATCATTTAACTAACTATTACTAAAATCTGGCCAGTTAAAAAATTGGTAAATCCAAAGAAGCATGCACACTATATAAACTCAAAAAATTTGAACTACTCTTATGGCTTTGTCGGATAAAAATAAAGCGATATTTTGATTGAAATTCCACACTCGAAGAAGTAAGAAAAACACGAAAACTCACGAGCACACAGATATCAGGAGGCATTCTTTAGAAATTTCAACCTTGTCTGGGAAGTCAATAAATTGATGTTATTTAATCAGGCGAGAGCACTTCCAATGAAATAGGCGGAAATTTTACAAGTATCCTAATAAAACTTGGGCGGAGTTCGGAAGCAAGGAGCGAGAACTTGGGCGAACTCGCCGACATATCCGACAAACCTTATATTCTACAATGGATAGTCACGACTTGTTTGAGATGCTTGCAAAAATATTTTATTGGATTGATGAATACGTGATTATTATTATTCTTGTATAACTAAAGCACTTTTTATAGACTTCAGATATGAAGAAAAAATGATTAAGCAGATATACATTGAATTATTCAGGAGTCCAGGTCGGCTACGGTCGGGTACATGAGCAAATTGAACTGAAGTATATTTTTGATGATATTTCTTCTTGTTAAACGATAAAAACATTCTACTTCAACGAGTTGTTTTATTAATATTTTGAAATTTAAACAACTGATGAAAATAAAATTAAATTAATAGTAAATTCTTTGTTAATATATAATATAAACTCCAGCTAAATATAAATAAATTGTTAATAAAAGCAATATGTTAATTTCATATATTAGTACTAAAATGATATCAACAGCAGACACATATAATTCGTAATCCATTAGATCATTAACAATAGTCTAACACAAGTTCAGGAACCAGTGAGAGATTATAATAATTTATTTACATGAAAATAAATTATCTCGAAGCACCTTCCAGGAGTGACGCGGTGACAATGATGACAATAGAACACCAGATAGCTCTATGTCAACCCTTTAAAAAGGCTTTTGTATTGAATGATTAATGTACGAAACCTGAACTGAAGATATTAACTGTGAACGGTAGATTATGGCGTTTATGTTTGTTTTTATTGTCGTGTAAGAGTCATAACTTCGGTATAATGGAAGAACTAAATAACTTATATTTTGATTTGCCCAATTGATTTTTTACCATTTTTAAGAACCCCCTAAAATCTGACACATCTTTTGTTTTAAGAAACGTCCACGCAGTTGAACCCAATCTTAAAATAAAGCCTTTTTATAAAAATAAATATAACTCTACAAATTATTTAATTCTCCCATTATACCGACTATGAGAGGTTTATTTCTGTTCATCTCTATTGATATAACATACATATAGACCTAAGCAGACCCTGTAAATTTGCGGGGTAAGTAGAAATTACAGAACAGCATAAGACATAACTTCTCTGGTTTTTTAGACTTCTGACATCACCTAAGAATGAGACACGTTCAATTATGTCGTCACTCTTAGGAAGATATTGTTTCTTACAAAATCTTATGTAGGTGAAACTTAATCCATATTTAGTCTCATAAAATCATTATATAAACGTTAGATGCAACGTAAGCTGTTACTTATATTTATTTTCTTAAAAAATGTGCAACCTAAAACCATTAAAAAAATAACTAAGGCTAATACCAAAACCGCAGTCATCAAACAAATGACTATAAGAGGATAGGATTTTAAAAAACAATATCATTCGTAGAATCTCAAACAAAACTGCAAATATAAAAATTCCATCAATACTAATGATATAATCCATATCCCACGACATAACACAAACAAAAACAAAATAATTTTCAGCCTGGTAATCAGCTTGTTTATATTCAGACATTAAATTATACATGAATCAAATCGGAATACATAAAAGTGTGAAAATGTCGCGTAACAGTATTGTGCTGCGATATTTCAGTAGACGAGTGTGTGTCGCTCGCACGCCTGGTGAGGACGAGAGTTCAGCAAACATTGGTACAGCATCCAGTATTGCCAACACTCATGTAGAATACAACAGGCGCCCCTAAAACGCGGCGTCAAAATTTTACGAGATTTATTTTTGGATTGGCAGGATCCGCAATACTGTCTGCGTAGCTATTTCTAATGACACTTTTCGCCCACATATTTTAATTAAATGAAGCCGCTGCCGAAAACGAATAAAGCAATCAATCTCTAAAAGTTTCGAGTGACTAGGAAGAAATAAGAATTAATAAAAAAAATTCAAGGTTACCTTGAAAATTACGCTGTGATTAATATTTTAGTCTATAAACACAATTTTTCCATTACTTTATTATAAGTAGGTACACAGGTGTTATATTATGTTACATCTGTATCCCATAGGCAGTGACTTTGGCTCTTCTCAAGCTACCAACCTGACACACTTGTTTTGCCTTACAGTTTCGGGTACTATGCATTTTACCTTTTTTAAACAGACCATTTGTTTGGTCATGCATATATATGTTTTTATTTAGTGTCGTTTATTTTATAATAAATATACATCGCTATACTTCGACTTAAGAATATATTTATGTCTAATGATACGAGCAACCGTAATTAATTGGGTTATATAAATATTAAGTGGAATATTAAAATTTGAAAGCAGTTGAGTGCAGTATTTCTAAATTCTATATCTTCATAGTACTAAAACTTATAGGATTATTAAAATATTATTAAATGCTATTAAATTGCTTGCTATTAAAATAGAAAAGAAAAGGAGCGAACATGTAAGCAAAGAGCATATTTTGTGTGAGTTTATTTATTTATTTTATTGTGCAAACGTTATTCATAATAAATCTATGGGCGAAGACGATTTTGATAGGAGATTTTTATATTGAACAAAAGAAACCAAGATATTTACATTTTTTTAAACTATTTTGAACTAGAAGTCAAGTTAAGTCTCAGTGGCCCAGTGGTCGAGCTTCTGAATCAAGAACCGACTCGGTCGCGGGTTCGAATCCTGGCTCACACAAATGACTTTTTGAAATTAATTTCGAAATTTATGCGTGATAAATATCGATGACTGAATTTTGTGACCAGTCTGGCAATAGGTGATACCAACCTTTGGGACGTCAAGTCAATGCTTAAAAGCCACTGTCTACACCTTCGGGTAGAAAAAGGCGATACGTTATGTTATATTATTTAAGTCAGAATACTGTTTCACTGCCAACGATACTTATGATTTAAGATATGCTCCCGATCACATTCAATCCCTTAATCGACTCCTAAGAAAGCACAAGAGGAGAGTGGCACTATTCTCTAGGTTAGTGCCTCACAAATTTATAAAAGTAAATTATTAACTTCATTTAGCAAGAAATCGAATTAGTAAAATGTGTAAAGGCGACAAGTGAGTGTTAGATGTGTTAATATTTGTAATAACTTGTGCTAATATTATAAGTCAACAAAAGGTACTTGGGTCTCTAAAATTTACTACAATAGATGCCAAATCTAGTTCGTTAACTTAATAATTACAACTAACACATAATCTAGACTCAAACAAGTTTGTTAACAACTAGGCACCCTTCGCGTTTGTTCAATTTTATTACACATTTACTAAATTTTATGAAGTATTTTTTTCATAAATTAACACAATATTACTTCACGCCTTTTTCTACCCGAAGGTGTAGGCAGTGGCTGTTAAGCCTCATCTCGCCGTTATGTTTACGTCCCAAATGGTGGTGGAATTGGTGGCGAACCTATTGCCGGTATGGCTCAAAATCCTTTGCGTAGTTTTAAAGATATAAGCATATAAGAGGACAGACAGCGGAAAGTGACTTTGTTTTATACAATGTAATGATTATGGCTTTAGATGTAGAATTGATGAGTGAAGAGGAAGAACATGTGTCATTGACCACAAAAGAGTAATAGAAAATTTTTAATTATTTCGTTAAACAAATATTTATTTAGTAGAAAGTGTTATTTATCATATTTTTTACTATTGAAAATTACGCTTCAAAGCAAGTGCAACTTAGAAATGCAGTTGGTTGTTAATAAATCCAAAATAATTATTGATAAAGACGGTGATCAACTTAAGTTTGCTAATAAAGTGGGTGGTAAGATCCGCAAAGGATCAGTGTTTCAAACTAAGGATGATGTTACATGTACTATAACAATAATAAAACCATACAAAAGCAGCAAAAGATGTTGCTCAACAAACATTTTATTAAAATCATAAAAAAATATTAATATATTAAATATACAAATAGAAAGACATACATAATACAAATACACAAATATAAAAGACATAGATGAAAGAATATACTTCTTTTTTAACGTTTGCATCAGAATTGAATATAAATAAATTTGATAGTATAAATATTTAACATATTGTCGCAGTATTTTTTTTTCTGTTAAGATAGTTTTATTTAATAACTTGTATTGAATGTTTTATATGATGACTGCTATTTTAAATAAGTGGCGACAATACTTTATAATACAATAATTACTATGACTATAAAACAGCCATCATATTTAGAGAATTGGGTTTGAACAAGAGCAACATTCACATAAAATAAATATATCGAAAGTACCAACTTTATTGACCATTGAATTTAGTAGACGATGACAAACATTTAATTATTAACTTTTAATACTTCAACATCCCCAAAATTATATTCCTTTCCTATAGCTCCTTCCACTCCAATAATTTGAACGAGGTACCCCCAGCCCCAGCCCCCAACACCCAGTGTAAACACGCCCCAAGTAAGTAAAGATCGAAGTAAAACTTTTGGAAATTGATCCGAAGTATACCGAGACTTCGCATCGTCTCTATTGAGAATCTACCTACTTATAATAATATTCTACAGCTGTATTAAACGTTATATTTAATATAGTATCTTATGTTGGAAAGTCTACGCCATATTCTGAATACTTAGATTGGTATTTCATTAATACTATAGTGTCAAATCGCACTTCGAGAATTTGAAACTTAATTTATCTGAATCAAGTGTCTTTGTTATTTTAGGAATAGATAAAATATAAGTAATATCAATAAAGTTATTTACAAATATCAGGAATATAATATGTACCTCTGATCTTTATTAGTTAAGATTAGATTTTAAAGAGGATTTAAGGAGTATAAATTCTTCAAAATTGGTGTCACTAAAAATCACTTTATTTTTATAGGTTTTCGTGGACACGTTAAAAATAGTCAACAAACACAAAGATTATTTTCAATGAAATATTGAAAGACGAGTGCCTGATGAAAGTGCTTCTGTGGAACAATAAAATACTGTCGTAATTGCAACGAGCGGACCGATTCCATGTGTTAAATCTGTCATGAGAAGAACCAGACAAGAATCTCATGTGCCGAAATACTCTTTGCAACCATTTAATCATGGGTGATATATTGTTTTGTCAACTTTGTACTGTAAACTACAGATTAAACCTCTACCTACACGCCATGAAGGATATATATCTTTTCATACAAATCAAAAATATATCTTTGTATTTAATTATTTTGTATACAGATTTTAAATTTATAAATAGAAACTAAATTGCATTCGCAACAGTGTTATTTAATGGTTATAATTGAAAAATGTCAGTTTCACGGTGACGCCCCGTGGAGCGCCTTGGATTAGGGTCTCCTGTCAAAATACCGTTCTGCGAATGTTACCCTACAATGTAGGTACACGAAAAGCTTGTTATTTGATATAAGAATTTAACTTGAATATTATATTGTTTACTTTATTTGTTTAATTAGTTGATTTTTATTTGTTTTGGTGTCGGCTATCTTTTTCACATATTTTTTTCTTATTTCAATAATACGTGAAGTTGATCCCTAATTCCGCTTTGGTGCGAATTTATTGCGCTTTCGCGTTTATTTATTACTTATTTTTATTTATTTCCCGACGTTTCAAACTCTTTACAGAAATCATTTTCACGAGTGATGAACAAAAAGATGGTATACGTTCAAAAGCTATTTGGATGTAATTTTGCAATCAATTGCATATAATCTAGATATTTTTGAAACTACGGAGTAGAAGCGTTAGTGTGATTTATTTTAATAATATTTATGAATAGTTATACTTATGATAATTCTATTTTTATTTATTGCTCTTGATTTTAAAATACACCTTTATTCAAAAATATTTCATTCAATTGAAATATATTTGACAAGTTTTAAGCAAACAGCTAATAATTTACGATATTATACAAATAGAAAATTATTAGAATTTTACATCATCTACTGAACTAGATTTACTTCAAAATTATTTTTAATTACAAAATGTCAATCGTCTTGTTTATAATCCAAGCCTTTGTAGTTCCTATTTGTGAGTGACTTTCAATGTCACTGTGAAGAATTTAATAAACACAGTTTAAAAGGAACTCTGTTCATTATTGAGGAAATTATATAGTATATCAACAGTATTATCTTCACGACAAGTTCTTGGGTTAGACAGAATAGAGCGAGTGTAGACCATCTCTGATGCCTTGTGCTAGTTTTGTGGAATTTATTTCACGAGAATTCCTCCTCTATTGAGATTCTAGGCTTGCCTTATATTTCCTTCTGGTAATGGCTAATTTGCTCAAACTATTCTTCCTACCTCTATTCATCTCATAGCTTATTATTACATTCTTTGTCTGGTATTTTGTTTAAAATATCAGAACTACTATGTCCTATAAATAATTTGAGGCAGCCTTTTTTGTTTATGTAATTAATTTGTAATAATTTCTTCTTCTATTCTTTTATCCAGCTTAGGGATTTAACAACCCTGTTCTGAAATTAGAAGCGTCAGGTTCCAATCCGCGGTCGCACCAATGTAAGTTGGTGTGGAAGTTAAGTGTGATAAACATTGATGATTAATGAAATTATGCACATGTAGGTATCACGTGTGCATCGCAGCGTCTAGATGTGCGCAATCTAAATAATGTCTCAAAAAATATAAATAGTGTTAAGGAACTTCAAGCCTTTTCTTGAGTACCCTGAGTTGTGGAGGTCCTGAAAGGGCTCGCGCTGCAGCGGATGCTCGCACGCCATTTTGGATTGGTATGTAAATACGGATTTATTATAATATAATAAAGAATAAAGATTGTAAATATTTACGGTACTTTGTCACATTGACGCGTAATCATTTTAATTTGCCAGTGCTTAAGTTAGCATGATGGTCAACTATATTCGTATAATTTTGTTTCTATGGTTTTCGTTAAGTGTGCGCAGCAGCCTGTTTCAGATCAGAAAAGTCAGTGCAAAATAATCTAAAACTGCAAAAAACTAATGTTAAAAGGAACACTCTTAAGACAGGAAAGAATTTCAAAAATTAGTATGTAAAGTATTCAGATCCACCGACTGAAGATATGTAATCATTTCAAATGTTAAAAAATAACCACTTCAATTAGTTTGAATAATAAAATTAAATTAGGACCAATGCTCAAAGCCTCATGGAAGTTATGTATTAAAACAAATGCTATTAAATAATGATATCGAACATAATTTAATATGAGGTCTTGAAAAACAATTTCGGTAAATACTGCAATAATAAAGGTGTACGAGATTCTGTTATAGTGGGGGAACAATTTCTTTATTATTTCCCTTCGAGAGAGGCTCTTAACAAGCAATAATTGTTTCAGCTTTTATGAGGGGTGGAGGTTCGGTAATGATTTAGTGGAGCGGGATATTCGCGTGGTTTTTATAAAAGTTCATTCAAATTGCACTTAATAATGAATATAAATTAGCCATGGTACCAACTACTTCACGGAATACTAATTAAGAAACTAATGAAGACAAAAATAGTAATGCAACTACGCTTACTTAATTAACTAAGCCCAGTGGTTCAGTATTCTGATTCCTCTTTAGGTGGTTGGAATCTAATACGAGAAAATTAATCCAGCTGGCACATTCGCTGCTGCCTGCGCCTTTGCTTTGGGCTTGTGAATTTACAGATATTGATGCATTTAACGCTTTCTGTGATTATTTATAAATTTTTGATTACTTAGCATTTTTTTTGTAAACAATTCTTTTCAACAACCAGCTTACCGTAAAACGTGATTGTTTCGTAAAAATATGTATTCTTTTGACATTTTGAACTTTTTATTTAAATTTGAAGCTCAGTTAACCAAACGTACCTGCAACAAAAACAACAACATTTAGATTGACCATACATTATCAGACATAGTAATATAGTCCTTTTTAGGTATTCCTTGGATCAATGAAAATAAACGTCAACAATCAAATTTATCACACATCTATTATTAAAATAGGCTTATTCGTTTCAAAATTAAACTAAAGTTTAATACTTTTACAATTAGTGTTAATTGTAAATTTCGATAATAATTCATTTGTAACATTATATACTACATATAGTAAATAGTTTGAAACATTTTGATATCAAACGGTATTTGGCGTCGCAGCGCGCCGTCTAATTGGACCAACCTCCATGTTGAACTTGATTCAATCAACATAACCAATAGTCTACCTACTCTTAGTTTATCTTGTTCAATATTTGAATAAAACTCAGTCTATGAATTTCGATCTATCTCATGCTCAATTTCAATGGAAGTTTGCGAGTTAACTTATTTATTGGGTCAAATATTGTATGTTGGTATTACTGTGAGCACATCTGTTCCTATAATTCATATTATTTGTATATACCATGATTAGTTGTAGAATTATCGATTACGTAAGTATTTTTTATGTTTTTTATTCTGCAAGTAAAATGTCACAAAATGGCAAAACATTTTTTTGCATTTTTTTCGAAAATCATGTTTTTGAATAAGATTATTTTAGTATTATTGTGCGAATGGATAAATGGTAGGTTAAAAGTGGATGTTCATTTTAAATCTTAAACTTGTTGTATCAGAAGTAAATAAAAGTAGCTGTTCACAACGCAGGCTAGATAGTAGAGCAAATAAGTAGAAGTGAAGATTGACAATTGCAGAGAACGCCTGTAGTGCAAAATTTGAATTGGCATTCGAGTTGGTATCTGGACTGCATTAAAAAGAATATTCTAAAACAGAGACTTGATTTGAAAGACAGTGTTGATGGTAGTGTGACAAACTTTAATGGTAATTTAATATAATAATAATATGATAAATAATGCAAGCTAAAAAAATAGCAGTCGGACATAATTTATAACAGTAAAAAAATTAAATTAAAGTAAATCGCAGTGTTAAGAGAATTATGTATGACAAGGATTATGTTAAGAAAAATTAAGATAAGTAAGAATCGTATCTTCTAGTACTAATTTCATTGTACCTGTCTGCTAGGTACACAGAAGACTTGAAGAAAAGAAGAAGAACTTAGAATATAGCTCATCAACACTAACAGAAAATGGATTCTCCAATTATTCAAAATGAAATGTTTAACTGTTATCTATAGCCCTAAATATTGCAATACGATCACCTCTAATATATCAAACGAATATTAGACAAACCTGAGGGACGTAATCAAGTACCCGGTCCACTCTCATTTCGTTCACTGGACCCAAATAGTTGTCCTCACCCCCCCGGAAAACCACAAGGAGCCACGATATTGCTGATCAAAAAAGGGTTGGAAAAGGGCACAGAACGCACTTTACGCATCAGTTAATTGGCACGAGCATTTAGTCTGTGAAAGTCGAAACAGGCAAATTGGATTTTGGTGTCCATACCGGGGGCTCTTTGACGGAGCCTGATTCACAATTTGACATTACAGGCCTGTCGAAGTAACTTGATTACTCGTCAATCTATATAGTATCTTTCGTTCTTTAAAAGCATTTATAAAACCCCCCTTACTGAAAATTCATCCGGTTTTTTTTTAAAGCGTTTAATTAATGGGTCACCAATGTGTTTGGTGTATACATATATATCGTATCGTACATTTATATACTATACATGACCTAATTGTGATTTAAAAGTAAATCGAAAATTTACTTCAGTAAATTTAATCCTTAGCACTTTAGCTGAGCTATTTCAACAAGTTTTATTGCTAAATTAGTCATTTCCACACAATTTTGACTCTTAACTTGGATGGTTTGATTTAAAAATGGACGTCGAAATGCATCTGAAACGTTGAGATAATCATATAAAATCGGTTGAAATCTCGGTGGTCTTGGCACCCCACTTCTGAACGAAAACTCATGACGGGTTCGAATTCAGGCTCACACCAATGACTTTTCGTTATTTTTTTCAGAAGTGTAGTGTAGTGACACTTTATGCCCGGTGTATGGCAAAAGGTTCGCGAACTACTCAATTTGCGACGTAAATATAACAGCGAGCCGAGGCCTAACAGCCGCTACCTACCCTTTGTCACTGTACCCTCTGTTCACTTATTTTGGAGTGGAGACGTTCTACAAACATTAATCTATAAGTAATCTACATTTCTAATTTTGAGTTTGCATTTATGTTGTTTTGATATATGCTATATACATAAGTTTTATTATTGTTTACATTACATTTCGTACATTTCGTACATTTCGGGAAGGTGACCAGCTCTCCCAGGGGGGTGTCGGTTTCCTCGTTCACAAGGACTTCGTTAGCAGCGTTGTGGAGATCAGTAGTGTGTCGACCAGGGTAGCGTACCTTGTACTAAAACTCAGCAACAGGTACACCCTGAAGATAATACAGGTGTATGCGCCGACCTCGACATACTCTGACGAAATAGCCGAGGCGATGTACGAGGATATTGCAAAAGCAATACATGGTACCGCCAAAGCTCACTACAACGTTGTTATGGGGGACTTCAATGCCAAAGTGGGAGTACAAGAACGCGGCGAAACGAAAATCGGTCCATATGGCTTGGGGTGCCGAAATCACAGGGGCCAGATGCTGGTCAACTTCCTGGAGTCAGAAGGGCTCTTCTTGATGAACTCATTCTTCAAGAAGGGTCTCCACAGGAGGTGGACTTGGCGAAGCCCGGATTCTGTGACAAGGAACGAGATAGATTTTATCATTACGGATAGTAAGCATATATTTAGAGATGTCTCTGTGATCAACAGGTTCAATACTGGAAGTGATCACCGACTTCTTCGAGGCTCTCTAAATATTAACCTGAAAGCTGAAAGGACCCGGAATATGAGGTCTATTCTCCGACCTACGCCACTCCAAATAGCCGAAACCGAAAAGTTCCAAATGGAACTTCAAAATCGGTTCGACCTGCTGGAAACCACAGGCAATGTGGACGAAAAGACCGCCACTGTGGTCAACACGCTGAGGAAAGTGTCTCAAAGGTTGTTCCCGAGATCGCAGAAAAAGGAGTCCAAACTCTCTGCTGAGACGCTCGAGCTGATGAGGCAAAGGCGAGAAACTCCATCCAATCAGCTGTCCTCGTCAGAATGGAAAAGCCTAAACCAGCGAATTAGAAAGCTGATGCGGCGCGACCTTCGTCGGTCGAATACTCGAGCGATCGAGAACGCGATCGACCGCAACAAAGGGTCGAAAGAGTTCGCTCAGCAGCTTGGAAGGCCCCATCTGACGAAGCTGAAAACTGCGGATGGACGTGTCGTCACCTCTAAGCCCGAGATTCTCGCAGAGATTGAATCTTTTTATGGGCTCCTTTATTCCACACGGATGACCAAGCCGACGGGACACAGCGATGATGACCACAGAGCCCCGCTAACGCGTCACTATAGTGAGGACATCCCCGAAATTGCAGAAAGCGACATTAGGGCGGCTCTCGGGCAACTTCAGAACAACAAGGCACCCGGTGATGACGGAATTACTACAGAACTTCTAAAATCCGGCGGAACTCCGGTACTAAAGGAATTAGCAAGTCTTTTTAATTCCGTCATACACCAGGGCATAACACCACAGGCTTGGAGCAGGAGTGCGGTGGTGCTGTTCTTCAAAAAAGGTGATAAGACCTTACTGAAGAATTACAGACCCATTTCACTCCTGAGCCATATCTACAAGTTGTTCTCGAGGGTCGTCACGAATCGTCTCGCTGCAAGACTCGACGAATTCCAGCCTCCGGAGCAGGCCGGGTTTCGAAAAGGCTTTAGCACCGTGGACCACATCCATACTGTTCGGCAGATTGTACAGAAAACCGAGGAGTACAATCAGCCGCTGTGTATGGCATTCGTGGACTACGAAAAAGCCTTCGACTCCATCGAAACTTGGGCAGTTCTGGATGCATTGCAGCGATGTCGGATCGACTGGCGCTATATCGAGGTGTTGAGATGCTTGTATGACACCGCCACGATGGCTGTCCAGATCCAGGATCAAGTGACGAACTCCATCGAGCTGAATCGAGGTGTAAGACAGGGAGATGTCATCTCTCCCAAACTCTTCACCAATGCTCTGGAGGACGTCTTTAAGACCTTGGACTGGACTGGACAGGGTATCAACGTGAATGGTGAGTACATCTCGCATCTTCGGTTCGCCGACGACATCGTTGTAATGGCAGAGTCGCTGGAACAGTTAAGCGGAATGCTGCGCAGCCTAGACGAATCGTCTCGGCGTGTCGGTCTGGGCATGAACTTGGACAAGACCAAGGTCATGTTCAACGAACATGTCGTGCCCGGACCGATAAATGTCGATGGGTCAATTCTCGAAGTCGTAAACAAATACGTCTACCTAGGCCAAACAATCCAGTTAGGTAGACGAAACTTCGAGAAGGAAGCCGACAGGAGGATTCAGCTGGGTTGGGCCGCATTCGGCAAACTGCGTCGAGTTTTCGGCTCGCCTATACCGCAATGCCTGAAGACCAAAGTCTTTGACCAGTGCGTCCTACCAGTGATGACCTACGGTGCCGAAACGTGGACACTTACGGTGGGGCTAGTCCACAAATTTAAAGTCGCTCAGCGAGCTATGGAGCGAGCTATGCTCGGAGTATCTCTGAAAGATAGACTCAGGAATGAGTATATCCGACAGAGAACCGGAGTCACCGACATAGCTCGCAGAATAAGTTCGCTGAAGTGGCAATGGGCTGGTCACATCTGTCGAAGGACCGATGGTAGATGGAGCAAGAAGGTCATGGTGTGGAGACCGCGACTTGGTAAGCGTAGGGTAGGACGCCCACCAGCCCGATGGTCAGACGACCTCAGAAGGGCTGCTGGTAAAGACTGGATGCGGAAGGCAGAGAATCGGATGTTGTGGCGCACATTGGGAGAGGCCTATGTCCAGCAGTGGACTGCAACAGGCTAATGATGATGATGATGATGATGATGATTATTGTACATACTTGTTGCACCGTGTTACCATTCTGAATAGAAGATGTTGCGTCAATTGTCCTCGACTAATATCATAGAATAATATCATATAATTCCTCATCGAGTATTTGTGTAAATGACAAAAATAAAACATCAATCTAATCTAAGATATAAATTTCTGTATTTACATTCTAAAAGTGTAACACAAAACAAAACTAATTGTAATAAAGTCAACAGTAACAACATCACAAGCTTGACAGACATTACGTAACAAGCAATTTTGGATTCGAACATTATTTTCTAAACTCTAAACTCCAGTTGAAATTACATTAAATTAAATTTCAAGTAAGCAAACGGGGCCCGGCGTGCACTAAAGAAATAATACCCGGCGAGTGTTCCTCAAACAGATCGACGTTCGTTAATGAAATCATTTTGTTCTCAAGTAAAACAAAAACCGGGGAACAATTATTGAAATGTTCGCGGCGTACGGGTAAGGCACTTCATTAAACAACAACCATTATTTACGTTTTAATTGTCATTTTATTTGCAATTTAACCGATAAATAATATATTTATCAACAAATAAAATCACATTTTCGATGGCAATCATAATTGCGATCATGTTAATTTTGTTTTTTTACTGTAATGAAAGAGAAGTTTATATTTTAAAAAAAATGGCTCTTATTATTTGGATATCTTTCATGCGCCGCTAGAATTATTGAAATTAAATTAATTTACGAGTAGGTATATTTATTCAAAATTATTTCAATATTTTTATGGATGGTTGTATTTCATCAGGCTACTACTTCGTAACTGGGATTTATAATTCAGAATGTATTATGCAAGATGTATTCAGATTATAATTTCGTCTCGTCTAGTATGTTTTCTTGATAGCTTGATTGACTTTTGTTTGTGAAGTCTCGGCTTCAATTCCACTGGCAACTTTTACTTGATAATGTTTTCCGAAATTCTCAATGATGTCATTTTCTACAAATATTTTTTTCTGTTTCAATGAGACTTAATGTTTAGCAAAAAGTTGTCACCTTTCGATATTAAAGGTACAATAAAGAAAACACTAAGTGCTTTTAATTTTGCAGTTTTTAAAAAAGTTCATTCTTAAAGGCATTGATGATGAATGTCTATTTATCATCATCATCATCATCATTATCTAATGATGGTGATTTAATATGGTGATTTGTTCCATCATCGAAACAAGATTCAATTTGCCAACCAAGGTTTAGCTATAAAATTACAACTAACACAATCTGTAGCTATTACTGAGCCACATCAGTAATTACAAATGATGTTGTCCCTTAGGATTCTAATCGTCAATTTAAACTTAACGAAGGTTAAGTACTGGATAGTGGTGATCCCATGGGAAGGGGACGACATACCCTGGACCAGATTGGATGCTTTGTGAGAATTTTGTATATTCGTCTGTGTGTAGCTGATTAATGTCTCTAGATCGTTTTGGGTATTATCAAATATGACTTAATCAAATTTAGGATTTTCATAACTTCGTAAGATATTATAAAGGATAAAATTTTGTATTTTTGTTAAGCTCAATACAGTTATTTCAGGAATTACTAGATTAGTTTAAAAAATAGTGGCTTTTAATGTTAGATACAGATGAAGTCTAAATTATAAGGTTGTAATAAAATCCCTCTTTGATCAATTGGAGCTTAGTAATTGTTTTAGGGATAAAGTTATATGACGATATATGTACCTACAAAGGGCAGCCTAATTTGATCTATGCCAGACAAGTGACAATCATTGTATTTAGTACATTCTAGTCAACTTAAAAAATCACATTACTCCTCATAGTTATTGCATTAAATACTATCGCGAAATTATTAAATATAATTATGAATAAAACGTGAGCAATCTGTTCCATGAAAGAGTATTAGTAAACGGAAATTTTTACGATACAATTATTGCTAATGGAATTTATGATGCTCTACGCTAGCTACGCTACGCTAGCTACTTTAGTTACACCTATATTACGTTACAGACTAGCGGCCGAAACCAATAATCAATCTCCAATCTAAGATTGAAGCCAATCTAAGATCATTGTGTATCTGTCGATCGATTCCCCAAACAAAATCAATCCATGGATTGATGATTGGCACGCTTATTAGTAAAAATGGATTTAAATATTGATCTTAAATATCAAAATTCTGATTGGGATTGATTATTGGTTTCGGCCCTAAGTAGTAATTTGCCCATACAGATGACCAAATAACACATCAAACATTTTTTGGGAATATTATGCTTGTAGCTGATACGCATCTTTCAAAAAGTCTAAACAGATCTTCCAATGAACCGTTCATCATGGTCATCGCTTACCTTGAGGTAGACCTTGTGTCTATTAATTTGATACTGTCATACTTGATACACCTAAAGCTTCACTAAATAAACCGTAAATTGTATATTACATTTAAATAATATAGAGTTCATTTTGCGTAGTATTTAATTATTCCAAATATATTTACGATCAATAAACACTATACATATATATATATATATATATATATATATATTTAATCTTGGACACAATACACACAGCGCCACCTAGTTCCAAGCTAAGCAACTAAATGCTTATGTTATGGATACTAGATAACGGATATTAATACACATATACTTTTCTTTTGTAAATACACACTTATAATATATAGAAAAACACCCAGAAGCCACACAAATATTCATGTTTGTCACAAATATTTGTGCTCCGGTGGGAGTCGAACCCCCGACCTCAATGCTGCAGCCGGTAGTTTTACCAATGCGCCACGAGGCCCGTATATTATACATATAGATTGTAACATGTATATATCCATACCGTGAAATGACGTTCAAAATAAATATGTTCCACCAAAACCCCGCTGTCCATCAGTACATCATTGTTTTTGTTAGTGGTAACGAGTTACACAAATAAAATTGGAAATAAAAGGGTGTCAGGCTGTCATCGCCCAACGACTTGCTAACAATGTGATAGTAAATAACAAAACGTTGACAATAGGGGGGCAATAGGGAGGGATGAAGGTGGTAAACGAGACACGGGGTGATGTGAATAGGTATTTGTAGACATATTGTCACTACGTGCGCGATTATTGTAACTGGACTTAACTGATAAAGGCCACTAGGCTGTCTACGCCAATGCCAAATGGCTTCTCAATATTATTCGTATTATTTACTCAATACCAACTAAGTATGTGACATTAAGAAACAGTACACGATTTTTTTAAAAGAAAAGCAAAATTGGTAGCATAATATTATATTTTAAACGGGTTGCAGTACGCAATTCGATTGAAAACAATTGTATTCATGATTTCAGTTTTTAATGGAATAAAACCGTAGTTATCATCTAAATCAAAAGATTTGAAAGAAAAACGGAACAAATACACATAAAATTTAAAGATAAATTAAAAAATTATATCTTTAGTTAATTTACATACAATTGACACATATTTGTATAACCTCACACCCTGTCAGGCCCTGTAAGACAGAGAAAACGGACCGTCATAAGGCACAACTCTCACACACTTCCAATTAATATAAAAAAAACTAAATGAAAATAGTGCAGATTATTTTCCTAATGAAATTCCACTCAATAAAAGATAAACCAGTGTAAAAAGCATCTCTCACAAAATATTATTATCGTCTGCTCAGAGTTAGCAGATCAAATATTATTAGGGTAAGCAGAATTATTCAAACGGTAACATTTGTACTTATACTTAATGTAAATTAATATAGCAGTTTGTTTATATAAGAAAGTAGCTTTTTGTAGGTACTTGAGTTGCTCGAAAGATATCTGAGGTACTTGACTTAATTTTACGCCTCCGAAAAAAGCGATGAATCTAATAGCAATCTTGTAATGTGATAATAAGGTTTATTTCAATTTATATATATTTGAATAACAGATTGGATAATTGCTTCAACAATGATAGAGCCACGCAATTCTCTGCCTGAAGACTGACTGTCTGTCGGCTTGACTGGTAAAACACCATGAGTACTCAGAAAATTGACGTACATTGGTTATGCCGTGTTTTATTCGGTGATACGGACATCCGAATTTTGCTCTTCCGTTCCTCAACCTTTTTCCTATCTTAAAGTTAAAGTTAGCAACACCGCAATTCGTGTCTACTTTACTGATTTTATAAAAGTATACATTCAAAATTTATGAAGAGAGTCTCACAGCCGCGAAAACTAGGTTGTAAGAAAGAAAGTTGGATTGAAAGAGAATCTTGGTGTAAAAGTAAGAAAGGACATGCTCCGATGGTTTGGACATTTAGAAAGATTGTATGATGCTAGATTGACTTAGCAAATACACCTACAATGCAAAAACGGATGGGTGTAATAGTCGATGACGGCCATAACACAATTTTCATGTTCAACTAGAACGAGCTCTGGACAAAGCTGCTATCAGAAGCCTTAAAAATTGACGCACTTGTATGATAAGAGTTATAAAAGTCAAAGAGCCGAATGAGACTTGTAAAAATATTGTCTTTAGACCCTCTATTCTCTCTGTCTAACCTACAATTCATGATTCGATGCAATTAGTGAAAAATATATAGGTAGGTAATACTATCTATATTAAATCATTGTAAAACTTCAAGTTATTTTAATAAATCGTTAGCTTGATGCTGTTACGGGATTACGTACAGTTGTTGAGGGGTGAGGGAGGGGAGCTTAACGCATATCTTTGAAAGAAACAGGCGCGTGATGTTTACGCCCTCTCCATATAGGCTGAGCTTAGTTGAAAGTTGGCTAAATCCTTGCTACGTGACGTAATTAACGTTGGGCCTTATAGGCATTGCGGGTGTACTCCGTCGCTGTCAGAAATACAAGCGATTCAAGCGCTAACTACACTTATAAGCTATAAGTATGCAATAATGTGTAAACAAGTATTCTAAAGTTAAAGTTAATTTATATTTTACTTATTTTATTTTAGATTTATATTTTCTTTTCGATAGAGTAAAGAGTTAAAATCCTCATATAAACATACATAATACATAATTTCACGCCAAGTACCTTTCAAGTAAGTAGAGAGAATAGAGCGCCATCGTCATAACATAACATAACTTGACGACTTTTTCTACCCGAAGGTGTAGGCAGTGGCTGTTAGGCCGCGACTCGCCGCTATGTTTACCTCCCAAATGGAATAGGTGGCGAACCTATTACCATATGGGGCACAGAGTTTTCACTCATCGATATTTATCACAGATAACATCCGTAGTTAATTTCGAATAATCATTAGTGTGAGCCAGGATTTGAACCCGCGACTTCTTGATTCAGAAGCGGAGTGCTCGACCACTGGACCACCGAGACTACTTTTTTTTTATGGGATAGGAGGGCCAACGAGCAGGCGTGTCACCTGATGGTAAGCAACTAACGCCACCCATGGACACCAGCAGCACATATAGTGTTACTGTTGCGTTGCCGACCTTTAAGGGAAGGGGATAGGAAAGGATGGGGAAGGCCTCCGGGTACCTCTCTCACCGAACGAAACGTGGCATGGGCCACTTTACGTCGGTCTTCTGAGAGGTCGTGGTATTTCACCGGTCGAGCTGGCCCATTTATGCAGTAAACTGCTTGGCTCTACCACTGTTGAACTCTGTTGAGCTCTACCATTGTTGTACTCCTTCGCCAGTTCTCATAAAACATCAAATTTGGCTGTAGCTTGTGTTTGTAATTATCAAAACGATTAACTCATCTACACTGCAACTCTTACCTAAATATGTTTTGTTTGATCTCATAGTTCGCCTTTAACCGTTATGTATATCTATTGTTTTTTGATAAATATGTAAATAAGATATATAGGAAAACAAAAAGGCACTTAAAAACTCCTACAATAAGGAGCATAAGAAAAGTCATTAAAAATCGTTCGCCGGTCCCGTTCGCGGTTTGAATAAAATATACGGGCAGAATAAAGAGAGCCTTTTTATCTATTAAACGCATTTGCTGTTGCAAATCTTCGCGCTACTGCCGAAGCGGTGAGAGAGCACAAGTACGAATGAGCACTTTATATTTCCGGAAGCGAAAAAGGTAGCAATTATATAGGAACTCAAAAGTCATACTCTAATAAATGTCATTTTTTTAAATTTAGAATTTTTCTAGGACGTTTTTATTTGTTTTTTTTTTACGGGATAGGAGGGCACACGTGCAAGCGGTTAATCAGCAATACAGATTGTGTTACAGTTTCGTTGTCGGCCCTTAAGCCCTTGAGCTGGGCCGGCTCGACTGGTGTAATACCACGACCTCTCCGAATATCAACGTAAAGTGGCTCCTGTGGCGTTTCGCTCGTTGAGAGAGGTATCCGCATTCTCAATCCCTTCCCTCCACCCCTTTCCATCCCACTTTCGATCCCATTGTAAGGAACGGCAACGCAACTGTAACACTATCTGTGTTCAGGTGTCCATGGGTGGCGTTTTTTTCTCACCATCAGGTGACACGCCTGCTTGTTCTCTCGCTCTCGCTTTAATAAAAAAAAAACAATAACAAAAAACCAAGTGCATTTCCCATACCATAACATAACTTCACGCCTTTTTCTACCCGAAGGTATAGACAGTGGCTGTTAAACCTCGTTATGTTTACGTCCCAAATGGAATAGGCGAACCTATTGTCATACCGGGCACAAAGTTTTTAATCATCGATATTTATCACACATAACTTTCGAAATTAATTAATTTCGAAAAGTCATTGGTGTGTGCCAGGATTCGAACCCGCACCTCTGGATTCAGACACCCTGTGCTCGACCACTGGACCGCCGACACTATCTTTCCCATACCATAAGTTTAAAATATTAATCTAATTACAATTTTAGTTAATTTTTGATAAGCCTTTTCAAATATATATTTCTATTTACACTCAAAAGAAAACGTCTTAACCTTCAATGTCAAACTTGCATATTATATTACCTTCCCAACGACTTTATTTTGCACTACACTCTAAAGAGCCCCCCACAATAGTGCTGTCACAGCTCCTGTTTGTCAACCAGACTTTGTTCCTTAACGTAACCTGACTGTAGAAAAGATTTCCTTAACTTTGAATGTCTGTTTATATCATAGGAGTCGTTAGTGCTAACGAGAACGTCGGCATTGAATTTTGTGGAAAAATTTTCTTTTTAGAAAGAGGTTACAACATACCATCATTAAATTTTAAATGTTCAGTAAAATATATCTCAACGTGTGACGTTTAAATGTGGCCCAAAAGCATGTGAATTTTAAAATATTATGAATATTGCTGTTTCAAAACTTGTCAGGTGTTGAATATAATTATGACGATATTTGGAACGAAGTGGTTTTACACGGTTTACGCTTACTGCCAGTTTGATTCAGTTGAGATCGTCACGTAACAAAACGTTTTATGTGTGCGTGTGGGCATTATGTGGAGTCTGTCTGTATATCTTCTTCAACAGTGGTAGAGCCAAGCAGTTCGCTGCATGAATGGGCTGGTTCGACAGTGAAATACCACGACCTCTCAGAAGATCGACGTAAAGTGGCTCTTGCCGCGTTTTGTTTGGTGATAGAGGTACCTGGAGGCCCACCCCTCTTCCCCATCCTTCTCTATCCCCTATCCCTTAATGGTCGGCAACGCAACAGTAACACCATATGTGTTGCTGGTGTTTATGGGCGACGTTGGTTGCTTAATATCAGGTGACACGCCTGCTTATTTGCCCTTCTTTAGTCTAGGCAAAGTCTTATTATTATTCTTCGAAATAGCCATTGCTTTACTATGAATTAATGAATTAAATAAAAGTATATTGATAATAAATTTTATAATAAAAAAAGTCTCGATGGCGCAGTGGGCGAGCGCACGGCCTCTGATCCAGAGGTCCGGGGTTCGATTCCAGACACTGGCTCACACCAATGACTTTTCGAAATTGTTTTCGGAAGTTATGTGTGATAAATATCGATGACTGACGACAAACTTTGTGCCCGGTATGGCAATAGGTTCGCCACCTATTCCATTTGGGACGTAAACATAACGGCGAGACGAGGCTTAACAGCCGCTGCCTACACCTTCGGGTAACAAAAGGCGTGAAGTTATGTTATGTTGTGTGTTATATTGATAATTGCGTAAACAAGTTTTTGATTTATATTGGAATTAAAATGCATATCGCAGAAAAATTAAATACTATTTATAATCATTGTGTTTTTTCTTAATCAAAAAAACACTATTGATCCGATGAAAATGCACAGAATCTAATGACAATGAAAAATTAGTATGTCAATTATATTTTTTAATTCTAAATAGCAGAACTCGCAAAATAATATTTTCCGTCTCAACGCTTCTTCTAACATTGTTGAGTAATTTATTACAGAACTAATAATAAGTTTATGTTTAACTTGTATTTCATTTGACAAGTGCGATTGTGAAAACTTTGTAAGGGCAGAGTCGTGAAATATCGTTTGGGTCGTACTCTCCAAAGTGACTTACCTAAAACTTCCACTTTTCAACTTTAGATAACTGATACCTATTATTTCTGCTCGATACCCCCCGAGATACTCTTACAATGATTTTTTTTTATGTTTGTGAGTTAGTAATGCTTGAGACTTTTGTAAGCATAAGGATTCATAAGGATCGATTCAAAGTTGAAATATGAACGTAATTTAAATTGCTTGGTATACAATTTTATACGTGATTATGTCCAGATTTTTTAATCTCTATTATTATACAATGTAACTCCACACTTTTAGTGACTTGCAGTCGATGGTAGTGATGCCTGAACGAGGACAAATTTTTGATCCTATGTATCTATGTATACTTATATTATAAAGCGGAAGAGTTTGTTTGTTTGAACGCGCTAATCTCAGAAACTACCGGTCTTATTGGTTTCGGCTATATTATATTTTCAAATTAATTAGGGATTCTAACTATAAATCCAATAATGTAACCCAAGATGTAAGAAAATGACCCGAAAGAAATGCTTACATCCCGTATACTGCGAAAACTATTAATTATAGAACAAAACGATGTACTACACTTTTACAAAACATGTAATTGTCTACAAAAAAATTGTGACGCAATATGTCTAACCGTAGTAGTTATCTCACAACAAGTGTGATTTTGATTTTTTTTAATAATTCCTTTGATGTTGTTTTAAAAATGCTTTATTTTGTACCTTAGTATTAACTCTCCTCAAAATAAATTACTTTAATAAACATAAATTCTGCTAAAAGCTGGAAAAGCTAAGCAAGTGAGGTGTGAAATAATCGTGCCTTATGGCGCTTTCTTCTCTCTATCTACCCTACCTCCCCCTACCCTACCTACCTCTAGCGTGAAGTTATGTATGTATGTATCAGGAATTGAAAATAATAAAAAACATTAGTGTTAGATAGTCCATTTATGAGGAAAGCTTTAGGATATTAATGTGATCGCGGCAATGATCTTTTTAGTGGAAAATTTATAAAATATGGCGGTACGAATTTCGCGCGGTTTGCGGCGCAATTTCGTTACTCATCAATATTTTTTACACATTCGCTTCTTAAAAATCATTGTGCCACCCAAATTCGAACTCAATACTTATGATTAAAAAAACTGAAATATAAATTTTCAGCAAATTACGATTCCGAAAAAAAAATAAAATTGGATGATCTCATCAGTTTATTATACATTATACATACAGACCTATGTGCTAAAACTTATATTTAGATAGAGGTAAGATATATATTTTTAAATTCATATAATGCATATATTATTATATAATTTGACTGTATTTTTTTAATATAGTAAAGTCTATGCATGTGTGTCTTGTGTGTACTGTATAATATTTACGTTGGCAAGTAAAAGACTTATGATAAATATCGTGAGAATGAGAGACGCGGGTACAATTTGCGGCGCCGACTCCGCACAGCTAAACTGCGCATTTGATGCAAATCCATATACGTGGTTCATTATGCACTGATTTTGGAACGTTTAAGGTCTGAAGGAATAGAAAAATATTTTCGAACACAGAGATGAGATATTTATATTGTATAATATTACAGTTTTATTATTATAAGTTATATAAAAAAAAAGGTTTAAGCATATTGCCTCCAAGCAGCAAAAATACTCTGCCTGTGCCAAAAGGGTTCATTTATCACAAAAAAAAAAATAAAGAAAGCGTGATAATATTTAACATGTGTTGACTAGACCTCTTGATATATTTAATACTTTTCTAAAATTGGACATAAAAGCATGCAGTACTTTTAGAGTTTATCCATAACAAACATACAGACAAACAGATAAAGAGACAAAAATTCTTAAAACCATATTTTTATATTTGATATCGATTGTAGATCGTGTCCCAAGTATTCTTCAATAATATTCAATGTACAGTTTTGAGTCTCCTACGATTTTATCATTTGTATAGGCAATACACATAATAGTTATATTTTTAATACTTTTGGTAATTAATCAATTAAGATAAAAGCGTGTTTATCGTCTTGTTTGTTAGTGTGTCACAAAATCAATCAAAATAAATGTTCACTATTACCTTAAAACTATTATGAAATATTATTACAGTAAATCATAGCATTTCTTTTGATACATAAAAAAAATCCGTTAGTATTTAATTAATTCTTATTTTACGAAAGGACTGAGTTGTTGGATTGAAAATAAAATCGCAATAAAACTTCACTACGATTGTTCTAGCGAGCATGTAGACATATAGTAAAAGCTACAAAAAACTACAAATTAAGAATAAATTCAGAAAAATCAAATAAAGCAGAGATTTCTTATTAATGTTGATTAGATTTCTGACAATTAAATTGTAATCAAAAGCGTAGATATTTTTTGTTATGTAGTGTAAATACTTTATTAATAATAGGTCGAAATAATAATAAATATACTATTATTTCGACTTATTATTATTGCTATTGTCTCGGTGGTCCAGTAGTCGAGCACCCCGCTTCTGAATCAAGAATTTGCAAGTTCGAATTCGGGTACCAATGACTTTTCGAAATAGTTTTCGGAAGTTATATGTGATAAAATATATCGATGACTGAAAACTATGTGCCCGCTAGGCACCTATTCTATTTCTGACGTAAACATAACGGCGAGACGAGGCTTAACAGCCGCTGGCTACACTTTCGGGTAGAAAATGCGTGAAGTTATATTTATTAACGTGGCATTGTTTCAATGATACCTGAATTTTTATTTAAGAATATTTCAGATCCTAATCCAAAAAGTAATATATATATATTATTACTTTCTGTCCTTCTGACTTCTCTAACCACTGTGCGTGAAGTATGACTAAAATATGCAAAGATCAATCAAGAATCTAACTAACAGTAAAAAAAAAATACATTTTAATCTATTTTGTAAATCTCTATCCAAAGTGGCAATCAGAATTTACAATGGGCTAAATTAAATTTATTAAAATAACTATAGTCCGCGGCTTGCATTTTAATGAATTAAGGAGTGTTGGATCAGTAGCTAGTTTAAGATGAGATCGTAGGGTTATCGCGTTATTCCTCTTTTATACCTCATTTTCTAGTAACTTTACATCTTTTACTGGCAAAGGTGTTGGCAGTGGTAATTCTGATTCAATATTCATCATATATAAAGAATCGAATTCGAGACCTTTAAATCTGAAATAGAATACAGAACGATAAGAACAGTAAGACTAATGATTAAATTTCCAGTTCATAAATACTAATATTTTATATAATTATAAAATTGCAAAGGGTTTAGGGTCAGTTTTAAAATGTTATGTATTTATTGTTGCGTCACGCCTTTTTCCACCCGTAGCGGCTGCTACATCTCGATTCGCCAAATTTTTAGATGGCAAACCCACTTTATATGTGCTATCGATATTGAATACACAAATTCTGAAAAAAATCCCCAAAAATCATTAATGTGAGCCAAAACTCCAACTCAAAAGTGTTTGATTCACAACTAATTACCAGTATTAATTAGGTTATATCTCGTCATTTGTAATTATATTAGATAACAACCCTAAGTTTTTATCTCAACATTCAATGTTTACGCGTTGAGACACTGCGCGACTTTACGCCGGCATTCGTTTTCTGTCACCGGCCTTACTTGGGTTTACCACAAGCCTTAGTCCATTAAGAAAATTAATGTTTTAAGTTACTACCAAGAAAATGTTTAGAAGGATACAAAAATATAATTTAACAATCAAAAGGGGGATTAAAATATCCTTCAAATAAATTGATTCTTATCTTAATACTACCTAATTAGTTATATTATTGTACCAATGTGTATGTATTGACCAG
Organism: Euproctis similis; assembly: GCA_905147225.2. Taxonomy (NCBI): domain Eukaryota; kingdom Metazoa; phylum Arthropoda; class Insecta; order Lepidoptera; family Erebidae; genus Euproctis; species Euproctis similis. The sequence continues at coordinate 7,915,153 of LR990114.1, forward strand.
GGTAAAGAAAAGTATGTTAAGATGGTTTGGTAATGTTGCAAGAATGAATGAAAGTCGACTGACTAAAAGAGTATACGATGCGAATGTGAGTGGCAGGGTCGGGATCGGGAGACTTAGACTGAGCGACCAAATAAATAGTCTCTTTCAAAAACTCAAAATGTGTAGCTCCCGAAACCGGCGTAAATGCATGATGAGATGTATGACTGTAGAAGCAAAGGAAGTGTGTCAGGATCGTAGCTTGTGGAAAGCCAAAATCTCTGCCTACCGCTATGGGATACAGGCGTGAGCTTATGTATTATAAATTATTGTGATGATTTGGTTATTATTGTTTAGTTACTTTATGATTTTGTTGTGCTATATAAAAATTGAAATGATGTACATTTCCATATTCTGTAGGGCTCCAGTAAATATCTGACTAAGAAGTCTTTCAATCTGCGATATTTTAATTTTTTGTTGACTTCTTACTGCAATCATATTTGCCTTGTCTGGTTATTGAATAAATTTTCTAGCTTTAATTTCATAGCCGAGGTAAAATGTTTCCAGTATGTTAATGTGAGTACTTAAATGGTTTAAAATACTCTCGAGAGCAATGAATCCGGGTCACTTAAAGAATGTTAAAAATCTCGGAAACTAAAAATGATAGGTTAATGCAATAAATTGTATTTAATAGACAATGTAATACTCCTTAAATGAAAGTAAAAAAAAATATGAGTCACCATACATTTTATTAACACAAAATTACATAAAGAAAAAATCTGCTGATCTCTCCTTAAAACAAAAATAGGAAACATGAAATTTTTGAACTTTATTACGATTTTCTTGAATTAAAATTCAAGAAAATCGTATTGCCTCCTCGTGCTTCCATTACTGCGTTTACGCGGTTTGGCATGCTGTACACCAAGTTCCTTATACGATTTTGGGGAATATTCTCCCATTCCTCTGTGAGAGCAATTTTGAGCTCACGAAGCGTGATTGGGGGAGGGTTTCGTTGTTTTACGCATCTGCCTAGCTCGTCCCAAGCATGCTCGATCGGGTTGATATCCGGGCTGCGCGCTGGCCACTCCATACGAGTAATGTTCATCTCTTGATGGTAGTCATTCACAATCCTACCTGTATGAGGTCGGGCATTGTCATGCATAAATATAGCATCCTCACCTAAATTGACCATAAATGGACCAACGTGATCATTGAGGATTTCTTCCACATATCTTACGCTAGTTAAAGAGCCGTTTTCTATGATCACCAGCTCTGTGCGACTTTCAGAAGAAATTCCGGCCCACACAAGTACAGACCCACCACCGTAGGCTACTTTTTCCTCGATGCATGCTTGCTTGAATCTTTCCCCTGGTCTTCGATACACTCTGTGTCTTCCATCGTGCTTGTAGAGCATAAATTTTGATTCGTCGGAGAACATAACTTTTGACCAATCTTCAATACTCCAATTTACGTGGCTCTGGGCATATCTTAGTCTTGAAATACGATGCCCACGCTCCAGTTTAGGGCCGTTTGCAGGTCTAAGGGGTTTTAAGTTAGATTCAGCAAGCCGACGTCTTACTGTCCATGCACTTGGGTTACTTCCTCCGAGGCGTCGAAACTGATTGGTGAGTTCAGTTCCTGTGAGAAAGCGATTTCGAAGCATGGTGTTCACCAAGTATCGGTCTTCTCGTGCTGTGGTATACCTGGTTCTGCCCGTTCCTGGTCTGCGTAGGTTAGAACCAGTTTCTTCGTAACGTCGGAGAACTCTTTGTACTGTTGACAGCGACACACCAACAGTCCTGGCTGTATCGCGCTGACTCCGGCCGGTTTCCAGCATTGTAAGTATTCTGGTGCATTCTTCAGGCGTAAGCGACATAATTTCAGCTTGAATAATGAATATAGAGCACTATCAACATGGTTTATGTACCCACATAAATGACAGATTACAAACAAAAGCAAAACCAAATGCTGTAATTTCGTAGTTCCATCTTCGAAAGTGGCCCTTTTTCAAATTTGATTTTTTTATGATATAACTTTACAATAACTAAGAAGTTTTAATACCTTCATTTAAGGAGTATTACATTGTCTATTAAATACAATTTATTGCATTAACCTAGCATTTTTAGTTTCCGAGATTTTTAGGATTCTTTAAGTGACCCGGATTCATTGCTCTCGAGTGTAATATCAAAAACAATGTAACTGTTCACAAGGTAAACATGATAATAATAGACAAACGAAGTTAAACATTATGTATGATAGTCACTTGAAAACTTAAAAAAAAATACTTAAACATATAGACCATAAAGATATATAGTAGAATATGTTAACGTAGTAATATATATATTTCAAGAAATATACTTTCTTAAAATAGGTACTAAATAAAGAAAATACGGTTATACCAATAATAAAACAATAGGTAAAATACAAAAAAAATCCAATCGAATTTCAAATAGATGTTTAAGTGGTATAACTTAGACGACATCTGCCAACAACACCCGACAAAATGGGACAAGTTTACCTTTAAAATATACGATGTACGGCACTGTAGCACATTAGATTTCAGATGCAGTCGATACCCGATCCACGGCGGAAACTAACTCGCAGATTTCTTTGACATACAGGAAATCATCTTTCGCGTGAAGATATATTTTATAAAGTTTTATTTTTTGTTTTATATTTTAAGATTATTTTGCTGAAGATAATATAAGATTATGTTTGCTTTAAAAATAATTATGCTAGAAGAATACACTACTTGTTTTATGATGTTTATTTGTTCCATCTCGCGAGCTACTGAGTTTGAAAATAGACATTTTGCTTTCTTTATAGACGGTAAAATGCAACCTTCTGTTTAAAATCGTGATTTATATTTGAATTTGAAAAAAAAAAACCTAAATTTGATTCTAATAGTAATCCAATTCTTATACATACCATTATTTAACTCATTGTCACAAGAATTTAAGCACCTACATGTAATTCAGAGCCAAAAAACCATTTAAAATAACAGGCACGTTTCACATTGATTGTCAAAAGCTGTTTTCATAAAACGAATGAGTTTTGCAGCAAATAGAAGCGGTTGTGAAATAAAATCATGCGAGCGCTCGTAAGGGCCTCCGGGACCACTTAGTAGCCTAGACAGGGTTAATACATAAGTAATGATGGTATACAAGGCTCGGTCACATAAGATCTTCGCATTTAAGGAGACCCCAAAATTAAAGGGAAACTTTAGGTTAACGTCCTATAAAATTGAGAATACACTCAAAGTGCATTTAAATTTCAAGTTTATATGGTGTATTTTGAAACTTGTGTTATTTGAATATTGTAGAGCTATCATGTGCTATATCAAATTTTTTTTTTCAACGGAATGGGAGGACATACGAGTCACCTGTTGGTAAGCACCTACCGCCGCCCATAGATACCGGCAACACATATAATGTTATAGTTGCATTGCCGGACTTAAAGAGAGTATGATAGGAATGGAAGTGAGGGGGCATGGGACTCTGGATACCTTTCTCACCAAACAAAACGCGCGGCGTGAGCCATTTTACGTCGGTATATTGAATGGCCCTGGTATTTCACCAGTCAGCCGGTGTTAAGAAATGATAATGCTTATTAATGCTGAAGTTAGTATGAGTAGTTATATTATTAAATATGATTTAAATGATAAAGTTAGACAGTCCTTAGAGCAGGTAATCTTAAAGGGTACATAATTATGAAATGAGTTTGTGGTTTACTATGATAGTACTTTCGTAAGTTCTTGATATATTTATTTATTAAGTTCTGTAATACAACAGTGCTTACAAATGGGTCTTTAATCTTAAGTCTGATAGAACGTAAGAATAACATATCTTTATTTTTGTTTGTCCGATTGCAGCAGATATATTTTTTTTCTGTAAACACAATTAAGCTGGGAATTTGAAACATTCGCTAATAGTATTTCTACTATAGAAGTTCAGCATCAATCTCCGTGTTCGGACTTCATGCGAGGAATGTGACATACCATTATAAATCTTATTGAAGAAACAGGGCCATCCATCACTTGGAGGAAATGAAGTCTCGACGTGAACGTCGGGTTTCGTGGAGTTGCGGGATGTGGTATAATTTGGTATGGTGATGGATTTTATGTGTGAAGATTGTTATGGTTTCGAGAAGTAATTTTTTCACTTACGTGTAATCTTTGAAGAATTCGATAATAATCAGTCTAAAGATTGGAAGACAAAGTGAAGCTTTTGTGAAGATTTTTTTATCAAACTTATATAATAGATCTCAGTACATACATAACTTCACGTCAAATCCCTTGCGGAGTAGGCAGAGTGAAAGGAGCGCCATGAGGCACGATTCTGCCACACCTCACTTGCTTCTTTGACTTTCATAACTCTTTTCATGTACGCTTAACTCTTTTCAACTCTTTTCTTATCGTATGTCAAAATAATATCACTCATAGCATAAATCCATAGGTTTGTGAAGATGCTTGGATATAAGGATTTTTGTAACTCTATTATGGATTCGCAGTAGAAGAGCATACGATGATTTTTTTGCATAAACATAACATTTTGTCCCATTAAGTTTTTTTAGGGAGAACACTTGAAATTTAATGTTATTTTAACATAATTTTAATGTGTCCTTTATTTAAATGGCATATAAATCACACAACGTATGATAATGCCGGTAACGCATTCCCCTGTTTTTTTTTTATGGCAAACGAACTGGTGTGTCGCCTGATGGTGAGAAACAAACGCCGCTCATGGACATCTGAACACATACAGTGTTACAGTATCGTTGTAGGTTTGCCTAGTCTACACTCTTTGCCTAGTCCATCTTTTTTATATGGCTTTTGACGCGATCCCTGAATGCCACTCCAAAATTATTGCATAACGCTCGCATTTCATAGTGTTACTAAAACTTTCCTGCGCAATCTGCCACACGCAACCCTCTCTTTCCTAAGAAAGTGTAAGTAATAGTACCACTTAGTTAAAAGCGAGCTGGTCTCTCTTGCTCTAGATTTTTACATACATACAATAACGCCTTTTTTCCATGTGGGTAGGCAGACACTAATTCTTTCAATTTGCTACGATCCTTACATACATTTTTTGCTTACTTCACTTTCATTATCGCTTTCATACATTCTCGTCGGTTGTTTTTTGCTCAAGTCTTTTGCACTTAGATAATTACCTAACACTTTATCCACTAGGATAATAATAATATAATTTCAAAATATATTTATGTTCATAAATGAGATCGTCAATTTTGTATTTAAAATTTCATCCTTTTTCCGACATGATAGGGTAGGTAATTGACAAGCTGGGAGAATAGAATATTATTATAGTGGAAAATTTCAGTACGTATGTACAAATGTCCCATTCCGAGTCATTGCGTGGAATTTTCTAGGAGAGAAAGTGTGGGTAATTGACATAATAATGAAGCAAGTCATAGATATGCAATCAGCTCCAGGGTCGGTCAGCGACCGACGTGAAAATGGCCTCTATGAGCCGTAATAGGCTTCTCCAGTATGTAGTCAACTCTGAGAACTATTCCTATATATAAATATTCATATTTAGGCTAGACAATGAAGAGAAAGTTACAATTCTAGCATTGTTTTCGTGTTCGATTTTTATTATACATTCACGCCCTTCAGACACGATACGGTCGTGTCTGGATAGGCTTTATATGTATATAGGATGGATGTCGTGTTACCGTGTTTTTTTTTTACTAAAATTATCCCATATAACTGTGATTCCTACCTAATTGATTAGAAATTTTACAATTTTATAAATACGCTTAAATTTAGAAAATTTATGAAAAAAAAATTAAGAGTGTTAGTTTCTTTCTGAAATGTTTATTAATCATTACATAGTATAAAACAGAGCTTTCCCCTATCCCCGCTTTATCCCTTCTGTCCCCTTAATTTCTTAGTTCGTAAAACTGCACAACGGATTTTGATGTAGTTTTTTCATAGTAGTAGTAGTAGTAGTGACGAGCCTCGTGGCGCATTGGTAAAAAACTACCGGCTGCAGCAACGAGGTCGGGGGTTCGATTCCCACCCGAGCACAAATATTTGTGACAAACATGAATATTTGTGTGGCGTCTGGATGTTTTTCTATGTATTATAAGTATGTATTTACAAAAGAAAAGTATATATGTATTATCCGTTGTCTAGTATCCATAACACAAGCATTTAGTTGCTTAGTTTGGAACTGGAGGGCGCTGTGTGATTTGTGTCCAAGATATTATTATTATTATTATAGTGGTTTGTACGTATAATGTAGTAAAAGTGTTAATTTTCGAGAATTAGCACTACAATCGCAAACGCTGGCTGAACCGTAAGTGATAAATCAAAACAATGTACTACAATATTATACACCTTATGAAAGTCTACAAAAAAGTCGCCGATGGTGTATGTCTTTGTCTTAGGGATAACACACAATGACTAATTTTATTTCCTCTTATTGGCTCTGGGGCGAAATAAAGTTCACTGGGTCTATTAGTGTTCATGTTTATATGTTGGTAGAGCCAAGCAGTTCTCTGCATGGACGAGCCGGCTCGACCGGTGAAATAACATCACCACTCGGAAGATCGACGTAAAGTGGTTCATGCCGCGTTCGGTGAGAGAGGTACTCAGAGGCCCACCCCCCTTTCCCATCCCTTCCTATCAAAAGGTAGGCAACGCAACTGCGACACTATATGTGTTGTAGGTGTCCATGGGCGGCGCTGGTCATCAGGCGTGTCACCTGATGTTAACTGACCAGCGCCGCCCATGGACATACGTATGGACAATATTTGCATGTGATGAATATCGATCACTTATAAAATTGTGCTTGTTGGATGGCAACAGGTTGCGGAACTTATTCCATTCAGGATGTAAAATTAGTCAAGTAGCTGTCTATACCTTGGGGTGAAAAAGGCGTTAACTTCTAAAAAATACTGGTTGTGAAATCAAACAATTTTGGTACACAGTTTTCTAAACACACTGCAAAAGATTACCTATTAAATAACTTTGTTACGTTTTCGTTCATTTAGAGCAACATTGTACAATATAAATTATATTTCTTTTATTTTCTTTGTTCGAAGTCGATAATGTTTTAGATTGTTTATAGTGGCAACACTGTATTTTTGGATACAGCCATAGATGTATGTTACATTGTGAATATGCTTATTGAATGCTTGCTAAGACTAAGCATATAAAATTATAGATTTGACCTTTAAAAAGTATAGTGCGGAAATTGAAAACTATATCTATAAAAACAAAGTAAGAATATTGATCAATAAGCTCTTTGTTTTGTTAGACCAATACAATGTTATACTTTTTTAGATTCAAGCCATTTATATCACAAAATACAATGTGTGAAACAATGCATGGATCTGTCTATTAAATTACCTACCCACCGGGGGATCCAAACTCGAGATAAAACACTAGTCTATGATTTAAAGTAAATATTAAATACAAGGAGTAGGCAGAGACTTTGGCTTTGCACAAGCTATGATCCTGACACACATCTTTCGCCTCATCCACAGTCATACATCTCGTCATGCATTCACGTTGGTTTCGGGTGCTACGCATTTTGCCTTTTTTAAACAGACCATTTATTTGGTCGTGGTAGCTCCGTCTTGGTCTGCCGATTCCGACCCTGCCACTCACATTCGCTTGGTAAACTCTTTTAGTCAGTCGACTTTCATCCATTCTTGCAACATGACCAAACCATCTTAACATACTTTTATCCACTTTGGTCACCACATCATCCTTCAACTTGCATTGATCCCTTGAGAAGAAGTATGAGTGGATTCATCCTTGCGGATCGAATGAAAAGTAAATATTAAAGATAATTTAAGAATACAATTTATCGTTTTCGTAAATAATATTATTGCATTGTACCTTAATAACAATAAGAATTAAAGTAACAAATATAACGAGAGTCAAAACTTATTTAACTGAAAGTTGCGTAGAAATAAAAAAGAATGGCTGTCACGGGCAGCCAGGTCACGGATTCGTGCCTCACGTGGAAACAAAAAGATTTAATTGAGCCGCATGGAACGTGACGAGGCACCGATACGTGGCCATCGGAAAAACAAAAGCCTCCATATAGTTTGTATATTTTTTGCTGATGGTTCTATAACCTAGTTTTTCAACGGTATAGAATATTTCGTTGCTTTTTACAAATATGTTATTGTGACTGAAAAAAAAACTGAGAAATGTTTCATTATACATGTTGATGTAGGTAGCGGCAGTTAAGCATTGACACTTCGAAGTTTCATGGCTCAAATAGATGTAGTTTTTTTCAAGTTCAAGTGTTTTTAAATATGTTACACGGATGCCGTTAGAATTGCATTGTCGACCTTTAAGATAGGTTGGACAAATCGGAACTGAATTGGAGAGGGGTCTCCCGACACCTCTCTAACCTGACAAAATGATGCGAGGAAAGAGCCTAATTACGTCGAAGTTTTGTGAGTTCGTGGTATGTCACTAGTCGAGACAGCCCTATCATGCAGCTAACTTCATAGCTTTACTCTTGGTGTCATATTATTCCTCCGTAAACATATCGTCTATAGAAAAATATTTATCTAAATCTATAAAGCGACATCTGACAGCAGCACATTCAAATAAACTCTGCCTCACTTATTTAAAATACTTAATATTGCTACAAAGACTGTTTCTGTCTGCAACAAGATTGCGTATATCATTTTTAAAGTTAAGCTAATAGTAGTCTCTGTTGTCTGTAGCCCGAAAAGCCCGCTTTAGATACAAGAAATCGCATGACTGACACTATTAAATTTTGTGAAGCTCTCGATGACATTGAGCCCAGTGTATTCCAATAGGTTCCACACACTATTTGCGATGTAACAGTTCGGCAAGTCGAAGTTTAACAGTCGCTGCCTATACCTTACTGGAGAAAAAGGTAGAGTTACAATAATAGCAGTACAAATCAGTCAAGTTCATTGCAACGACCGCACGGAGGCAAAATAAAAGTCGTTACGGAACGTGAGAAGCTCTTGGAGGTGCTCACTACGATTTACGATTGCTCGCATCTTATTTCGTCCGGTTTAATTAAACCTACCCCCGGGGTACATTAATATCAATTATGGTAATCCGACCAGAAGTGGATTCAACTGCCGACCCTATTCGAATGTACCGCCGGTATTGTGGTACAAGATTTCAATATGGCGATTTGGTATTTTCTTTTTTATAGGGTTGTCAATTTATATTTATTGAAAATGATGTCGAGAGTTTAAATAAATACAAAATATTGTAACACTCTTATATGAATTAATTTAGAACATTAATTATGTTGACACATTTGAAAGTTTTATTGCACTTCTTATGAATTACTAAATGTTTTATATTTGTTGTTAGAATGGTATCCATTTTTATGGATGATTTGAAAGTTCCGAATTTTAGATAGCAAATTTCACGTTTTGAAAACTTTTTTTTTATATTTATTAATATTTTTATGAAATAGAGAGGAGCCGCTTTTAGGGCCGGCTCGACCGGTGGAATACCACGTCCTCTCAGAATATCAACGCAAGGCGGCACATGTCGTGTGTCGTTTGGTAAGAGAGGTCTCCGGATGCCCACCCCATCCCGATCCATACAACTCCCTTATAGGCTAGCAACGCAACTATAACACTATTAGTGTTGAAGGTGTTTATGGGAGGCCACAGTTGCCTATCATCAGGTGACCATTTTGCTCGTTTGCCTCCTATTCCAATAAAACACGTGTTTCTTTATCCAGTGAGATAAAATCGAATTTTTTTCGAGGAATTTATGTGATTAAGGTATTAAAATAGAAAACAAGTGACAATTCACTTGCGTAGATTTCAGATTGGGAAGTTGCTGGGCAGAAAGTGATCCAAGTATACGTTTCTTCATATCTGTACTGTATTGTCACTACACATAACTGAAAATCTAGTTACATAAATATTGCCATATATCGGATATATATTTTAAGTCCTGGATATTTGACACACATAATTTTTGAGTGGGTCGAGAATCTTTGCTCAAAATTCGAACTCGGCTCCTCTGAAATCTATGACACAAGTGCTGGTCCGCATCAGATCAGATCAGATATATACCTCAGCGCCTTTTAAAATTCTCAAGGAAACAGATGAGGTAGCACAATCCCCTTAGGGTTGGCATGCGCTGCATACTTGACGTATTCCTATTTACTTAATTTGAAGCTATTTCAATATTACAAACATACAATCAATTTTATTTACATGCATACATAAATTTACGCCAAATCCCTTGCGGGAAAAGCAGCGAGAACAGACCGTCATAAGGCACGATTCTAACACGCCTCACTCGCTTCGTTGACTTTCATAACTCTTTTCATGTGCGCGCGTCGATTTTTGAGGCTAACATCACCTTCCTCCAGAACATGTCCTATTTGGTCATGGAATGAGTGTCTTGGCCGTTTTCGACTCTTCCATCCATCCATCCGTTCTTGCATTTTATATCTGCTTAATCAATCTTGCCTCATACATTATTTCTATATGTCCGGACCATCGGAGCATGCCCTTTCTTAATTTTATTTATTTGTGTATCATATACATGTGTATAAAATTTACTCATACAAAAGGTGTTTGAAGGTTTATTTAAATTTGTGCTTTGATAGCACTGTTATATCGGGTCCGCGTCATATAGAGAGTAGCTTTTATGACAAGCAATTAGCTGAAAATTGTCTCATTCCCCTAGGCCGCAAACTTGTAATTGTATTTGCTTCTACTAAATTGCAACGGTGTGTATGTTTAGTTTCAAAATGGAGTACAAAATATCATACAGAATATACTTTTGTAATAGACTCATTAATATAGCTCATTAATATTTTAATTGTCATTTAATTAAATTTTGAATAAATAAAAAATACGAGAAATTATTGCCAGGACATAAAGCTAATAGAAAAAAAAACCAAGTGCAGAAAGGAGGTTAGTCTTAAAACTTTGGCTGAATAAAATTTGGATCTATATTATTGGAATAAAAAAAAATTACAAGTCCATATTATTTGTGCCACAGAAACAGTATCATTTAAACCTGTACAAAGGTAGAGTCGTATCAAAGGAACTTTGAAGGCTTCTCTTGGCCTTTTATGCAGCAATCACAACATTCGACAAACTTTACGCTCCTTTTGAATACGTACAATTACGGGTAATAATTTGGGAGTGAAATTGAATTTCTGTAGTGTTATATAAATATGTATATTATATTTTTCTCCTTTTATATTTATAAAATGTTTATAATGTATAAAATGTCATCTTTATATAAAATAATATAACTTCACGCCTATTTCTACCAGAGGGTGTAGGCAGCGGCTGTTAAGCCTCGTCTCGCTGTTATATTTACGTCCCAAATGGAATAGGATGGAATAGATGGAACGTATTGCCTTACCGGGCACAAAATTGTCAGTCATTGCTTTTTGTCACACATAACTTCCGAACATAATTTCGAAAAGTCATTGGTGTGAGCCAGGATTCGAACCCGCAAACTCTTGGTTCAGAAGCAGGGTGCTCGATCACAGTACCACCGAGACTATTCATTTATTAATTTTTTCGTCTTTATATGATATTAAAGACGAAAAAAATAACTAAATGAATAGTCTGAATGACCAAATACGAGTAGAACGTGTTCTGGAGGAAGGTGATGTTAGGAGCCTCAAAAATCGACGCGCGTGCCTGAAAAGAGTAATGAAAGTCAACGAAGCGAGTGAGGTGTGTAAGAATCGTGCCTTATGGCGCTCTGTTCTGTCTGCCTAGTTATGTATTTTCATTGAAAATGCTCCTTGGGCACGGCCATTAACCCTAATACGAGATACAAATATAATTATTATCTTATATAACTTTCAAAAAATCGTTAAAATTTCTTTAAATCTTTAAAATCAAATTAATTTTTAAAAGTACCTGCGTATAATATTTAGTCGTTTGCGTACAGAAAAATATCTGTATTTTCACTGCTGTCCATCTCTCTGGTTATAACTAAAAAAATATCATAATATAAACGTTATTATTATTTTACTAACGAATTTCTTGTAAAGATATTTTTATGGACGCAATGAAACGCGGCGAAAGAGATTTAAGAGTTATAGAGCCATTTCACTGTGTGAGATGGAACCTTCCTTAGGTATGTAGTCAGCAAACTCGGAATGGAGATGATAATTTAAGGGCATTGCTATTTTGGGGAACATTTTCCCTTTTATAGGCTCCCACGTGAATCATTGAGTGTACCGCTTGGTTTAATAAACGGTGCTTATTACTGGACAAAGGTAATCAGTAAATAGTGTGTATTAAGACTTATAGAAAATGTTTTAATTTTATGGGATAGGAGGGCAAACGAGCAAGCGTGTCACCTATTAGTAAGCAAACTGCGCCGCCAATAGACACCAATAACACATATAGTGTTACCGTTGCATTGTTGACCTTTAAGGATAGGAAAGGTTCGGGAAGGGGTGGGCCTCTGGGCACCTCTCTCACCGAACGAAACGCGGCATGAGACACTTTGCGTCGATTTTCTGACAGGTCGTGGTATTTCACCGGTCGAGCCAGCCCATTCATGCAGCGAACTGCTTGGCTGTATGACTGTTAAGTAATATAAAGGAAAAAAAATGTTAACACTCTCGCTTTCTTTGTTTCTTTTTTTTCATTTAGAGAGAATAAACTTTAGAAATAATAAAAAAACAACTGCATATCTCTATCTATATATCTATATATAAGCTATCTATATCTATCTCTATCTATATATAAGCACATAATCATTTAACTTTTATCAACGTTTGTAATCGTAAAATAATTATTATAAATAACCCGACCGATTACAAATTAATTAATTTATAATAAAATAATTAAAATATATTATAAAATTAAGAAGATCGTTGTTGCAGAGTCAAAATTATGAGGAAATTAATGCAGGCGCCAAATAAGTATATACTACAACCCTTCTTGTTTACCCTTTGCAGAAACTTCTAAGAAAGGTGAGGGTTTTAATTGAATATTACTATGCGGGTAACGGACGCTCATATACTTTGATAATAACGTCAATATTAACCAGGGGAAAGGTCATTATGTGGATCAACACGTCATAATTTGGATAACTGAGGCACAATATAGTAGACTTAGAAACCATTTATACACTAAGAAGATAGTTAATTTCTCCTTTTTAACTGAAGTTGAAAAAATAAGTTAAAGTTATTTATTTTATTTTAATACTAGTTGACCCAGCAAACATTATTTCACCTCGGAAGCAATCAATAACAGATGTTCTCTAGAGAAAAAATGCCTTAGTTACTTTTTATTACACCAATAAATGTCCCGTCAAAATCGGTACAGGTATTTCGGAGAGTTCCCGGCACAAACAGGCAGACAGAGAGTTATTTTTGGTGTAGGTACCAAATATTTCCTATATAAATAAAGTTTTAAAGTAGTTATTTCAAAATTACAAAACTTCAATTTTATTTGCATGTATACATAAATTCACTCCCAAGTAATTTTATTTATTTAACAATGAGTTAATATTTCAAATACGATCATTCATTTCATGTAGTTATATGAATATGCGGATATGCAATGTGGCGACATTAAAAATTATATATGACATTTATAACTCACAAAAACTGCGCAGATTTTATCGGTAAAATGGCTTCATAACATGACCCCTGACACAGCGGGTAATTTTTAACCAAAAACTCATAATTGTGTCGACTTGAACGCAGTAACATCTTTATTAACCCTAAAATGTTTATGTGTAAAATTATTTTACACAGAGGTGTGTTTACAAAAATATGGCAAAAAGACAACCCGGGGACGGATAGTCGGAAATAAAAAGGTCGTCAGCTGAAAGCTACGGATGTGTACTAATAAAGGAAGCGAGAATCAGACTGCTGCCGCTGAAAAAAATAAAATAAAAACGATTGTATTATTACGGAGCTAATGTGAGGACTTGTATTACGTTTTTACTGAAAGTTATTGTTTTCTCCGTGTGATGATAATAATTTTTATTATGATGTTGTATCTTTTATTGCATGCTTGTTTTGGTACGAACTGGATAGAGATATTTTGTCTCTTTGATACAAATAATTGTTTAACAGATTTAGTTTCAATATAAGACTATATTTGATTTGAAAAATTGCAAATAATATTTAGGAATAATAAGGTTGATATTGTACCTTAACTTACTTGTTTGAGATGTATCTTCTTTTATTACAAAGAGAAAAAAAATAGATAGTAACAATACCTTGGCTTATAAAAATACCTGTATCTTTCTAAGCTGTAGCTCTTTAATTATTTAATATCTTCAATAGAAAAGCAGCCTTTACCGACAATATAGCCTCCATAAAATATACCAACCATCTTGCGTTTCCAGTTTCAGAATTATTAACCATCAATTTACACAAAAAAGAAAGAAATAAAGAAAGAAATGAACTCAACATTGAGTGAGTGTAAAACGAGTCAATCCGAGGCGCTTCAGCTTCAGATTAAAAGTGAAAACGGAAACGAAACGCAAACACTGAAACACCATTAAGTCATTGGACGCCAGACGGGGAGTTAACTTTTAATTTCACCAGAATAATACTGTCAAGTTTAAATCTTTGGATTTATACCGACTTAGTGTGAATAGCGTTTTGATTCCAAATGAAAGGAGTTGACTAAAATAGGTAACTGTGCCCTGTAACAACTTGAATTTTGCACAAGAAAGTAAAGTGAGTGCCTTTAATTTTATTTTAAACAACAAATCTTGCTGTATAAGCGTTATTTACATTTGTCACTTAATTTGGAGTCGATGCCAGCCTTGGTAAAAGACCCCATTGTCTTGCACCGACTTCAATAATGAGAGCACTATAAAAATATTTACAATTGTCATCTATTATTGAAGCAGGTGCTGGTTAAAAGTTACGCCTTATTCTATTTTGCCGTGTCACTTTGAAGCCCCGCATATCACACAGCAGACTACGTTACTGAGGCTGGCACCGACTCCAAAAATAAGTGACAATGGTAAATATTTAAATAGTTAAAGATTAAAAACTTTTAGGCTTTCGCGTTGCATATTACTCAGTGATAATGATGAACGGGAATTAACGCGACACTTTTTTAGGTAAACAAATATTTACCTTGATTAGCTTGACGTTTCGGCCACGTTGCACTGACCGTGGTCACAAGCAGACTTTTTTATATATATATATATTAAAGATTACTTTATAAAAGTATTACGTTTTGTTTATTGTATTAAGTATACAAATTAGTAAGTTTTGTTATTTATTGCTTCTTAGTTAAGAAGGTACTGTTTAGATTTACTTAAATATTTTGTGGTTTACGTTTCTAGAAGTCGGTCTAACTTTTTTTAAACATTAGTTACCAGCAGTATATTAGTTATTAGCGAATATATTAGTTATTAAGTAAGCATATTAGTCAATTCACCTAATAGACATTAAAGTGTACGAAACGTTTTGATAAATATATCACACTAGGACAGACGTTCATTTGCCCAAACAGCACCATCTATCAGTGCGCTACGCGAACACGAAATTTCATTACAGTCCATAAGGAAAGCGCGTTGGTGCGAGAACGCATGAATTTATTTCTTTTACAGTTTATTTGAATATCGTTATAATAAACGATACCTCATAAGATATTATACTAAAGGAATATACTCGTATGTAAAAGATAACATAACATGACTTCATGCCTTTTGTTACCCGAAGGTGCAGGCAGCGGCTGTTAAGCCTCGTCTCGCCGTTATGTTTATGTCCCAAATGGAGTAGGTGGCAAACCTATTGCCATACCGGGCACAAAGTTTTTCAGTCATCTATATTTCTCACATATAACTTCCGAAAACAATTTCAAAAAGTCATTGGTGTGAGCCAGTGTCTGGAATCGAACCCGGACCTCTGAATCAGAAGCCGTGTGCTCGACCACTGCGCCACCGAGACTTCAAATATACTTAGTCATGCCATAAATATTGTTTTAAATTTTTTTTTAAATTGCTAATAACATTTATTACTTTTACAGTGTGTTACTTTAATACATAAATATAAAACGATATAAAATATAAAAAGCTTATTCGAAGTGGTCTCAATTGGCTGCAATACATGCTTTTAAACGTTGAGGCCAGTTATCAATAGAAACACGCACTCTTTCCATGGGAAAATTCTTCTTCTTCTTAAATTATGACGTTTAGAGCAAGCCGTACTCTCTAAAACTGACCACAAATTATAATCTAGTGGATTAAGATCGGGACTAGACGACGGCCAGTCTTCAGCTCTAATGAAGTCCGAACGATCGCTTCCAACCAAGATTGCATGGACCCAGCTTTATGACCCGGTGCCGAGTCTTGCTGGAAGGACCATACTTCGTTATTGAACATGGTGTTGTTAAGGGGCTTGACTACCTTTTCAAGAATGTTATCTTGATACACTTGTGCCGATGTTTTGATACCTTTTTCACAAAAATATGGCTCAGTCACTCCTTCGTAGCTAACACCCCACCAAACTATCACTGAAATCGGATAATGCCCACGTTGCACTCTGTCAACTAATTGGGAAGCTTCCTTAGAGCTTTGAGCATAAATACGGTCATTTTGTTTGTTAAAATGTTGCTCAATTGTAAAAACTTTTTCATCCGTAAACAATATTTTTCTGTGACTTCCCTTTGCGTACCGCTTCAGTAGTTGTTTAGATTTTAACACCCTATTCTTTTTTAAATTATCAGTTAATAAATGACCAGTGCGCCTCCTATAGGCTGTCCTAAGTCATCTTTTAAAATACGCGACTTTGTTCTAGGTGCTATCTTAATCTCCCGAGATAAAATCTTTTGCTTGCGGACAGGATTTCTTCGAATTCTTTCCCTTACTGCTTCGACCACCTTTTTCGTACGAACACTACGTGGACGGCCAGGTCTTTTTCTGTCACAAACAGAGGAGGTCTCATTGTACCTATTAATAGCCCGGTACACAAACATTTGACTAATACCAAGTGTATGGAGAGTTTTAAAAATTGCATATGGCTCCATACCTACTTTGTGTAATGCAATCACAGCGATTCGGTTCTCTTTATCACCCCACTCCATTTTAATATCGCAAAATATTGTACAATTTATTGGCGCCAAAACGAGAAAACACAATGAACAATCGTATAAAAATGACAGAATCCAAATTCAAATGTAATATCTTTTTATTAGCTTTTTATTAGCTTCACCTGTATGTTTGTATGTTTGTAACCGACTTCTTTGGGCGCTATTTTGACCCACTTTAAACGGCCAGATTTCGTTCAAACTTTGTAGATTTATTGAGGACCGATGACAATAAACTAATTTGATAAAATTATTCCATTTTTCAATTTGCAAAATATGATTTTTGTTAATTTTTTAGTGTTCATAGTTCACTTCTCGCACCATCTAGTGGCAATCAGCGGAAAGTCTACGTTATCAACTTGAAACGAGTTCCTTGTATAAGTGACAGATTCAGTCACATATTCCTCAAATTCGGTTTTGATATCCGTTGTTATCACGCTTTAAAATAGTTAAGCAATAGTTTAAAAAACTAAGAAACGCGCTTGTTATAGAAAACCGAACTAAAAAATATAAAATAAATAATAGTTTAAAAAAATTAAAAAACATGCTTTTTATAGAAAACCGAACTAAAAAATAGAAAATAAATTTTAATGAATTTAAATTAAGAAAATAGTGTTAAAAATTTCAATGAATATAAATTAATAATAGTGTGAATAAAAAAAAAAATATTTTAAAAAAAGCGTGGGGTGCTTTTTAAGATATTATCGAAATGATAATCACTCTACTCATATCTGTCAATAAAATATTTATAACTATTGACACCATGCACCCCACGCTTTTTTTAAAATAAAATATTTTTTTTTTATTCACACTATTATTAATTTATATTCATTGAAATTTTTAACACTATTTTCTTAATTTAAATTCATTAAAATTTATTTTCTATTTTTTAGTTCGGTTTTCTATAAAAAGCATATTTTTTTTAGTTTTTTTAAACTATTATTTATTATTTTTAGTTGTAACAGTATTTATGGCCAGACTAAAGTATATATATCCTTTACATATATATATATATTTGTAAGGGATAAAATGTTATTATTTAATCTGTAAACTTTATTAAATGCATAGTTTTTTAATCATTATCACGGGTTGCATTTTTCTGTAAAACTATGAATGCGGAACGAATCAACCATACTAAGTATACATAAAGTAGTTAGTACTTAATTTGTTGGTTTAATTTTTCGTCCTTTTTAACCATCATCTTTTTATTTTAATTAATCTCAATCAAATTCTCTTATACTCATGATAATTATATTCATGAATTTTTCTCAAGAAAATCTCTGTCGCTATTTAAAAAATGCATTAAAATTCTCTCTTTACTATTTCTCTAGTTCAATTCAATATTAAAAACATTCATAATTGCAGATAGACGAGAATAAGGCTTGCTGTTTAATACTTATAGTATATTAGAATACAGAAATATTAGAATTTTACATAAATTACAAATATAGCCCCCAAAAGAAGATTTATATTATATACGGTAATCGTACCAGCATAAGAAAATATTAGTGAGCACCTGTATAGAGCAATTATTATACAACAACATTATTTATCACGTAACATGAAATTACAAAAATACTCTCACTATCTTAAATAAAATTTGTGGGGGCGAAAGATTAAATTAACGGGTAGTAAAGAACATTTCCGGACGGAGCCGGTCTTAACCAGTTTAGAGCAGACAGGGCCGAGCCGCTGCATACCGGCTCAAACTGGTGCTATAGTTTGCTGTAATATTGTTGTCTAGTGGAGTTAATCCCTTTTGGTGGTTTTAGAATCATGTTGCCGAAATGTGGAAATATTACGCTCGTTCTATCCTATTGGTTTTGCCTACAATTTGTTTGGTGGATACATGCAATTAAAAACGTCTATCATTCACTCGTTGACGTGGTCGAAAATAAGATGGATTATATAAAAGTGACTTTTCGAAATTAATTTCGAATGTTATATGTAATAAATATCGATAACAAAAAACTTCGTGCCCGGTATGGCAATAGATTCGCCACCTATTTCATTTGGGATGAAAACATAACGCCGAGTCGAGGCTTAACAACCACTGCCTACACCTTCAGGTAGAAAAAGGCTTGAAGTTATGTTATGTTATAATTATTCAAATAAATTGTATATTGGAACAAATTCTATATTCAAATTATAAAGTGAGTCACGTTTTATAATGTCATATAGATAGGTAGATGGATGTCAAGTTACTAGGTAGTGTAATGAAGGCCAATCTAGTTAGTTGGTACGTCGGCCGTAACAATTGCATCTTCGCTTCGACGCGACGCACTCAATGTGACACGATAGCAGCTATATAGTTTACTGTACACTGTACCGTATCATTGCCAAGATTATATGTTCAATAATTGGAAATTCGTATTCGATTGTGTTTGCCGTTTTGTGTTTAATTTATTTGTTGCATAATATCTATAACAAAATAACATGTATATAGGTAAATATAATATAAATAAAAATTAGTTCGGTGATTAATGATTTACGGACTAGGTGTAATTAATATCTAGTACCGAACATCCAATTAGATTTCCAAATTAATATTTATAGAGAAAATAAAGAAAAACAACCGTATATAATAATATCATCATCATCATCAGCCAATTGCAGTCCACTGCTGGATATAGGCCTCTCCCAATGTGCGCTACAACATCCGATTCTCTGCCTTCCGCATCTAGTCTTTACCAGCAGCCTTTCAGAGGTCGTCTGACCAACGGGCTGGTGGGCGTCCTACGCTACGTTTACCAAGACGCGGTCTCCACTCAATGACGTTCTTACTCCATCTACCATCGATCCTTCGGCAGACATGACCAGCCCTTTGCCACTTCAGCGAGCTTATTCTGCGAGCTATGTCGGTTACACTCGTTCTTTGGCGGTTATACTCATTCCTGAGTTTAACTTTTAGAGATACCCCGAGCATAGCTCGCTCCATTGCTCGCTGAGCGACTTTAAATTTGTGGACTAGCAACCGTGAGTGTCTACGTTTCGGCACCGTAGGTTATCACCGGTAAGCCGCACTGGTCAAAGACTTTGGTCTTCGGACATTGCGGTATAGGCAAGCTGAAGACTCGATGCAGTTTGCCGAATGCAGCCCAACCCAGCTGAATCCTCCTGTCAGCCTTATTCTCGAAGTTTCGTCTACTATATATAAACATTAAACATATTATATAATAATATAATACATAATAATAAAATAATACATATAATATTTACAGTATAATATTATTTGATTTCAAACCATTTCAATTATAATTATACTACTCAAGGGATGGTACAAAATTTTGTTAAGTATTATTTAAATTATTAATGTATATAGGTAATCAAGTGTTGGGTATAGCAGAGTGTATGAAAGCAGAGTAAACGCCACCAAAATGAGGGCACTGCGCAAGAGTGAGTCTGGCTGACCGCGTCGAGAACAAGATGGAAGGAAATGAGTTAAATTAAGAGATAATGGAAGTGTAAAAGTAAGGAATGACACGGCTCCGATGGTTGGGACGTCTGAAAATAAACGATAATGCAAGATTGACTAAACAGATAGACAGGCTAAAGAGGCATGATGAAGGCCATGACCCACTTTCCATGACCAAAAAAACAGAGTCCTTGAGAAAGGTAATCTCAAAAGGTTTACAAATCGTCGCACATGTTTAAAAAGAGATAACAAACTCAAAGAAGCGAAAGAGGCGTGCAAGAAACAGTGCAAGATCTGTTACCTCTGCCTAACCCGCAAAAAAATTAATCTGAAGTTACGTATGCATGTAAGTACGTGTGTATGTAAGTACTATTAACTTGTAGTTGCGAGTAATAAATATTTATTAAAGGAAAATCTACTGTTATTAGTAAATAAAATCATGAT
The DNA here is from genome assembly GCA_905147225.2 of Euproctis similis. Lineage (NCBI taxonomy): Eukaryota > Metazoa > Arthropoda > Insecta > Lepidoptera > Erebidae > Euproctis > Euproctis similis. Next base: position 7,936,028 of record LR990114.1, read on the forward strand.
ATAACATTTTTATTGTAATACTGGAACGTTAAATCAATATATGAACTTTAAATAAAAACCAATATCACGTAACGATATCAATTCAAATAACCATTCCAAATATATTACGAGTGTGTGCATAAAACTGAATATATATGAATATTTACACTTGTATTGAATTTATATATATATATATACTTTTGTTATTTACATATCGTAGGGATGTACAATGTCTGATTTAACACAATATAGACCGTCCGGGTCGTGTGCGTTCCCAAGCGAATCAATTTTGTGCGCCCACTCAACCGTATCTACTCCTCACTCGATCGGGTTACTTGAGTTAAGGTGGCGTGTACTCGAAACTTTGACAAAGAATGGATTGAGTATGAAATTCTCTTTTTTGATTGTTGAAAATAATATTGTTGGAAATGCTTTCCGTATTATATACTATACCTTACTACCTACTATTTTTATAATTCACCCCATTTTGTAGGCAGCAGATTTTAAGCCACGTCTCGCTGGTTTACGTTCCAAATAGAACATGTGGCGGAACCTGTTGCCATATACACCGATCACAATATCGTCAATCACGAATATTACACATAACTATCAAAAATAATTTCGATAAGTAATAGGAATGACCCCAAATTACACGAATTTGATTCAGCAGCGGATTCTCAAGCTGCGGACCATTGAAACTAAATATAATATTGAAATTATAACGAAAAAGAAGGGTTTACAGAATAAGAAATGGAAAAAACTAGGCATGCACTAACTGACTTCATATGACTTGGATGTATATAATATAGTGTCCAAGTCATTGACCTATATGATATAGACTTGTAGTAACCTTCTCAAAGTGTGACCACTGGCCATAAGCCTACAGGCTTATGCGAAGCTTATGTCAATTCAGTCATCTGTCAGACGCGAACCGAATAACAATAGGTACAAAATGGGTAAATGCGTAGTAAAAGAGTGCGATTCAAGATCGGAAACCCATAAGAAATTAACCGGAATTACTTTCCACACGTAAGATTAATGTTTACATTAATATTAAAATACAGTAAAATAGATAAAATGTTGAATTTTCATAATTAGCTTCAGTGATACCACTAAAAACTTAGTTTTAGTTTCCCACATTTGTGGGAGAGTTATTAATTTATGGAAAAGGAGATTTTAAATATTTTTTGTTATAATAATAACGCTGCCGGGTGCCTAAAGATGCAGCACGCCGTGACAAGTGGGTGAAAATTATCCGATTGCTGAGAAAAGAAACTGACTGGCTACCTGCACCCGGGAGATCATTTATCGTCAATTCAAGTTGATCATTCGCTTTTATTAATAAATGCCATAATTAATAAATACTTAAAAATAAGATGTAGCACGAAAGCAAATTATTCACTCAGACTTATAAAAAAGAGACTAAAAGGCAATTTTATACAAAACTTATGTTACACAGCGGTGTATGATCAATAATTCATCTGCCTAGCTTTTTCCCAATTATGTTGGGGTCGGCTTCCAGTCTAACCGGGTGCAGCCGAGTACTAGTGTTTTACATGGAGCGACTGCCTATCTGACCTCCACAACCCAGTTGCGTGGGCAACACAATCCCCCTTGGTAAGTCTGGTTGTTAGACTTTCTGGCTTCTGACTACCCGTAACGACTACCAAAGATGTTCAAATGACATGTTCAGCGGAGTCTTTAAAATACTATGGTTAGTCACAGGAGCGGGGGGGTGGCTCAGGTTTTTGTCACGTAGTCGATTTTAATGAGAGAAATCTCGTATTTTTTCGACCTAGATGAATATTAATGTGATTAAACAGAAAATAATTGTTGTGTTCGTAAATTAAGTTACTGTAAGTTACATACTGTACAGCAATATGTTTTCACAATTAAAGTTGTTCTTTTTCATAATACATAATTCACTAGTAATTTAAGTATGCAAGCAGTATGATTAAAAATCATAATTATGAATTACTACGTGAAAACTAAAGGGGGAGAGGGGGGGGGGTCTTGGCATATACTACGAGTGATCACCGATGGGAGGGAGGAGTCGAAAAATCTTAAAAAATAGGTCACGTAGTATGGGTATGGTCCCTTATGATCAATCGACCCGTGCGGCTGTTAGGCCCTGTCCACGTTAAATACAATAATTCCCTTTCAATATAATGAATGTAAGTACATTATTTTACTACTCAAGCGTTTTAAATCGCTGCTCTAAGGCAGGTGTACACAATTAGGTACAGATGAGTGTGATCCAATTTTTTTCGGAACAGCCGATCTAGTACGGAGTACACAGAGATCGTTGATCCATTCATTATTTCAGTTATCTTGTAATACATCTGATAAGACATTAATAATTAAAGTAATAGTAAAATATTGAATTTATATTTATTAAATATTTTTACGAGTACATGGCTTGAAAAAGTTGGGTAAAATTTCGCATGGGCTGGCCACCCCACACCGCCATTGCAAATTTATATTGCCATCTTTGTCTAATCAAAGTGACGGCAATGTATTTGCGATTTGTGTGACTGAGATAAATATATGTTTAATTTTAAATGTCTAGTGGTTTCAAAGCTACGTCATTGCATCTAAAAAGTGGACACACATTTTTTGACGCATTTGTATGAGGTTTGCTCCTCTTGTATATTGAACTCAGTGGTCCAAGTATGATTGGATGATTGGATGGTGGCAATTAAACACTCAGATGAAGCAATTTCAGTGAAGTCCCCTACAGGCAAACTCATTTCGTTATTTGCACCCGCCTATGTGGGATCCACGAAATACCGAATATACACACTAAGCTTGTTTTGCAGTTCTAATGAAAATGTATCAAAAAAAAGATATAATAAAAAAGACAACCATTTCATCTGCAGTAATCGTCGAAATACAAATATCAATATTACATACATACACACATATCATCACGCCGAATCCCTTGCGGGGTAGGCAGAGAAAACAGAGAGCCATAAGGCACGATTCTTACACGCCTCACTCGCTTCTTTGACATTCATAACTTATTTATCTGCTTAGTCAATCTTACCTCATCCACGCTTTTTACATGTCCAACAATTCCATATCAATATTAAACTAGGATATTGTATTTTATGGAACAAACGAACAAGCAAGTCACCTGATGGTAAGCAGAGCATCGCACATAGACGCTTGCAACACAGATTGTATTGCAGTTGCGTTGCCCGCCATTGAGAGCGAGAGATGGAATGGTAGGGGAAAAGGGGGTGTGACGAGCTACTTTACGTTAATATCTTGAGAGGTTGTGGTATTTCACCGGTCGAGCTCTATCACTGTATTTTTATAGATTTTTATATGCCTGTTTTCATTCATAAATTTACACGATGCTTTGTTTTTCATTTTCACTTATAAGCCTAGTATTACAAGATAAAGAATAATTAGGCCGTAAATGCAATCGCGGGCCTGTATAAGTTAATAATAACTGTTATGTAATATTATTAGTGATATTGCTAGTATTCTATCAGTATGTAATTACGTTATACTTGTAATTATTAATATTATAAGTAGTATTTGGTTAATAGCTTAATTAATACAATATTTGATACAGACATGTTATATGGCTTCGCCGAGTTTTTGAGTGTGTAATCATCTCTCTTTGATTACTGAAGTGACACTCATAACATGTTATGAAGAAATTATAATAATAATATGTTAAGGGCAACGTCTATAGAGATTTAATTAAAAACCACCTTCATACATCTTCAAAGAAATGACATGAAAGGAATTAACTAATATACAGCCTTTTGTCATAAAATAAGAAATAATTTTCGCTGAGTTCAATAATCGTAAATATTAATTTAATATCGATTTGAAATGTCATGAAAATATATAATATTTCGTATTTATAATGTTTTTTTATCAATATTGGAAAACAGTCGCACTGCTGGACTAGCGATTGGGTTTCTGGTCTTCAAGATGAGATAGAGAGGAAGACGAGGTGATAAGGAAAAGAAAGGTGTGAATCCAACTACTTATCTCAGCGACTAAACGCTGTATGAGACACTTGACATGTCATAGTATTAAAACGATCGAGCTGGACCTTTCATGCAGAAACATGGCTCTATAATCGTGAGTAAACTTGACACACGGAAAATATTCCATTCCGCCATTCATCTCCAATATATCGACATGACGTAAGCCAAATTCGCGGCATATGGCTACAGTCACCCACACATTCAAGTTGGTCTTTGTTCAAATATAATAATGGAATGATTCGCAACATTTCCGAATAAGATATGTAGTAAAAATCTCATTCGTAATAGTGGCGTAGTGATGTGAAGAGTCGCTTTATCGATATATGCTTTTTAAATGATGAATTATTACTGTGGTGTAATATTAATCTATATTGTTTTTGTAATAAACATATGTATACCTTTTCTTAAGTTTGTGATGTTATTTAAAAAGTGATGATTTAAATATTTCTTGAAGACTAATTTATAATCCTGAGGAACAAATTCCTCGGTTTTTTTAACAGTATGCATATAATATGTACGATTTTTATCTTTAAAATGAATATGAAATTTAAGATTTCATCATCATCAGCCTTTTGAGGTCCACTGCTGGACGTAGGCCTCCCCCATAGAGCGCCACAACTGCCGGTCCTGTGCAACCTGCATCCATCGGCCTCCCGCGGATTTAACAAGGTCGTCGGCCCACCTGGTGGTGGGACGACTTACTCCGCGTCGACCAGTTCGTGGTCGCCGCTCGAGAACTTTGCTACCCCAGCGGTAATCGATTCGTCGAGCGATGTGGCCAGCCCATTTCAACTTCAGCGTGCTAACCTTCGGGCTATGTCGGTTACGCCAGATCTCTTGCGTATCTCCGTGTTGCGGATTATATCTCGCACCAATCTTTATGATTTATATCTCTGAAATACTAGGTATTTTATTTTGAATGAATTTAAATCACATGTTTTTTTAGTGGTCTCAAGAAAAACAACCCGTTTCTGAGTTAAGATGTTACGGGTTTAAATTAAGGCTCACACTTGCGTATGACCTAACATGGATGACTGATAACAGTGTGTCCGAAGAATGGCAATACGTGACGCAACTTATTCTTGTTGTGTCGTTAAACATAAGCAAAAAGAAGCTTAGCAGCTGCTGCCTACACTTTCAGGTAAACTAAGGCGTGAAGTTACGAAAAAAAGAAGATAACTTTTACCCAAAACAACGCTTTATACAATAATTCCTGTAATAGCCACATAAATTGATGAGTAATAAAATCTATAATTTACTCTATAACAGGATAATATTAGACATTTTCGCAATCGATATTAAATTATTGGGTATTAAATTTCCACACAGAGATGGTATAAATTATGATTTCCCCTGACTTATTATTCATGGTGCAAAAAAAGTCTCTTCTCGTACATAAATTTGACTAAATTACAGTTATTAATGCTAATTCATATTCTTAAGTCTGAAATGGCCAAATTAGCTGGACGGTCTTAACGACCAATCAATTTCAATGATTCAATTTAAACTGAGGAAGTAATAGAGGGTCAACCAATAAAATCCTTATATCACAGCTAAACGTGTGACAGGTATCGTGAAAAAATAATTACTAGTTTTTCAGAGGCCGCTCTACTAAAACGTTATTTTTCATAATACACAGTTTTTAAAACGCAATCTTTGTAATTAAGGATTAATCTATATTTAATGCCTGTCATCAGCACTGACGTTAAATTAGAAAAATGTTGCCTATCTCGGTAGCTGTAATAGAATAACTTTGTGAAAATTCGTTTTTTTTTTAATGTTAAGCGTATCTAATTGTAAATTCCTAGTTCACAATATGTTTCTTTTAAAACGTGTGACTAAGTATTTCAAAGACAAAATGTATAATAAGAAGCAATTGATGTTAAATTTGTCTATAGGCTTTGGTAACCGCTTAATGTCTAGCGAGCTGCTGTGGTTTTGAAGTTTATGAACACAATGTATACAGCACTGCCTAAGCTAAGCTTTCGATATTATTATATAATACGATTAAATATAATTTAGAATTGATATTAGTTTTAGAGAGGTGGTTGACCCTCAGCCTTTCTACTGATACCTATAACGACACTAAATTTTAAATTAAAAAATAAGAATTTAAATGTATTTGCATTTCAGTCCAATCACTACATAGTATAAAGCAAAGTAGCTTTCTCTGTCCCTATTTCGCAATGTAATCGCTTAAATCTGTAAAATTACGCAACGGATTTTGATGCGATTGATTTTAATAGATAGAGTGATTAAAGAGGAAGGTTTATATGTATAATAACATGACAGTTTTTCTGTAGTGTAATAATGTTCTTTTGTATCAGCATTACAACCGTGCAAAGTCGGTGCGGATCGCAAGTACATAATAAACTTAAGTGTATAAATTATTGGCACAAAATAATAACATCATCTTAATAGTATTTAATTGCTTTATCAATACTTCAAGCAAAGTCCTTGCAGAATAAGTAAAATTAACTGAGTGAGACATTCAAGCTTAATTATATGCATATTTTTGAATGGGTTATACAAGTTGTTGTATGGGTTATATATGGGTTATATAATGGGTTATATAATGTAGTCTCGGTGGCGCAGTGGGCGAGCGCACGGCCGCTGATCCAGAGGTCCGAGGTTCGATTCCAGACACTGGCTCACACCAATGACTTTTCGAAATTGTTTTCGGAAGTTATGTGTGATAAATATCGATGACTGACAAACTTTGTGCCCGGTATGGCAATAGGTTCGCCACCTATTCCATTTGGGACGTAAACATAACGGCGAGACGAGGCTTAACAGCCGCTGCCTACACCTTCGGGTAACAAAAGGCGTGAAGTTATGTTATGTTATGTTATGTTATACAAGTGATTTTTATCGACATCGAAGTGCTGTGACCGTTTTTCCCTCACTATTATATTCTTAGCGTCTCACGCCCTGACTCTACTGATACATTAGAAGCGGATAAAATATTTTTCTAACGTAGGGACCTGTTGCTTTGATATGAGTGAGGCTTAGTCTCCATGTTTTCTTTGGCCCAACGTTCAACTATCTTGCCACGATCAATTTTGTTCGCTTCATTCGAGTATGAGTGGACAAATTTTACGGCAAAACGTTTAAAGAGTTTTGTTTGCGGTTATTTTATAATACTTTTATAGATTTTTTGCGTTTTATAAAATAGTAAGGAAGACGATCAACTTATTGAACGGGCTGCGACATACCTGAAACAAACAAAAAAATATTGTTATTTTTCATTTATACTAATCTAATAATAATGTGATACAGCCATGCAATTCACTACATAAATGGGCCGGCTCGACCGGTGCAATACCTAATAGAGTACAGGGGTAAAGTGGTTTATGCCACGTTTCGCTCGGTGAGAGAGGTATCCGGCGGCCCAAGCCGTTCTCCTTTCTGCACCCTATCCCACCTACAACCCCTTTCCTATCATACCAACGAAAATATTTCCAAGGAGGGTAAAAGTCAGGTAGGCGGTCTGTCATAAAACCCAGCCACGAATCTTTTGACAACATGAATAGATCGAAAGGATGACATGTTGTGCCGACATTTAAAGTAGGATGAGGGCAGGAAAAATATGATGATAATAAAAATAATGTTGTCGTCTCTGTGGTCACAAGTCCCCGTTTTTGAATCAAGAAGTCATGGGATTGTATTCTGGCTCACACCAATATGTTTTTCTATGTATTATAAGTATGTGTTTACAAAAGAAAAGTATATATGTATTAATATGCGTTATCTAGTATCCATAACACAAGCATTTAGTTGCTTAGCTTGGAACTAGAGGGCGCTGTGTGCATTGTGTCCAAGATATTATTATTATTATAAATGTCTCGTTTCGAAATTTTTTCTGCAAGTTATGTGTCATAAATATCGATAAAACTATTAACATTGTTCCTAATGTATGGCAATAGATTTCTGCCAGCTATAGTAGTAAAAACCGTGAAATTACAACAATATAATAAAAAATCATATAGCAATTAGGATATTGTTTCATATTAAGGTGTCTGTTTAAATTTCATTACAAAAAGAAGCGCTTTACAACGTTTTAGTTAACAATTGAAACCAAGCGAGATTTCATTCAGAAAACGGCGACGCTCTCAACAATTTGAAACAACAAAACTTACTCAGGGAAAATGCTTTTAGACCTTGTTACAGGGGTAGAGCCAAGCAGTTAGCTGCATGAATGGGCCGGCGCGACACGTGAAATATCTGGCGTTTCATTCGGTTTCACCCGGAGGCCCACCGCCCTTACCCATCCTTTCCTATCCTACAACCTTAAAGGTCAGCAACGCAACTGTAACAATATACGTGTTGCAGGTGTCCATGGGGCGGCGCTGGTTACTTACCATCAGGTGACACGCCTGCTCGTTTGCCCTCCGATCCCATAAATAAAACTACCAATCTTGAGGAGCAATTTAATAGGAGGCTTTTTAAGACACTATTGTGCCTTATTACACAATATAAATTAACATCCGGTGCAAAGGTATTTCAATGAGTAAAACTTGTACTTATACATCACCCGTGGGACACGACATTGCCAGGGAGACTCCGCAAATTGCTGTTCCCATCCTTTCAGTTTTATTTCCGGTATTATGCATTTCCTGTTTAGCGAATGTATTTGTTTATTTTTGTTGATAGGTATATTTTTTTATTAATTTCTGATATAAAAAGGTTTCTTTAGGAGCGTATTAATTGTGTAATTGGTTTGTATTTTAATAATAATAACATCTTGGACACAATACACACAGCGCCCTCTAGTTCCAAGCTAAGCAACTAAATGCTTGTGTTAGGGATAGGTACTAGATAACGGATATTAATACATATATACTTTTCTTTTGTAAATGCATACTTATAATACATAGAAAAACACCCAGACACCACACAGATATTCATGTTTGTCATAAATATGTGTGCTCGGGTGGGAATCGAACCCCCGACCTCATTGCTGCAACCGGTAGTTTTACCAATGCGCTACGAGCCCCGTCAAATAATAGAGTTTGACTGTAAAATTTGTTTTCGTTTATTTGATTTTATTATAATTATATTTTCTATTTGTTATTGTTTCGGTAGACTGAAGTCTCAGATTTAAATCTTGACTCGCCATCAACGATTTCTCAGAATTATTTCAGGATCAGTTTGTGATAAATACAGATACATGAAAATATTTACGCATATTCATTTACTTACTACTTACTTTAACTGAAGTTATATATATAACAAATTTTACCTTATACCCTATTTTACCTAAAGATTTTTTTCTTTTTATTAAAATAGTATTGTATGTTTGAAGTACATACATCTTTATTATAATTATATCTATATTAACACTTTTGTTATTTTTCCCAAAATAGTTAATTGCTTTAAATTTAAATATGTATGTGTTAACTCATAGGATATACCAATAGCACTGAAATCTTTACAACTGCAGAAAAAAAGAGCTAAAAAACAAACGACACATATGTATATGTTATGTGTAATGTAAAATAAATTAAGAAATATTGCGAGCACAGTCAAACATTTCCACGAAAAGCATTCCTCAAAATTAGCAATTGCTACGTTATTTTCGACCAATCGATTGGTGTCAAACGTGTAGTACCTACGGCAGGTAAAAATGTGTATGGCCGTGTCGCTGGGGGCGAGCCCGTGCCTCCGGTAATCCTATCGCGTCGGGTGCCTCGGATGCCATGCCACCCGCAAACATTAAAAAAAAGGGCGAAAATGACATTTCCAATTTTCTACTGTTGCTCCCGGGCAAATTCATTTTATTTGTAGGCTCGGATTTTGCACGTCATCCGCGCGCGCGAGGATTGGGTACCCCGCCACCTAGTTGGCAATATTTCATTCGCATCAAAGGAATTCTCAACCCCCCCTTCCTACTTTCTCCTCCTCCAGCCCGAGTACCGAGACTTTATTAAGGTATAATTCGAACTTCCTCACAAAAAAAGGAATTTCTTAAGAAAATTAAAGAATTTACTGTGTTTCATAATTTCCACTCCTTTACTGGCAAACGTAAAAAAAAAAATATTGGTATATTTTTTTTAACATACAAAATTTTATTATTTCGTTGGAAATGTAAATGTTTTCTATAAAGTTTATGACAAATTTGAGGGAAAATGTGAATACTCTTTTCTTTCGTTTTTTTATAGACTGTTGATATCAGATAAAAGCGTCTGAAAGGAAATAATTCACCTTTTTTAGGGAAAGAAATATATTATTGTTGGTAAATCTATTAATATTATAAAGAAACGGAGTTTCTTTGATGGCATTATATCTCAGTAACTACTAAGCAGATTTGAATTAGATAACCTATTTGATGATAAAATCTACAAGTTAAATATTATCGATACCAGTTATCAAAGATATAAATAAATGTATACAAATTTAACAAAATTTTTCGATTCTGTTGAGATTAAAAGTCCAAATTGAATCGAAGTAATTAAAAGAGTAAGGTGATAAAAGATAATTAATTTTGTATACTAGAGCAACTATTAAGAGGTTTCGAAAAAGTGCAACATACAAAAAAAAAAACTCACGCAATTATTGCAAAGTTATGTTTACCACAAAACAATCCGCTTACAAAACAACATTTTGGGTGGTGCTCAAAATAAATGGAGGAGAGCTTGTCACACGGATAGGATTCATGTAAAATTCATGTCGATGCCGGCACCCGGCGTCGGTTCCCCGAGACCGAGAATTTGCTATAAAATTACTCACAATCTAATCATGTTGACGCCTCGTCGGATTAGTGGCTTCAAGTCTTGAGTTTCATTCGAAAGCATGCTTGGATTTGTTCAATTTATCTTGGTACAGTAGGCCGGTGCGTTGTTACTACTCTCTTATCGATTTTAAAGATGTAATAAACTTAATCTCTTCCTTATCTCAGTTAATTTTATTTATCAGTTGTTTAAAATTAGATTATATTTATAGAAGTAAACTACACTATTAAAAACAAAGATTTATGTTTTGATACTGAAACTTTACATTAATCTGAAATGAAATTAGCCTGCATTATTATACTTGTATAGTATCCACATAAATCTGTCTAATCCCTTATTCTCTATGCATAGTTTCATTCAACTCCGTTCAGCTTTTCTCATACTCCATCCCATAATATGTTACTAAGCAAACTAAAAAATATTGAATCCTACAGACAAATTATTTACGCAGTTTTGTGGCACAATGAATATATTATAATTGTACATTAAAAATAAGAATTCGGCTCGCTACTGTCATGTCTCCGTTAGTTTAACCTTGAATGTATCTTAATGGTAGTAGAATGATGTTTAGTTTTTACTTCTGTCTCATGAATCTTGGCGATATTTATTCAGTTTATACTCAAGCAGAGTATAAAAGTAGTTTAGTGTAGTTTTTACTATCAAACGCCTAATATGTTTTTAAATAATACAGTGAAACCTGGTTAAGTGAGACATCAAGGGACCGGCAATGTCGTTTCACTTATAGAGGTATTCCACTTACCCAGTGTCTCAGATATACAGGTATAAATAAATATCTGTCTCATTTATACAGGTTCATCAGGTCTCATTTGTACACTGTTCAAGTTCAGGATATTCTGATAAACGTACACGTTTTAGTTTTCCTTGTCCTTCAGAACATTGTGATTCAATTTTATTTTTACTCTGAATTATTCTACAAAGAGTAGATTTTGGCACATTAAATTCGGCACAAACTTCTTCGCGTGTCTTCCCACTTTCATAAACGGATATTAACTTCAGTTTTTCACGTAATGATAACGATTGTAGCTTTCGTTTTGACATTTTTCTAATAAACATCTGTATGATAGTAAAGCGAAACTAAAACTGAAGGTAATTGAAGCTCAAAATTTGTACTTACGTGACTTACGTTACTTGGAATTACGTGTGGAATTTGTGGGTAGAATAAGAATGAGTAAACAAACAATGTTATCTATGATGATAAATCGAAAGAACAAATCCCAGATATAGAGGTTTACCTCGTCCCACTAACAGAGGTAATTCAGTGCCAAAGTGTTGGGACCTCAGCATGAGTTCCAGTTATGGAGGTTTCTCACTTATCCAGGTCCCACTTAACCAAGTTTCACTGTATATATTTTAATCTTTTTTATTATTAGTTTAGTGTCTCTGTATATATTTTTTTTCAATATAGTTTAAAGCTTTCGCTTCAAATTGTCTTCTTTCTCAGATATTATTTGGTTCCCTTTTAAATAATACTCTAAAGCAATGAATGACTATTTCTAAGTTGTACAGATAAAATATTCAATTAAAATGAAATAAGTGATTCGTGCAAATGAAAACACACACATTTGAAACAAATAACGGGCGGTCCGATTCTCACGTCCGAACTGTAAGTTGGTTCTCGATTACACATCGGCGGGCAGATGAAACACAACCAACTGTGTCGGCTTCACTCAAGTTTTTAATACTCCGCTACGCAAAATAATTCTATTCCCATTTCCATTTGAGTTGTTTATATGAATACCTACGTTGAGAGTATTATAAAACCTGCTTTTTGAGTTCGTGAAACAAGATGTGTAGAGAAAGTTTTTAACAAAGGGTAGGTGTGACACCGACTATACTGGCACTCGAAAAGGTCAAGACTGTTCTTAATAAATAACTTATATAAATTTCTATTGACTTATAATTGAATAAAATTTGATTTATTCCAAGGGTCAAATTATCCATTTAGGTAGACGAAACTTCGAGAAGGAGGCCGACAGTAGGGTTAGGCTGCATTCGGCAAACTGCGTCGAGTCTTCAGTTCGCCTATACCGCAATGTCTGCAGACCAAAGTCTTTGACCAGTGCGTCTTACCGGTAATGACCTACGGTGCCGAAACGTGGACACTCACGGTAGGGCTAGTCCACAAATTTTAAGTCACTCAGCGAGCTATGGAGCGACCTATGCTTGGGGTATCTCTGAAAGATAAACTCAGGAATGAGTATATCAGCCAGAGAACGGGGGTAACCGACATAACCGACATAGACTAAGCACGCTGAAGTGGCAATGGGCTGGTCATGTCTGCCGAAAGACCGATGGTAGATGGAGTAAGAAGGTCATAGATTGGAGACCACCTCTTGGTAAAACGTAGCCTAGGACGCCCACCAGCCGAATGGTCAGACGACCTCAGAAAGGCTGCTGGAAAAGACTGGATGCGGAAGGCAGAGAATCAAATGTTGTGGCGCACATTGGGAGAGGTCTATGTCCAGCAGTGGACTGCAATAGGCTGATGATGATGATGATTTATTATCTAAAAATGAGAACTTTTATTAACAAGTGAGGTATTTTTTTATTATTAATTGTCTTAAAAAAGTCATTACAAAATGTCGTAGCAGACTAGATTTACAGCAAGACCACCCAGATGGTAAAGTAATCAATGGAATACATCCAAATTCTCAGTAAAATTTCATCAGTGTTTTATTTTTCCATCCATATTAATTAAGGTCGTATAAAAATATTATATTTTTGATAATAAAAAGCTTAAAGCAATGCAGAGATTCAACATTTCGTATGGTCTCGTTCACATGAATAGTATTAATATGATATAAAGTGTCACAATATCGCCTTACAGCACAATAAATAGTAACGAACGTATAAAATTAAATCGTATACCTGATGTATCAATGCCTCAATGCCCCATCGGCTCAGTGGCCGGGCATTTCTATGGATGTTTTCATATTCCAACAATGACGGTTGCGGGATTATTTTCGAAAACTAATTTCGTATTGGATGTATGTATGCATTCGATGTGCTCGCAGTATTGAATGGAATTCTGTTGCTATCACATATATACGAGGTTTTCGGTATGATTTAATTACGCTTAATACCATAAAAGCACGTGCAGTTTGTGAGGCTTCCGCTTTATAGTGGATCATACAGGAAAAAAATATGGTAAAAGATTGTGGATTTTTCATTTGATAAAAGGTTGCCAGGTGGTAGGCTAGTTGCGCTGCCCATGGACATGGACGAGAGGGTTACAGTTGCGCTGTCGGCCTATAAGATAGGATAAAGATGCAAATTGAGAAAGAAAAAGGAAGAGGGCGTGTCTCCAAATACCGAATAAAACGTGGCATCACACACTGCGTCGATTTACTGAGAGAATACCTAAGTTTACCAGTTGAGCGCACCCATAAACGTAACAAAATGCGGTGCTCTACGACTTAGAAGAAAAGGCCGCTCCATTGTAGCATTGCTTTCATTTGTATTGTTTTCAACTATAATTTCATAAATACATTCATACATAACTTCACTCCAAATCCCTTGCGAGGTATTCATAGAGAACACAGAGCCATAAGGCGCGATTTTTATACGCCTCCCTCGCTTCTTTGACTTTTTTCTTTGACTTTCATAAGTATTTTCATGTACGCGCGTCAATTTTTGAGTTTCCCAGGTTTTGAGGTTTTATATGGTCATAGATTGTGTGTCTATAATTTCGATTATAATGATTTTATATTTTTTTGATGAAAGGGATCATATAGATCACTAAGTATGATTATTGTATCGCTAATAAATATTCTAGGGTTGATTGTATCCTGTTGAGGAATACCGATAACCATCTGCCTGAGGCGTTTTGCGGTCAAGATATTGGTTTTGCATTTACAGTACTACTATAATCTTAATATATATCGGTTGGGGAAGATCTTGAATAATAATATATAATTCATAAGATATGGCTAACCCATCGTCACAGGTGTAATGTAATTACGGAACAATATTGATAAATGATAAATGTTTATACAATAGATCAAGTTGCTCGTGATCTTCGATTCAGGCTTCACCCGTGTGACATAGATGTGAGGATTGTATAAGACTTTCTTCATAATGACTTGGCCCATCTTGACTTCATGAGGAGCTTACAGTCAGTAGTCTTATAGACTAACTAGTTTACCCGACGAACTTTGTTCCGCATAAAAAGTAAAATAAGAAAATAATTTAAGTAAATGGTAGATTTATAAATTTTTGCTTTACTACATTATACATGAATTATTCATATAAACCATCCCGTTGACACTTTCTATCTATTAAAAAACACCATGAACATTTGTAGCTTAGTATGTATATTTTTCATTGGTAAAAAACGAATGCTTATTAGTGCAATGTGGTTTGGTGAAAGAGGTGCGAAGGCCAAACCCCTTTTCTTAACTTCCTTATCTCACCTCCGATTCCCTCTTTATTACGTCACCTCACTTAATCATGTATTATTATTTGTTGTCATTCATTGTTTTAACACATTTAGTTGCATACTTTCGAAAACTAGATGGCGCTGTGTGTAAGTTCGTGTCCAAAACAGCCACATAACCATTGCTCTTTACACACTGCCATGAAGCCTGTTAGTCTTGTCTAACATTATTCTCTAATTAATTGCTAATCTAGGTACAAAGCAAATCAATTAAAGCGCAATAATTACAATCTGTAGTGCCTAGTACTAGGAGGCTTCTGTGTGCATTGTGTGCAGTAATTTTAGCACTGCAAATTATATCTACATTGTTCATATATAAATAATAATAATGATAATAATAATGAGAAGTGTAGTATTTATTTCTTAGATTTTCGATAGCTTTTGAACGACTACCATCTTTTTGTTCATCACTCGTGAAAATGATCTCTGTAAAGAGTTCGAAACGTCAGGAAATAAAAAAAAATGCGTGGAGTCCCGCAGCGCGTTGGAAGTGTAACTTTGTGTTGTAGAAAGGAAAATGAAAGAGGTTAGAAATTTATTCAGAAATAGAGAAAAATAATCACTGCATGAATAGGTCGTCTCGACAGGTGAAATACCACGACCTCGCAGAAGATCGACGTGGCTCATGCCGCGTTTCGTTCGGTGAGAGAGGTACCCGGAGGCCCACCCTCCTTCCCCATCCTTTCATATCCTACTTCCTTAGGTTTGCCTTTTATCCCATAAAAAAATACCATAGGGTACCTAAAATTAACTATAGTAAGATACCAAAAAAATCCGAGAAATCATTGATGTGAGCCCGGAATCGATCCCAGGACTCCAGAATCGGAGAGCTCGACTACTTAACTGGACCACCGAGACTATTAATACTTATTACTAATATATTATAGGTACTATTAAAAATGGGACTGATTATGAGAAATGGTAACTAAGTTCCTATCTAATATTCTATTTAAATTTATGAATAAGAATTCAACATACTGATGAAAATTATTTGAACCGAGGATCATAAACAGATTATTATATATATTTTTTTTATAAAGTTACTTAACCATCACTATAAATGTGTATCATGTCTTGATTTAAATTTATTATATTATAATGTTTTATTCGACTCGGCCATAGAGGTCACTATTCGTCAATTTTGGTATATGGTTTCACTCCATGGAGTTTATATAAGTATTTAAGAACATATACATAGGTTTTGGTAAAATATTAAAAAAATCAGTTCTACAACACATAATTATAAATATTAGGTATTTATTTCTTCAATGGATTTTAGAAATAAAATAATACATTCAATCAAATACAGTTATAAAGGAATGTAGTTGACACTAAAGGCCGCGTTTCAAGTGTCAATTATAGTTCCTCCATACATCTAGTGGCGGGTGGAGATACTATGATTGATTTTAAAAATCAATTACAGTACCTAAACCTAAACTGATGTCTGTGTACTAATGAAATGCAAGCTTAACAAATTGAATGGTAGTGGTGGAGCCAAGCAGTTCGCTGCATGAATGGGCCGGCTCTACCGGTGAAATACCACGACCTCTCGGAAGATCGACGTAAAGTGGCTCATGCCGCGTTTCGTTCCCCCGGCGCATCCCCCTTTCTCATACTTTCCTATTCCTATTTCCATAAAGGCCGGCAACGCAACTGTAACACTATATGTGTTGCAGGTGTCCATGGGCGGCGCTGGTGATTTACCATCAGGTGGCGCGCTTGCTCGTTTGCCCTCGTTTGCCCGGTATGGCCACCTATTCTATTTGGGACGTAAACATAACGGCGAGTGGAGACTTAAAAGCCACTGCCTAGACCTTCGGGTAGAAAAGGCGTGAAGTTATGTTACTATATGTGCGCGCAATACATATTTGCCTAAAAATCGAATACTTATATCGTGGATATTGCGATATCTTTTGAATGAAATGTCCGAATTAAATAATTAAAAAAAGTTCCAGGAAGCTATT
Organism: Euproctis similis; assembly: GCA_905147225.2. NCBI lineage: Eukaryota > Metazoa > Arthropoda > Insecta > Lepidoptera > Erebidae > Euproctis > Euproctis similis. Next base: position 7,953,168 of record LR990114.1, read on the forward strand.
GGATCTATATTGAATTGTAAATAATTTATTTTAATCAGAACTAACACCAAAGCACAAAATAAAAGGCTTTTAAAACATCATCATTCAAATTATTTAAAAAAATTAAATAAACACTTATTGTAAGATAACTACAATAGTTAGACACATTGTGTCAGGACCATTTATGTAGAAAACTATATATTCTGCAAAGTTGTAGTACATTTTTCGCTCTACAATCAATACTTTTCGCAACGTACGCAATGTAAACATTTTTTAGGTGATTTTTTTACACCTTGGGTTACATTATCGGACTTTTAGTAAAGATCCCTAATTGTTTAGAAAATTTAATATAACCTAAATCCTTCCTCTATAAATGGACTATCCACCACTGAAAGAATATTTAAAATAGAACCAGCGGTTTTGTTCAAAGAAACACTATTAAGCTTTATAAGTATTAAATGAGTGGTATAGTGCCACCGCTAGCTACTAGATGTCTATGTACAGATAAAAATCACGCTTAAGCAATTCTCTTCCTGGATTTATATATAGACTGGTTCAAATTCGCTTTTTATATTATTATATATTATGTTTTGTGGCCGCAAGGGGGCGTTAAAAGTAGTCGTGGGTCGTAACGTCTTTTGCGCGTAATCGTTATACGCAGTTTCGTATATATGAATAACTAGTTTCAAAACCGATTATTTTTGTATCAAGTTATTTTTGTATACTGACAGTAGGTTATGTGGTTATGAGTTACTTTGTATTAAGTTATGATTACGAATATGCAATAGTTTAAATATATTTCAATGTGTATTAATTGTTATTTTGTTTGAGTACCTAGTTCCAGGCATGTTTTTCTGCAAGACAGAAAGAAAACATAGGCGTATTTAAATGTTCATTTGATTTTATACACAATTTCTGTTAGACAATGGTAGAGCTAAGCAGTTCGCTGCATGAATGGGCCGGCTCGACCGGTGAAATACTGCGACATCTCAGAAGATCGACGTAAAGTGGCTCATGCCACGTTTTGTTCGGTGAGAGAGGTACCCGAAGGCTCACCCCCTTCCCATATAGGGGATACATATTATGTGTTGCTAGTGTCTATGGGTGGCGTTGGTTGCTTACCGTCAGGTGACCCGACTGCTCGTTTGCCCTCCTATCCCATAAAAAAAACACAAATATTTATACAGTTTTGTTAAAATATTTACACTTTGAATATATATTAAATTTATTGTATTAAATTCTATTTATATTTATAAAATAAAAAAACATCTTAACCCTTTTTGAATTATTCTCTTTCCAATTGCTTACAAATTTACATGGGCTTTACATAACAATTATCACGTTAACGTTACGCGAGTCGTCTAAGAATAACTAATAATAGTATAATAATAATCTTGGTTGAACGAAACACTTACACGAAACGCTTACAAGTTACTGTAGTTACCACAGAGTACGTAGTTACAGTAGTAAGCGCTTACGCGTGTACCAGCCGTTGTGTGTACAGTGCGAATGGAACTGCGTATATAAAATAAGCGTTACTTAAGCGCTTACGCGTGCACCGGCCGTTGTGTGTACTGTGTGAGTGGAACCGCGTATATAAAATAAGCGTTACATAGTAAGCGCTTACGCGTGCACCGGCCGTTGTGTGCACTGTGTGAGTGGAACCGCGTATATAAAATAAGCGTTACATTCGTGTCTACGAAACTACGTATACGGTTATAAGCCGCGTAATAGGTTACTGAAACCGCTTACGATAAATAACGCTCACGCCTAGTTAAAAGCGTTAAACGGTTGCACGAGACATTAGAAGTTACACTTTAATAAAAATAAGTTCTAATAAACGCGATATAGTCCTGAAAAGTTGTTTTAATGTTACAAGTGTAGCAAATAAAACTTGTTGTGCCGACCTCGAATAATAATGGGAACAGGGCAGGAAGATATTGAACTCTTATACTTGAAAGTGGGATTTAACGGAATGCGAGAAGGTTTCAAAATATTTCTTACAATATTTTCTTCTTGTTTTTTTTTCTTCTTTCTAGATTCGATATCTTTATGGTGATATTGTAAATGTAACTTTACAAAGATAATTATTATTCACTCACACTGCAACATAAGGTTGGAGCAGGATGGAATGTAGTTTATAGATAGGGGATGATTTGGAACAAACAAGTATGTGTATCGCAAGACGGAATAACAAACTTGTCCATCTTTGTGTCAACTTTTTGTTTAATTTCGTGGGTTTTCATCTTAGAAACAAACTATACTAATGAATATCTAAAAATCGTATTCTGTCTGTATTTGCCGTAAGAGTCTTATAGTAATCTTTCTTTATATAATAATAAGATACCAGACAGCTAATAAATAAAGCTATGGTATATATAGATTATAAATTTTCTATTGCAACTTGCAACTATTGAAGTGTGACGCATTCTGTATATAGATCAGGTCCGACATAATTGGCCATTAATTATCAGTTGTCTTCTCCTGTGCGTAGGTGTCCCGTAGTTTGTAATAATGTAGCTGTTATCCAAGTCCACAGTAATTGATGTAACCATATCGAACACTAACTAATACAGTGGACGTCCAATTGGACGTCCACTGTATTAGTTAGTGTTCGATGCACATAATTATGTGCCAGTTAGGTTATACAATATTATATTGGTTTAGAAATAAATAAAAAGATATCATTAGAACAATATTTTATTAAGTTTAAAATAACGCACAAACAAATCCAGTTCCTTATTCAGTATATCGAAATAAATGTATCGTTTTTCACAAACATCTTGTGAACAGTGTATGCCGCATATACAGCATGTTTTATTTTTCCAAAAAAAGTGTGTAAGAATAATATGGAATAGCCAGTTTTATTCCCAGTTACCAACCAGTATAATTAAGTTTGATTAAATACACATTCAAAAAAATGATTACATTATTTACAACATAAACTATTAAAAAACTACCTGCAATCAAATTTCTCCGCATAAAAATAAGTAGAATTTTGTCAACTGTAAATAAGTGTTATAACATCTGGCAATGTAAATATTTGTAATTATTTAATAGTAATATCAACAAGAATATATTATTTTACCACTTAATAAGTTTCATGCTATGCATTGCTTTTTTTAAGAAATAAAACTTACGCTCGAAAGTTTAACAAGACAAAATGTAAAATGAACACAAAATTCAGTTTCCTAACTCCATTCGAATTTACAGTGGAGCAGCAGCTTCCAGCTAAATTTATGTACATACACTAAGACACCCCTTAGATATCGTATAAAATTGTAGGTCAAGACACGCAAATAAATACAGCGAGTGGATGTAAGGAGGATTTGTATAATGTCGAGCAAGGGTCAGGAGACAAGCTTGAATCGGGTCACAGGCTTTGACTTGAGTGGATGCGACGAAAGGTTTTACATACATTTCAAATTGTCTAAACGTAAAAGTCACAATTTTATTACGATATTTTTACTTCATCCGTGAATTTTAATTAGTTATACACTACCAAAGAAAGAAAAACAAGTGGAAGTATTAGAATAGTAGACACCCGAACAAATCTTCTCATACCTTACATAATGTCGTAACTTGATAGAGTTTTTATGAGTCGTCTTGAATATCAGAGTAGAGAAGATAATAAAGTTGAGTTTTTCACTACCACTGGAATCTTTATTTAGAGGCACCATATAGGGTACACTATCATAAAGGTTAACGGTTTGTTTATATAAAAGAAGTATAAAAAAACTCTGCCAGTAAACTTCATCTTATTTAAGTAAGATTGCAGTATTTACTACTTCACAAAGTACGCAGTGGGTGCTTCATTTTTATACAGGTTGCAATATTGCTTTTTTGTTCTTCTTTAAAATGATCATCAGGATAAAAGTAATCCAGAAAATAGTCGCTGGACATCTCAATGTATCATGTAATTATTCCAAACTAGTTGACCCAGCGAAGTTTGTTTGACCCCAGAAGCATAAACATAGTCATTGTGACTTTTTTATCACTTGGTTCAGCCAGCGCTTGCAATGAAAGTGCAAAATCTCGAAAATTATCACTTATTTACCTACCTACCTTTTTTACAACATTATATAAATGGATTAAACATAAAACTACCCCGTTGACACCCTCTACTTATTAAAAAAACCATGAAAATCCGTTGCGTAGTTTTAAAGATATAAGCATACATAGGGATATAAGCACAGAGAAAGCGACTTTCTTTTATATTAAGTAGTGACTAATTTTAATTTAGTAGACAGTAATAAAATAACAAAAAAAATATATATAACTGAAAAATATCTATAACTGAAACTTCACTTCCTCATTTCTCAAAAAAGTGATAATTGGAAAATGTGCCATTGCCAATCGCCACGCTATTATACTTCGTGCACTAATTTGTCAATTATTGTTATCTATTAGACATACATTCTGAAAGAATTTCCTTAGTAAATTACTAATCTTAATATACTACGAATAATATAATTAATACATTGTTCATAAATTAAATATAGAATGTTTATAATAAATAAGTTATTAAAGTTTTAACACATACTTACAGAGGCATAGTATCAACGTAACTGAGTTGCAACATTTGAAAGCATTTCGTGATAAAATAAGAATTGCAAATTTGATATTATATTAAATAAAGATTTTGTTCGTGGAATCTTGAAGAACACACTAATGCCCCCAGGGTAATATTCCCTCTTCTACTTCGGCAACACCGGTTCGGTTGTGTTACATACTGAACTGTTTCTTTATATTATTCATGATAAACACGCCAAACATTAACATCAGTTTCACAACTTCAATGTATTGGATTTATTTTTTCCTTTGATTTTAGTTCAATATATATTTCTTTATACAGTATTACTAGTTTTTTGCATTAGTAATATATCCAAAGTGAATGATGGACATTTTGAATAATACAAAAAAGTAACCTAATAGGGATAAGAACTTTTTTAGTATGAGCGTAAATCAATAAATTAATAATATATACTCTTTCTTAATTTTTATCGAAGTAAACTGAACTGTAAAGTTTTCAGTGCATATATTTTTACATATAAGATCAACACATTTTCGTCATCATTATTGTATAGTATAAAACAATTCGCTTTCCGCTGTCTGTCCCTATAAATGCTAAGATCTTAGAAAATACGCAACGGATTTTGATGAGATTTTTTAATAGATAGAGGGTGGCGAGGGGGTGGTTTGTATATAGAATTTATGTATAATGTAGTTAAAAAAAGTGATAATTTTCGAGATTTGGCATTTTAATTGCAAACGCTGGCTGAATCCTAATTGATAAATCAAAACAATGTACAAAATTACTATGCACCTTCAAAAGATCTACAATAAAGTCCGCGATCGTGAATCTATATCTCTTATGGATAATCCACAACGACCATTTTTATTTCTTTTGAGGCGAAACAATTTTGTTGGGTCAACTAGCGTTATATAAAACTGCTAATTCCTTTTTACTGTAGGGAAATTTAGACAAAAAGTGACATTAGTGTTGTTATTTTGCTGTTCGAAATTGCCATTATCTGTCGATACATTTCGGAAGCCATTGCAGTAATGCTGCTCATATGTAGCTACAATACATCTTGCTTTGTCCCATTCAATGTGTAGACGACGAAACGGCGCTGGCATACTGATGTGTTACTTTTAAAATTTATTGCTGCAACCCCTTACTTAGTGTTGTGGCGCAGTCGATATATGTTCGACAAGGTTAAAACATTTCATCGCACTACTTCTTCTCTACTCTTTGTAGTCGGCATATTCATTAGTTGTACGACTTTCTTGTATAAACTGCTAATCACGACTATACCTAATTTTCTATGGTTTTATACTCCCAGTCTTACATTTATGAAAGTGGCTTACGCTTCGTTACGTTTTTTTTTTATGGAATAGGAGGGCCAACGAGCAGGCGTGTCACCTGATGGTAAGCAACCAACGCCGCCCATGGACACCAGCAACACATATAGTGTTATTGTTGCGTTGCCGACCTTTAGGGGATAGGGGAAAGGAAAGGATGGCGAAAGGGGGTGGGCCTCCGGGTACCTCTCACACCGAACGAAACGCGCCATGAGCCACTTTACGTCGATCTTCTGAGAGGTCGTGGTATTTCACCGGTCGAGCCAGCCCATTAATGCAGCGAACTGCTTGGCTCTACCACTGTTTGGTAAGTAACACTTTTTCTTGGCTGACAACGCAACAATGACACTTTCGCAGTCACATTTATGTCCTTGGGGAAGCGCTAGTTGCCTAAAATCGGGTAACCTGCATTATTATTTAGTTACTTTTAAATAAAGAGACAAATAATTTACTATAATAATTTCACTATTTCAGTTCAAATCATAAGATAATTTAAACTCCAAACCGTAACAATACAGGTAAAATTTTAGTAAACTCATTATTTTAAGTGCTTTGATGTTTTTTGAAATGTTTTTAATGAAAGTCGATGTTCTTATCGAGTATCGATAAATAATCTACATTCGCGCACTAGCTAACGTCGGCGGTGAATAAGAAGTAATGAGTTTTCTTTTACATCGCACCTGACTTCTGCTCTTGCAGACGCCTCGTAGACTCTGCTAAACAGGATTAAAACCTTCTTTTTTATTTCTATTGCTTCCCTTCTTTTTGGTATTACGTATCTTTTGAACTCTGTTTAAATAATTTTGTTAGTCTCATTTGAAAATAAATTGTAAAACATGTCACGTTTTGTCATTAATTCTAAACGAAACCATGGTTTAATTGAAATAATGAACGACACATTACGTACAAGCTTTTATTTAATAACTTAAGCTTTTAAACTACTAAATTAACAAAACCATATTAATAAATTGATTAAAAAAGATTTAATACCTGATTCCAACATATTTGAAATTATGATTATTAAAAGATATGATATAAATACATAGATAATAACTTCACGGTTTTTTTTTTTCACCCGAAGGTGAGGTAGGTGGTGGCTGTTAATCCTCAACTTGCCGTCATGTTTACATTCCAAATAGAATAGGTGAAGAACCTATTGCTATACGGGGCACAAAGTTTTCAGTTATCGATATTTATCACACATAACACGACTTTACGGAATTACTTTCGAAAAGTCATTAACGTGAGCCATTGAAACCCGCGACTTCTTGACTCAGAAGCTCGACCGCTCGACCGTTGAATCACTGAGACTTTTTAAATTATGAAGACTTTATAAATATATAACTATTAAAAGTTACAAAGAAAAATATACCAATTTTTATTATTATTATACAGAACATGAAAAGGTTGACATTGATCAAGCCCACCTTATATAAAAAATCCTTTTTCAACCACCTATCTAACTTATATATAATAAGTTCAATCTAACAGCTAATTATAATATATAAGTTGAACAAAGCTTGTGGTAATAAAGAGCTATCACCACGCTGACATCATACCATTTGTAAACAATTTGTATGCAGACAAGTGTGCGCGCCTCACTTTTCTTAGTTTCATGTGACGAGCGACTCGGGCTGAACATTATTATCTCTGAGCTTATGTTCCCCAGCAGCAGCAACAACAACAATTCAGAATTTAACATCTCCCCCCACCTAACCCCTACTCCTACTAAGAAAGTCTTCATACAATTTTAAAACATGTAAAAATAAAAGTATTTTTGTTTAGAGATCGTAGTTTGTACGCTCATTGGTATTTATGTACCGTACGTATATCGCGTGCAATGCTCTGGCTGACTGAATTAAATTTTTGGTTCGTGCGATGTTCTCGCTCGTCCGGTTGATACGTTGATTGAAAAGTATTTACGTACGTGATGTTGAGCTTCACCAATGATATATTTGTATGTGCATTCATTCAGTTGTTGTGATGCGACCGATTATTCTGTTTATATTCGCTATTGTGTTCTGTTATTTTTATAATTCGATATTTGCTGTTGTTTCAATATACATGTAGCGTATATGAGTGAGATGAATCTAACATATTGCAAATGAGATTTGTAATGGCGTTATTTTTGAAGACACTTAACTTACATAAAGCATTTTTAGTTTCTAAGCTAAAGAGAATCTAAAGAATCTCTAAAAGATGCGAAGAAATCTATTCAATAGTTTTGGTATTTGACTTATATTTGACTTAAAGCACTATGCTTTATAATAATAATATTTTGCTGTCTTCTAATCATCTACATTATTTTAAGATATTTAACTCATTTATGGTTCCAGCTAGTAGAATCTATGATAATTCATCGAGCAAATTTCCTTAAAATCATCACTGTGTTATTTCGGATTTTAATATGCAGTACCGATAAACCAGCGAGAATGCAATAATAGTCTCAGTCGTATTATGAAGAATATAAAGCACGGTGATACAAAACCATTGCAGTTTTCAATGCATTTTTATAGTATAGACGCAATAAACTGGAACTGGTGGGACCCAAAACGACAGTATCGCACTTAAGTTGCTCATAAACATATATAAAGATACATAAATATAAATCACATCTTTCCAGAACAATGTTATTTATACTGTTATATCGCTGAACAAAATTCTAGAACATTCTTACGAATTTCTTATTCAATATTTCTAATGAAATTAATCACACTACCGTTGGATACTAAACAAGTATTTTGATGATAAAATCTTGGAGATATTAAAATATTGAATGAATAAAATATCAAGGTAATAAAATATCATTTCATATTTTAGATGTATTTCAATATTCAGAATTGAAATTGCTTAATGGATTTTAGAGTAGATATTTGAAGAGAAAAACTATTGTGTAAAGATAGTTAGTTAAAAAGAAAAATTGCATATATTATTTTTTTATCAGAAATACAATTTAGTTTAAAAAAAATAGATATATTACTAAAACATATGAAAGACTAAACAATAATAACGAATTAAGAACCTCTTCATTTTTTGAAGTCGATCAAGAATACCAAAAAGAAAGATCCTACACATTTTTTTTCTTTCTTGATTGATTCGTTCCGGTGTTTTAATGAGAAAATTGCTGGACCTTAGGAGGCATAATGTAAGCTTCTGTTTTCATAAAAATAAAATTTACAGATAATCCTAAAGGGACACGAAAATGGAGCTACTAGTCCAAAATAAATCTGTAGAAAAATATTCTGTGCAGGTCACTGGCAGACAAACAAAAACCTTAGCAGTTACCATAGAATCATATTTTTATTGTGTCAAATAAAATTTTACTACCGTGTTTGTCATGCAGTAGTGTTTGTGATACGCCATTTTGGATACTTTAAGATTGGCGATCCGAAATATTTTGGCAACAGTCTTATGGTTATGTTTCAAATGATGATTTACGATACTTCCATGCCAAAGTTTATATGTTAGTTATATTTATTGTTCTAATAAAATAGATATGTCCTTTTATGGAACTTAAAAAAAAGCTACCCTGCGATGGCTTTAGCATGAAGATGCATGCAGAATAGGTGACGAGAATGATTGACATGGAGCAGACTTTTAATTCCTTACACGTAATTTTGAAAAAGAAGTTTGAAAATTAATTGTTGGAGCTTGTGATTCTAACCGGTAAACTCTTGATTTCGAAGCTTAGGCATAAATAAAGTAATCCTTGAAGAATCGACGTGACTTGACTAAATTAAAATAACCAATATTAAATAATGATAGTTGTAGGACTCATGTGAATACAGTTCACTGTTTGCTAATCTTCAATGAATTCCACGACATTTTTAATAACATAGCATAACTTCGTGCCTTTTTCTACCCGAAAGTGTAGGCAGTGGCTGTTAAACCTCGACTCGCCGTTATGTTTACGTCCCAAATGGAATAGGTGACGAACCTATTGCCACGCATAAGTTTCGAAAAATCATTGGTGTGTGCCAGGAGGAGGATTCAGAAGCCACCACTCGAGAAGCCCGACCACTGGACCATCGAGACTTCAACTATTTTATATATTTAGGTTCTTATAATTGAATGAAATAGATTTTATAAATCCATATACAATGAGTATAAACCTTTTAGACAAGTTTTTTTTTAGGATATCTACAAACATAGATCTACCGAAAAAAATGTATAAATATATTATATTTACTAATTAAAAAAAAGAAGTAATATTACGCGTAAAACCAATAAAATAGTCAAATGCGTTATGATTATTATATAATTGAATAAATTAAAGAATACGCCTAGAGAATACCTTTCATATAAAATAAGTCTAGTTCAGTTGACTCTCGGGGAAGCTAATAGAAGTGCACTTGCAGTTACTTGTTCTAATGTTTACGTAACAATAGGAAGGCTGCTCGTTTGCAAGGAAACGGGATATATTATTTGAGATAATTATTTCATTTTGGACCTTTAAGTGGGCTTCTGAGTCAAGTAGTTGCAGAATCAAATGTAGGCTTATAGCAATGACTTCAGAATTCCTTTCGGAAGTGATGTGGTGATACACTGGATATAATGTGATATGTTTCGCTACCTATTCCAGTTAGCGCATAAACATTCGGCAAGTCAAGGGCTTAAAGTCGTTGCCTACACCTTCGGGTAGAAAAAGGCAATTATTTCAATATTCAGAGTAAGTTCAGTGTCTTTTGGTGCTGAGTTGGTTTTGGCAATCCAATCTTCCATACCAGCAATATCAGTGTTGTAGGCCGTTGAGTTATCATTGTCTTTTTATTTTAGTCTGAGAAACTAATTAATACTACTTACTATATTATTAATTCTTGCAACATATATAGCATACAACGTAATACGTTATTATTTGATAAAATTTCATCTACTTAATATTGTGAATGATTCCGATATTATAACAACAACAAATATAGAGAAGGAACCTATTGCCATACCGAGCACACAGTTTTCAGTCATATATATTTTTAGCACCCATATAAGCCGAAAATAATATCGAAAAATCATTGCTGTGAGTCATGATTCGGACTTTTGACTTTTTGATTCAGAAGCGGGGTGCTCGACCACTAGGCAACCGGAACTTTGATTATTTTTAGAGACTTTTTGTTTACTTTCTATTTGGGACATAAACGTAACGGCAGGACGAGGCTTAACAGCCGCTGCCAACGCCTTCGGGTAGAAAAAAGGCTGTTTTTAAAGAAGTAAATCATGGTATCACTACATCATTCAATGTTTATAATGTTGAATCTAGCTGGTTCTACGGTAATCAAACTTAATGACAAGAGTGTCCCTCTATGTGCAGTCCGCTGTGTTTGTTTTGGTATTGAGTGCATGCGGGTATTTGCTTTTTCAAGAGTTATTCATTTCTTAGGTTCCATGAAGCCAATGTACGCGCAGCCTGAGCAATCTTTGCAAGTTTGTTATTATATTTAATTTCTACGTAAGTAATTGCTCATGACTACTAGCTGTATTTGAAAGGTCTTGTTGTATGATAGGGGGCTAACGAGCAAGCAAGTCATGTGACGGTAGGCAACTGTCACCTGTTATTTAGGATAGGGTAGGGTCAAAGAAAATGGAAAGAAGCGGTGGGAAACGGTTGACCCATCATATACCTCTCACACCAAACGAAACACGACTTGAGCCACTTTACGTCGATATTCTGAGAGGCCGTGTTATTTCCCCGGTAAGGCTGGTCCATTCATGAAACGAACTAGGAGAATCTTTATACTGCTAAAATTCCAAAAATCGAACAATTTTATTGTTTGATGCTAATGCAGTACTTTTAAATTCTAAATATTTTTTCTTTATACAAAACATTTCCAATGAATATCACAAACTTAATTATTCTCCAGTTTTGCATACACTCAATAAATGCAGAAACTTTATTGATCGGAATCGAACCGGCGATTGCAAACCGATGAATTGACAGCAAATTAATAATCATATTACTTTTTCAGCGAAATGCAAATATTTGATGATTGCGTTGCGGTGAACGGAAAAGTGTCGATACTGGGGGTAGACCTGGTTGATTGATGATATTCGGGAGTTTGGAACGAAGGTATTTGTTTAGGAGTTAATAAATTCATAAAATTTCATGTGACATTTAATTGTATAAGTGAAAAAAAAAATAGTAAGAGTGATAGTAGTTAATAATATTGTTTATTATTGCTCCCGCTGTTTAACTCGCGATTTAATAATTTCACAGTGATAATAAAAATGTTGAAAAAAGATATAATGTTCTGTTCTGCACTGTTCCTTTGTGGAACCAGTAATCAGAAGTGTAAAATTAGACTTGTATAGATAGTGATGCAAACTTATCTTAGTGTCTCTGTGGTCCAGTGGTTGAGCACCCCGCTTCTAAATCAAGGAGACGTGTCATTATTTCCGGACCCATACCAATGACTTCCCCAATACTTTTCAGAAGTTATGTGTAATAAATATCGATGACTATAAAACAGTCTCGGTGGCGCAGTGGCAAGCACCCCGCTTCTGATTCAAGAAGTAGTGGGTTCAAATCCTGGCACACATCAATGACTTTTCAAAATTTTCGAAAGTTACGTGTGATAAATATCGATGACTGACAACTTTGTGCTCGGTATGGCAATAGGTTCGCCACCTATTCCATTTGGGACGTAAACGTAACGGCGAGACGAGGCTTACCAGCCGCTGCCTACACCTTCGGGTAACAAAAGGCGTGAAGTTATGTTAAGACTATGATAACATTGCAACAAGTTATCCGACCAATTCCATTTGGGACGTAAAAAATCGGTAAGTTGAAGCTTGACAACCGCCGCCTACACCTTCGAAAATGGCGTGAAGTTAAAATATGATGAAGGTTGTCATCTATTTACATTACTCATTAAACTTTTATCGATTTTATCGATATTACATAGTATAAAACAAAGTCACTTACCGCTGTCTGTCCCCTTATATGCTTATATCTTTAAAACTACGCAACGGCTTTTGACGATGTTTTTTTAATAGTTAGAGGGTAGCAACGGGGTGGTTTTGATCTATAATACATATATGATATTGTAAAGAAAAAAATATAATTTTCGAGATTATTAGACGCCTTCAGAAGGTCTACAAAAAAGTCCGCGAGAGCATATTATTATGTCTATCTCTTAGGGATAACTCACAATGACCATTTTATTTTTTTATTTTTTTCGAGAAGTAATGGCTTATTTACGAAGCGATTTTAAACATTACAGCATTAATTTTCATCCAATTAAATGTCTTAAAGTTTGCCAGGTCAGCTAGTTAGTATATAAATTTGGTAAACCATAATTTATTTATTAACACAATATCATCCTATGATTATTAATCTTAGATCTTAGATTATTAGATTCTTTAATCTACTTAACGATATGTTGATTTTTATTACTGAGCTTGCTTAGTAAAAAAGTTTGGTTATAGGTATATCAAAACATTATAACGGATAAAAGTTGAAGAATTCTCATAAATATCAGTAAATGTGGCATAAATTCTGAAACCATACTAAGTTCGCCCAAATATTATATTTGGGCGAACTTAGTATGGGTTAAACGGAATCACCTTGAACGACCGAATTATTCGATTTTACACTATTTCCGAAATAACCTATAAAGGTTTTCGGATTAAAGCTCAATCACACTCAACATTTCAATCCGATTTCAGATTCCTAAACTACTTGGACAATCAGACAAACGAAAACTATAAGTAAGAGAAAGAATTCAGATTATAGATATACGGACTTAATCGAGAGCTGAACTCTCTCTCACATTCAACTTGGCCACATCTGCTATTCGAGAGTGAGTTTAAAAGACCGTTACGTCGAGGTGTTCGGCCGTGCGAATTGCACTAAATTATTCCCCAAGGCCCGCCCGCGGGTGGGTGGGTTAATGAATTTATAATCAAATTACAACACTGCTCGGCCCCGTGAGAAATTTTGCAGATAAATCTTTACAAATTTTATTGTTTTGTTAGAGTACTGACCTGGGATTAATTTTATGTTGTACTTTTTAAAATGAGGACATCGTTTTTGAGTCATTATGTATTATTTTTTATTTATTGAAAATGGTTGAAAATTACTCGATAATCACTAGAAGTATTAGGGTAATTCAGTAATATTTTTGTTTCAGTAAATGCTTAGTATTACTTACTTGTAGATAAATGAAAAACATTTCAATAATTACTCATGAAAATTTATGTAAAAATGACTTCCGGACGCCGTAAACATTCTCCTATTTCCGACTCTGTGATAAATATATTTTGCAGGTTGTGACTCTGTTAAAAATGACAACTCTTACACATTAGTAGAAAACTGACCATTATGTTAGTAGAAATTTTAAAATGTTGTAAATAAATTTGTATGTTTTTAATATATTTAGTGGTATAGGTATTTGCTCTCAGTCAGCCGGGAGCGAAAGAAAAACATATGGCTGACAAGCTTTCACAGCACAACACCGAAAAATGGCGGGATAACCATAATTAAATAGGGATCAACCTAAATATTCTTGGTGGGGGCGGGCACCAGCGTCCCTATCTACAAGAGGTTTACACCTGCGGTCTCCAACCCGTTTGTCCAGCGTGGAGACTATGGGCATAAACCTCCTGATGAAAAGAGCACCAAAACATCGGCCCCCAGTTCCCGGTGGTCCCGCTATTCCCGGCCAAGGCAGCGGTCATGGTAACGGTGGGACAGGGGGTGCGAAGAATCTCCGGGTTACGGCAGGCTGCCAAAAACAACTACTCGTGGCCACTTATAATGGACGCAGTCTTCGGCTGGACCAACACCTCACCGAACTCGAGGTAGAGCTGGGTTGCTTGAACTGGCATATTCTAGGGCTATCTGAAGTCCGGCGAGAGGGGGAAGACACGATAACCCCACAGTCGGGCAACTTACTCTACTTTCGGGAAGAAGACCAGCTCTCCCAGGGGGTGTCGGTTTTCTCGTTCACAAAGACCTCGTTAGCAGCGTTGTGGAGATCAGTAGTGTGTCGACCAGGGTAGCGTACGTAAACTCACCAACAGGTACACCCTGAAGGTAATACAGGTATATGCGCCGACCTCGACATACTCTGACGAGATAGCCGAGGCGATGTGCGAAGATATTGCAAAAGCAATACATGGTACCGCCTTCCGCATGGGACTTCAATGCCAAAGTGGGAGTGCAAGAACGCGGCGAAACGAAAATCGGTCCATATGGCTTGGGGTGCCGAAATCACAGATGCTGGCCAGATGCTGGTCAACTTCCTGGGGTCTGAAGGGCTTTTTTTGATAAATTCATTCTTCAAGAGGGGGTGGACTTGGCGAAGCCCCGATTCTGTGACAAGGAACGAGGTAGATTTTATAATTAAGGATAGTAAGCATATATTTAGAGATGTCTCTGTGATCAACAGGTTCAATACTGAAAGTGATCACCGACTCCTCATCGATCGATCATAAACTCCATCCGATCATTTGTCTTCGTCAGAATGGAAAAGCCTAAACCAGCGTATTAGAAAGCTGATGCGGCGCGACCTTCGTCGATTGAATACTCGAGCAATCGAGAACGCGATCGACCGCAACAAAGGGTCGAAAGTGTTCGCTCAGCAGCTGGGAAGGTCCCATCTGACGAAGCTGAAAACTGCGGATGGACGTGTCGTCACCTGTAAGCCCGAGATTCTCGCAGAGATCGAATCTTTTTATGGGCTCCTTAATTCCACACGGATGACCAAGCCAACGGGACACAGCGCTGATAACCACAAAGCCCCGCTAACGCGTCACTACAGTGAGGACATTCCCGATGTCACAGAAAGCGAGATTAGTGCGGCTCTCGGGCAACTCCAGAACACCAAGGCACCCAGTGATGACGGAATTACTACGGAGCTTCTAAAATCCGGCGGGACTGCTGTCCTAAAGGAATTAGTAGGTATTTAATTCCGTCATACACCAGGGTATAACACCACAGGTTTGGAGCGGGAGTGCGGTGGTGCTGTTCTTCAAAAAAGGTGATAAGACTTTGCTGAAGAATGGATGAATGGAAAACCAATGTCTGACAATCTTGGTCTTACTGGACTTTAGTAGTGCTTTTAACTCGGTTGATCATGGCATCCTCTTGGCGATCTTAGCATCTCTAAACATATCCTCTTCCGTCATCGCCTGGTTTGACTCTTATCTTGGGGGTCGTTCGCAGGTTGTTCGCCGTAATGAAGCTTTCTCAGATTGGTGTGATCTTGCTGCTGGTGTGCCCCAGGGCGGGGTCTTATCTCCACTATTGTTCTCGATTTTCATTAACGGTATCACCAAAGTCATTATAGAGGCTTATAGATGATAATCAGACGATCTGCAGCTTTATCGTCGCTTTAAGCTGGAAGATCTCTGAGGCCTTTGATTCCATCAACAATGACCTCAAAAACATTGGTAATTGGACTAAGTTATTTGGCCTTACGGTTAATCCAGCTAAATCTCAAGCTCTCGTTGTTGGGAGTAAATACTATTTTGGCCTCCTGAGTGTACAGTGTCTCCCTAGGATCGTGTATGACTCCACAACAATAGCCATCTCCAGTAGTGTCCCGAATCTAGGGGTCTACATGGACTGCCACCTTTCTTGGTCTGTACACATTGCCGAGGTAAGTAGAAGGGTTTTTTACTCGTTTCAGTCCCTTAAGCGTCTCCAAAGGTTCCTGCCCTATAAAACGAAAATAACACTTGCTGAATCTCTTCTTTTACCCCTTCTAGACTATGCTGACGTCTGTTTCCTTGATGATACTGAGGAACTTTTGAATAAACTCGAGCGGCTGCAGAATCTGGCAATTCGCTTCATTTTCGGCCTCCGAAAGTATGACCATGTGTCAAAATTTCGGACGAGGCTGGGGTGGTTGCCGATTCGGCAGTGTAGGGATGTTCACATCCTCTCTCTCTTCTACTCAGTACTCCACAATCCTAAAGCTCCTGAATATCTTCGGGAGCGCTTTAAATATCTTGTCCCAAGGGGTAAGGCTTGCTGCACATCCTCGTCACTCCTTCTTCGCACGCCTCTTCACTCTTCAAGCCGATATGGCGGTTCTTTCACTGTACGCGGAGTCCAACTATGGAATTCGCTACCACATTCGCTTCGTGACAGTGCTTCACTAAATATTTTCAAACGAGGAATTAGGAAAAATTTTATGCCTTCACAGCTTTAATATTTGTATTATGTATGTCTATGTATATCCAGGGTCTCTATGAGTAGTATATGCATGTGTATAGTCTTATGTTATATTGTGTATGTATTATGTTGTGTAGTAGGTATGTATCAATATTGAATGTATGTAAGTAAGTATGTATAGGTATTTATTTTATATGTTAACGATGTTGTGCACTGTCCTATCTTTTATGTTGAAAATCTCTCTGTAATCTAGGTTTGCTGTCAGAAAACTCAATTATGAGTTAAGCTCGACTATACATGAAATTTAAATTTATGTATAATTCGAAAATTTCTGTGTACAATAAGTATAAATAAATAAATAAGAATTACAGACCCATCTCACTCCTGAGCCATATCTACAAGTTGTTCTCGAGGGTCGTCACGAATCGTCTCGCTGCAAGACTCGACGAATTCCAGCCTCCGGTGCAGACCGGGTTTGGAAAAGGCTTTAGTACCGTGGACCACATCCATACTGTTCGGCAGATTGTACAGAAGACTGAAGAGTACAATCAGCCGCTGTGTATGGCATTCGTAGACTACGAAAAAGCCTTCGACTCCATCAAAACTTGGGCAGTTCTGGATGCACTGCAGTGATGTCGGATTGACTGGCGTTATATCGAGATGTTGAGATGCTTGTATGACACCACCACGATGGCTGTCCAGATACAGGACCAGGTGACGAACTTCATCGACCTGAATCGAGGTGTAAGACAGGGAGATGTTATATCTCCCAAACTCTTCACCAATATTCTGGAGGACGTCTTCAAGACACTGGATTGGACTGGACAGGGTATCAACGTGAATGGTGAGTATATCTCGCATCTTCGGTTTGCCGACGACATCGTTGTAATGGCAGAGTCGCTGGAACAGTTAAGCGGAATGCTACGCAGCCTAGACGAGTCCTCCCGGCGTGTCGGTTTGAGAATGAACTTGGACAAGACCAAGGTCATGTTCAATGAACATGTCGTGCCCGGACCGATAAGCGTCGAAGGGTCAGTTGTCGAAGTCGTAAACAAATACGTCTACCTAGGCCAAATTATCCAGTTAGGTAGACAAAACTTCGAGAAGGAGCTGAAAAGAAGCGGAGCGGAGAAGGCTGGTCATATTTGCCGAACGACCGACGGTAGATGGAGTAAGGAGGTCATAGAGTGGAGACCGCGTCTTGGTAAACGTAGCGTAGGACGCCCACCAGCCCGATGGTCAGACGACCTCAGAAAGGCTGCTGGAAAAGACTGGATGCGTAAGGCAGAGAATCGGATATTGTGGCGCACATTGGGAGAGGCCTATGTCCAGCAGTGGACTGCAATATGCTGATGATGATGATGATAGGTATTTGTGTAACATATCAGCTCTTTCTGTCTTGCCGTCAAGCTGTGTTTGTTCTTTTTAATTTGAAGTATTCTATGATTGTTATTACTCAAAAATTCTGGAGAATTATTGGTTAAAACCCGAACGTGTCTGAACATAGAAAATAGATGAAGGCTCAAAAGTTTTTCCATTTTTTTTGTAACCACCCTTGGATGAAGTGAATAAGCCTTTTCAACTATTTCAATTCGATATTCATTAATCACATATAACTTCCGAAATTATATTCGAAAATCATATCCCGCATGTGATTAAGCGTTTATATACATTAGTTGAAGAAAAACATTGCTGTTATACTATTAAAATAATTATCCTTCCAGAAGAGAAAATTGGATACAATTAGATATCATGTTAATTATTATTACTGACCTTAGATCGTAAATATGACTTAGACACTTCATCATTCCTTAAAATAAATGTTCTCCGAAGGCTTTAATAGCCTCTTAAACTGATATAACACAAATCCGAATTTATATTAAAATTGATTTCTCAAACTTTATCGCTTACAAGTAAGCCTGTAAGCTGTAAATATTGAAAAAAAAGAAAAAAATAGAAGAGATCCGATCACCTTTTTACGACATCGTAAGCGGGCCCATTATAGGGGTCATTCGGTATGGGATTTCAATGTTAAACTCGTCATTGCACGGATAATATTTTTGGCCGTAATACTAAAATAAACACGGTTATAAAACTCTATGTTCATAATCATGGCATGAAAGCCTATAAAATTTGTAGTTATGTGTAATTTGAAAGCTTTTAAGTAAAAATAGTTATGTCTAATGCAAAATAAACAACGTTAAATAGAAAATCTTCCCCAGCATCATAAGATTTTCATAGCTGGATATGAGCCTACTCCATGGAGCATCACAAATATCTGGCCTACGCTATTCGCATCCAGGGATTTCTAGTGATCTTTACCGGTCCAGTTAGTGATGAGCTAGTTCGTGGTCACCCTCTGAGAAAATATCTTCTCCAAATACAAGTCATACAAATACAAGTCATGTCAACGTAAAAACAAACCCAACGGAATTATTTCTTTGAAGTCAATCATAATTAGCGTTCGAATAAGGAAACCTGGTAAAAGAAATTTTATGTGACAAACTACTTAGAATAATAGTATCACACTTTTTGGAATTAATGCGATATCCTAATTCATATTGTTTTTTTTTAATTAGTATAATTTACAATAAATATAAAATTCCTTCTTCGATTTGCCGACGACATCGTTGTAATAGCAGAGTTGCAGGAACAGTTAAGCGGAATGCTGCGCAGCCTAGACGAGTCCTCGCGGCGTTTCGGTTTGGGCATGAACTTGGAAAAGACCAAGACCATGTTCAATAGTTGCTTAGCGAGCTATAGAGCAAGCTATGCTCGTAGTATCTCTGAAAGATAAACTCAGGAATGAGTATATCCGCCAGAGAACTGGGGGAGATGGTCATAGAGTGGAGACCGCGTCTTGGTAAACGTAGCGTAGGAAGCCCACCAGCCCAATGGTCAGACGACCTCAGAAAGCCTGCTGGAAAAGACTGGATGCGGAAGGCAGAGAATCGGATGTTGTGGCGCACATTGGGAGAGACCTATGTCCGGCAGTGGAGTGCAATAGGCTGATGAAGATGGTGAAAAAATACCTTAACGATCTTTTACTGATTGCGCAGACTAAGCTGCAGGACCAAGCTAGTATAAAATACATACCAAAAAAATGCAAATATTCTTCACCAAAATTAAAATTTTAAATGTTTTGATCCTTCTGTTACCTTTTTTGAAAGCAGACGGTACGTAGAAAATAAAACCATCTAACAAAAAAAAAACCGTTAACGTTAAAAGTGGGCCTCATAAAATTCATCGCAACTAGGGTTGGCACTCGCCAATAAAAACTATAGATCTAGTAATAATATGAAGAGGAAATAGTTATATGGTAATAGTGAGCATATTTTAAATACTGAACTAAATTTTAATAATTTTCTCACCACTACAAAGTTAATTGGCACACAAGTTAAATACATTTACCATATTGCTGTTATATAAGTTTATTAATTTCAAATTTTAAAATAGTCTTGCTGGACCATTGGTCGAGCATCCCGCTTCTGAATCAAGAAGTCTTGTTTCTCAATCCGGGCTCACACTAATGACTTTTCGAAATTCTTTTCGGAAGTTATGTGTGATAAATATTGATGGCTGGAAACATTGTGCCCGTATAGGACGTAAACATAACGGCGAGGCGAGGCTTAACAGCCGCTGCCTACACCTTTGGGTAGAGAAGGGCGTGAAGTAACGTTTACGTTTAAATAATAACCACACTAGTATGAATCTACCATCCCTAAGTGTACGTACATCACACCCGCGGGCGATACGTACCGGCGCGTGATCTCGCATGAAACGAACGGATTTTGTGAACCGCCTGAAATGTTCCAATCCTAAAGCAAACGTTTGCCCAAGTTTTGCACTCAAAAGAATATGCTATATTGGTGTTCCAGTATGATATGAGAATGGAGGGGGGAGTTTTCCGAAATTCAATCCTTGAACGTGTAACATAACTAAGATTTCATCACTCGAAATTTGGGGCAAAGAAATTCCTTGTGTGAATATATTCACATTTCACATTATATGTGAAATATAATGAAACAAGGGCAATTTAAAATAAAATTTGTGATTTCCATGGTCTGAATGTCGATCAATGAATGAATCAAGAATTCGTACCTCTTCCACAGAATAAAATGAAGCACAAGCTACTTTACGTCGATATTCTGAGAGGTCCTGTTAATTCACCAAAAAACAACTATTGATTAAAACTAAATAAAAAAAAATTACGCGGAGTCCCTACGCGCTACTGAAGTGGAACTTTTTAACAGACGAACATTTATAACACGCTTAATTTATACACATACATATAGTGTTACAGTTGCGTTCCAAACCTTTAAAGGAGTAGGATAGGAAGGGATGGGGAAGGGGGATGGGCCTCCGGGTACCTCTCTCACCGAACGAAACGCGGCATGAGCCACTTTACGTCGATCTTCTGAGAGGTGGTGGTATTTCACCGGTCGAGCCGGCCCAATTATGCAGCGAACTGCTTGGCTCTACCACTCTAAATACACCAATACATGGTAAAACTACTGACTGTGGAATGGAGATTGGCGGGTTCGATCACCACTAAAGTATCCCCATCTTAAGGTCTGGCTAGAATTTGGTGACTATTTTATTTAGGAGGATGTGCCATATTCGACGTCGCATTGTTCTTTGATTTAGGTACTCCCCCAAGCTCAAGCCCATTCGATACTCATATTGTAAAATGCTTTAAAATTATTAGAATTTTGCCTAACGCCATTAGCTTGCTTTAAACTTCACATTGTTGTAGACGAATAGTTCAGAGTCAAAAGATACCTTGGCGACTTTAAGTCAGAAATTTACGTCTTCGAGTTAAGCCACATGAAGTGACATAATTGTAACATGACGTGAATACAAGTTATTTTTTTTATATTATTAAATAAATTTACTGTGTGTTTTGATAAAATATGTTTTAGGGTTTATAAAATAACATGATCATGTTTAAAATAAAACATATTTTTTTACTTATTTAAAGAATCTTGCCATGAAACCATGATAGTCCGATTATGGGAATGCCAGAGTATACATTTACAACAATTTTAAACCATTAATACCATAAATTAAATAATTATCGTGAATATACTTTGTGGCCCAGATAAAAGGACATATTCTTTATTGCCATAAGCATAGAGAAACACTAATATAATAAGTTAAACATATTTTTTTTCTAAAGACCATGGAAATCCAAATAGCGTATATTCACCCTTAAAGCATTGGATTTAGAATGACGTCACATTTTCAAGTTACTATCGAAAAGCCCTTTCATTTGATACCCATATTGTAAAAAAGCATTAAAACTATATTTGAATGAGTGGCGGTGGAGTTTTACCGGTCGAGCCAGCCCATTTATGCAGCGAACTGCTTGGCTCTACGACTGTTAATAATATTATCCAAACTTAGCGTGTATAAAAACTTTAAAATTTCTAAGATTCAATACATTATAAATATTGATTACATACTTGTTATATACATACTTAAATACTTACATACATACATTGCAAAATAACAAATATCGATTTACCCATATTGTAAAAAAGCATTAAAACTATATTTGAATGAGTGGCGGTGGAGTTTCACCGGTCGAGCCAGCCCATTTATGCAGCGTACTGCTTGGCTCTACGACTGTTAATAATATTATCCAAACTTAGCGTGTACAAAAACTTTAAAAGTCCTAAGATTCAATACATTATAAATATTGATTACATAGTTGTTTATACATACTTAGATACTTACATACATACATTGCAAAATAACAAATATCGATTTAATTATCCTTATAATAACAAATATACGTCTAGCATGTTCGGTAGCCCCTTCGTAACTACTTGTTGTGTTACAAAAAAAGTTAGAGATTTACAAAAAAAATACTAGTACAGATAGCACAAAAAGAATTAATTAGAAAGAAATTGCAATAAGGTAAAAATAATTAAGACAAATTAATATTTCGTTTATATAATGAAATTAAATACAAAGAAATAAAAAAAGCCCTTATTTTACCAGCTACGTATTGCATTTTAATAACTATACTAGTTGTTGCTCGCTACTTCATCTGCGTGGACGCCAAAAAAGCAGGAAGAATACTGTGCCTGTGCCATTATACGGGTTCATCGCTCACCCCCAGTTAGTGATAGCGTGATAATATTTAGCCTGTGTTGACCCGACCCTCTTGGCTATATTTAAGCAAAATTCGACGTAAAAACATGCAGTACTTTTACAGTTTATCCGTAACAAACATACAGAGAAAAAGACAAAAATTCTAAAAACTATATTTTGAGGTTCGGTATCAATTGTAGATCATATCCCAAGAATTATGTAAATGAAATATTCAATGAAACTCAATGAAATATTCAACTTTGCTACAATTTTATTATATGTATAGATTATTTGGCGGCACAATAGAAAGAAATTATTTATTTTACCCATTTTGTTTTCATACTTCTTAAACGTATTTGTAATCTAATTGTACTTTTGTACATGTACACTAATGGTTGTAATAAGGTAAAAATAATTAGGACAAATTAAAACTTAGTTTATATAATGAACTTAAATACAGTAATAAATACAGAAGTAAACAGTCATTATTTTACCTGCGACATATTGCATTTTAATAACTATATTATTTATTGACTAATTACTAAATGTTTTACAATTCTAATACTGAACTAGTTGTGTTACTCCTGTGTCTGTATGGATACTTTTTATTAAGGTTCCCAGGGTTGGTTTTTCAGTTATAGCGACGTCAAACTAATTATTATTATTATTATATAGCATTAAAAATGCCTTCTTTGTATATTCCTACAAATATTTGAATTTTTTGTTTTGTCCTTTTTTAAGTAGCATATAAATTTAAAAATTAAAAACAATATTTTTTATGCAGTTAGTACTTTTGAGACACGGTGCTATAAAAACAGTGCCGCTACTAGCTACTAGATGTCTATGTACAGTTTTTAATCAGGCTATGGAAATTCTCTTCCTTGGTTTATATAACCCGATTTATGTTTTAGTGTTTTATATTACCTATAATACCCGCGAGGCGGCGTTAAAAGCGTTAAACGCTTTTGCACGAGACATTAGAAGTTCCACTTCAAAAAATCTAACGTATAATAACTTATAAATATTTATCGATGACTGATAATATTGTGGGCGGTGTATGGCAAAAGGTTTGATACAGAGACGAGGTATAACAGCAGTTGATTTAAACCCGAAAATTAACCCGATTAATGTGAAAAAGTGTGAAAAGCAAAAAGCATAATTTTGGTCAAGTCGTACGTATAATACGGTATTTCGTAGTGATACGTACGGCGAAATACGTACCGGCTTATAATCTGAGATTTCAGAACAGGCACGCAAAACTGTTTGTACTTTTTGCTTATTTATAACATCTTAAATGAATATAATAAATTATAAAACATATAGTGAGGAGGCAGCTATTAAATTAAACACTTTCACCTGGACAATGTTGGTTGTGTACAGAAGGCGGACGTGACGAAACTTCCTATTGGTCAAATGATTAATGACATATAAAATACGCCTTGGGGTTAAGTAAATCATTCATATTTATAGTCAGTAAAAGCATGTAAGATTAGTTTTTGATGTATTTCATTTCCTGTTCCTGAAATAAGTTAAGAAAATTTCAATATAAATGTTTACACCACATTTTCGGGGAATATTTAAAGTACATAGTACCTATTAAAAGTTATGCAAGTTGGCGTGTTAAAAAAAAAAAAACTTCATATACGAATTTTCAACAAAATCAATTAATGCTTTAAAGTAAAATTTCTTGTATTTTAAAACAATTAATTAGATTTAATTTATGATACTTAAAATGTTCCTACCTAAAATTTATTACTTTACTACAATGGATAACAGGCAATAGATTTGCATCATCATTAGCCCATTGTAGTCCACTGCTGGACATAGGCCTCTCCCAGCGGATATATAATAATTATCTTATTCACCAACTAATCAACTTCGTAAGGTATTTGATTGACAGTGAGCTATTTTCTATCAATAGAATAATTAAATAAAAAATGTATCTTATGGCACTCTGCCTACACCGACAGGAACGTGGCATGAAGTTGTGTATTTATGCAATTTATAGAAAGTAAAACTCGAATTATAATTCAAAAATTGGATTAATAAATATCACGTATTGCTATAATAAAATCTCAATGTTTTTATTTTTCAAAATCACCAAAATCTGAAAATGTATTGTAACAATTATATACTTACAAATATATTAAATGAATATTAATACAAGATGTATTCATTTCCTTAGCTCAGGTAATATTTCGAATGTTGTATCAGTCTAACGAATGTGTGTATGTATACACCATATTATGCTTTGATGTTACTGTCAAAGTAAATTCTATTCCGGCTGTTCCATTTCATATAACCTTGCAACTTGGTTAATTATCTGTTGACTATATTTATGTATGCGTAATAGTAATTTAAACTAGTAACTACTTACATACATAACTTCACGCCAAGACTCTTGCGGAGTAGGCAGAGAGAACAGAGCACCAATAGGCAAAATTCTGACACACCTCACTCCCTATTTTGACTTTACACACTTGCTAGTTGAAAAGGCTCCTGAAATCACCTTCCGCAAGAATACGTTCAATTTGGTCATGGAAGTGTGTTGTAGCCGTCCTCGACTCTTGCATACTTCCGCTTTTACACTGTATAGCGGCTTAGTCAGTCTTGCATCAACAACTTCTTAAATAAGATCTTTCAGATTGCGACTAACTTTAGCCCAACTGCGCCGGAAGGAAGGTTATTATTAAATATCTTGTATCTACATTTTGCGAGTAATCGATTTGATGCCGACGGGCATATTGTGTTTTGGACTTTCATGATATCAATACGATGCGATTAAAGTCGATAAAATATTTCTAAAGCCTTTTGTATTGTTTTCGTTCACGCTTTTAAATATTCTAGGTACAGGCAGAGTATTACTATTTATTTATACTATCTTTGGTTATAAATTATGCTTCACTTTTAATAAGTTTTAAATATAGTTAATAGTGTGATTTGAAAATTAAAAAGTACTTTTTTGTGTTCGAACAAATTTTGCCAACATTTCATACACATTTATAAATAAGTTTTACAGTTTTCATTTAATTTCTTGTGAATATATATTTCACACTCTTATAGTTATTGGTGATATTAAATTGTAATCATCTTTTGGATGTAGGTATATTGATATTATTTTATTTACTGTTTCTTTCGTGTTTACTTTTGTGTTTCAGACAAATTTACACAATTTATTTTATAAAATATGTTTTCATATTAGAGAACTATCTGTCCCATTCCATGAAAGTGTGATAAAATATAGGTAGAGATCATTTTAAAATATCAAACGCCAAACTTTCCTTAGAAATCATTTTAGAAGTTTCACATGAAACGCAAACAAATACATTTCTCTTAAGACTTTGTAATAGAAGAGAGAAAATAATCTTATCAAAAATATAAAATGTGAAAAATACGTGGAGCACGGTGCTTTCATAGCGCAAGTTATAAAATTTTGTTCTGAAAATACTTATTTTATTTTAAAGTTTGGAAGAAAATTAGTTACCGTTCAAAATTAAAACCTAAAACTCTTTTTCATTAATAGTTTTTTTTTATGCGCTATACCCCCGTTCCCCATCCTTTCCTATCCTACTCCCTTAAAGTGTAGTGTAGTGTCCGCCCGAAGGTCTATTTTTGGCTGAATCCGAAGCCGAAGCCGATTAATCGGCAATTTCCACAGCCTTCGGCCGAAGCCGAAGCCGAAGGTTATAAACTATTCGTAATTTAGTAATTTCCTTCAATATTATCCACAGCTAAAGAAGAAAATCGGCGTAAAGTGACTCTTGCCACTTTTTTCTCGATGATAGAGGTATCCGTACTGAACTAAATGCAGTCCGGTCCGTCAGTCACTCACTCTTTCGTAACAGTTCGTTTAATTCCGACTATTTTGAGAATTTAGCCGAAGCCGAAGTTCACGCCAATCTTCTGAGAGGTCGTCGTATTTCACCGATTGAGCCGGCCCATTCATGCAGTGAACTGCTCGGCTCTACCACTGTTAAATTACTTATTAAATTGTACTGGTTTATAAAATACATATTATGTTTCAATAACAAATAATGTAGAAAATAATACAGTATTTAGTTAATCTTCAATTCAGACGTAACATTATTCAGGTATTCGAAAATTGTTGAAACCGTTCAAAAACAGTTTTGTCTAATGTTAACTCAATTTCGGAACACAAATTGTGTCATTCACAAATCCAAAATTGAATTATGATTGATTTACAGTAATTGTTGTTCCAATTTCGAATTGGTTGTTCTAATTTCAAAATTTAAAATTAAATTGCGTTTAAATATACCGATCGATAGAACAAAATAATCATTATTGATTAAGTTTAAATTTAAATGTATAGATCATTAATTATTCTATTAAATTTAATTCGCCTATAATATTCTAATGAATATGTATTTTGAGAAGTGATAAACCACAAAGTGTTTATTTACCAATAACTTTTAAACGATTTTATTAAATTTAGTTTTTGTAATTCTCAATGAATGAAAACCATTTAAATTTTTATTTCTTCATGTGATGTCTAAAGCTGACGTAAATTTTACTGTTTGATAGGATCTAGAGAGATTATAAAGGATAGAGAACCGATAAAGGATAGAGAAATTATAAAACATTTTTTTTTTTAATCTTGGTTTCGAATCCTAATAGAGATCATATTATTTTTAGAATCACTCCTTTTTTATTCCTCAGATTTTAGCGATTCACATTAATAACATTGAAACAACTTTTTATGGATTATATCGCGTTTATTTAGAACTTATTTTCTATTTATTTCCCGACGTTTCAAACTCTTTTAAAAATACTCATTTAAAAATATCAATCATTGATAAATTTACGACAATTTAGTTTATTTATATCCAAATGAAAACAGCTACTGCACATGACTACGCTGATTGGTGACTTAGTATAATAAAGTATTGTACATTTTTTTAGATTTTCGTTGAATGCTGTGTCCTTATAAATGATCTCATAAAAACAGTATTTGGCACATGAGTTTCTTGCCCGACTCTTCTCATGACTGCCCCTATACTCGCGATCGGGCAGCTTGTGGCAATTGGTGCCGTGTGTTTTTGTTCCACGGAGATACTTACATCAAGAGCTTGTGTTTTAATATATAATTTACCTGTAATAATAACTTTAATATCTGTATTTATTAACCATATTTAAGTGTCTGTAAAGACGTATGATAATAAAGCTGTTTTGATTTGATGAGGGATAAACGAAGCCGCGTTCAACAGCCAGTTATAAATAAATTTATATTTGGTAATACGACACGTAACATCAAATATGTTGACAGAGGCCTATCTATTGCGTCAATAGCGATCCTCTCGCTTGCAACCAATATTAAATGTTTACTTTTCAACGTACCAAAGGTAAACGCAAACAATACCTATGTATAAATATCCAACGCTACCAAACGTTGGGATTTTGGACCAATATCTCTAGGTATTACCATCGACACAATTTATGCCTCCACGGTGATCAAAGGTTAGTAATTCGAATGAGTTTTATCGTACCGAATGTTTGAGCTGTGCGAAATGAATGTTTCGTTGACGCGCATGGAACTAGTGTCAACTTTTTTTTTTACTTTCACTGTCGCCCGTTTCGTTTCGTTTGAAATATAATTTTGTTCATAAAACAAATAAAAAATGTGAATAACTCGTTCTATTTGATCATGAAAGATCATGATAGTGGCTGTCCTCGACTCTTGTATCTATCCGCTTTTGCATTGTTTAACTGCTTAGTCAAACTGGCATCATATATTCTTTTTACATGTCCGAATCAACGGAGCATGCGTTTTCTTAATTTTACACCAATACTCTCTATCAATCCAACTTTCTTCCTTACAACCTTGTTTTCAACGTAATCAGCAAGAGTCATTTCGCAGATTTTGAGCAGTGCCCTCATTTTGACCGCGTTTATCTTACTTTCGTGCACACGCTTTCATACCCAACTCTTGCGTCTGTAAATTAAATAACTTTTTAATAGATACATATTGTTATTGTAAGTAAAATCAAATGTTATTCAAACAAACAAACAATATTCAACTGTTCTTGTATATTTATGCAAATATTCACTATGTTAATCTGTTGTACAACAATCCTAATCTATAATACACCTCGATTTTAAGCATCAATAAACATTGATAACTGATGGATCCTGTATTAATATTGACTCGCCGCCAGTACGGGACGCTTTGTCTTACAAAATGTCGGTAAGCGTTTATGTTAAATCGTGAAAGTTAGTTATGATTTTCTGTTCAACCACCCTGTTCAATTAACCCCCGGGGTGGATCAGACGATATATAACATAGGCGTATGTTAAACACTAAACTTACTATTCAGATACGCCATATCCATACACGGGAATAATAATATAATAATATCTTGGACATAATACACACAGCGCCCTCTAGTTCCAAGCTAAGCAACTAAATAATTGTGTTATGTATATTAGATAACGGCTATAAATACGTATATACTTTTCTTTTTTAAATACATGCATAATATATATATATATATATATAAGAGATTTCCACCTATATATTGACTCATCACGATATCTCTGGAACCATAAGGCGTAGCGACTTGAAATTTGGTAGGATTATTCCTTTCGCCGAGTAGAGGTCAGCTAAGAACGGATTTTACGAAATTACACCCACAAGGGGGGTTGCGGGGGTGTTAACAATGGAAAATAATATATCGTAACCATAAGGCGTAGCGACTTGAAATTTGGTAGGATTATTCCTTTCGCCGAGTAGAGGTCAGCTAAGAACGGATTTTACGAAATTCAATTTTTTTTTTCCAATTTCAAATTCAAGGGGGGTTGCGGGGGTGTTAACAATGGAAAATTCCCATTTTTAACCTATAGCTGCTATCGATTTCAAATTTGTCGAAGATATTGCAGTATTAACATAGCGGGGCAGCAGTTATTACTTTTGATGCGAAACAGAGTTCGCCGGGTCAGCTAGTATACATATAAAACACTCAGACACCACACAAATATTCATGTTTGTCACAAATATTTGTTGCTCGGGTGGAAATCGAACCCCCGACCTCATTGCTCTAGCCGGTAGTTTTACCAATGTGCCACGTAATAGAATCTACTTAAATATTTGTTATTTTTTTATAAAACTCCTCACACCTTCTTCTACCCAAAGGTGTGGGCCGCGCCTGATATGCTTCGACTCTCCGAATTTTAAGTCCCAAATAATATGAGGTTATATTTTGCAGTCTTAAATGCTAAAAATGTAGTTTTTTTTTTTACAATATGTAACAACGACACCTACATACTTTTCTGCACCACCCAAATATTGGCTGGCAGAGAATGCCTTTGGCATTAACTCCGCCTTTGTAAAATGTATATAAAGTTTAAATAATTCAATTTCAGAATACAAGCGAGCATTTTCTCTTCCGGTTGGTTGGTTTATGGTCATAATCATTTCCGGATTGAAATATTTGTCACCTGTGTGCCCTAACAATTTTGGAGTAGAATTTTGGACATTTGCAAAATAGGTACCAGTTAAAAATATTTATAATTATTATTAGTTTCAAATATCATCAGACCACTGAGACAACTAAAAGTAGAAGTCTCGAATTTGAATACTGGTTTATCTGAAACTTACAGTTTGAGATTTGACTCTTTTTTTATGGAATGGAAATAGAATGGAATAGATTGATGGAATTATGGAATAGGAGGGCAAACGAGCAGGCGTGTCACCTGATGGTAAGTGTGACCAGCGCCGCCCATGGACACCTACTACACATATCGTGTTACAGTTGCGTTGCCGACCTTTAAGGGAGTAGGATAGCAAAGGATAGGGAAGGAGGTGGGCCTCTGGGTACCTCTCTCACCGAACGAAACGCGGCATGAGCCACTCCACGTCGATCTTCTGAGAGCTCGTGATATTTCACCGGTCGAACCCGCCCATTCATGCAGCGAACTGCTTGGCTCTACCACTATTTTTTAAACCTTACCTTTAATTATATAGAAAGAAATAAATAGGTAAAATTATACAATTAGGTTTCGGTTAGTTTATCGAAATTTAATATTCAAATATTTAAAAATTTAATATTAAATATTTACGGCACAAATAACATTTATTGGCGAAATCCTTAATTTATCATAGTTTATGTAATCTGTTTATGTAATGTTTATTTAAGCTGTCTCGGTGGCGCAGTGGTCGAGCACACGGCTTCTGATCCAGTGGTCGAGTTCGATTCCTGACACTGGCTCACACCAATGACTTTTCGAAATTGTTTTCGGAAGTTATGTGTGATAAATATCGATGGCTGAAAACTTTGTGCCCGGTATGGCAATAGGTTTGCCACCTATTCCATTTGGGACGTAAACATAACGGCGAGACGAGGCATAACCACCTCTGCCTACACCTTCGGGTAACAAAAGGCGTGAAGTTATGTTATGTTATGTTTATGTAATCAGTACATCTTTTTGTGATCAATTTAATAGTTGAAGTTGTGTCAGTTCTTCTACTTTGTCTTCTGTCTTGGATTCTGTCTTCTGTTACAAGCAAGTGTACCGTACAGTACTGAGTATTTTACGGAATAGAACTATTGAGCAATATTGAAGCAAACCAAACAGAAGTTCAGGCATCTACCTAATCGCCTGCCACCTAGTCTGTCGCCTACACTTTCTTGAGTACTCTCCTATAAATAGCAAAGGCAATAAACCTTCAATAGGAATAGGGTTATTATAAAATATCCATATTTATACATATAATAATATCGTAGGAAAGTTGAAACTATACATTGTTTTTTTTTTAGAATAATGGGTATGTGCCCTACAATCGATACCGATTTTTAGAATTTTTGTATGTTTGTCTCTTTATCTGTTTATCTGTTAGTTTGTTACGGGTAAACTCTAAATGTACTGCATGCTTTAATGGCCAATTTTGTATAAATATAGTCAATAGGTCGGGTCAATACATAGGCTAAATATTATCTACTAATTGGGAGTGAGCAATGACACCTTATAATGGGTCAGGCATAGTACCGTAGCTTATCACGTAGGTGAAATTGCGGGGAACAGCTAGCAAATTGCTAAATTATTTATAACCAATTGTTTATAGTTTAATGTTTCATCATTATTAGTTTCTGGTTATTCTTCGCGGCAATAATTCTTTCATAATATTAATCTTTTTTTTTTAAATTTAAGTTTGACCAAGCAAGTAGATTGGCCCGTTGACGTAAGTTCTAATTTCCTTACAGCTAAAGGTACATACTCTATAATAGATCTTTCTTAGTTTTTGTAATGAATTATTCTTGTTATAGCATTTTATTCTAGGCTTCATATAATTTTAGAAATACATACACAATTTCAAGCCCAGTCCCTTGTGATGTGGATAAATATAGCAAGCTCTTGTTTTTCATGATATTACGTTTATAAATCTCCCAACAACACGATCAATTTGGTTTTAGATACATAAATAGTATTTTTATATTACATAACTTCACACCTTTGTTACTCGAAGGTGTAGGCAGTAGCTGTTAAGCCTCGTCTCGCCGTTATGTTTACGTCCCAAATGGAATAGGTGCCGAACCTATTACCATACCGGACACAAAGTTTTCCCTCATAGATATTTATGACACTTAACTTCCGAAAACAATTCCGAAAAGTCATTGGTGTGAGCCAGGACTTGAACCCAAGATTTCTTGATTCAGAAGAGGGGGCTCTGGATCACCGAGGCAATACTCGTCTATAAATTATTATTTCAGATCTCATAACCGGTGAGTAAATCAAGCCTAATGATATCGAACATTAGACCCAGTGGACGTAATTTTTCAATTTTTGTTAAATTTTTTGCGACAGGAGTACTGTCACGCACAAAAATGAGGTACATTAGACGAGATTATTTTAAAGAAAACGCAACAAAACAAAATTAACAGCGAAAATATCTGGAGATAGAGCCAAGCAGCTCGCTGCATGAACGGGCCGGCTCGATCGGTGAAATACCACGACTTCTCAGAAGACCGACGTAAACTGGCTCATGCCGCATTTCGTCCGGTGAGAGAGGTACCCGGAGGCCCACCCCCCTTCCCCATCCTTTCCTATCCCCTATCCCTTAAAGGTCGGCAACGCAACAGTAGCACTATATGCAGTGCTGGTGTCCATAGGCGGCATTAGTTGCTTACCATCAGGTGACACGCCTACTCGTTTGCCCTCCTATCCCATAAAAAAAACTGGAGATTAAAATCCAGATTTTCTTATTTGTTCATTAGTAGTGAAGGCAAAAATAATAGTATTAATATATATATATATAAGGGCAATGCGTTCAAAGAAACTCATCAAAATTTATAACATTGAACTTAAAATTTTAAATATTCAAAATGTGATAATTACAACAAACTCGTCACCAGGAGAAACAAAAACCATTTGCTTGGTTGCTCATCCTCGGCGAGCCTCGGTGAAGCTCCCCCGGGCGGGGCGGCTCCGACCACGCGCTGTAAAGAGGCGCGCGGCCGGCGGCGCCCCCGACGACCCTTCCTGGCCGCACCAGGGGGTCATCCATCCCGGGCGGCGACCCGGGCGCACCCGCGGGGTGTGCGCCCTCGCGGCCCGTCGACGGCGGCGATCACTGAGCTCGCCGCCGCCGCCTTCGAGCGGGATCGGCTCTCTCCCGACCCCGCTCGGCGGCCTCCTTCTGGAGCATCACAGCTTCGCAGAAGGATACCACAGCCCTCCACTCCTCCTCGCCCGCCAGCATTGCCGCGACCAACGCCGGCGGGGACAAGTCTCGCCCGATCCCGTCGACCAGGACTCGTCGCTCGTCCGCCCAGGCCGGGCAGACCTCCAGCGTGTGCTGGCCCGAGTCCAGGTCGGATGCGCAATGGTGGCATCTCGCTGTCTCTTCACGTTTTATTCGACTCAGATACTCACCGAAGCACCCGTGCCCGGTGAGTATCTGAGTCAACCTGTAGGTGACAGTGCCCCATTTACGGAGCACCCAGGCCTCGAGGTGGGGCAGGACGGCTCCGACGGCGCGTGAACGCGCACCGCCCTAGAGGACTAGCGCGTCGCGCCAGTCCCCCAGGACCCGCCGGATGGCCTCCCGCCTCCATACTTCGTGACCCCGCGCGTCCGGGCCCCCACCCCCCCCCCGGGCCGATATCGTACGGTAGCCCCGTACGATCCGTATGGCCATGATCCGCTCCAGGCTCCTCAGCAGAGCCCTGGAGCGGGAGGCCCCCGCGAGGTCTCGCGACCAAACGGGGGCCCCGTACAGGGCCACGGACCGCACGACGCCACCGTAGAGGCGGCGAACTCCCTCTCCCGGTCCCCTGAGGTTGGGCAGCAAGCGGTGCAACGCGCCTGCCACCCGTCGCGCTCGGGGGACCATCCTCACGAAGTGCTCCTCGAAGGTCCAGCGGCTGTCCAGGGTGAGGTACTGTACATGAAGTACCTCGGGTACTTCATGTACTGCCCCACCGGGACAGCCGTGTCACCCACCCGGATCCGCGAGGCCGGAGGCTCCCGGCCCCGAGTGAGCCGGTGGATCCACAGCGCCTCACTCTTGTGAGGCGCTACCTCCAGGCGAAAGATATTATCAACCTAAAGTTTTGTATACTCGAAATACAAACTACACAACACTTTTATCATCTAAAACTAACTATATCATCAACAAAAAACACAGAAATATTCCAAAGTACAAAATAATTTTCACATTTTAATTTACTTGGAAAATGGACGACATAAACATACAAAATGGTGTCAACTCCAATTAAAGCTGTAAAACACAGTACTATAACTAATAACGAATTCGTGTTGAAGCCTTAATATAGGCTTTCTAATATATGAGTACGGATAGTTCCATAACGTGAACACGTAATTATGACATAGCGAAGCATGTATTTTTGTTACGTTAAAGTTGATTGTGAACGAAAGTAATATACGAAATTTTAGGTTAATATGAAATTAAAAATGATTATGAATTATCGTATAAGAATAATTTTACTACAATTTGCCAGCACCTATATTCATTCTGATGAAATTCAATCTCGCAGGAGACGTATAATTTTTTTTTACGATAAGTCACAGGTTCGATCGCATAAGGCGTGTTTATTAAAAGTTTTTCAGCCGTATTTGTGTTCATATTTCTCTCTCTTTTGTACTACGAAAAGGTTTTGAATTTGGAAAATAGTAATAAATACAAGCTATAGCAAACCGCGTGAAAATTTCAGGAACATGAGACTTAAAGCTCTTTATGTTTTATAAATAGATTACAAAGGTCGATCAAATCTTCTTACAATTAAAGCGGTTGGGTTATACTTCAGGCAAAGGTTTAGCATTGCCATTCAGTCTGACAATGCTGCCTATCTTATGGACAAAGGACAAACCTTCATTAATTGCCCAGATGCTACTTAAACTAGTAGCTAAATCTGTTACATACTTCTGATTTTTGCTTCTATCCACACAGTATCTGGAATTACGTATCATATATACTCGTATATATATAAAAATATTTGTGACAAACATGAATGTTTGTTTGGCGTTTGTGTGATTTTCTATGTATTTTATGTACATATTTACAAATAAAAAGTATAAATGTAATGTTATCCGTTATCTAGTATCCATAGCACAAGCATTTAGTAGCTTGGTTTGGAACTAGAGGGCGCTGTATGATTTGTGTCCAAGATATTATTATCATTTCTAATTTATCAAAAACATCATTTTTTTCTCAACTACAATACTTTAAGTAACAAATAAGGCTTTTAGGTCATTAATTTTAAAGGAGAATATCCGTTGAATTGGGAGATTTTATCAACGATTTTACCCATTCAATTGGTAAGGTAATAAACCTGCACAAATAATTATCTTTTGATATCACCAACAGAAATGTTTATGCTTACTTTGGCGAAAGTTAAATTCCCATCATTAAATTAAATCTTGCCTAAATATTATCACAATATTTTGTATTCCTTTTGCAAAAGTTCTGCTAAAATTTGATCCTTGAAATATGAATATCATAAGATTTTTGGAATGAATATTTTTAATTATTATAATAAGTTCTTTTAAATAACTTCACGTTTTTAATACCTGAATACCTAAGCTAAGTTTTCTCCTATCACATACATTTACAACACAAATAGAATAGGTGGCGGAACCTGTTGCCACAACATCGGGCAGAATGTTTTCAGTCATCAATATGTGTCATATCAAATAATGCAAGGAATTTATTATTCTCTACGAAATAGATGGTGAGTGTTTTGTTAAACATCATACAATATATTATGTTCAAATAATAATAGCTCTGAACATCATTTTTGAAAAGTATTGTGGTCTGCTATGATTTCAACCTTTATATGCTAAAATACTAACCTATTAACACATTATAATAATTATAAAATTGATATCGAACATTCTCTCTCTAAACAATTGTGTAGCGTTTTATTAGATATGTATATTTGAAGAAGAAACTGACATTGAAATAATTTCAGAATTTTACAAAAATAAAAAACTATGTAAGGTACATCCACAAATACTGTAGCCACTCCACAGACATTCAAACATTAATTAAAATGACAATTTTTTACTATCAAAAAAGTAAAAAAAAAGCGTCACCCGATTTCAATAATCGCCAGTACAACGATTACTGATTGCGCTTAATTTTAATATACAAACATAATACAATGAAACTACCAGTAAATATCAGGGCACAGGAGCTGTGCACAGCGGGTTTCTATGCAAATTTCATTTGGCGGTAATCCACTCAGCGAGATTGGTCCTGATTGATAGGCGCAAATTGGAAATAGGCGAACATTCGGCCGGCGGGCGCGACAAACCGTGTGCGTGCCATAAAACCGCATCAACACCGCTATTAAGTTTCGTACTTTCCCTGATTTAGCTTTCATTTTTTTTAGCAAGTCTTTTAAAGTATAGGCAGTGACAATAATGCCTCGAGTTGCCGATTTTTTCAATGTAGAACTTATTGTTATAAATTGGGCACTATGTTGTCACTAATCTATATTTATAAAGCATAACATCCAAAAATAATTTAAGTAAATCAATGGTGTGAGCCATTTTGATTTGATCCTACGAGTTCTTGATTCAGACGCACAGTGTTCGACGTCTAGACCACCAAAAAGAAAAAAGACGAGAAATGCAAATGTCTCGTCTTGATGCTGTTGCTCAATGTTGATTGAAACATTATAAGGACATTTAAGAAAATGTGCAAAAATGGCAGCGTGAAAATAGAAACAGACAAAAATTATTTCAATGCCCGAAGGCGAATACAGTGGCAATTACGCTTCGACACGCTAAATTTGTTCGGGACACGATTTGACAGTCGTCGCTATCACACATAATTTCCGAAAATTCATCAGAATATACGGGGATTCGGAACTTCCAGAATTTATATCACAGCTAAAAATAAATTTGATATTAACTAATATTATATGTCCCGGTATTTTGTTTCCATAGAGTTCATTCAAGATCGAAGTATTCGCATACCTATGCGTAAGGGAGAGAGTTTATTATTAAATTACCTACCTAGAATGTTTACAATATTAAGTTAAAACGCAATTCCCAATCTTAATTAAAATGTCCTTTAACAACGCTGTTACGGTATAGTTTTTATGTTGGTAATAACATTTTGCGTAAATACTCACTTCTTCTTTTTAACCGACTTCGAAAAAAGGAGGAGGTGCTCAATTCGTCTGTACATATAATATTTTTTTTTATGTGTGTTCACCGATATTTTCGTCAATTAAGGACCGATTTCAAATTTTTTTTTCTTATGGTGGAGATGGTCTCATTTTTACCAGGTCAGGATCTGATGATGGGAATCAGGAGAAATTGAAGGCATCCACCAAAAGTTGTATGCGAGTATGGTGTTTTTAATACGTAATAGTGATGTCTTACGGATATTCTTTATAGTGCCAACATTTGATGCTGCTGTGCTGATGAAGAAGCCGCAAAACTCCTCAACGGTTAGGAGTTTGAAGACAGCACTGCAATTGGTCGATAGATACTACTTAGTAGTATGTAGGGCTAGCGTGTTGCTTGTGAAGTATGTTGAAATATACACCTGATGCTGCTATGCTGATGAAGTAGCCACAGAACTCCTTAACGGTTTGGAGTTGGGAGACAGTACTGCAGTTAGTCGATGGAAACTGTTAAGTAGTATATATGTCTAACGTGTTGCTTGGGAGGTAAATGCTTGAATCAACGTCTGATATTGCTGTGCTGATGATGAGGCTACAGAACTCTTATACGATTAGGAGTAAGGATACAATTCTGTGAAAATGTTTTTTTTTCTGCAATAGTTTCCAGACTGCGATTGGACTTCAGTCGGTGCCAGCCTAGGTAACGTACTCTATTGTGTTGTACCGACTTCAATAATGAGTTACATTTGTAAATTTTATAATAGTTAAAGATGACTTTATTTAAGTATTACGTTTTGTATATTGTATTAAGTATACAGATGAGTAAGTTACGTTATTTATCGTTTTTTAGTTATAGGTGTTTTCTTAAACTTATAGATTGTGTGGTTTACGTTTCTAGAAGTCGGTTTAACTTTTTTTTTAAGTATTTTTTTTCTCATTCTGAGTCCCCGGTCATTTCGCCTTGATCACAATGTATCTGTCACATATAGTTTTTAAATACAACAATGTTTTTAATTTATAAAAACTACGTATGGCTTGCTTCAACAATTTTATTAAATCTGATTTTTTTCCAAACCAAACGTTAATTTAAAATTAAATTTAATAACTCTGAAAACATCTTTTCATTAATGTTATTAGCTATTTCAACAGACTTTTATCTATTCTGTCAAAAAATAATAAACAAATACGTAAATAACTTCATGCCAAGTCCCTTGCGGAGTAGGCAAAGAGAACAGTAATCCATAAAGTTCAATTCTTACACACCTTACATTTCGGCTGTAATAACTGTTGTCTTACCCCCCGTTTATTTTAATAATAATAATTACATCATATATTAATAAAATAAATATAACATATAAAACTTATTATGATGTAAAATACATGTAATAAAGTTACATGATTTCATAAAAAGTAACACTATTTTTATTGAATAGATCTATTACCATATCAATTGATTCCTATAATAAATATCTCCAACAAAATAGTCAAACAGCATTGAATACAATATATTACAATATAAATATCTGAGCAACTCAGCAACTCAGCATATTGGACCTGTAATAATACCCAAATCGAACGTTCAGTTCCACATGGCTGGTTCCGTACACGTTTGACACCTGTACCCTGTCACAATCGAATTGGGGAAGACGTATGTACGTGCTCGTAGGCTATGCATGTTCGGACATGATCTGATGGGAGAAAATTATGGAGTATTATTTAAAAAAAAATATGAGGAAAATTATGTAGTTGACGTTTGTATTTAGTGTTATAATTTCATAATTATTTTGTAAAAACAGGGTTACTTATAAGTACACCAAATTGGTGAAAAGTTTGAATTCACTTTTAGTTAAATTCTTAAAAATAAAAAATTAAGATTGTTTTAATTTCAATTTTTTTTTGGGATATATTTTAATTTTATATTGCGTTGTTTCAAATAATTTGAATCTAGTTTTTTTTCTACCTTTTTAACTGTATTAGGTTTTATTTTTATTAACAGCTCCACGCCTTTTCTCTATCCTATCCATTATTTAAAAAGAAAAGTTGTATTTTTTTCAATTTTCTGCCTGCACCTTCGGGTAGAAAACGCGTGAAAATATGTTAAGTGATATTTTATGTTATAACTTTGGCAATATATAGTAAATATCTGCAAATTCCATACTTACGAAATGACATTTTATTTAGGATAAAAATATAATTATCACCTTTTCAATAACTAATTATAATTGCAGAAATATCGATATCACAAAACTTTTATTCTTTGATAAAAATATTACTCATTAAAACTTCTGCGTACACAAAACTCACACTGAACCCCCGGCGGAGGTATCACATGAACGGAATTGGAATAGATCGGAAAGCAATTTCCTATCTTATTACAAGCCTTAATTTGTTTTGCACCTCAGTTAACATCAAAACTTATAATCAGAGGGTAATTATTAGTATAATCACAAAACGAATTTTCCAAAACTTGATCCTTATATATATTTCAAAGCTATAATGTTTTGTAAATCTTTCTATTCTTAATAAAACGATTGAAGTATCATACCACGGACCGCCATGAATGGGCTCTTTGATAATTTTCATGTCAAAAGGGGAATTACCTACTATATTTTGTTATTGAATTCTATGTTATTATTTAAGATAATATCGACGAAAATTTTCTAATAAAATGTCCATTTAAGCGATAACTAAGATGAGGATTTATTAAATATTTTCATTATCTCCTAAAATATGGTAAAACGGACATAATTTATAATAATTATATTACTTTGTATGGTTAAATTAAATGTTTCATAATAAATATTGTATGGTAATAAAGGCCTTTTAAATAGGCCTTAAATTTGTAATTGGTGAAAGTATAAAAAAAACATTTGAGAAGGCTTGATATGGATGATACTTTAATATAAAGCTAGGGTACGAGATGGAAATGAGAAGAGCTGTTATTACACAAAGCGCGGCATGAGCCACAACACGTTGATATTCGGAGAAGATGTGGTATTTCACTGGTCGAACGGGTATGTCATGCAGCAAAACATGTACGGCTATAGCTGTAAAATTTTCGTCAAACATGATTCATTGATTCAAAATCCCTGCATAACAAAGTGTTCGTGCACAAATCATTATGCCATTATTGGTATAATCTATTTATTCCCCTTGTAAAGCGTAAGAACCAAATCTTTCTTGTGAAAACTTTATCATGTTAGACGGGTAAAGAGAGAAAAAAATATTTCATTCCCAAGGTATTACGTAGACGCCCCGGCATCCAACTTTTCTTGAATTTTCCAAAACTTGTAAGACAAACGTTGCTCTGCTTTAACATCCGCACAATTACCTGCTACAAGTTGGCTAATGCAAATTTCACAGAGATTCTTTTTTATAAAAAATATTTTATTTTCGCCTCCCCTCTGTTCTGAACTTCCTTATAAATAACATAATTACGGCCAATCCATCAAGATGTCATTCTACACAGAAGTCATTTTCATTCAATCCAAACCTTTGATCGTACTTTTTTCTTTTTCATTTTCTACAAATGATAAATAAATCTCCAACTTGTTCGCTCATTTGTATCTGTGGCAGTAATATTTCTTCAGAGTTATAGTAGAAATACAAAGTCTATAGTTTCATAAATTGCCAATTTTATATAACGTAATAATTTCCTCAGCTACCGCCGCAAATAATTGACGAATTTTACCATCAATTATTTGAAATAAAAATTTTGAATGGTTTAAAATAAAATTTTACCTATGGTTTAAAAAAAAGTTGTGGATATATTTTTAATAAATACTATGGATATCACATATTAATTAATATTGTTATTTAATTTAGAACGTGTTCTGAAGGAAGGCGATGTCAGGAGCCTCAAAATACGACGCGGGTGTATGAAACGAGTTATGAAAGTCATGTATGTCAATTGATGATATGTACATCTGTATGTACGCACTTATTTTTACGGGTACTATAACGTATCAAATTGCACGGAATCTAATATTTCATTCAGCTATAAAAAGAAACGCTGACTAAACCTATATATGTTAAAAACGTGAAGAGATAATAAAAGTGCTGTTAAAATAATTTATTCTAGATATAACCATCTTTTTATTTATTGTTAAAATTCAAGGAACAATTCTGTGTAAACAACACAACAAGTACCTAAATAGAGCCAGTGACGCATATCTTAAAGATGTTCCGGCAAAAGAAACATTTTTGCATAAATATGTTTGGCGTTTGGGTCAGTATGCTTAGGCACGATCACGAACAATTTCAGAGAACCAGTTCTTAAAGAGTATTTCACTTGAGTTCGATAAGCCACCAACAGATTCAAATAGACATTTCAACAATAGAATCATTTTTGATCCCGGTTTTTTTTTCTTATCTTTTTTTCTTGTCGAGAACCCCGGTAAAAATTTCATATTTCTTGTTCTTAAATAATGTGGCTCCTCAGATAAGATTATGGTTTTTATTTGATTCAATCACGAAGCTTGTGGAGGGTTGTAAGGGGTTCCGAACTAACAACTGTTCTTAATCCACTCTATCTGAGTTCGAATGCCGCCCAAACGGATTGGATTACCTTTACGTACTTTTGTCGGACTTTTTCTGTACAGTATTGGATATAAGTCCTCAAGATTTGATACCCGGTTTGTTTTTACTTTTACATTCTTTTCTTTTTTTTCAGCTCCATATTTTTGGGTATCGTATTATCACTTATTTGGAACTCAAATATGAGATGATTGATGTGTCTCTGACCTCCTAGCTACTATATGAAAATCGCTGATTCGATTCCTTTTCACTCATACATTAAATATATGAATACGGATATTTATACAATAACAACTAACAATAAATACAATAACAACAATAAGGTTGTCCAGTGGTCAAGCACCCCGCTTCTGAATCAAGAAATCCCGAGTTCGAATCCTGACTTCACGCCAATAACATTTCAATTTTTTATTTCAGAAGTTATTTGTGTTAAATATCAATGACTAAAAAGTTTATGCACGGTATAGCAATAGGTTTACCTATTATATTTGGGACGTAAACATAACGGCGAGAGCAAGCTTACCAGCCACTGCCTTCGAGTAGAAAAGGCGTGACATTATGATATGTTATAACTGTTATTGATACAAGAGAAAAGCATGCCACATGTTTCATTGAGGAAAATATTTTCAGGCAGTAATTCGAAGAAACTTACATAAAAACTAATACAGTTTTTATCGATATTCATAACACATTACAAAATTTTTTTTTTTTTCTACAGCCTGTTAAATTTTGTCTACTACATAAAGTTACTGAAATTTATCTTCACTCTATACTTTTGAATGCAAATGTCGAACCGATTTTTTTAATATCAAAACTGTATTTATTAATACTAAATAAATGTATAATTTATATTTATTTCCAACGCTAACTATTTAAGTGAACCTGTAAAACAATACAAAATATGTTAAAAACTACGGTGTAAATGAAACTTTTAAAACAAGCAAAGTAAAGGCAGCTGGCGACAAATTTTCAAGATCACGTGACCATATCGTATCCAAAGAACAAAAGGGTTTTAAAGAGAACAGTTTACTTGCAGCAAAGCGGATATTGTGAGCAGGCATCCAGTATCCTTTATGCCTTTTATAAGACTCGACGTCAGAAACATTTAACACTGACTGCAGACAGTAATATCGAGTCTTGGACAGATAAAATCTTGTGAGTTTTAAAGTAGTTTCCTCTCTTTATTTGTGATTGTAAATGGACAATCGCACGGAAGGTATAGGTGGAGCAACCGGATTAAGTTCCGAAACTTTCGTATCTAAATTTGTCCGTAATGAAGATAGAGTCAAAATAACTTGGGTAATATTAAGCAAAGTTTATTACGGCAAAGTTTCATGTTATAACAAATACTTTGGCGATATTGAAATTTAACAATTCGTTATTGAATTTGGCTCGTGTTTATTGCAATCTCTTTATCAGCTATTTATCATAAATTTTTCAATGTAACTAACGTTTACTAATATTACTAGTATCAGTGTTTATGAAACTTTATCTACAAAGATTTCGTTTGATTTATGTAGTCTCGGTGGTCCAACGGTCGAGCACACGGTTTCTGAATCCATAGGTCGTGGGTTCGAATCCTGACACACACCAAAGACTTTTAGAAATTAAATAATTTCGAAAGTTATGTGTGATAAATATTGATGACTAAAACCTTTGTGGCCGGTATGGCAATAGGTTCGTCACCTATTCCATTTGGGACGTAAACATAACGGCGAGTCGAGGCTTAACAGCTACTGCCTACACTTTCAGGTAGAAAAAGGCGTGATGTTATGTTATGTTTATCGTTTGATAAATGCGTGTAGTTTTCGTTTGATATTTCCAAAATATTAGTCAATATAGATTCGACGCTCCTTAAATACTAGTATTATTACTTGCAAACCTAATACCAACTTCAGTATCCCAAAGGTGTAAACTGAAAGCCGAATAAATGGGTAAAACAGACTAATATAACCTATAAATTCAATTAATAAAGTAACAATGCCAGTGAGGTCCCCGAAGAACAGGAAACTGCAGAACGACACCTTCCGTATATTGTCTAGTGAATTGGATAAAATATACATATTCTGTTGAAACTTTGACAATGGTGGAACCACACAGTTCGCTGCATGAACGGGCTCGACTGTTAAAAAACGCGATTTCTCAGAATATTGACGTAAAGTGCATCATGCTGCGAGTTGTTCTGTAAGTGAGGTACCTATCCGGAGACCCTTTCCCATCCCCGTTCCGATCCCATCGTAATAGGCTGCAAGGAAACTGTGAACCTCTCGGTGTTATAAATAGGCCACTCTAGTTGCTTACCATCGGCTAACCTACATAATCGTTTTCTCTATATGATGAAAAAATTACAACAAATTTTAATTTGTATGTTGTATGTGTTTTTTTTTGTATTTTCAGTAACTTTGAAATAACAAAGCAAATGTATAAATCCTCCTCTAACAAAAATCAAAGTCACCACGTATAAGGTATGTATCTGATGCACTTTTCTATTCACCATTCTTATGCAACATTTTTATATTTACTCGCTTGTGCAACTATTCAAATAGATCAGTTTGACTCCTGTTTTTCCGTCAGTTCGCTTGCACCTGATATGCCGTCTTATGTCTTACTCGGATTCGAAATT
Source organism: Euproctis similis (assembly GCA_905147225.2). Classification (NCBI taxonomy): domain Eukaryota; kingdom Metazoa; phylum Arthropoda; class Insecta; order Lepidoptera; family Erebidae; genus Euproctis; species Euproctis similis. Next base: position 7,997,992 of record LR990114.1, read on the forward strand.
GCGGCTTGTGTATCTTTATTTACATGCATGGATACAATGCTAACAAAAAGTGATATTTATTTTATTTTCTGTAGTTTTATCCAATTCTGGAATATCTACATTTTGAGCTAGAAAGAGATTTAGAGTTACGTAGTTTGCTGCAAGAATGGCTCGACTGGTGAAATACATCTCTCAGAGTATCAATGTAAAGTGACACGTTCCAAAGAACTGCCAACCCCTCCCATTTTCTTCCCATCTCACTCCCTATCAATTATCACTAGTCACTAGTCACTTACCACCGGGAGACCCATTTGCTCATTTGAACCCTATCCCATAAAATAAATTTTATTTACTACTTTTAAATTAACAATATTCAAAACTACCTTACATTTACAATATATATATATATATATATTTATATATAGTAACTGTAAAAACAACCCCTTGACTTGTTTCACACACACGCCAAGCAGATATACAGTGTATCGAGTCGTCTCGAGTTCGCAAAATTCCTTCAGCGTAAAGCATGTCGCACCTAACTTAATTAAATTCTATTATACTACGAGCGAAGATAAATAACTGCCGCCAGTTAGGCTTCTCTTTCTCCCTCCCACCACCGAACAAGTTGGAGAGTTGAAATTTTAGAAAGAATGAAGTAATTTCTTTTGTTGAAGACGCCAGTTCAACGTGAAATGGTACTGTAATTGTTGCACGCTCGTAAGATGTCAGAACATTTATTATGGTCGGTGTTAATAATATTTGTATTTTCATTAAAGAAATATTCCAATTACATATAAACAAGATTATGACAAGATAAATTAAAAAAGTAGCTTATCGTGAGATCGATATCCTTGTTATTAAACACTCTTACTTCAGTTTGATCTGCATATTATTATTTAGTTTGATTATATATTTATGATGTTAATGCTTATTGGTAACGCAATCAGAAGACCGTTCTTGGTTTTCAATTCAATTTCAAGCATTCAATTTTTAATTAATTTACAAGAGAAGATTCCATGACCACAGAGTTTCAACTGTAAGAGACTGCAAGTGTTTTTTTTTTTAATATTTGATGATGATTGATGATTTTTTTTATAGCAAATATGAAAAAAACGGTCTTTTTCTGTTTAATAAATTGGCTCTAGTAATTTTGATTCTAGATTTTGCTTAATTTCTACCCAAGCAAGATACTAGTATTTTTTGGATTAAAGTTTTAAAAAATTGGAATCAAAGTTGGGTAAAAATGTGCATGTGGGTATTATTTTTTGGGCAAACCGAGAGAGGTTTTTAAAAATATAAAAGAAATAAGTCACAAATAGTTTTATAAACAGACATCGCATGCGTTTAGATGGAACTTGACGATTATTATTATTAACAGAAGGCACAAAAACCAACAAAACTAAAACATTACATTCTATATCATCTGATGAGAGAACTCACGAAAACTACTCTCAACAAAATTTATCCCACTTTAATCACGACATAATCTAATTTCCGGCTACAAAGTTTCAACAGGAAATGAAAACTATTATGTTTTACTTCGCGGTATACCAGCTGGTACTTTACACTTTGAACTATGTAAGTACTTAAGGCTTTGTATTTACAACTAAATGAGGGAAAGCATTCCCGCATTGGAAACCCCCAAGAAGGGGTTTTTAAATAATAACATATTGAAAGAATAATAACATTTTTCTGCCCTTATCCCACTTTAAGTAGAGTCGGCACTACATGTCATCCTTTCGAACTATCCATGTTGTCAAAAGATTTGGCTCTGGTTTTACGACGGGCCGTCTGCCTGACGTCAACCCTTCTTCGGAATGTTTTCGTTGGTGGAATAGGAAAGCGGTTGGAAGAAGGATGGGAGTGTGAAGGGGAGAGGGAAAGGATTTGGGACTTCAAACATCTCGCTCTCTCGACCGGTGAAATACCACGATCCTTCAGAAGATTGACGTAAAGTAAACCATGCCGCGTTTCGTTCGGTGAGAGAGGTACCCAGAGGCCCACTCCCCGTCCCCGTCCCCATCCTTTCCTATCCTACTCCCTTAAAGGTCAGCAACGTAACTGTAACACTATATGTGTTTCAGGTGTCCATGCGCGGGTCTGGTCGCTTACCATCAGGTGTCGGCCCTCCTCGTTTACCCTCCTGTCGCATAAAAAACTGCGAAATGATTTGTAAAAAATTTCAAAATCCTCGGCTCCTCAGAATTCTTTTCGGAAGTTATGTGCAGTAAATAATAACTACCGACAGCTTATTGTCTGGTATACGGCAATAGGTACGCCAGGTACGTAGAAAAAGGCATAAAGTTACGTTAAAAATTTCACTTCTATATTTTTAGTATCTATAATTTCTTAAATTATTTCCTTATTTAAAGTAGAATTCGTTTGCAGAACTGTTTTCCACGTACGATGATTACAAATCTTTATTGTAACAATTTTAATGAGAATGCAAGTCAACTATTGTAGGTGCGACATGAATGTTACATCCGTACGAACTAACACGATTAGTTACACCCATACCCCCTTAGTGTTCACTCATTTATTCCCCCCCAAAACACTCCGGACATGAAACCCTGCTAATAAGGAACACTGCACTAGTAATTTCTCATTTTGATTCTATTTAAAAGCGGAGGTGTTGTTGTCACGTAGAATTTTTGTGATGTCAGCTCCGTTGCAGAATGTTTTTAATTACATATGTTGTATTTAAGTAAAACAAGAATGTAAAATTGGAACTCTACGCTTTTTATAATTCAACTCACCCCCTTGTTCACTACATCATCCAATATATTTCTCAAAGATAACTCTCAATTTATGTATGCAACTGATAATATTTTGTAAGCACGCTGAAAAAATAGGAAAAAACAAATAACTTGACAATTGTGTGCCATAAATACTGGCAACGATTAATGTAGATACAAGTTGTAATAATCTACCCTCATTTATAGATTCAAACAAATAAAATTGTTTACAACCCAAAACTCATTAAAAATATTTCAAAAGCAATGAAACACGCTTAAAAATATAGGAGTACAACAAATAAAGCATCCACTTATTACGGTGGCAAGCGTGGTCTCCTACTCAAGTTTTATCAGCTGTGAATTTCTCTCATAAATATTCGATTGGGAGCCGTGCCTCGGGCCCGGCGCGTCCCCTTTTGTAATATTGAGATTCATAATTTGACCGGCAACTAACTTAGCAATCCACTGAATTCACTGAAACACTAATAAGCCAATATAAACAAAACCGAGTGTTGTTTGATCCGTTTTCTAGATTTTAATTTTGATTCTGTTGAATTGATAAATAACAGAGCAAAAGCTCACACACTTTTAATTCCCAAAGACAAGTTCGCTCTAATAAACTTAGTTATTTTAAAATCTAAAATTACAGATGTAGGAAACGTGGTTACGATACTCAAGTCTTCTTTGAGCCGAAAAAGTTAAAATTTACTAACGAGATTTTTTACTAACTTCACTAAAACAGTGAGTATCTCATAGTAACCGTGATATTAGATCATAGAGTATTATTAAATTTCTTTTCTATATCTACGGTAAATTTTACCCCGAACGGAAAGTCAACTGCTTAGCGAAGATCTTACACCTCTAGCGGGTGCTGTTTTAGATTTAGTTTCAGTAAATCTCCACAAGAAAGCATATAATACAATAGGCCCGCTATTTCGACATGTTTAATTAGCTAAATTTCTCACTTGAAGATCTCACCCAACTTAAGTTTTGTAGCTGCCAACTTAGTCAGAAATAAGGATGCACTACTAAAAATGAGACGGACTAGCGTAACAAGCAGAAGAACCCTTAAGGCATATAATATAAAAAAAAATCTATGGATTAAAAAAACGGAGGAATAGCCTCATAATCGACATGGTGGGATACTATGACTGCGAAGCAATAGTCACGAATTGTCGCACATAAGTTAACTAAAAAAACAGATTTTTTTTTATGGGATAGGAGGGCAAACGAGCAGGCGTGTCACCTGATGGTAAGCAACCAACGCCGCCCATGGACACCAGCAACATATACAGTGTTACTGTTGCGTTGCCGACCTTTAAGAGATAGGGGAAAGGAAAGGATTGGGAAGGGGGTGGGCCTCCGGGTACCTCTCTCACCGAACGAAACGCGGCATGAGCCACTTTACGTCGGTCTTCTGAGAGGCCGTGGTATTTCACCGGTCGAGCAGGCCCATTCATGCAGCGAACTGCTTGGCTCTACCACTGTTAAGATATGAGTAAGTCACTTTTACAACTATAAAAAATGATCTGAAATAAATGTGTGATATTTAAATTGCTTTTTCTATAGACGTTGCAAATATATGAAGTAACAAGTGACTGTAATTATACAGAATTATTCCAGGAAAATCAAATAGGAACGATGTGAAAAAGTAATGTGAGACGCGGTGACCAGAAATGTTTTTTTTTGCCTTAAAACCTTTGCTGTTTGCTATTTTCCAACATTGCTTTCGAATATGACTCTTTATTATTAAAAGCTTTTATTTTTAGCTTGCACTGTATGTATGTATGTATGTATGTATGTATGTAAGTATGTATGTTCGGTGGAATCTTGCAACTCAATTTTGAAGTAGATATCTTCAACCGATTGAGCTGAAATTTTGTATACACGTTTACTTTGGATGACAATGCATGATATGATGTGTGACATTATTCTATATCCAATATGGCGGACCACCCAAGATGGAGGAATGGATATTTTGAATGCATTTCTGCAATATGGGTATCAAATGAAAGGGCTTATTGAGTGTAACTCAAAAAATAATATGACGTCATTCTAAATCCAATATGGTGGAATATCCAAGATGGAGGAAAACATAGTTTAAGCTTGTGTATAATATGGATATCAAATGAAAGGGCTCATTGAGAGTAACTGGAAAAATAATGTGACGTCATTTTAAATCCAATATGGCGGATCATCCAAGATAGAGGAACTGTTTTTTTAATGCATTTCTACAATATGGGTATCAAATGAAAGGGCTTGTTAATAGTAACTCGGAAAAAAATATGACGTCATTCCAAATCCAATATAACGGATCATCCAAGACAGAGGAACAGTTTTTTTAATGCATTTCTACAATATGGGTATCAAATGAAAGGGCTTGTTGAGAATAACTCGAACAATAATGTGACGTCATTCTAAATACAATACGGTGGACCATCCAAGATGACGGCATACATATTTTTGATGCATTTCTACAATATGGCTATGAATTAAAAATCATCATTGCGATTAAATGGAAAAGAAAGCTCTAAGCTGAAATTGAATAAGATGATCGCCTTATTGAAGAGCTGGACTATTTGAAATTAAGCGGTAAACTAACTTGCAATAATGATGCGTTGAATGAAATGACACTAACCTAGCCAGCTATAACTAAAAAAAAAAAAATAAATTAAAAGCAAAAATCCTTTTTAAAGAAGCTTTTATTTAAGCGCTCTAAAAATAAGAAAATAATATTTCCTTAAAAATTTCAAGTATCAACTTAGAGCCTCAGTATGTACAATTTATATAATAATAAAAGCTTGTCGCGAGGTTTGGGAGTCAAACCTCGCGACAGTAGGTAATTATATTGCAATAGATAATATAGTAAAGTTAGTAGATTAATTTACATGAGTGTTTTGCCCATTTCTTCTCATTTCATTCTCCTTACACTCAGAATCGTCCGTGCGTTTTTGTTCCAATGAGGCAATTTTCTCAAGCGCTCGTGTTTTAATATGTTATGCTTTAAATATAGTAATAAGTTAAATATCTATATTTACGGACTATATTTAACTGTGTGTGAAGACCCAAGAAAATAAAGCTATTTTGATTTGATTTGACATTATAAAATTAGTACAGTTTATTTACAACTCGCGCGACAAGCTTTTATTATTATATAAATTGTACATACTGAGGCTCTAAGTTGATACTTGAAATTTTTAAGGAAATATTATTTTTCTTTACGTTGCTTAGTAGAAATAGAAGTTGGTTTTTCATTTCTTTATAACCATTTTATTAATTAACTTTGAGAAACTACTGTGAAATTTAATTTTTCTGTTCGACTCAAATTTTATTTAGATTGTAGAACCGTAGTTTACAGCATAAATTAAATAACTGATGGAATATTATAACCTCCAACAGTATTAATATATGCGCTAAGCTTAAAATACTATCATCACCTTTTAATGTGTGTCAATAACTTTAGGAGATTTTTTTGTCTTCAAGTACTTAACCTAATTAAAATTAATTACCAATATTATTACTTAAGCGCCAGCCTTAATAACCTTTACCGGCTATTATTCTTTGTTATAAAAAAATAATTAAGGTAAAGTTATAGGGGTATTTCATAAATAAACATTCTGTGAAAATATTCCTCGAACAATGATTAATAATAGGCTAAGATAATGTGAAGAATAGATAGACAAGAGAACACATTTATTTTATTAAGTTTTTATTCCTGTTCAAAATTTTCAATCTTCAATCTTCCAATAGCAAAATTAATTAAAGTTTTTATATTTTAGTCTTTGATGAAAAAAAAACCAGATCATCTCGGTGGCCCAGTTGTCAAGCACATGGCTTCTGATCCAGAGGTCCGGGTTCGATTCCTGACACTGGCTTACACCAATGACTTTTCTAAATTGTTTTCGGAAGTTATGTGTGATAAATATCGATGACTGAAAACTTTGTCTCCAGTATGTCTGCCTACACCTTTGGGTAACAAAAAGATCTCAAAGTCTATAACACTAAGAAATAACGTACCTGCGTATCAGTGAAACTAATTTTCAATATCTACTCATTAGATCCAGACTTCTTATACAATCTCACAAACTTTACCTGTATATAATAATTATTAAGTACAGATAGAAAGCGAACGAATAAAATGGAGGACATTTTGTCAAACTATAAAAAAAAAGGAAAAAGCCTTTGGGGAGTTTCGAAAATAAGCACCATCCAGGAGGCGTGACCGGCCAATTTTGTGGAGGAGCCTCGAGTGCCTAAGAGTAATGCCGGTGACGTCCATCCACATAAGCACCATGAAATTTATCGACCCTACGTGCCGGACGACGAGCAAAAATAAAAACAAACTTACCAAAGTGTCAAAGTTCGTTTTGCAGCCACCGGCGGTTTTTAGATTCAATTACAGAGGGTGTCGAAACATTTTTGGGGGCGGACCAGATTTGTGTATTGGATTAAGCTTCTACCTACCTAACTATATGCTGGCTTAATTGCAGATATAATTTAGCGAGTATAAATTTTTTTTTTTTTTTTGATATGTCAAAGTAAGATTTTTTTTACTAATGAGGCAATTCGACGCAATATGATAAATTTGTACACGTTAATTTAAAAGAAAGAGCAATAAGTATTAATTTAGGATTTGCTTATAGCTAAGAATCTATTATAACGCTGAAAAGTCCCTTTGTTGGTTTGCACGCGATTATCCCAGGAATTAGTTCGAAAGAGGAAATTATTGGTATGTTAGATAGTTCATTTATTGAAGCGGAGTACTATTGTTGTATTTTTAAAAGTATTAAGTGAATTAAAGAGTAATTGGTGATTGTAGTTGATGATGAATGAAATAATTGATACTTGATGAATGATTCACTGGGAAAATAAAACTAATATTTTATCATCTAGATTTTTCGGACTGAGTATGACATGCCTTTTAATTTGTTAACAAAAATAATTTAAAAGAAAAAAACCTTTTTAAATGAAGCTTTTATTTAAACGCTCTAAAAAGAATAAAATAATTTTCACCTTAAACATTTTAACTATCAACTTATAACCTCATTATATACAATTTATTTTATAATAAAAGCTTGTCGCTATGTTTAATCTAATCTTTCCCCTTTAAACATCCAATCTTTAAACATAAGGTGAAAATTATTTTATTCTTTTTAGAGCGTTTAAATAAAAGCTTCATTTAAAAAAGTTTTTTTCTTTTAAATTATTTTCAAGTTTTTAGTTATCGCTGGGTAAGTTTCTCGGTCTATTCATTTCATTCAAAGAATCATTGTTACAAGGTCGTTTGCCGGTTAATTTCGAACAGTCCAACTCTTCAATTTTTATAACATTAATTAATAACATAACATAACTCGACTCCATTTTCTATCCGCAGCTGTAGGCCGCATCTGTTAAGCCTCGACTCGCCGCTATATTTACGTCTCAACGATCTTTAAGGGAGTAGGATATAGGATATGGGAGTAGCAAGGGTTGGAGAAGGGGAGTGGGCCTCCGGGTAGGTACCTCTCTCACCGAAAGAAACGCGGCGTGAGCCGGTTGTGGTATTTCACCGGTCGAGCTATCCCATTTCTATAGTGAATTGCTGGGCTCTACCACTGTTGCCATACACCGAGAACAAAGTGGTCAGTCAAAAAATATTTATCACACATGACTTTCGAGAAGAATTTCGAAAATACATTGGTGTGAGCCCAAATTCGAACACAAGACTTCCTGATTCAGAAGCGGGGGGCTGGTCTACTGAACCACCGAGACATAATTTTTGAAGTTCTCATATAACTCTCAACTGAAAGGGCCATTTGATACCCATATTGTAGAAACGCAAATATGTATTCCGCCATATTGGATTTAGAATGACGTCAAATTATTTTTCGAGCTACTATTAACAAGTCCTTTCATTTAATACCCATATTGTAGAAATGCATAAAAAAACTGTTCTTCTATCTTGGATGATCCGCCATACTGGATTTAGAATGACGTCACATTTTTTTTAGTTACTCCCAATGAGCCCTTTCATTTGATACCCATATTGTACGAAAGCTTAAAATATATATTCCTTCATCTTGGATATTCCACCATATTGGATTTAGAATGACGTCATATTATATTTTGAGGTACACTCAATAAACCCTTTCATTTGATACCCATATTGCAGAAATGCATTCAAAATATCCATTCCTCCATCTTGGGTGGTGCGCCATATTGGATATAGAATGATGTCACACATCATATCATGCATTGTCATCCAAAGTAAACGTGTATACAAAATTTCAGCTCAATCGGTTGAAGATATCTGCTTCAAAATTGAGTTACAAGATTCCACCGAACATACATACTTACATACATACATAAATACATACATACATACATACATACATACATACAGTGCAAGTTAAATAAAAGCTTATAATAACATAATCATATAAAACTTAAGCAAATGTTCTGATGGAAATAAAATGTATGAAAAACAAGTGCGCGTAGTACGGTGGCACGTAGTACGGTGCGGACAGCAGCCTGTCGAGAGATCTCCCCTGCTCTTGGTTTTTGCATAGTGTTGCCAGAAATGTTATTAAATCCCGAGCTCGGAATGGTTCAAAAAGTTGATATTTAAATAGCTTTTATCATTTTTTTTACCTTGAATTTTTTTTTATGGGATAAGAGCAGGCGTGTCACCTGATGGTAAGCAATCAACGCCGCCCATGGACATCAGCAACACATATAGTGTTACTGTTGCGTTGCCAACCTTTAAGGGATTAGGAATACGAAAGGATGGGGAAGGGGGTGTGCCTCCGGGTACCTCTCTCACCGAACGAAACGCGGCATGAGCCACTTTACGTCGGTCTTTTTTTATATTTTAAGTATCATGTATTAGATATTGACATTGATTTAATCTATATTAGAAAGAAATAGTTTTGTCGCATAGTTTCTTCTATCTTTAATAATCTGTAAAATCTCTAAGGTCAATAGTGGGCTATGTATTGACCTTGCTAACAACACCGACTGCTTATATAGATATTTGTATTATATAGATAAATAGTTATAATATATCTAAAATTACGGCGAAGTATTTAGTATTTGATATATCGATAAATAACATAACATAACTTCAGGCCTTTTTCTACCCGAAGGTGTAGGCAGCGGCTGTTAAGCCTCGTCTCGCCGTTATGTGGTTTTCCAAATTGAATGGGTAAATATAGATAAATATTCATTTCATTAATTTATAGCTCTTCAGAGTTTGGTAGTTCAACAGAAGTAAAATCGTGGTGTTCTACTAAAAAAGTGCCCTATGAAAATCTTCCGACAATCCATCTTTATTTTCTCTGTAGGTACTGAAAAAATTCTGAACAAAATTTAAATTGAACGGTGAAGCGCTAAATTTATAATTGATTAAAAATATCTTTTGTTTGTTGACGTATAAGGTTTACGTGTTCGTTGTCCAGTGGTCGAGCACCCGGCTTCTGAATCAAGAAGTTGCGGGTTCAAAAATTGTCTTGTCCAAATTAATTTCGAAAGTTATGTGTGATAAATATCGATGACTGACAACTTTGTGCCCGGTATGGCAATAGGTTCGCCACTTAATCCATTTGAAACATAAACAAAAAGGCATCTAGTTATTTTATGTTATGTTACGTAAAAGTAATCACCACTTTACAAACAAATGTCATGATGACATATTCTGGTTATTGGTAGTAGAATATATTATATTTGATTGAATAATCTACTAATTTAAATGAGAGATTATTACTATTTTATTACCTACTTGAGCGTATAGAGTTAGAACATAATTTATTTTTACTGAAAGCCCGGGATGGGCCCGCGTCCCGGGAACTTGGCATCACTACCGTCCGCCCCGCACTTTTATCGTCGGATAATTGAATTTCCGGCACTCCGCTACAAACAGGAAGTTCCGCTGGTTACGCTCAGCGCTGAATATTGCATCCATCGTTGATGGAGTTATTATTTTCTATATGACGATTAACCCACTTTTTTGATACTTAAGGTGATTGAAACGTAAACTTTTATAGAGTAAGTTTTTTTTTTTACTAATAAATTACACTGTCGACTTATTTTATAGATTATTAAGCTTATTTTAACGCTAGTATATTAATCAATACTTGCTGCAATGTAATTACAGTTTTATTTTAACTCATTATTTATAGATTTATTCTAAAATAAACAGCGGTAATTATGACTTGACTTCATACTTCTGAAGTCAAGACAAAACATACTAATGAAGTCAATTCGGACCAATTCCTATTTTTGTTTGTAAGACTGAAACTTTATTTAATGTAGATTTATTTTATTATTTTTTAAAAATAACTATATCAATCAAAATAACCCCACAGGTTTAAATATTAACTTGAAAACTGTATGTAGTGATAATAGGAACAGATAATATTAGATAGTAGTATATTATTACTTTCCTATAAAAATATAAAATAAACTTAGCGTGGTGATATATAAAAATATTTTATAGAATCGCAGAAGCCCGATGCCAATTGCTTTTAAAGCCTCTTTAAATAGTGTTTGAAAGCTTTATACGCGAGCCTTCTGTTCGCGACTGCTCCCCCTTGCGTCATCCCCTACCTCCTCGGAGTCCTTAGGTTTCCTTAGAGTTATTTAAACAGGAACGAGTCTTCAAAGTTCCGAGTCGTGAGGCACTTTTTATAAGGCTTACCTTTATCAATTTAATAAGAGAGAAGAAACCCAGTAAAGTAAAATTTTCTTCATAATTTTAGTTTCTCATATTTTTAAAGTTAACAAAATTAAAGGGGGTCATGTTGCTTGGGGTCAAATAACGATGGCTAAATATATTTCACGGAGTTCGATTCACATTCGACTACAAATTATTTTGAAAATTAAAAGAGTTTTCTGTATTTAATTGCCTCGTGGTGCATTGGTAAAACTACCGGTTGCAGCAATGAGGTCGGGGGTTCGATTCCCACCCGAGCACAAATATTTGTGACAAACATGAATATTAGTGTGGCGTCTGGGTGTTTTTCTATGTATTATAAGTATGTACTTACAAAAGAAAAGTATATATGTATTAATATCGGTTATCTAGTATCCATAACACAAGCATTTAGTTGCTTAACTTGGAACTGGAGGGCGCTGTGTGTATTGTGTCCAAGATATTATTATTATTAATTTTAAAACTTTCAATGTGGCGGATATGTTATCCTTTAATAGAACGGTTAAATTCTATGGTTAAAAAATTGTGAAATGGAACTATTTTGGGTGAGAATAGAGACATACACTGTCACGGAAGTATTTGGAAAATTATGTGCCTTATCTTATTTAACTTTAAAATACTACTTACTGCACAACTTTTTGAAGGTATTTGCATATGTTACTAAATCACAAATCAATGAAAATTGGCATACAGAAATAAAATTTCCTGAATATATAAGATTTCCTAAATTAACATACAGGTATATCTATTTAAGTAATATGCTCCCTATGAATAATAATTTAATACCAAGTGTACTGAATTAACTATATTAAAAAATCGATTAGGGATGTAAATAAACTAAAACCTACCGCATTAAACTTAAAACAGAAATAAATGTGATCGATATTAGCAGAAGACTCACAAGTATTGTTTTCATTATGACGACGGCTCTACCTTGTCGGTCGTGTTCCCTTTATCAAGATAGACTCCACGAACTATTTGTTAAAAACCAGCAAACAAAGCTTTCGCCTCAATAGGCGAAGTGGAGTATTCGTGCTTGACAATACGCTCCCATTCATTTCCGTTAAAATCCACTTTGAGGGGTTCCTGGTTGGTAAGAACAAACCAACTTTTAAACTAGTAGTTCGTACTATTTAATTCTTTAAGCATTTCACTTTTTAAATTTACTTTTAAAAGAAACCTGTTCTTTTAATCCTACCGCGCTTGGATGAATATGACGTTTTTTTATTGTATATATATTTACATACATATACCCTCACTTCAGGCGTTTCAGCGAGGTAGGCAGAGCCCCATTAGGCACAATTCTTACACACTTCGCTCGCTTCTTTGACTTTCATAACTTTTGCCATACACGCTCGTTATTTCATGGCTCCTGACATCACCTTCTATTCTTCTTGCATTATATATCCGCTTAGTTAATCACGCATAATCCATTTTTTCTACATGTCCGAAACATCGGAGCATGCCCATTCTTACTTTTACATCAACACTCATTTTCACTCCTGCCTTCCTTACAATCTTGTTTTTGACGCGGGTCGCGAGAGTCACTCCGCAAATTCTGCCCAATATCCTCATTTCCATTGCATTTATCCTACTTTTAAGCACACTCTCGCTTCGGTATATGTGTTTAGTTATTAAAACAACATAACATAAACATAACTCCACGCCTTTGTTACCCGAAGGTGGAGACAGCGGCTGTTAAACCTTGTCTTGCCATTATGTTTACATCCCAAATGGAATAGGTAGCGAGCCTACTGCCATACTGGGCACAAAGTTTTGAGTCATCGATATTTATCACACATAACTTTCTGAAAATATTTTTTAAAATTGTTGTTGTGAGTCAGTGTCAGGATTCGAACCCACGACTTCCGGATTCAAAAGCGGGATGCTCGACCATAGGACCATCGAGACATTAGTCAGTTTAGTTATATATATATATATATATATATATATATGCAAAATTTGTTCATACTCGAATTTGCACACTAGGCTTCGGATTCAGATAATGAATAGTTAAATAAGCTGAGCTTGATTAATCGATGACACATACATACACAATATCTTTTGATTTCTCTAATTGAGAAAAGTTATAAAAGCGGATAAAACCATCACTCAGATAATTATTATCTATTATTTAGTTTGGAATACATCATAATAAACTAGAAAAAAATAATTGTTGCCCACATTTACGACGATACACAACAAAAATCTCTTCAACACAACCGCATAGCAATTTTCTATATTAACAATATAATAAAAATTATATCAGAAAAGTAATTAGATTAATATATTTAGATGACAAAGCTGGCGTGGTATCAAAGGAGCCCTTTGACCATTCAGTTGTGCCCTCTCGAACGGGAGTCTGTATAATCAGAGCGAATGTCTGACTGCATTTATCGCTGGGATCTATCAAAAAGTTCCAGTCGTGGCATTATTGGACTTTGACCAATGTCGTGTGTGAGTTCGGAAGTGCCACCTACGACCCCCTTGACCCAAACATGTCGGTATGGACTGATAAACAGCCTCAATACATAGGTATAAAAGTGTCTACTGCTGCATAGAAAACATTGGATTCAATATTCATCCTAGCACAAATATTTATGAAATGAAAATGGGTATTTATAGTAGTAGTATTTATATAGTGTCTTAGTTAAAAAACATTAGCTTATTTTAGCTGCTTTCCTTGGAAGCTGTTTCTGTCTATATTGCGTGCAAAATATGGTATCGGTTTATAAACTTTTGTGATTTAAAATATAGTTTATAAACTTACTAGCTGACTCGGTGAACTTTGTTCCGCAACAAGCGTTTTGTATTTATCACTTTTTCTTTACTACATCATACATGAATTATAGATGAAAACCACCGCGTTGACAGCCTCTATCTACTAAAAAAAACCCGCATCAAAATCAGTTCCATAGTTTCAAAGATATAAGCTTATAAGGGAACAGACAGCGGAGAGCGACTTTATTTTATATTATACTAGCGGACCCAACAGACGTTGTCCTGCTTAATATACCAAGCGATAAAGATATTTTGTTTGATATCCTAATCGCTAAAAGAAATGAAAGACAAATAATTTATTAATTTTGTCACCATCTGTTAGAATTGCTTCGAACCAATAAATGAAGTAGACAAACGTTTAGTCAACGGATATCGCCATCTGTTAGAATAGTTTGGAATTAACAAATAAAATGGACAAATAATTTGCAATAAAATAAAATCGCGATAATAAATTGAGATATGAACTATCCTATCTTTTAAGTTGGACCAAACTGCATACGGTGTGCAAATTTGAATAAAATCGGTTAAGTAGTTTAGGCGTCTATCGCGGACAAACATCGTGACAGGAGATTTATATATATTAAGATAATGATTTAATGTTAATTAATAAGAAACTTCTAAAAACTGCCCAGTTTACTGCATGAACCGCATACTGGCTGGTTTCATTTGTAAAATACCACGGCCTCTCAAAATATCGACGTAAAGTGGGTCATGGTGGGTTTTGTTCCGTGAGAGCGGTATTCGGAAGTTCACACCCCTTTCCCTCACCTACCTTTCTGGACCGTCTTCCCTATTCTCTTAAAGGCCAGTAACACTATCTGTGATGCAGTAGTCATTTCCCACCACGTGATCCGCTTCCTTATTTACCCCCTATCCCATACTGCAGAAATTTCTCGGCTTCAATCAGAACTAAAAAAAAAAACTTTATTTCAAACCAGAGCTCTTTTCATTAACTGTTAATTATGAAAGATTTTTCTTTTTAACTTCTTTATTAACACGGTTTACTGTTCAATGAATACCATAAAGGAACATTTAAAAAGTCGCGTATTCATTTTATAATTTGAAGTTACACTCCAAAGTTACCTGTTTACCAATTAAAATTTCGACTTTCCGCCCCCCACGTACACCTGAAGGGTTAAAGCCGAGCTGTTTCCCAACTAGTAGACACGTGAGTTAATAATTCCCTTTATAGTGAAGTAAGTTGCTTACAAGCTCTGCGGTGTCTAAGTAACTTCAGCACTGTACATATTAGGTGGTCTCTTTAAATATTTGCTCGGTGAATTGAAATTATTTTAACGTGAGCTAAACGAAAATTGTGTTTTATATAAGTTTGGACGCTTTTAATGTAATTAAAGTTGCGATTATTTATGGTTGGTAACTATTTGACCACGCTTGTCCGGATAGTTGAATGTTTGCCTTGATAAAAAAATTGATATATTAGTAGATTCCTGTTTTCATTTGAAAGTATTGAAATTTGAAATACGTACGTTTGAAATACCTTCTAGTCTTTTCTATCTATCACTAAGTATTATTCGATTTATGTATATTTTAAAGTATTATATGCAAAGATCTTTGCTAAATCTTAAAGATACTGACACTAAAACATTAAATGACTAAAATATTGATCCTCAGATGGTGCTATTTAAATTCATTTTCAGGTATTGAATATATATTCCGTTCTGTCTCGGTGATCCAGTGGTCGAGCACCCCGCTTCTGAATCCAGAGGTCGCGGGTTCAAGTCCTCACACCAATGACTTTTCGAAATTAATTTCGTAAGTTATGTGTGATAAATAACGATGACTGAAAACTTTGTGCCCAGTATGTCAGTAGGTTCGCTACCTATTCCATTTGGGACATAAACAAAACGGCGAGACGAGACTTAACAGCCGCTGCCGACACCTTCGAGTAGAAAAAGGCGTGCAGTTATATTTATGTTTATGTATAAGTTTTAATATATGTTTCAGTTAAATATTCAGAAGTTTTTTTTCAATATAGACCATATTTAGTTGCAAATTTATTATGCACGAGTAACATTGTGGGCTATGGCCCTTATTGGTGTTAGATCCGCATCGTTCGTCGAAACTCAAGTGAACACTCGTTAGAATTCGGCTGAACTGAGATTTACTCCGCCCGGACTTCGCGGGTCCTTGGACATACAGTCACTTGCAGAAGCGTACAACTTAAAAAAAAATATTTATGATGTCATACTATTTTCGATTATTCATGACCGGATTTTTGCTCAACTCTTAACCAAATAGGTGACAAACAAATGAAACCAGTTCTAAGCACGTGCAAATTTATAGGTCACGGGTCATCTCAAATATCATGAACAGGAATTATACGCGACACATTTAGGTAAATATTATTAACCTTGATTTTCTCGAAGTTTCGGCCAGGTTGCACGTGCCAAGACTTACCTAAACGTGTCGCATTTAGTTCCCGTACATTATATTTGTGTAATATGCGACGCGAAAGCCTAAAAGTTTATACATATATCTCGTTCAGTATTTTTGGATATAGTAGAATTTAACCAAATTTTATTTTTAGGATCTACTAATGAAAAAATATTTAGATTATCAGTTTAAGCAAGCAAAAGCAACAGTCGCAACGATTTGAGAAGCAGCATGTCACAATAATTTTATTATTTAATATTAATACTTTTATAAAAATATAGAATTTCAATATCTGTTTTAATTAAGTTCAAGAGAATTTTAATACTAAATTGTTACGAAAAGAAATGTCTAAAAGAAAGTACTTACATTTATTTAAAGCATCATAGAAGTCCAGCAAACTTGTTGAGCAATAATATAAATTTTTATAACAAACGTTATAGTTTCCGTTCGCGACTGTACAAGCGATATTGTTACTGTCGACTCGTAGAACTAAAGATCCACTTGTATTTTCCGATAGGGCGGGCATAGTATCATTCAACTTTTTTATTATCTCCGAACAGGTCAGCGGACGGTACATACTGTTTTTATCGATTTCTGTCCACTCAAATAATACGGGTAATACATGTATGTATTTGACTTTACTTTTGTATTTCAAAAAAATGTTATATTTGAAATTTTTGCTACAACCTTTATCAGAGTACAGAAATGAAATGAAAAGTTTGTGGAATTATCGTTTTCCTGAATGTGTATGACGTAAAAACTACTGCTTCGTTATTTAAAATATATTTGTGTGTAAAAAAAATCTTTGTAAAACGAGTTAAAAATTCTATAATAATTAGTGAAAAATAAAAAAGAAAGATTGGTATCAATAACTTATTGCTCCATAGCTCAGAGGTTTTTTTAGTTTATTTCCTTTTCGAAATAATTATTGTTTTCCAAAAATTACAAATTTCCTAAAAATTAATGCTCTTTTTTTTATTAATATATTTCGTTACGTAATCCACTTATATACCCTCAATAAAGCCTCAATAGAAAAAGATTCAATTTACATAGCAAAAATATCATAACCATAAGAAATACTGTTTTATATTAAATAAAGTACGATTTTATTTATGGGATAGGAGGGCAAACGAAGAGGCGTATCACCTGATGGTAAGTGACCAGCGTCGCCCATGGACACCTGCAACACATATAGTGTTGCAGTTCCGTTGCCGACCTTTAAGGGAGTAGAATAGGAAAGGATGGAAAGGCTGGTGGGCCTCCGGGTACCATACCTCACCGTACCAAGCGCGGCATGAGCCACTTTACGTCGATCTTCTGAGAGGTCGTGGTATTTCACCGGTCGAGCCGGCCCCTTCATGCAGCGAACTGCTTGGTTCTGCCACTGGAATATTCTAATTTCGAATGTTAAATGTAACCTGCATCGAATTTATGATGCAAATTCTAACTATTTGATGTCCAACTAAATATTGATTATTTGACTTAATATCATAGACATTTTCCAATATAAATGTTCCCATAGTCAGCTTTGAACAATTTTGCTAATTACGATCTTAAAATGATAATGTTACAATTTAAAATTGTAAATACAAAACCATAACGTTAACGTCATTACTGAAACTGACTTGATTACCGATCTCGACTTCGTTCTATTTTGGTGAGTGTCGTCGACTATTCCTCACCCTGGTGGGTACTTGCGTGGAAACCCACTATTTACGCTAACCTCATCGAACACTAAACCAATTACGGTGCCCAGAGTCTTTGACGTGAGCAATTCAAATTCAATTTGCCAACATTTCGCCACACTTAATCTGAATAATGAATCCGGCTAATATTAATCCAGTCCATCGTGTTGGAGGGAAATCTCGTGTAACTAAATTGGTTTTTTTTTACAGTGAAAATTTTACTTAACTTCATTATTAAAACGCCGCAGGACTACTGTATCCGATGGGGACGACTTTAGGCTATTACGGGGCTGTTAATATTTTCTACATTTTAATACTTATATTTATTTTGTATAACATATAATATTAGCTAATAAATAAATAAAATGTGTATGTAGAATTATTTTTGAGAATGATATACAATACCTACCAACTACACGTAAAAGAACCTTGAGTTATATTTAAAATAGTAAGAAGAACTAAATTATTTACAAATTTTAAATACAATTAAAACACTAGCCGATATCAAAGTTCTCTGCGTCTCGGTCTACTGGCAGCGTGCTCAGAAGACTGGCCAAATTGCCACTGTACGAAGAATAGACAAGCCTCTTTGCAAGATGTTATATCAGCTTATTAGTATTGAGTGGTTATATTTACTTACTACGGAATTATGTAGCAGATAAAAATAAATATTATGTATTTGTGATGTTTAAAGTTAGTGCCTTCAATAATATTCAGTAAATAACAAATTAAGAGCAATATTGCACAAAGGCTATGATTTATTTGTAAATTTCATATTACAGGTCTACTTAGAAGAAAAAAGCAATTGACTTTTAATTATATAATAGCAGTAACTAAGTTAAAAGAAATTCTGGATTCATCTAGATATTTTCCTAAATGTCATTTTGCCACCACTTTGACGAATATTTCCATCTGAAACTATGTGTGCTTTTGAAGTTCACGAACGCTTTGGTCTTTAGTTAGAGCATTGCGGTTGACTGAATGTGCAAACCCAGACGGATGTATTCACACATTCGAATAGATTTAATGATGAACAACTCATCATATTTATTATTGCGAAATCATAAAAAAGCCAACCAAATACGCAAATAGACGTTTGTCAAAAAATTATGACATAATGTCATAATAAATAATTTAGTTAATGATTATTTTTAAAGTAAATGAAGAATTAAAAAAATATTTAAAACAACATAAACATAACACATAACAATACGCAAATAGACGTTTGTCAAAAAAAATTATGACATAATGTCATAAAAAATAATTTAGTTAATGATTATTTTTAAAGTAAATGAACAATAAATAAAATATTTAAAACAACATAAACATAACACATAACAATACGCAAATAGACGTTTGTCAAAAAAATTATGACATAATGTCATAAAAACTAATTTAGTTAATGATTATTTTTAAAGTAAATGAACAATTAAAAAAATATTTAAAACAACATAATTTTTTATATATTAATTATAATTACATAGTAAAGAACAAAATCGCTTTACGTTGTCTGTCCCCTTATATATTATGCTTAGATCATTAAAACAATGCAACGGATTTAATTTTTTAATAAAATTAAAAAGTGATAATTTTCGTGCTTTAGCACTTTTCTTGCAAACTATGATTGAACTCTAAAAATAGATCAAAACAATTATTATTATACACCTTCAAAAAGTCTACAAAAAAGTCCCTGGTGGCATATGTCTATCGTTTAAGCCACAATGACCATTTTTATGTCTTTCCTGAGGCAAAGGTCGCCGTATCAACTAGTAATTATAATAAATATTAACTTTATATATTAAAATCGTATAGCAAGAGATCAACATAACAGCGATAAAACCTAATTACTTAGGAATTTTGAGAAATATATCATATGAAGTAATAATAAAAAATATATTAAAATTGAATGTTATGTGACATGCGTGATATCAATATACGATATTAAAAATCGTTGAACGCCGGCGGGTACGTAGTAAGGCCGCTACATAGGGGGCACTCCGTGTTCTCCTCCTAATTAAAGAGAAGGTCGCATATTTCTGGACGTTCTGTTATGACTTTGCTGTTTGGTTCATGTTAGAGGAATTTTAATTTTATTTTTACCATCAACATACCTAAATGTGTTTTACTTATGTTATAATATTCTTTAGTATTATAATATTCTGTGTGTGTATATATATGCTGTGTGGCGCCGGCTTAGAATACCGCCACCCCATCTCTTCTCGTGGGTGTCGTAAAAGGCGACTAAGGGAAAAGGCTGGAAGAATGGGCAGCAGCATTCTCTCTCAACAAAATACAGCCTACTGCGATCGCCAACCTGCCTGCCAACCGTGGCGATTATGCCAAAAACCCCCCATGAGTGAACGGACCGGCAGTTGTGGCACTCTATGGGGGAGGCCTGTCCAGCAGTGGACCTCAAAAGGCAAATGATGATGATTATAATATTTTGCTCAAAATTAAATTAAAATTCTTAACTTTTACTAATAACGAGTATATATACGATAATCATGTAAAAATATGTCATAACAATATGAATTATCAGTAATGCGGATATGAGGTTAGGAAAATATTTCGTTATGTATTCAAGAAAAAAAACCTAGAATGCTGAAAATTGATCGCAATTGAGACTTATCATGACATCCATTTGAAAGAAATTTGGTTTAGTAGAGGTGTAAGACATTATGCTCTAAAGAAGTACTAAAAATCATGTAGATTTTTTTTCTAGATAGATTAAAAGTCATTAGATGCACCAGTAGAAGACATCTATTCTGGACTAACAAAATACCGCCAGTCAACGTCGTCTGCGCCACACGCAACCCCCAGGCTTTGCTTCCCCTACTATCATACGCCAAAGGGATTACCAGAACAAACAAGAGCTATATGCATGAATTTAATCCCAAGAGTGTATTATCTAACAAAATATGCTTGATATTATACAAGGCCTTGGACTTTGAACTTTCGCTGGATTGAAATAGTGCCAGAAAACTAATATTATTTTTTCATTCCATTTTAAAAAAATAACGAAATGTATTGAGCATATTGTTGTCCTACACGTTGGACTTGTGAACTTATTAAGCTTTTGATGGAACAAAATTTTCTAGTTATATAAGGGGAATTATGAACGTAAAGGCCGGTTCGACAGGTGAAATATTATGACCTCTGAGATAATTGACGTAAACTGGCTCTTTCACAGGTATCCGGAGGTCGGCACTAATTGCTTAACATCAGATTACCCGCTTGCTAGTTATCTCCCCCTCTACCCTTAATATAAATATTATGACGCCAATTGTACATAACCAAACATTAAATTCATCGCGATGAGATTAAATCTGCTAAGCAAGAAGATAAATTATCAGCTAATTTCGTTAAGTTTTTTTGGGATAGCAAAGCGAAACGAGCATGTGGGTCAGCTGATGGAAAGTAAGTTTTCACTGCCTATGGACACCGTAGTGCGTTTCCGCCTTTTAAGGGAGTAGGAGGGGAAAGGAAGAGGAGAGGGTATTGAGTCTCCGGATACCTCTCCTATCAAAAGAAACGCGGCACGAGCCACTTTGCGCTGATGGTACGATATACCGTGGTATTGCACCGATCGATTCATGCAGCAAATTACAAGACTACCATTTTTGATTTTTTTTTCCTATTTTCATATGAAATGTATTTAAAACTTTTAAAGAAAAAATCTATATCTATAATAAGATCTAATATTGAGCTATCAACAAAATAGCTTGGCAATATTAATATGTTCAGTACAGTGTGATGCAAAGGTATTTTGACGGTTAAGGAAGTGCACGAGATGAGGTGGTGTGGGGGGACTATATCGAGCCCGGTGTTCCGTGCAATGCACTCAATGAATAGAGACTTCTCGAATTATCCGGACATAATTTCATATGTTTAGTCAAGTGTGGTATGTTCGGTGTTCGACGTAATTGGTGCTTCAACGGCAATATGTCGAATACTGTGCTCGAATATTGTATGAGTTATATATCTGTAATATGTGGTAGCTAATTAATTGAGCATTTAAAATTGAAAATATAAACGATTGCTCGCCAAGATAACAATCTTGGCGAGCAATCGTTTATATTTTCATTTTCATTGTTATATGTCGCTAGCTTAGCAAAAATTGAATATTGGGATGAATCTGATAAAATTTGAAAGTCACCTCTTATACTACATGAATTATAAAACTTGGGCAAGAAAATATCTAGATATTGAACTGTTAAGAAAAGCTAGATTTAAGATAGATTTTGCTGTAAATAAATAGGGAGATAACAATAAAAACACTGTATCCAACTTATCTGTTAGCTGAAATAATAATAGTGTAAGTTTTAAAAGCTTGAAACATCGCAACAGTCACACTTTTCCTTCTTATAAAAAGAATTGGCACAAACATTTCTAAAAGTTAAACTCTCTGGGTGCGATGACCGTCTGTCAACTCTCCTTCTGCGGCCTCCATGGGGACATAAAATCTACAGGTTTTAAGACCAACCAAAATTTTAGAGAATATTGGAACCACAGTTTATACAATATCATCATGTTTTATTTTTATTTCACTTTTATAGTTTTTATTCCAGCGCAACTGAAGTAAG
Source organism: Euproctis similis (assembly GCA_905147225.2). NCBI lineage: Eukaryota > Metazoa > Arthropoda > Insecta > Lepidoptera > Erebidae > Euproctis > Euproctis similis. The sequence goes on from LR990114.1 coordinate 8,020,838, forward strand.
GTTTTGCTTATTTTCACATTAATATTTATGGCTTTTTAACAATAAGTATGAACTTGATAAGCTTTAAAACTTGGATGTCTTACTGGTCCTCTTAACTGGTGGGGTGGCTTCGACAAATAATAAAGTATACATATAATAAAAAGTAAGAAAGGGCATGCTCCGATGGTTCGGACATGTAGAAAGGTTGGATGATGCAATATTGAGATAGCAGATATACAACGCAAAAGCGGATGGATCTAGAGTCAAGGAAGATATGACACATTATCTAAGACTAAATAGTCCAAGTTCTTGAGCAAAGTCCTCGGCGAGTATAAAAGGAGTTATAAAAGTCAAAGTAGTCAAATCGTGCCTTTTAGCGGACTGTTCTCTTTGCAAGGGACTTGGCCTGAAGTTATATATGTATTATAATATCAGTGAAATAACTATTGTCGTATAAGTCACGAAATTGATATTTCGCGTAAACAATCCGATCGCATTAGCGGCGCCATCAACGATAGCCTATTTAAATGTAAAGAGAGTAAAATGCACCGACTATTGTGCCGGGACAATAGTGCCGTCTAATGCTGCGAAACGAATTGAGTCCGGGACAAGTTCGTTGTGACTCGAACATAAATAAGCATTTGCAGGAGAGCCTTACGTTACGGTGTGAGTTGCAGCTTTCAGCGGTGTGAGACAAACATGATCGGTGTAATTGTATTTTTTACTTTTGTCTGTGTATAACTTACCTGAAACAAAAAAAAATATATATTTAAGACCATATATAAAATGTAATTTTATTTAATTCTTTATTTTAATTGAACATATAAAGATGCAACAGGAAGCTTAAAATTTGAGTTAATAATATTGGGAAAATTTTGTCCACGGGCGTTGCTAGTTGCTTTCCACCTGATGACCCGCTTGCTCGTTTTTCCTACTATTCAAGAAAAGAAAATTATTATAATATATTTTTTTGTTCGAAAAATCTTATAGATTGCACCACAGGCGTGAAATAGATGCCGGTGCCCCGCGAATGAAGATCGTTGCGCCATGATATATATTTTAAGTGGTTAGCGCATAATAAATCATAAACAATACATTCGTACGTAATGAGTAGAAGGCAATTGCGTTGCGAAGGCTTTGAGTGGAGGCTCTAATTGAAATGTATAATTTTAAGGAGGCAGCTGAGAAATGTTTGTGGTCTTAATTGAGCCAAGAAGTGACTACAAAGGAATAATTGCTATATTTATAATGTGCTTCGCAATTCGCATGGGGTGTTAAGATATGATTTAAATTTTGTTAACTGGAGTCGAAAAACATGGAGGTTTTTTAATTCAGATATGGAATTTGTATCGAATACATATGTATTATTTTCTTTTATTAATACCAAATTGAACCATTAAATATCTAACCAAGACCGACAGCGTAAAATTCAGATATAGAATAGAATGTAATTCCTCAATCACCAAGAATGTATGATAATAGTCCTTACTTGCATTTAAATAATGTTTTGCATAAAATCAGTAAAATGTACAACATAACATAACTTCACGCCTTTTCTACCTAAAGGTGTAGACAGCGGCTGTTAAGTCTCGTCTCGCCGTTATGTTTACGTCCCAAATGCAGTAGGTGACGAACCTATTGACATACCGGGCACAAAGTTTTCAGTTATAGATATTTATCACACATAACTTCTGAAAAGAACTTCGAAAAGTCATTAGTGTGAGCCAGGATTTGAACCCGCGACCTTTAGATTCAGAAGCGGGATGCTAGGACAACTAGACCACCGAGACTCAAATGTTACTAAAACTCAAAATGTTATCAAAACTTGTTATACAACAGATGGTTTTCGTCAAATTTAATCAAAAGAAATATGTAGTAAAATATGTTCTTTAAAATTGTCTCAAATCAATCCCTCAACCAAAGCTACTGTTTTTAATAACGAGACAAGTATGTACGCTATATAAGTATATAGGTAGCGTAATAACATTACAGCCTATGAATTTTCAGATCACCCACCCCACGGGCTTACAAGAAATACATATTTCATGAAGCATCTACTATTGAATAAGAATCGTAAGGTCTAAAGCCGGCCCGCTAACACTGTAACCAACTGGGCCGGTCATGTTACGAACCCGCCTTGACACATATAAAAATTGTGTGATCTTTTAAGTGTATTAAATTTTGTGTATTTTGTGTATATGTATTGCGGTCAGTTCAGTTAGTATTTATCATTAAATGGTTTAAAACAAAGTTTCATTCCGTTAACTGTCCTCATATATGCTTAGATCATTGAACAAAGCCACATAATTAATGTATTTTTTTTATAAATAGGAGGTTTCCACAGGACCGTTTAAATATAAGGTTTCACTGCTTTCTAAGCATAATAACAGCTGCCTGCATCTTTGTATAATAATGGCGAAAAGTTTTAGTTAAATTGCCTTTTGTTTTATACCTATTTATCATTACATAGTATAAAATGAAGTCACTTTCCGCTGTCTGTCCCCTTATATGATTATATCTTTGAAAGTTCGCAACGGATTTTGATGCGGGTTTTTTTAAGAGTTAGAGGGTGTCAACGGGGTGGTTTTGAGCTATAATTCATGTATAGTGTAATAAAAAAAGTGATAATTTTCAAGATTTAGATCTTTAATCGCAAACGCTGCCTGAACCCTAAGTGATAAAACAAAATAATGTACTACATTGTTATACACCTTCAAAAAATCTACAAAAAAATCCCCGATGGCATATGTCTATCTCTTAGGGATAAACCACAATGACCATTTTTATTTCTTACCTTTTTACGTAAAATACTGGCTTATTTACGTGTTAACTTTCATACAGTTAAGTATCTTAAATAGATTGTGCATTTAATATAGATCAATATGGCCCTTAACAGTATGTAATTTAAACCAATATTTACGAAGATATTACAGTATATTCATTGCGGGAAGTAGCAGTTGTGACGCGAAATATTCCCAATTGAACATTTTAATATCCAAAATTTACTCATTTACTACTTTTGATGCGGAACAAAGTTTGCCGGGTCAACTAATATACTATATTAATAACAATTTGTTAATAATATGAAACTCAATAACATCTGCTTCAACTAAAAGCACCTGTCCTAGTGACCGACATTACGATAGATTATTTACAGACCATGCTCAGTGTAAATGTCATAATATTTCAGTTGAAATAACTTACTCATATAAGTTTATTAAATATATTTTTAATAAAAACTGGGGCAAACGTGCAAGCGAGTCACCTGCCTATGGACATTTGCTACATTGAATGGGTTACAGTAGCAATGGCGGCCATTAAAGTGGGATAGAAAGATACAGATAATTGATAGGGTGGTAAAATGAGCTACATCCTTTTTAAGGGATAAGAGAGCAAACGAGCAGACGTGTCATGTGATAGTAAGCAACAAACGCCGCCCATGGACACCAGCAACACATCTAGTGTTACTGTTGCGTTGCCGACCTTTAAGGGTTAGAGTATAGCGAAGGATGGGAGTGGAGGCTGGGCGGTTACCTCTGTCAACGAACGAAACGCGGCATGAGCTACTTGACGTCAATCTTTTAAGAGGTCGTGGTATTTCACCGGTTGAGACGACCCATTCATGCAGCAAACTGCTTAGCTCTACCATTGTTACGAAACGAAACTCAGAAAAAGAGTCTTAAAAATAACTTCTGGTTACAATACATTTTTCAGTAACTATAAAGATAGCAATGTTATCAGCAGTAAATCAGACAATATTATAGAAGGTTGTATTGTATAGGAACCGGTTATAGGTAAAGGTTCAAGTGCTGAATTTACTATTGATTTATTATTGGAAATGTTAGAAAAGAAAACAGAAATATCAGATACTTTTTTAATAACCAAATATATTAAAATATGACTATTTAATTTATTTTTTAATATAGCAACGGTGAATATGTATTGACTTGCATGAAATTTCAAATCTCAAATGTATTCGGGTAGATGTAAATATATAGCCTTATATCAGTCACAATTTAGTCAATTACGACTTTCAAAAAGGTTCTTTAATACTCATACAGATATAATGCGGTTGCCATGTTATAAGTTATAAATCTAAGGCTGGTTTAAAATAAGTTCAAAATACAATCGAAAATTAATTAACCTTCAAAAGCAACATCACAAATTGTATCGTATCGTTAGGAAAAAAAAAGTTACTGGACATACACAAATTAGAAAAAAAAAAGCAAATTAAGTCATCAAAAGTCAGTATAAGACCGAATTCAATTAAGCAAAAAAGGAGCAAAAAAAAAGGAAAATACGTTAGTAAAAAAAGCGGGAATCGATTTAAAATGGTAGCACCACAACTAATCAAGATGCGGAGCACGTGATTTATTTCGCGTCAAAGTTGAAAATTAATTCACAACACCGCCAGAGGCAGTCGTTGTGAACGTTGCTACGTGGCCATAAGATTAGCGATTAGGCAAGCTAGTTAAATATTCTGATTAACACTCTGTAATTATTGTTGTGATACACAGACACTAAAAAATACACTGAATAAAAGAAAATAAAAGTTATACGTACATGAAAAGTGTCTACTGCTTGTGTCAGTGTAATTTTTTTGTAATGTATGATTTTCCTAAATAACCAAAGCCGTAGTGAAGCAGACTTATTCTATTCGGGACCACTGGGCAAATTGATGTACTAACATAAATATCTTCAAATATTAAAGGGTATCGCGGGTGCAACATTTAGACGCCTGTTTTAGTTTAATTTATCTAATTAAAAAACATTTTAAAAGAAATTAGTCTTTAAAGGACTACATTTTTATGTGTTTACTTAACATTAATCAATAAAAAAATTAAAATCACGTTTTCATAGTCAGGAGAAAGGTTCAAAGTGGCATAGCGGGTGCAACAAATTTGGCCCAATCCTCCAGATTACAAACAAAAAATACTTATCTCTGTTAATTTTTAGATATTTAATTTGCTGTACCTTAATATTCAGAAATGTAATGAAGCAAAAAAAAAACAAAAAAAAATTAATTATTATATTTTTTAACAGTCGCGGGTGCAACGTTAAATTATTTGATATGTTTTTACAGATGATACTAATTCTTTGCATGGTAATATTTTCAAACGCGCAAAAATAAAAAATGACGTAAAATGGAATAAAAATATAACTACTACTAACTTTTATGCACTAACAATAAAAAAAACCAGCTAACTGCGTGATTTAAAAAATCATGTCTGAAATCGTCTATAGCGGAATCGCCCAATTATTGATTTTGACTTTGAGTTATTTAATTTTTGTATCACCGTAATATAATTACCGCTGATTTCATAACCCCATATTCCACGTCGGTGACAGAAACTCCGGTCTTAACATCGGAGCCAACGAGCGACAAGCGAAACAAAGCGGTTAGTACGAACTACATTCAGGTACATCTAATTATATGACAAGGCTTAGAATTACTCCAATATACAGAATAAATAGTTCTAACAGAAAGTCTTATCTTATTTTTCATAGTAGAAGCAGGCATATTGCTACATAAATGGGCCTGCTCGACCAGTGAAAAAACACGGCCTCTAAAAAATATGGACGTGAAGCGGCTTATGCCTCGTTTTATTTAGTGAGAGACATATCCGGAGGCCCACTTCCCTTCTCTCTTCTTTCTCTTCCTACTCTCTTAAAAGCAACGCAACCACCCATTTTCTACCCGTATCCCGTAAAAAGTCTGCTTCTTTGTCGTAGATAGTATTCAACAGAAGTGTCTTTATGTTTAGTTACTACTTTTCCATCTCCAACAATATTAAATAGCTATATTTTTAAATATTTCTACCCAAATGTCTATAAAGCAATGTAACTATCTGCTTGGTTGCACGATCTTACAATACGTGTATTCATCATATATAATATAAAAAAGCTAATTTTAAAATTGAACTGGTTGTTCAGGGTTGTATAATTATGGAACGTAATATTCGTTATAAAATAAAACCTACTTAAAATATATATATTATAACTCTCTTTGTTACAGTGTCGGATTTCAGACATAACCTTCTATCGAATGCTTTTATTGTAAGTGTAGTTCATCTGTTTTCATAAGAAAAATATTATTGATTTTCGGAGACTTTACAAAATGTTTTTTCTTACTAACTGTAGGATAATCACTGCTGCAAGTATGCAAGCAAAAAAAATGGATCCATCACAAGGTATTATCCCCATCATTTCTCTTCCTGTGGATATTGTAAGATATGATGGATCTCGAAGTCTTTACTTAAGATGATATGCGTTTGAATCTAAACTCACTTCACGCTTGTCCAATATTAAGTATGATAAACATATTTGAGACAAGAAAATAAATGCAGCGAGTCAAAACCTTTAACTTTTTTCTTCCTTCCCAAGGTTAACTTCATAGTATTTAGTCATTGAAATTCGTAAAAAGGTTGCGTGTTGACCAGTGTTTAACTAGCGTGACATCACAAATTACTTATGATGTGTTATAATTGCTTACACACTTGTTATAAGCTTGTAAATATAATTTAATTAGTACACAATTAACAGATTAAATCAACGTTTATTATTTTGTATTACTTATACTTATTATACTACTATTTATAAGTATACTAGCTGACCCAGCGAACTTTGTTCCGCATGAAAAGTAATTATTACCGCGTGTACAACTAACATGCTAAAAGACAAAAATTTTAACATTTTTCTTCACTATATTATACATGAATGATACATAAAAAGAGAGATTGAGTACTCGATTGAGTAGACAGTCTCTATCTGTTAAAAAAATCTTCATCAAAATCCGTTGCGTGATTACAAAGATCCAGGCATATAAGGGGACTAACGGCGGAAAGCGACTTTGTTTTATACTAAGTAATAATTTATTATAATGTTTAGGGAGTATAAATTTAAAAGCGTATAGATTCCGCCCAATTTGAAATACAGTACATAAAACTAAATGTTAATATTTAGTACAACGGTTAAGATATGCTTGAAATCATTATAACTGTCGTGAACTTAATGTAGCATTTAATTCAATAACCATGTCCATGTCCATGACGAAATATCTACGACGAAACAGCTACATCAAAAGTGCTACGACAAAAGCGCTACGTACGTCAGCTACGAAAAAACTGCTACGATTAACAAAACTACCATAACAACCCGCGAGCGTCATGCAGGCACATGGGTGCAAGAGCAAGAATATGGTGTCTAGATATGGTGTTTAATATGGCGGCAATACTTTTACCTACTCAGGAAGGGATTTGAAACGAGGTTATTTCTGTTAGTTGCTTTTCATTTTATCTTCAGGGTCATTATGATATTAGGAACTTCCATTATCTGACAAATTGTATTTTAAAATTATTACGAAATTTGAAAGATTTTTAAAATTAATTTTCAAGCTTATTTTATAAAAAGAAAGCTAAAAACTTGTATCTGTAGTAGTTATATGCGTAGAGTGCCTCTGAAATCCTCAAAATCTCTAAAACTAGATGCTTGGACATATACTCGTATATGTGATATATTTAGGTTAAATTTAGGTCATATTTAATTATGTTTGCTATAATCACTAAAAAAATAACGATTTTATTTAAAAAATTCTTAGATTATAAAATTCATTCGGACAGTTTAAGAGAAAATTGCTAATGTTTGATTTGTAAGCCGTTAGGCTAACTAGACGAAGAAATTATTATTTTTAAAGCGATTTTTTACAGCAATTGTCGCATCTGCTATATATGGATCTATTTCGCAATAATAAACTTATATATTAAAAAAAACTTAAATATTTGCACTACATCATTTTCTGAATAACAAATCATCTGTGTTGGTTTGTTTAAATGTAAAAGCCGTGCAATTGTTCGAGTCGTAAATAAAAATTGTTGCGAGAACACCTCAGCAGTTTTAATATTTTAATCCCCGTTGGGAGGGAACATAAATTTTATTTGACTATTTGATCGCAAACGGTATTATAGAAAACGCGGATATTTCGACTTTGGAGAAATATCTATTCTAGAAATTGTGACTTTTTACGATGATTTATTTAATACGCTTTTCGATGTTGTCAATATTTGTGGATTATATATATTTTTTTCATCCATTTAAATGAATATAAAGGCTATGTTCAAATTCACAGTAGTATATGATATTTAAGAATTTTTAGTGAGAGATATTTTATAGGACTTGTCTCTTCCTTTTTGCCTGGTTATTACAATTGAATTTTCCTTACAATTTGTAATCAATTTTTTTTACTTTCAATAATAAAAGTGCGTCCATTTTAGATTACTTTTTAGATTTTTGATTACCAAGCCGATACTGGTTGTACGTTTAAATAATATATCACATATATATAAATATATGACACACTGCCGAAACAATCGCTACTAATGGCCAAAGAGTACAACAATGCTTTGTTACTGAATTGCGAGTTTTCAGGCTCGTTGGCGTCGAAATGCGGTGGTTTTATCCGCGCTGCCGATTTCGCCGTTCGCTAATAAATCAAGGCAGTTTTGTCAGGTGTTACAATTTGTATCGCTGTGCTTCAGTATGAGAAGATTTTCATTTTTTTTGTGGGGTTCTCTCCAATACAACGCTCACAAATCACCAGGGTTGAGTTGTGGGTGAGATGGTAATTGTTTTTTGTGAGTCAAACGTTAACGCGATGGATTTATTGTGGTTATTGTCGTTGGTTCTTACTGAAAATAAAACTCCAAACATATACTATGTTTTTTCAATCTCTTTGTATCAGAGTACTTCTAACTTTTAATGCTTAGGAATTAATTTTGAGTAATCAGCTGACAACCCCCAGTGTTACTAAGCTCCTTTAGTCAGTAGCATAATAATGTGTCTCAATGCTATTTCATCAACATTACTGATTAAGACTAAACTTTTATTAACTGTTTTAGATTATTAATGATGAATATTTAAGTGGGATACTCTTACAGGTAAAATAATTATACACAACGTCGCTGATTAAATTTGAAGTACCTATTCTAAGCAGGAATTCAGCACATATTAAATTTAAAAAAATACGGATAGACAAGCAGATATAGAATAGTAAATAGTAAAAAATCGTGCAATAATGCAACTAATGGTAAGATTGTTTATAAACAAGAAAGTAATGTTAGACATGAGACAGAATACTAAGCTTAAGTAAACACTTGGAGTAAGAGGAGTCAAGGTGTAAAATGAGCGCATCTATTTGAATAGTTGCACAAGAAGGTAAATATTTAACGTCAGGTAGAAGATGTGAATTTTGTGATGCATCCGAGATATACCATTAGTAGTACAGCTAATGTGATTGATAGTGTGGTATTTATTTTATTGTAAGAGGTTGTAAGGTTTTCATATTTTCCTTGTTTATGGGATATGGGGGCAAACGAGGAGGCGTGTCACCCAATGGCAAGCAAGACACGCCGCCTATAGACACGTGAACACAGATGGGGTTACTGTTGCGTTGCCAGCCCTTGCAATGGGATATGAAAGGGGTCATAAGTGGAATGTGAAGGCGAGAGGGGAAAAGCTTGAACCTCCGGAGACCTCTCTCAGCAATCATTATATGAGCCACTTTACGCTGATATTCTGAGATATCGTGCCGGCCCATTCATATAGCGGACTGCGTGGCTCTACCACAAAAACTAAACATTTACATATTACTTATTTATACCAAAGAGTTGAATTATAATTCGCCTTCATAGCCTAAGCTTAGCTGCCGCTTAGCTGGTAATGTTCAGGACACAAATTTCATTTATAGTTACGGATTAATGAAATTTCAAAAACCGCAGATAAATCTGTCCAAGTGGTTTCGAAAATAATCGATTTTTTTATTGTAAATAAAAGTATATATATATATATATATATATATAAGTTGATGCCTATAAATCACATTAAAATGTTCAGTATTTAATTTTAAATAATATGTTTCATCTGTACTTGTTGATTAAGTGTCTGTGAAGAGCTTTGAAAGTAAAGCTTCTTTGACTTGACATATATAACAACAGACAAACGAAATTAGTATACCAAATGCTAGTGAATGATATTGACGAGAAACAAGATTGATAATACATCTCAAATAATTCATTCATTATTCAGAATCAAACAAAATGAAAACAGACCTCTTTTTATTCACTCTAAATACACTGTGTTATAGGACAAGGATTTAATATTGGTCACCGGAAACTGCTTTTATTTACCCCCACAGGCATACATCCGGTGGAGGCCATCCCATTGATTTCTACAAGGGTAGACCCTCGGGTTTAATACTTATATTGTGGGTCTACTTAGAAATATGCCCCGTATTTAATACTTCATTTGAATAGGAATATAAGTAAATATTTGAATATGATTTTGATATTTTGTTTTATGTTACTTTGACTGTAATAATAGTACAAAGGAAGAAATAACACATTTTTAAAGAGCATAAATTTTATTTTATGAAGTTACAAGTCAATACAGCAGCTTGTAATTTCTAGCACTCGATATTCAATAACTTTTATACCTGAAACTTTACGTTTTCTTTTCATAACATGACAATCTACAGCTTATAAATCTTCCTCTATTTACTTTATATTCATGCTTTACTATTTATGTACTTTAGTAATTATAATAATTGTCTAGCCACTTTACGTTAATTTTCCGAGAGGTATATATTTCCCCTATCGAGCTGGTCCATTTATGCAGGCAAATGCATGATGGTACAACTTTTAAAAACATTAAAACTAAAATTATTATCATTATAAGTATGCGAGGACACAAAATTTTTAAACGTGAACTATTTCAAACATTCCTGGGCCAGTCAAAAATAGCCCTTTTGGCTCTCAGAAGAATTCATTACGACAATAGAAATTTGTTTGCGATATGAAATTCCCGAGACTCTTTCGCTTTTCCTCAATAATTTCCGTCATGCCAATGATAAAGAATTAGATATTGGATAAAGAATTTTGTATATAATAATGATTTTAATAAATAAACGCCATTCATACCTAATATATTTCATCATCATCATTAGCCTATTGCAGTCCACTGCTGGACATAGGCCTCTCCCAATGTGCGCCACAACATCCGATTTATTATTTATTATTATTATATAACCTAATATATTTGTTATTATATAATTCGAGAAAGATAAAATAATGATTTTTATAGGATATGGGGATATAGTTTAATCGGGTGGTAAGTGACTAGTGCCGAACATGAACACATGCGACACAGATATTGTTACAGTTACCGGCCTTTAAGGTAGGATAGTAAGACGGATGTGCGTGTGCTACTTGACGTCGATTCTCTGTGAAGTCGTGGCATTTCACCGCTCAAGCCTACATATTTATGCAGCGAACTGCGTAGCGCTACCACTGAAGTGGATTTCTAACAAATGTTACTCTAATGACAGATAAATGGGGTGATAATAAATAATAAAGACAGAAAAAATTGAGCATCATCATTATGGTACATAGTATAAAATAAAATCTTTGAAACTACGAATCGAATTTTGATGTGGATTTTACAATTGATAGAGGGTATCAACGGGATGTTTTCTTGTATGATATATACATATATATGTATAATACATACATAAATATATATATATATTTATATTATATTATACATATTTAATAATATGTATAATATAATATAGTAAAAAAGTGATCATTTTCGAGACTTTAATTGCAAACGCTGGCTGAAACCCATGTGCTAACTCACAACAGTGTACATGTAGTATATTGTTTTGATTTATCACATTATAGACCATCAAAAGGCCTAAAAAAATGTCGAGGCGAAACAGAGTTCCCTGGGACAACTAGTTTTGAATTAAAATCTTAAAATAGCGAAAATCGTAAATCTTCAAAGATGAAAATCAAAAGATAAAATAAAAGGGTGAATATTTTAATTAATGTGAAACTGTACCGGGCTCGATTGTGCTCTGTCGATACACAATTGTACCTTCAATTATATCTTGGCAAATTAAAATATTTTACACTTGAAAAGAGCCATCGACAGTTCTGCGTTCTAATGGTCTCAGACGACGACTGGAATGTGTCGACATTTTACTTATATATTTAAATCAAGTTTATTATTATAATTCCAAATACAATTTCAGGATTGGAAATTTTTGGTGTTCTTCATAAATTTTATTTCAATTGATAAAATTCAAGACCAATTCAAAATTATTGATTGAAAAACATTGAAATATTAGTTTATACTTAAAACAGGATTAAAAAATATTTGCACTTACCATTTATTACAACAGTCACATTAACATTTATATTTGAACATCTATTTTGATTGTTCAATAATTGTTTTTTACGTGCACGAAACTCGCGACTACGTTCTGTTGAACTTTTTTCTGGATTTTTTTCGTTTTAATTTTATTTTTCTCTTTTATGCGTCGATATTGACGACACATTTCGGCATTCGTTTTCGGCATCTTATAAAATTTATTATTTAGCACAACAAGATATAAAAGTACTCACAAACACGCAGTTAAATAATAACACACATATACTTAAACATATTCTTTTCATGTGAACTCTAGTTTATTTTAAGAATGTTTTAAAAAGAAAAATATTTTAAATTTGGAATGTCACGTTTCATTTATTTATATTGATGTGTTATTTTTCTCTGTACTAATTGCATATATATATATCTCCAATACAAGCATTTTTTGTATTATTCATATAAAACGAACTAAAGTAATACTGGCTGACACAAATATTTAAAAACAACTCGTTCAATCGTTATCACTATTGATAATTATTAATTTTAGTTCATAGATGTCGCTAAACCTTAAATAAAGTTGAGGAAGTAGTTCAAATCTACATCGGTAATCTGTGTAGTAAGTAGTATGGTACCTGATGGACATAGATGGCAATACAACAAATGAAATCGCATTCCGAAATTTTCGTAGTTAGTTATTATATATACGGGTAATTGACAGTAACTTCAACTACCACCCGTAGCCTAGTGGATACGCCGATTCGAACAACCACTAAATAAAGTGACATCGAGGCTGAGTTTAGCCTTTGGATAATTTTGTGATTATAAAAATTGTTTCTATACAGTGTGTCAATGTAGAAATTGAAATTCCAAAAAACAAAGAAATAGTATGTAAAAACAAATAGTATGTATATTTCTGTCTCATTCTTTCCTGGCTTCATCCTACACATTTTTGTATTTGTGTCTCTTACCTGTCGTATTTCCGTTGCATCCGGTTTGAAATGACGACGATTCTAAAGAAGTTTCACTTCAAAATAAATAAAATAAAAAAGCCTTATATTTCTTGCATACGTACAATAAATTTATACATTTTTATCTTAAACTAGTAATGCTATTCAATATTTAGTTATTTACAGAAATCTTATTCTCTAGTTTTTAACTTAAGTTACTATTTTTCTTTGGAGTTCTTACTCTTATTTCCTTATCTTTATTTACAAGTGTTTTATAATTTAATAATTAAGTACTATTTTATGGCTATTTTTTTGCAAGAAACCCAGGTTGAGTGCAGGCCTCCTCCAAAAATGCCTATTTTTCTCTGTGAAGTGCTAGTTGACTCCGATTTGGGCCAGCGATTCTTTTTATATCGTCTTCCCACCGTGTGTGCGGCCTACCTCTATATCTGCAACCTCGCGGGTTTCTCCACTGGGTTAGTTTGATGGTCCATCGCTGATCCGTATGTCTCGTTATGTGTCCTGCCCATTTCCATTTTTGTTTCTGGGCATGGCTCAATGCGTTTGTTGCTTTTGTTTTGGCTCTTATTGTTGTATGTCGTATCTTGTCTTGTCTTTTCAATTAACTTTTTTTCAAACTTATACGAGTATAACATAACATAACCTTACGCCTTTTTCTACCCGGAGGTGTAAGCAGCGGCTGTTAAGCCTCGTCCCGCCGTTAGGTTTACGTCCCGAATGGATTAGGTGGCGAACCTATTGCCAAACCGGGGACAAAAATTTTTCAGTCATCGATATTTATCATACATAACTTACAAAAGTCATTAATGTAAGCTGGGACTCAAACCCGCAACTTCTTGTTTAAGAAGCTGGGTGCTCGACCATTGAAACACCGAGACCTGGTAATACAAGTAGTTGTAAATAATATAAACCTTGAGATTAGTGCAATAGTATTTCTATAGTTATTAAATCACTACATAGTATAAAACAAAGTCGCTTTCTCTGTCCCTATGTCCCTTTGTATGCTTAAATCTTTGAAACTACGCAACGGATTTTGTTTTTTTTAATAGTTAGAGGGTGTCAACGGGGTGGTTTTGATCTATAATTCATGAATAGTGTAGTGAAAAAAATGATAATTTTCAAGATTTAAAACTAATAAAAAACGCTGCCTGAACTCTAAGTGATAAATCAAAACAATATACTACATTATTATACACCTATATAAGTTCTATAAAAAAGTCCGCGAGGGCATATGTCTATGTCTTAGGGATAACCCACAATGACCATTATTATTTTTTTACTTTTTACGAGAAATAATGGCTTATTTACGAAGCAGTTTTAAACATTACAGCATTAGTTTTCATCCAATTAAGTGTCTTAAGAAGATTGTGCTTTTAATATAGATTAATATAGCCATTTACAGTATGTAATTTAAACTAATATTTACGAAGATATTACAGTATTAACATAGCGGTACATAGCAGTTGCGTTTGCGCGCCAAAACGCGTGCCGATAAATAGCACAAATTGAACTTTTTAAGATCCAAATATTATGTACTAATTTATTTCTTTTGATGCGGAACGAAGTTCGCCGGGTCAACTAGTTAAATATATTAAATTAAACCTATAAGATTACAAAATAATAGTTATAAATAATTTATGTCACTTCACAAAAGGGACTGAAATACTACAGGTGAAATTACTAAAATCCACCAAAATGCCGGAGCATCGATACTCTGGGCCACCCCTACCCCATTATTTGAACTTCAATTAGATAATATCTGACGTTTATAGTTCTTTGTGCATTCAAGAAGTGTGATTATGCTTTTTCAACAGTAAGATAATGCCATTTAAACGTAGGTCCGATCATTATTCCCTTGATACTGGGCGTAATGAAAATTTCGCAAAGGTTTTACGATCTTTCAAGAGTGCTTTAATGAGCTTCCTTCGCAGGTTGTATCTTTTTTAAGGAAAATAAATTTTGTTACGTTAAAAAGATGTAGATTGAAGATATTTGTTGAAAAAAAAAAATATATGGAGTGTAATGTTTTTAAAGATTTATGATTCGATTTAATATGGGCTTTTTTATTATTAATCTAAAATATCATGCTTTTTAAATGTGTTAAATGTGTGTTTGTAAATGTGTTATCGTATTTGTATTTTACTTAGTAATTCAAGGTATTTTTATAATTCAAACTCGAAGGTATGAAGACTGTGTAGCTTCAACACGCCGAATTTTCCAATGTCCCGATTGGAATATAAGGCGAAAGCTATTGCCATATGCGATATTTGAAATACATAACTTTAGAAAAAAAACCGATTTAAGCACGAAATCGATCCCATGACTTTTTGAGTCTTTTGGACCACCGTTTTGAAATTACTGCGTGATAAGAACAGGTATTTTATTCTTTAATAACAATAGACCAATTATTAATTAATTTTAAACCAAATTCGGTGAATGAATACTCGTATGTATTCATTCTCCATTTGCCTCTGATATTAAATTCCAGATTTCCCGCACTAAAACTTTTATGCTAATGAATTTGTCAACATTTATCAATCAATCTTAAATTACTGAACTGTCTTGGTGTTATAAAAATAAAACCTTAAGTATAAGAGACACAAGACACAGAGTTGCTTGCGGCGGATATCTTATAAATCGCAAATACACCATTTCGCAGATCGTAAATGTCGTAACTCGTTCGTCACATAAACAATACTATCGGAGGTTGTTTGGGCTAACATATAAAAGACCAGAGAGTTTTGGAACTCAGTTTCTTACACGTTTTGGGGCTAGCTATTTAGTGTCAAGACGACAATGAAAACATAAGACTGGATTTTTTTTCCTAGATCGGAACAAGTATTAACGTAAAAACTAACTTCGTTCTTATATGTGTTCCACGTCAATTTTTTTAATTCACGAAAAGTTTTCATATTTCACGTCAAATTTTGAATTTTAGCTACTTTAGCTAATTTACCTAGCTGATTTAATACGACATTAATTGTATAAAAATAACCTTTCTTTGGGTACTTCCACTAAAAATAAGTCTACATACTTAAGATAACTTCACGCCTTTTTTTCCTACCATAAGATGCAAGCAGTGGCTGTTAAGCCTCGACTTGCCGTTACGTTTACGTCCCAAATGGAATAGATGGAATTGCCATAGCGTACACATAGATTTTTGTCATCGATATTTATCACACGTACCTTTCGAAATTATTTAATTTGGAAAAGTCATTGGTGTGTGTCAGGATTTGAAACCGCGACCACTACATTCAGAAACCGTATGCTCTACCACTGGACCACCGAGACTACTATATTATATACTATAAGTCAGATTATTTGATTATTTTATTACTATTATATTATTTTAATTATTTGATTTCAGATAGTTTTTCAATTGTATATATTATTGTAAATAATTTAATTAATTTACATAATATAAATAGTCTAATGCCATTATACATTATTATTACATTATATATTATTGTATTGTTATTAAGTTGAATAAAAATATGCATCACAGTACAAAAAATATCAACTCTTAACATCTGTAAAAATAATATTAAGCATTTTTTTATGGGATAGGAGGGCAAACGAGCAGGCGTGTCACCTGATGGTAAGCAACCAACACCGCCCATGGACACCAGCAACACATATAGTGTTACTGTTGCGTTGCCGACCTTTAGGGGATAGGGGAAAGGAAAGGATGGGGAAAGGGGGTGGGCCTCCGGGTACCTCTCTCACCGAACGAAACGCGGCATGAGTCACTTTGCGTCGATCTTCTGAGAGTTCGTGGTATTTCACCCGTCGAGCCGGCCCATTCATGCAGCGAACTGCTTGGCTCTACCACTGTTATTATTTACGTAATAAAAGACAAAAAGTTTATAAAAAAATTACACTGGCTTTGCTTTTGCTCTTTTTGTTAAACTGCTTCTAAAAATGCATTATTAAAACTAAATTTTACGCTCTGATATCATGTTTTACACCAAATACTTGCACGAATCAATCAACTATCTAGTATCCCCCCTATCATTTACTTATTCACATTTTATGTGTCGCCGGCATTGGACCGTAACTTTATGTAGGTTCCATAAGTTGGAACGTTTTATAGCGTATCATTTCAAAATGTAATACGCTTACTACAAAATACACAATATACAATACATTATTATCTCCTATAAAACAATATGAATGAATGAATGAATGGATGAAATTCAATTTGCATTACGTTCCTTAATAATAAATAATGAAACATAATCTGATCGTATTTGGAAATTCTTTTACAATGAATCGGACCACTATTCTCAATTGAAAGTTTTAAGACTATAAATATATGTCGAATATTTTATTTTAATTTTAAATAAATATTATTGTGTTATATTTATTTTCTGGTTACAAGTGTCTGTGTTTTACATATGTTTTGAAAGTTGAAACTATAGATTGAATATATTTTTTAATACTTGGTCATGATTTACAGTACGATACCGAACCCAAAAATATGGTTTTTAGAATGTTTGTTTGTTTATCTGTTTTTCTGTATATTTGTTGCGGAAAAACTCTAACAGTACTGCATGCCTTTGTTACCAATTTTGTATAGATAGTAAGATAGTACCAAGAGGTCGGGTAAATATTTATCACGCTATTACTAAATGAGGGAGAAGCAAAGCAAGAAAATAATACAATAATAGCGCAGGCATAGATAGTATTTTTTGCTGCTTTATGGTGTCCACGTAGACTAAGTTGCGGTCAACAGCTAGTTAAATAAGTAAAATTAATTATCAAAATTAAATCAATTTTAATAAATTCTCCAACAATTTACTTCATTCGCGATATTCGCATCGTAAAAACCATAGGACACTTCAGGGGGCGTTTAGTGTTTTATATGCCAAAGGGATTTATGTTATTACCGTCCATAATTCTGCGGACTGAAGCCGCTGAGAGGTCACGAAATCTTGAAGAGATCGCAAAACGTTTCTTACGTATAGTTACGTCCCTTTCGCACTCGGGTATTGCTTTAAAGCGATGAATTCGAGATGTATTCGGATCACGTAAGGGGTACCCCACGTCGGATTCTCATGAACTGTGATGCCAACCAAACTTTACCAGATACAATGCTTGGAATGAAAGAAAAAAAATATATTTCCGTCTCCAGGAAACAAGGTGGAAGAGTTGCGATGACAATGTCTTAACAAACTTCGTAATCATTTGTAACAAATTTATGTATGGTGCGTGCGAGAGTACTGTTTCGTTTTGCTTACAAATATTATTTGTTAAGGGAATGTTGGGAGACGATAATAATTGTCAAGTTGGATATTCTTGTGTTGTTTTAATTACGTGTGTCACCTGATTTTGTTAGATTTAAGAAACATCTAATATTAAAATATTAAAATTGTAGGTAGAAAATACTTACAGCAACAAGGCCAAGCAAAAGCTTTTAATTTTTTTTAAATTTTTTACATAAGTTTTTACGTTTACAATAAAGTGTAAATATGTAAATAAAATATTAAGTGTCAATTGTTTGTGTTATTAAAAGAACAATTTATAAATCTATTTTAACGAAAAAGACTTGAAGTTAAGAAATTAAAGACTATTTGATGTAGAGACTACAAATAAAGTACTTAAT
This sequence comes from Euproctis similis, assembly GCA_905147225.2. Taxonomy (NCBI): domain Eukaryota; kingdom Metazoa; phylum Arthropoda; class Insecta; order Lepidoptera; family Erebidae; genus Euproctis; species Euproctis similis. The sequence continues at coordinate 8,039,594 of LR990114.1, forward strand.
CGATTTGTTAAAATCCTAATAGAATCTCGTCAAAAGTTAATAATTAATAATATAATCAAACGATGCCTACACGTTAGAGTATTATAAGTTACAAAGATATAAAAAAGGAATTCCAAACAACTTAAAACGTAGTCTAACACATTCAAGTCACGAAAAGATTTTAAAACAAGCAAACCGGCAAACTCATGCAAAACAAACTTGACGTTTCAAGTCTTTAGAATGCTATTTTGCTTAGTTTTAGAATTTCTTAATACAACTGGCTAATGCTTAGATTTGGGTTCCATATTATGGCGGCAAGCGATAAGCTGAGACATTTAGTTATGAGACTGCCAAACGATTTGTTTTTATGTATATTGTCTAATTTAAACTTGATCAGTGTGCCATAGACGAGATTTACTAAAATTTCTTAAAGCTATGGTCTAGATAAAACTTCATTTTCTTAGAATTTGATATAGATTAAGAATTTGAACCTGTATAAAATGGTACAGCATATCTATACTAACGGCTAAAATTCTAATCGAGTTGTGTATTATGTTCATACGTGATATTAATAATTATAACTATTAAAAGCCAAAAACATCTAAGAGTGATGGAATTTTAAAAAATAAAAGAAAACATAATAAATGTCATGGAGATTTATTTAGATAAAACTGACTTTTAAAATCAATAACATTTTAATTTAAAATATTCATAATGTATAATAAGATTCAATATTTTGAGAAATTATTTAACAAAATAGATTAGTTTTAATCTAACGTAAGTATTGGCTTTTATTTTGTATATGCTCGCTAACACTTGTAATTTGAAATGCAACAGAAGCTAAACTCAGATGAAAGAAAACTGCATCTATAGCGAATACGTGAAGTCAATTTGCAAACAAACTTTCACAGTTTGTTTAGCTCTATGATAGCAGCTAGACTACTTTGCTAGATTTAACATTGCGTTTAATATGTGTGAGGGCGAGAGAAAGCTTACTTGCACTTTTAGTAAAGTTTCGTTGTCAACATGTCACGTTTTGAAGTTGTTTACTTGGATGTTCGATTCGATACATTTAATCGACTTCAAATAAACAGGATTGGCAATCGAATTAATGCTCTATAAGGGCCTTAGATAAACACGCGATGTTTTTGTATAGTTGTGTGTGAAACAAATCTATGCAGTCTACAATTTTTAATCGACTTTAAATTATAAATATTTTTTAGGGAAAGTTTATACTAAAATGGTTTCATTTTATTTTTATAAAACATTTAGTAAAGAAACTCGCAGATTGTTAAGGCATGTTTTTGATTAGTTGGCTACAGAATTCCTTTATCAGATTCTGAATCCAGTAATAAATATTACTACAAAACAAGGTCAAATATATATAAAATATGTCAATACAAAGAAATGTCAAAATTAAGAAGCACAACAAAGACATCTTTTAAAAAGAACATGTCTGTTGTAAAAAGCTACACCGCACCACGATAACGATGACGGATGAGCAAATAAGGAGCAAATAATAATAAGGAGTGTAAAAAGTCAAAAAAGGCACAACATCAAAATTCTTTTTTCATCAAGAATTTGTTAAATTTGCCATTTGAAAAACTAGTTATTGAGATATTCAACCTGCCTTACCGAAAAGAATACGGCATGAGCCACGTAACACTGCGGGGAGGTATATTCGTGATATCTCAACCATCTAGCCGGCCCCATTCATACAGCAAAATTCATGGCTTTTTATAATTGTGTTAAATTGAACATTATGTTTAATCAGTGGCACTTTTGTGACGTTCACACGCGTGGCCTTATAATTTAGTCATGAATATTAATGTATGTCACTTTGTTTGTCTGTTTATTAGCTACGTCGCTGATAATAATGTATTTTCACGTCATATGTTGTATATATTATGTGCTTGATAGAGAATGTTTTAATTTAGTACAAAATGTATACGAAAATTTTATGTTGTTTTTTTAACACCGAGGAAAACATTTCCAAGGAGGGTTGACAGGCAGGCGGCCGGTCATGAAACCACAGCCATAACTTTTGAGAACATGGATAGCTCGAAAGGATGACAATTGATATGCCGTGCCGACCCCACCCGGAGTAGGATAAAGGCAGGCAAATGATGAATGATGATGGTTCTTTTAACACTATAATTCGGTGCCTAAAATAAACAATATAACATTTAGTCTCGGTAGTCTGGATGTTGAGCCAGAATAATAATCAGAGACTTCTTGATAAACAAGCGGGAAAGCTCGGGTTTGTATCCGGACTTACATGAGTCTGACACGAAAATTATTTATAATTGAGAAAATTGTGCACGATGCATAGCAAGGGTTCCTCCATATCTTCTATTTTGGTACTCAAATGCAGCGAATCTAAGCCTAACAGCCGCTGCCCACATATAGGTAAAAAAAATGTTTAATATTGGTTAAATATTTATTACTGCCATTTATTACTTAATATTAAAAATATACCCAAACTAACCAACGAAAACATTGCCAAGGAGGACGTCAGGTAGGCGGCCGGTCATAACACCACGGCCATTTTTTTTGACAACATGAATAGTTCCAAAAGACGACATTTTGTACCTACTCCACTTAGAGTGGAATAAGGAAAATAATGATTTACTACTAAAAACTAAATAACAATTCTAAATATAACATTGAATAACATATATAAAAATCATATTCATATACCGGAATAAATATACTTAAAGTAAGATATTACACGTAAAAAGGTTGCAGAAAAAAATATGAAGGCATATTTTAGTGATATGTCACATAAAATCAGATAAAAAAAACAAGGTTGAACTCGTGACGTTTCGGAAGACAAACATACGAACTTCATGCTGAAGTTTATCTATTTCTGAAACTCGACGAAAAAATATTATAAAGTATTTTGGCGGGTACGTGAGACCATTAGGATGGGACAAAGATGATTTGAAACTAGAAATGCTTGCGGAGAGAAATAGCTCAGTTTTATTTTTATGATGATATAGTATACTTGTTGTAAATTTAAGTCTTTAAATAACTTTTTTTTTGTATTCACATTTAATACCCGAAATATAAATTGGGACATTTTTTCTCGAACTGAAAACGTAGCTTTGGATTTGCTGGTGAGCCTACCCAAAGCTATTTTACCTAAATAAGAATTAAACAAATTACGCGATGGTAATTTTTTGTTGTAAAATTATGTAAATACTAAGGTATAATAAGAATAATAGCTAATTGGGCTTTAATGCGTTTATATTTCTACTACGGATTGCTATATTTTAAAATGCTTAACATTAATAAAGACTTAAATAGCAAAACACAAACATTTAAAAAAAAAATGTTGCAACTACTTCGAAATTGTAATTTCCTACTAACTAGATACATAAAAGCAATCATTAAATTACATGGATTTATATTGAAATGTAATTAATACTATAGCTAGCTATAATTAATACTACTAATATAATTTAATTATATTCAGTAGAATACTGAACAACTTTTCTACTTGGCGTCTGTTTAATAAATTTCATTTGCCAACTTAATAGATTCCCAAATATATTTCCTTCAATAAATATCATTTGAATTGAAACTATTAGCATCTGCGCGAAAGCCGGGATTGAGTCCAACTCCATACCGTTCCTTTCAGAGCCGGCTTACCCGGCCTCATTATAAATCACCGACCGTTCAACTAACTATATAAAGTTATTTGTCCTACGACTGTGGCCCGATTTGCCCTCAGGAGAGGATATCGCCTATCTCAACAGATATGATTGTCAGATTGCTTTCTGGATGCTTCTACTTAAGTGAGTATTTAGTCACTGAAAATATATAATATATTTTATAAGACCCAATATGAATAAATGTCTAGTTGTGTTATTATTTTTTTAAGAGTCCTAAAGTATAACAGGTTTTAAACCTACGATGCCCACGGGTGATGCATAAAAATGTTATTTAAACATAATTTATTTACTAAACACTAAAATTATTAAACAGTTATTGTTGTTACATAAATTATCGTAGGTGGTAGAAAAACATTAGGCAGCAACAATGTGACACTATCTGACATGGTCATAAGTGGTACTAGTTGCTTTTTCTTCTAATCTATATATTGTATGATAAACTTATTAAAAAGTTATGTCGCTACGAAAATAATGTTGGTATCGTATCCAGTAAACTGGCATTATGTTTATGACAGCCATCAATAAGTATATTGATTCTGAGTTAGTAAGCACCTGCGTCGTAAAACTTTGTTAAAGAGAGATTTTAGCATAATGCAAAACAGTTTTATCATCTTGTGTTGTGGTCGTTAGGATTTATTAAATCAAACTTATTTTATATTATCCAATTTTCCAGTTCCAGTGAAAACCCAGAGACGGTAGGTATGCAAAAATAGTACCTTATATCAATTGCATATCCTTCAAATAACTTAGCTTGAATTCAATTTGTTTTGTATAGAAGAATATAATAAATAGAAATCTTTAAAAAAGTACAAACAATACAAATAATGCTCATTTAAATTTACTCCGATGAGGAGAGCTCAAAAATAAAACGGTGTACGGAGAAGACGCTATCAAACTGGATTTCACAGGGGCATTGCACAAACAACGTCGGCAAAATGAAATGAAGTAAGCGGAATCAAGTTTAAATACATACCGAAAAACAAACCGATGAACGAGACGGGGAGAGGTGCGGTGGGAGGGGAGCGTTCAAACAGTGAACAACAAACGTAACAATAAATTACACAGCAATTCGGTTTCAACTGGTTTCAACCGGCTTCCACCGGAACTCACTAGTTATTTGTTCAGATGCAATCTCATCCTATTCCACAGTATATGATTAAAACATTGCAGGACATCGTTCCTATGGGAAATCATCGGGGCGAACGCATTGCATAATTAGCAGTCGCAAAGGCGGTTGCAATAGACTGTGACCGCTTTAGTGTCGTAGATTTCAAAATTAACATGTTTGAACACGTTATATTTAAAAAGATAGTGAGATAGTGTAAAAATTTAAAAGTGTAAAAAGCTCATTAGTTTTATCTCAGTTATAATTACAACAAAAATCAAATCAATATAATATCCCCAACAACACATTTTATCGTTTTTTTTTTCTTCTGTTCAAAAAAATTTTAATTATAAATGTAGATTAATTGCTGTTAAGCAATATATGAGATTTTTTTTTTAAATAATTCTAATGCAAGAAATAGGTATTAGTATGTTTATTATAATGACTTCATTATAAAATTCGGTCTGGACTCGCTAATATTTATGTAACATTTTTAAAAGTGTTAGGTATTCCTGTCGGTCATACTTTTTATTACAAAATTCTCTAAAATAGTCTGGGTCAGTGTTTGGTAAGTGTTTACCTTGTATTCAACATGAATTATGCATTATTAAGTTAGGGCCTATTTATGGGGTTCATGATTGCTTCTCCGCTAACTTGGGCAGTATGGAGATCTGATCTCTTATTTCCAAAAAACAAGTTATCTAGTCCGAAAATATTTACTAATAGTCATTTAATACAATCGGTAGTAAATAGATTAAGGTGCTCGACTAACAAACACATAAATTTGATGAACTTTGCTTGTGTATAATACTGTACTAATATTACAAGCTTGTTTGTTTGAGTTATGCTTACACTCGTAAGTAATCTCAGTGTTATAATAACTAGTATTATAATTACTATTTATTAATAAAATTAATCATAATAAATTTGGATCAAGGGAAATTTGCAAAAAATTAGAGGCTCGGTGGTTAGAAGGTCAAGCTCTGAATAAAGAAATCCTCGAGGTTACAAAAAAATATAAACTACTATAAGTTGTCTTTAAAAACTACGCATCTTTTTCTACATTTATAATTATGTAATTGTTAACTATTTTATCAAAAGTAGTAGACAGTGGTAGAGCCAAGCAGTTTACTGCATAAATGGGCCGGCTCGACCGATGAAATACCACGACCGTAGACCGACATAAAGTGGCTCATGCCGCGTTTTGTTCGGTGACAGAGGTACCCGGAGGCCCACCCCCTTCCCCATCCTTTCCTATCCCCTTCCCTTAAAGGTCGGCAACGCAACAGTAACACTATATGTGCTGCTGGTGTCCATTTGCGGCGTTAGTTGCTGACCATCAGGTGACACGACTGCTCGTTTGCCCTCCTATCCCATAAAAAAAAAGAAAGATACTGTTTTAGTTATATAATACAAGACATTCTAACAGTATATGTGTTTCATATTATAAGAAACTATATTAAATGTACTGCGAAGTGCATTAGATGTAACATTAATATGCTCTCACCGACCAATAAGATTGTTCTCCCACGCAGCACTTCGCCGGTCGACCGAGCTACATGTCTCAGTAACACTACCGAGACACTACACATATATACTATATTGAGAATATCTATATAAAATTCATTTGTTTACTTCAATAGTAATCAATTGTACTTAAATTTAGTGGTTTAAAAAGAATATTTGGCATATGAATTTCTTGCCCGATTCTATAAGTAGTTAGGATAGCTGCTTGATGTAGGTGCTACACTCAAAATTGCGCCGCTCATAGCTAATACGTCCGTATTTTCTTGCACCATGGAGGCTTTTTTTTAAGTCCAAATATTAATGTATAATTTGAATTTAATAATAGGGTAAATTTTATGTATCTGTCGACTATTTTTTGTCTGTGTAGACCTACGTAAAAAAAGCTTTTTAGCTTGATTTATATTGAGTTAGTAAGGTACTTTAGGGGTACTTGGAATGCAAGTTACTTTTTACCATCGATGGCTGCATACATTTTGCTAATTGATATTATTATATTATATATTGATATAATGATGTCAGATATTTCATTTTAACGAAGTAATTCCTACGGGTTAATAACTTTATATCTAATTATACTTGAAAGGTTATTGAGAATTTAATGTCTTGAATTTTCAGGTTCCAAATAGAATAGTTTGCGAAAACTATTGCATTACATATAGGACGCAAAGTTATCAGCCATCTTTTATCACACATAATTTCCCTAAAAGAGTTCAGAAATATTCCAGAAGTGATATGCTTTATCTTAAGATGATTAAGACTTAAAAAAAGTAAATAAGCATAACCTATATCTTTGAAAATGGAATTGATGTATCAAAGAATTTATATCTACACTTACAAAATTTACTGTATACTATATTGCAGTACTACAGTACAAAGGTAACTGAACCTATAAATAAAAAAAAAACAACTAACAAAACGTTGATAATAATCTAACTATCATAAAGTAAACGAACGGAAATACATCAAACGAATTTAATCATATCAGATATGATCAGCAGACGTCACGTGCATGTCCCACTAATTATAAAAAAGCAAATGTCACCAACATTGATGATAAATTACGGTCAGGCTTACATTCATCATGGTTAATTTTATTGAAGTGTCGCGCCTGATGAATTAACCTTAGGTTTTTAGGGTGCCGGCAATTCAAAAAGGAATTGGTGAAACCCAATTACTTAGTCTAAGTTGTAAATCTACACACCAGATATAGTACTGTTATTGCATATAATATTTATTGTTTACGTATAAAACTGCATTTTGTAGAAAATGCTTGACAAAATAATTGCTATTTTTATTTCCGATAGAAAGAGCTCGGGGCTTGAAACGATAGATCAGAAATTATATGTATTCAGCAACTATGCAAACTAAGATAAACTTCAAGTATTATGACTTTGTCTCGAATAGTTTTCTATTATATGTGAATCTGATAAGGAAGCATCAAAAATTCTCACTTGGAATTGATAATTATTAGGTAAATTTACTATATCTTGTAGTGATGAAAATTTCTTTTACGGGACCTAGCGTGTGCGAGTCCAACTCACACTTGACCGGATCTTATCTGATGGAACGTGTTCGTTAGCAGTAATGGAGTTCTTTTATGTGGTACATATTATTGTTGCAATGTGCCTCGCCTGTGATCGTGAACTGCTGTTGTTTGTATGAACACGTCATCTACATAAAATTTATCATATTCATGTAGGTATTTACAGATCAGTTGGATTGCTATTCCATGAAAACATATTTACTATTTCAGTGAATGAATATTTGACTTGGCATTAATTGCTAGAGTATATTTACAACTATTATTTAAACGAATGTTCTATTATTCAGTGTTGGCTGTAAGTTTCACTGAAAAATTTGTTATTATAATTTCAATTTCAATATGTAAAAATTAATCACCAAGCCGTACCTAATTGTAAATTTCCGTCGTTCATCTTCATAACAACAAGTTTGAAGGTAGCTATTGTCAATTACAATAAATCGTCTGTAACAATTCGCTAATAAGCGGATAAAAATGTTTTACAAGACAAGTAGACAATATTTTAATAATTTTAAGCCTCAACAACTTCGAATCGCCGAATTATCACTTCGGGAACGGAATAGGCGGCGAAATAAATGTCTATACGCAATAGCCTGGTACAATATTGTCACTTATCAGTCATCAATATTTAACTCACCTAACCTCCAAAAAAAAAATCCGAGAAATCATTGATCAGAGCCCTCTCGGCGTTTTATTTTTCGTACTACTTTTAACTTAACCTCTTTTTGTCAATTTATTAATAGATTTATTTCTGAAAGTATTACTGGTAAATTTTTTCACCATCTATCCTTTGTCCTTAAGGTGAAAAATCCGCTCGGAGTCTCGGAAACTTATTCACACGCAGAACACAACACTATCGTAAAGATAAAGTATTATTATCTTGCTGTGGTTTACTGGAAGATCGAGATAACTACCAAGTCATATTTCTTCACTTTCCTCGAGAATAATCTCACATTTCTCTTTCATAATAAATAAACAACTAGAATTATCATTGTTTTCAAGAAGTAATATCAGTTGAGGGGAAAAAATGAGGATTCCGGATCAAATGTTCCATAAAATAATTGGTTCTATATTTAACCCGAAGTATTTAACAAGATGCTTCTGTATTCTATATACATTTAGTTGTATTTCCCGGTACAGCAAATCATTTGGTGCATTGCTGTGACTTGATTGACTTTCGCAGGTCTCCTCGCAACTCCGTTATGTGTGGCAATTACTACAACTTACTCGGCGTTAGCATGTGCATATTATTATAACACGAATTTAATTATATATAAAGAGTGCATCTATTTTATTAAGAGTGGATCTATTAGATATTCAGACGATAAAATAAAAGTTTTATTTATCAAAAACATGACCAATATCAATATGCTCTACCAACTCGTCAAAAACTTTAAAATTAAAAAAAATAATGTCACATTTTGTAATCATAATTACAGCTTTGTATTTTAAATTAAAAGTTAAAATATAACAGCAGATTACAAACAAAATGTTTGAACTGATACATTTTGTTTGTGTTACTATAAGAAAAATCTTTCTAATAGTAACACAACAAATATAGATAGTAACACAAATTTTAATGTATTTAAATGTACCTTGTTACTAAAAGGCTTTTTATGTAATATAAATACAAATAGCTTCCGGAAATAATTATAAATACGTTATTCTGAACTCTATCATTAAAGTTCCATCATTGTCCAGAGCATATTATTATAGCGAGGTGGTTATATATAGTACTATAATTTGTATGAATTATGCATCTAACCATTTTTAGTTTAGTAGACAACTTGGTTAAAGCTGTCATATGAGTTAGAGTCCTATACCGTTATTTTTATTCTGTCGATACATTCATTTAATATTTGAAGGATTATTTGAATCACTAGCTGACCCCGCAAACGTTGTCTTGCCAAAAAATAAAATTTAAAAAATAAGGGTTAATCGTAGGGGGTTGAAATTTTAGGGTTGTATGTATTTTTGTATCCCGTTTTAATCTTTATTTTTATTAATTTTATTTATTAATACTTATCCATATTTATCTCGACGTTTCGAACTCTTTACAGAGATTACTCGTGAAAATGATCTCTGTAAAGAGTTCGAAACGTCGAGATAAATATGGATAAGTAGGAAATAAACGCGATACAATCCTAAAAAGTTGTTTTAATAAACAGAAAAATGTCGAAAAATTAAAAAAAAATATTGAGGGGTGGGCTACCCTTGTGACTTAGGGGGATGAAAAATAGATGTTGTCCTATTCTCAGACCTACCAGATATGCACACAAAATTTCATGAGAATCGGTCGAGCCGTTTCGGAGGAGTTCAATTACGCACATCTAGACTCGAGAATTTTATATATTAGATTATAACCGTCATAGACAGAGATCGATGTTTATTTTTTTTTGCTGAATTTGATGTGATGTTTTGGAAATATTGTATTGAAATGCAGTAATGTTTTACCATTCCTAGAAAAATAGTGTTTCAATTTGTATTTAAATAAACTATTATCTTAGGTGCTTGTAGAAGTGACAGTTTTAACAATAACCATAATTTTATATCAATTAACAGAATGTTCGTTGAAAAGAGGGTTGTAAATACTTATACAATGGTGTAAGTAATTAACAATTAATGACAAAATAATGACATCTACTGGTCTGGAAATATAAAAAGTTCTGTTTTTATAGCTTTTTAAACCGAATCCTACCTTCACCCTCCCCTTCTCTGTTTCAACTTACGCTTCGGTAACGCAACTGCAATCTTCTCGGTTTTGCAGAGGTCCATGGGTAGCGCCAGTGACATACCACCAGGTCGCTCGTTTGCTCTTTTCTGGTATTTTTTTTATATTTTAACACTCTTTATATTTTAAAGGTTTTGTGTTCTAACTATTGAATTATATGAAGACCAAAATTCAAAATTGAAAACGGGTTTGAATTTTCGATAAGAAATATATAGAACCTTTGGAAAGATAAATAATTCACACTTAGCAGGATTTTTAGTATCACGTGATTCTCTTTGACTTAATAAAAAGACGTAACACATGTGCGCATTTGAAAAGCTAACTGAGCCGACATCTCTCGTAAGAAAGATTTCTTAATGAAGACAGGGGTGCGACGTTTTACACCCTTTTGTTTTCTGCTGAGCCTGTATTTTACTGCCTTTAGAGCTTATTAAATTAAAGGCGAAGATTTACACTGATTAAAGCTAAGAATTGTTTGAGGTTATTTTGTTGCAAAATTCTTGCTTAAAAAAAATGCTAATATTTTTATACATTCAATACAGTCGATAATATGAACGATATTTTCTTTTAAGGGAATAATACCTATTAATGTATCATTCACTTCATGAATAGTCTAATATTCTTTTTTGTACTTACTACATATTTCCATTAAATCTTGGGTCAACTTACCTGAAACAAAAAAATGAATACGTGTTAGTTAATTCCACCCTCATAGTATTCTCCTGTCACTTTAGCACACTCTTAATTTTAGACAATTATCAATATAATATTTTTTTTCATTAGTTATAAGATACGTTGTATACATGATATATTCATTGTCTAACAGTGGTAGAGCCAAACAGTTCGCTGCATGAATGGGCCGGCTCGACCGGTGAAATACCACGGCCCCTCAGAAGATCAGCGTAAAGTGGCTCATACCGCGTTTCGTTCGGTGAGAGAGGTACCCGGAGGCCCACCCCCCTTCCCCAGCCTTTCCTATCCCCTATCCTTTAAAGGTCGGCAAAGCAACAGTAACACTGTATATGTTGCTGGTGTCCATGGGCGGCGTTGGTTGCTTACCATCAGGTGACACGCCTGCTCGTTTGCCCTCCTATCCCATAAAAGAAAAACATTAAGATTATTTATTTTTTCTAAATGTCTTCTCTTCAATTTCTAAAAAAAATAAAAAAAAGTCTCACAAAACTGCACAAACAATTTGTCTGTGGGATCCTTATTTGATTATAAACACATTATTATTTATTTTAAACAAATTATAAACACTTTTCAATTTCATTATCAATTCATCAAAAGTTTTATGAATAATAATAAAAACGAATAATAATTTTGTAGATATATATCCAGTATCCACATAAACATATATTTATATACTTACACACCCACATAGACTTTTCAATTTCATATATAGTTATCAATTCATTAAAAATTTTATAAATAACATTATCATCGTCAATTTTATAACAAACAATAACAGTTTAAAAAAAATTAAAATAAATATCCATAATAAAAAAAAGTCACTTTCCGCTGTTTCTTACCTTATAAGCTTAGATCTTTAAAACTGCGGTTTTTGATGCAGGTTTCTTTAATAGATAGAGGATGTCAACGGAGTGGTTTGTACGTATAATTATTGTAAGTATAATGTTGCAAAGAAAAACTGTTAAAATACTTTTGATGTGGAACAAAGTTCGCTGGGTCAACTATTGTTATATAATAATCTTTTTGTTACTAAAAGATACAAAACATTACAGTGTACAAACAGGTACAAAGAGGTACAGTGGTAGAGCCAAGCAGTTCGCTGCATCAATGGGCCGGCTCGACCGGTGAAATACCACGATTTATCCGTTCGGTGAGAGAGGTACCCGCAGGGCCATCCCCCTTCCCCATCCTTTCGTACCCTACTCCCTTACAGGTCAGCAACGCAACTGTAACACTCTATATGTTGTATGGCGATATTAGTTATTCTGCAACACCCTTAGTATACAGACACACCTCTTATAGAATTTTATTTTAAGTATAGATTATGTACTTTCTACAGTGAGGCAGGTACCAAAAATTAATCAAGTGATATATTTGCAAATAAAGATTGCCAACCCTTGCAGCCCTTCTTGATAAGTGATTAAAATATATAAATAAATTAAGAGTATTTATTCAATAGAGTTAACATAATGACAACAACTTCTTTTTTTTGAAGATGAAGAAGAGTGGCAACTTGATCTTGCAAAACTAAAATGAAACTGTCGGGAGGACTATGTAAATATTTTATTTATTGGTTCACGCCTAGGTTTTTGCGGCGGGAAGTATGGAACAAATACATAACACCCTGACCAATATTTTATCCAAAAGCATTACGCTGTCATCTTGAAAGGACAAACTGCGCATCGTTCGTTCCACGACCAAAGCTGTGCTACGTCGTCGTTATTCAATTTACATGCAAATGGGGGGTGAGAGGGATGCTTTGACGGTTAGAGGGAGGGGGGAGTGCGACCGTGCCAATAGTACGCTGATGTATCGCATCAGAACGTGTCCTGTGGATACGGTGTGTGGACCAAAATTGCAAGTTCAAGCGAGTTTCTGTTTTGACTTCCGCAGTTGGAAGTTACCTTGGAAAGTTAAGCTTGCAGTTTATAATTCGTGTTAGGTTAAATTGCAGGTACACTAACAAAATTACATAAATCTACTACACTAAATCCTAGGTTTAAATACAATATGAAGAAAGTTATTTAAGGAAATAATTTTGATTTTGTACTTAATATTTTTTTTATAATGCGAGAAAATACCAACATAATAAAGATGCAAACAAAACTCATTAAAAAAGAAAATAAAAATAAAATCTTAGCTTGAAAGAGTGCTTTAAAGGATGGCTGAAACTCGTCACACAAGAAATCAAAGCACTGGTTTTGAGCATTAATAGGACGGGGGGAGTCACTGTATTTTTTCCTTTATTTATAAATTTGTACATAATATATTTAACATAACATAACTTCATGTCTTTTGTTACCAGAAGGTGTAGGCAGCGGCTGTTAAGCCTCGCCTCGCCGTTATCTTTAGTCCCAAATGTAATAGGTGGCGAACCTATTGCCATACCGGGCACAAAGTTTTCAGTCATCGACATTTATAACACTTAACTTTCGAAAACAATTTCGGAAAGTCATTGGTGTGAGCCAGTGTCAGGAGTGCCAGTGTACATAATATAGCCTTAATATTTAAGTGGCTATTAAAACGGTAGAGATAGAAGAATGTATATTTTTTTTTAATTAAGCAATTTTCTCTCATCTCTTAATACTTCTGATCAATACTATAATATAATGCCACTGGTCAGTAACAAAATAGATATAGTTAAAATTTGTTAAGAAGGCGTTGTAATTAACGTAATCTAATTGTGTTAGTAACTTTTTAATTATTAAGCTATAGTTAAGTCTTGGTGCCCCAATAGTCGAGCACACGGCTTCTAAATCCACAGGTCGCGGTTTCGAATCCGGGCACTGGCACACACCAATGACTGTTCGAAATTAATTACGGAAGTTATGTGTGATAATAATCGATGAGCGAAAACTTTGTGACCGATATGGCAATAGGTTCGCCACCCATTCCATTTGGGACGTAAACATAACGCCGAGTCGAGGCTTAAACAGCCACTGCCTACACCTTCAGGTAGAAATTGGCGTGAAGTTATGTTATGTTTTCTTGTTGAAATTTGTTAAGAAGTAACGTGATTAACGTTATCTAATTGTGCCAGTAACTGTTTATATAATTAATAAGCTAGAGATGTTTTTTTTTGTTCGGAAAATATGTGTCATAAATATTACTGACAATATTGTGCCTAGTATATGGCAATAGCATCAGCCGCAAATTCAATTTCGGACATAAAAATTCGACGAGTCGAATTTAACAGTCGCTGACTACACTTTCGGGTAGGTGATGCCGTAAATTTAACAAAGGTTAAGAAAATTTTGCGTAAGTTAAAGAGACAGATATAAACAGATATTGTCTTAAAAGAAACAGCTGTCAATTTAATTACAGTATAACCTTTGAAGGGCTTGATACCTTTCACAGTTCTGATTTAACGTGAGATCCTAAGAATATTAAAGGCGTAAAGTTATGATTACAATATCACATTACCGTGTTATAAATTTGCGGTGAAGAACGTCATTTCGTACAAATTATAGGATAAAACAGTTGTGGTCGACCGCAAGCTTGGGGTTGACGAAGGATTGGTTGTGGTTTTAACGGAAATGACAGGTGGTGACGTCAGTCATCCCTTCGTGTTATGTTTATGACCAATATATATTAATCTATAAAATCTATCTAACATAACATAACGCATTTGTTACCCGAAGGTGTAGGCAGCGGCAGTTAAGCCTCGTCTCGCCGTAGGTGCCATACTATTGCCATACCGGGCACAAAGTTTTCAGTCATCGATATTTATCACACATAACTGCCGAAAACGATTTTAAAAAGTCATTGGTGTGAGCCCGTGTCAGGATGCGAACCCGCGACTTCCGGATTCAGTAGCGGGGTGCTTGACAACTGGACCGCCGAGACAGAAAAAAAAATCTATCTAGTTTCTATTATATTCTAGCTTTATAGCCATCATGATCATAATTATTTGTCTTTATTAGTTTCCTTAAATACAACAGTTTACTTACATAACTGTTATTAATTGCCTTTATCAAAAGTCATTGTTAAAGATTAATAAGAGCTTAGAACAGCTTCAAATCACCAACCAGAAAGAAGTCTGCAAACCTATTTCAGAATTCCCAAAAGAAAAAGTTTCTTTTTTAAATTGATGCAGTGTGCAAATTTTTGATGATATCACGTGTTTTCTTTTATCCAACACATACAGCGCCATCTAGTTCCTAAGATTGGCAAAACCGTTTTATCGTTATATAAATACAAAAATATTTATTTATTTCTAAGACTTTCGCGAAAATGATCTCTATAAAGAGTTCGAAACGTCGGGAAATAAAGATAAATAAGTAATAAATAAACGCGATATAATCCTAAAAGTTGTTTCATCTACAAAAATATTACTATTGGCATACGGTATTGTCAATCCTGATATTGGCCAAAAAAACGTAACAAATGGTAGTTTAAGAAGGAAATGTATTTTTAGAGACATGTCTACTTTCAATAAAGTAATGTACATTTAATACATATGGATACTAAACATCAAGCTAAAAGTTTATACTCGATGTTTTTAGTACCTATCTTTGGGGCGTAGAATTGGTAATTGGTACCAATCGTAAAGGTCAAACTCTTCATTCCTATAGCAGATAGCAGCTGTTGGACGTAACATAAGCATAAAGATAAAATTTAAGCATGGTGATTCAGGATCTTGTTTGCTACACGATTCTTGTTGGTATCTATTTCTGTGCAAATTTGGAAAAATCTATATGGTTCTTACAAAAGCTAAGTTCATTTGCTTATTTCAATGAATTAAGTTCCGATACTAATAATTTTATTTCATATAATCTTTATATTGAACAGTATATTTATACAGTAGAGATGTTTAGATGATTGTATATAATATATTCTAACTATTTAAAAAGAAAGCAAAGCAGCGGTCGAGTGAAAAGATCAAGATCGCGAAAAAAGGTGAAGAAGATGAAGAAAAATTTTCATTTTTTTTTACAAGTAAAGTAAATGTTTCTTACATTTTTTTCTTGTAAAGTTCTTTATTAAGATTACTATCTGCGGATCAAGCAACTTTTCTCAACTCTCCAAACTCGGGTGACTGTGAATAAGTGTAAAAGATAATTGTGATAACAATAATAATATTAATAATTTACCACTTTATCGCATTTTGGTAACACACACTTCACGTCTAAGGGAAACTTCTAAGTATCAAACTTCCCAAGAGTACATAAACTAGTTCATGTTAAGTGTTAGACGCTATTAAACGATTTCAATAGTGTTCGAGTCAGGAACTTATTATAAGAACAGTAAGAAAGCTTTAGTAAGCTAAGACAAATAATTAGGAATGTTTTTAGTAAAGACTCCATTGGAATACAGAAATTTAGTATTTGTAAAACATTCTAGAAAACAAATTGCTATTATATATTATTAATATATCTCCGCAAAGATTTTTTACAAGTCAAGCAGATTTAACCTCTTTTCCATAAAACAGGCAAGCGGGTCAGCTGATGGTAAGTTATTAGCATAGCCCATTGACATTTGCAATGTTTGGAATATACTAAGAGGGATATAGCTGCTATCTGTTAGGTAGGAATAGACAATAGAGGTCGTCTTGTAGGTTTTTTTGAGAATTTTATGGAATTTTAAAGTAAAATTGACTATCCTTTAATGGACTATCGTACAGACTGCTTTTTAAATTCAGGTAGTTGACAAAATAGATCATAGATGACAAAAATAGATTTTACATATAAAAAATCAAAGCAGTTATAATACCAATTCAAGAAAACAAAAGATTTACATTCTATTAGCGCCAGAGACTACGTTTAAATTGCTTTTCTGCGGTTAATTAGGTTGTTAAATGAATTTATCTTTGTTTGGCCTAATTTGGCTATCAAAATAACATGCTTGCGAATAGAAATAATGACAAAATTTACTTTAAGATTCTTTGTCAGTTTTAAGACGTCATCGGATTGTTGACTCTTATTTATCCATCCTCTAATCTATTTTATTTCCAATCGATTCTGTTCTTAAGACAACCTATTTGTGTAACACTAGCTTAGAATTGAAGTACTCTAACCTACTACTTATACAACAGGACCGTGTGTGTAATTTTTTCTAGTGCGCTTCATCATTACATAGTACAAAACAAAGTCGGTTTCCGCTGTCTGTCCACTTATATGCTTATATCTTTTAAACTACGCAACGGATTTTCGTGCGGGTTTTTTTACATAGATAGAGGCTGTTAACGGGGTTGTTTTAATTTATCATTCATGTATGATGAAGCAAAGAAAAATTGATAAATCCCAAATTAACTTCTTTATTACTTTTGATTCGGAACAAAGTTCGCCGGGTCAGCTAGTGTCTTATAAATAACTATAAAAGTGTAGAGACATTATTTTATATTTTATATATCATAAATATGAAAATAATTCTGTTACGTTTATAACCATTTTATGATATAACCTGCCAAGTGTTTCTCATAAGTCCTCGTAGCGTAAACACTACTTAGGAAGGATAAAGGCTTCTTAATATGTACAATATTAGCGTTTATATTGTTTTGTGACTAAATTCAAATACTCGCTATGATAAAATTGTTAGACTAATTTTCCTTTGTTGTCAGTAAACCCCGAAACGCAAGTACACCGACCTTTGTCTCATCCAACCTTCATCATAGCTGATTAATTGTTTACAGTATTACCATCGCAATGAGCCCCATACAAAACTTAACTGGAACTCCATTTTGTTGGCTTTCAAAGAAATATAATCCTATTGACATAATACACACTTACCAATACAGTTCATTTTGGCTTGTCAAACAAACAAAGAAAGGTTTTTGCAAATGGTGTGTGAAGTGATTTAATCAAATTTATGTCCGTCTTTGCTCCGTTTGTCTTTATGACCGTGGCTTTCAAGGAAATAGATATTTTTAAGTTGTTTTCTTTTAAGGCTTCAGGTTGGTTGAACCGGTGGATTTCTATAACATGAATGGTGACGCGAGTTAATAGTATATGTATATATTTATTATTTAAATTTAGTAATACCTAATCATTATTTCATTAGTATTATATTTCGCTGTTGGTTGATCGTATGTACTTGTTGTGAGATGCGCTATGTAAGATCACGCTAGATGGCGTTGATTACGAGACGAACCATTCTCGTTCGTGGAAGTCTCGAGAAGACTTGCAGCGCCGCCTCGATGAGACAGAGTCTCATCACTCTCATCATGCACTTCGTCACGCATAATCTTCACGAGAGTAAACCCGCTATCTCTCGTTCGCCCAGAAGATTAATATCATATTCTGAGAATAATTATCGCCCTCGTGAGTTCTATATCTTGTCGAGTGAGATCGCATACGCATAATTGCAGAAAATTCTTTATAAATGCTATTTTCCGTCGCCGTGAGTGGTGAACAAACAATAATTACAAATTAAACTCTCAACGCTTAAAAAGTATAGTGTTTCTGTGTGCAACAATTTAGTGTTTAATAAACGCTATTAAAATCATCGAATTATTAATCGTCAAGTATTTCATGGAGAATGCTGTAGGTTGCCTATTGCTATCAACATCTTAGTGGTGCCATGAAACTCTGCAGAGGAGACTGCAAGAACTCTTGGTAAGTGCTTACACATCATTACTTGCGACAATCACAGCATACGTTTCCTAATACTTGGTACCTTCGCAATATCACATCAAATAAGATTGAGCTATTTACACGCTTCAATCAAGATATGGTGTAGGGAGATTCGCCCCTCCAATGCATTCGAAATTTCTAAGTTTATTTTTCTTAGGTAGTAAAATTTTTACTAACCATTGTTATTTCAATTGTCAAGCAAAAATCTGATTAGTGTTACAAATCTACGAATCTAATTCAGTTCTAAAGTCTCGGTGGTCTAGTGTTTGAGCACCCCGCTTCAAGAACTTGACAATGACTTTTCGAAAATCTTTTCGGTAGTTATGTGTGAGAAATATCAATGATTTAAAAATTTGTGCCCGGTATATGGCAACATGTTCGCCACCTATAACCATTTGGGACGTAAACATAACGGCGAGTCGAGGCTTAACAGCCGCTGCCTACACCTTCAGGTAGGATAAGGCGTAAAAATATGTTATGTTATAATGCCAATATATTAAAGCTTAATAATGTTAAAATAATATCTTCACAAAAGTAATAGTATTTTGTTTCTGTTTTATCGTTTTTATTGGAACGAAGTTGTGAAAGGGGGCTAGACGGAAAAAATTGTCACGACACTTTTTCCATACCAAACTGCACTTTGAAGAATCGGCTTATTTAGAAAAATGTATAACTACCCAAATAGTATAGTGGCTGGGATACCTTGCTCTCATACACCCCTGTGCTCGACTTCGAATCCCGGTATCGAAACTCTGTTTGAAGTTTTATTTTCCATGTTTTCATATTTTATATATGTTTTTTTTAGCTCTAAAATTTTATTACAATTCCTTCACTAATTAATCGAAAGGAAACTTCGTTCCATCCGGGTGTCCCTTGACACCTCTCAAGTTTTTTATTCTATTCTTTGAGCTTCTTTTCTATTATTGATAGGTACTTATAAAGGTTATTTTAATATTTTAACAACTTTGGTTACAAAAGTAACTAATTCTTGTTAGTTTATTAGAATAAAAAAAGTAAAAGTGTGTGTCCGCTCCGACGCACGACTGGAGTTTACTCCTCAAGAACGATTATAAAATAAAATAATAAATATTTACTGTCTACAAATATGAACACATTTCTTCGTAATAGAGAATGGCGTATCGCTATAAAGAGTGTTTCTATAAAGAGCTCAGGACATTGTATGGAGTGCCGACTCTTATTTATATGCTCTGTGACTATAGCGCATAACGCATTTCGTGTGACATGCTAGTACGATTTTTGTCCCCATAATTTTCATACCCCGGGCCTATATATGTAAATCGATTCTTAAGGAGTAAACTCCAAAAAGTAAAAGTGTGTGTGTCCGCTCCGACGCACGACTGGAGTTTACTCCTCAAGAACGATTATAAAATAAAATAAAAATAATAAATATTTACTGTCTACAAATATGAACACATTTCTTCGTAATAGAGAATGGCGTATCGCTATAAAGAGTGTTTCTATAAAGAGCTCAGGACATTGTATGGAGTGCCGACTCTTATTTATATGCTCTGTGACGCATAACGCATTTCGTGTGACATGCTATACTCTCTAGTACGATTTTGGTCCCCATAATTTTCATACCCCGGGCCTATATATGTAAATCGATTCTTAAGGAGTAAACTCCAAAAATAAAACTACTTCAAAGTCTTTGTTTTGCGCAAAAGCGATAAAAGTTTACTTAGTAGTTTAATGAATAAACCATAATTTAGTAATATGTAAATAAAAAATAGATCACTCAAACATAACTTTACATAAAATGATACTGTAAACATCGCATATTTTATTTAAAGATGAACATTTTAAAGCGTCGAGAAGCGAAATTCCGGCGTTGACTATTAGCCGAGGAGTGCCCTCTTATAATTGCGTTTTGCAACAAATTACAAGTTAGAATGAAGTAGAAATACGGGCCAAGAGGTTTCGAGACTACGGTGTGCAAGTTTAAGTGGAGTCTTCTATATATATACGCATGTAATAGGGCAATCATAACAAGTTTTTATTAAGGGTTTTTCAATACATTTCACATATTAAAATACTGCGGTGATTTTTTAGAAGTGCCAAATATGCTTTTTTATTGTATTGGTAGGCAAGCGAGCAGGCGTGTCACCTGATGGTGAGCAACAAACGCCGGCCAAGGACACCTGAAGTCAAGTAGCGTTGCAGTTGTCTGCCCTCACAATAAAAACGCGCCAAGAGACCACGTGGAATACCACGAACTCTTAGAATATCGACGTAAAGCGATATCAATCAACAGTATCAATATTCTAAGATTTCGTGGTATTTCACCGGTCGAGCCGGCCCATTCCTGAACCAACTCTACCACTGTTAAGAAAAGCAAACTATACATATTTTGAATAACAATATAATAATATCATTGTGAATAACACTAAGAATGACTCTAAGTTGCTCTCTATTGCCTGAGTTTTTTTGTGTTTTTTTTTATTTGAAATTATAAATTGTATGTAGCTTAAATGTCTTTGCGTTACTCTACCGGCCAATTCTAATAGTCTTGGTTCCTCATTAATAAAGGCTAATATAGATAATGATTCTGTGATTGTTTTATACTAAATAAATTGTATAAAAAAAAACAAAATATGTCTAATGTATGACAAGAAACAAAAAAAAGATTTCTGCTATTTATTAATAATAATAGAGAGAGACACAATCATATATGTATAATAAAATGCCTAGAAGCGATTACTGCTTCGTTATAATATAATCACTACGTAGTATAAAAAAATTCTCTGTCCTTATATCCTTATGTATGGTTCAATTTTTTAAACTACGCATCGGATTTTGATGCGGTTTTTTTAATAGATAGTAGGTGTCAACGGGGTTGCTTTATTGGAGTTCAATTCAATTGCTGTATAATGTAGTAAAGAAAAAGTATTATATCCATTTAAGATTTATTCAAAAGCATAATGAACACGAAATGAATAGACTGAATCTTCTTCATTTTACATAACAGGAATGAAGATATACATTTCATACTGTTTTAATTTGGGCCTTCTCGTGTGCATGTTTTAAACAAAGAACCATGGAGAACTGTGGACTGTGTCTTTTTACATATCTTCATTAATTCTTCACTCAAAATGCTAAGTGTGGGGACAAGAAAATAAATTTTGAAACATTCCCACCATTTGCTTTAAAAAATGTTCTGAGTAGCAACAATCATAACGGGAAATGTTTTTTACGTTTTTATTTGAGTTCATATTATTACCCT
This sequence comes from Euproctis similis, assembly GCA_905147225.2. Taxonomy (NCBI): domain Eukaryota; kingdom Metazoa; phylum Arthropoda; class Insecta; order Lepidoptera; family Erebidae; genus Euproctis; species Euproctis similis. Next base: position 8,061,658 of record LR990114.1, read on the forward strand.
ACTTTAAAATAAATTGTATGTATGTTAATAAATAAATGTTTAGTGGTTTAGTGGTTCGCCTCCTATTCCATTTGGGACGTAAACATAACAGCGATACGATGCTTAACAGACGCTGCCTACACCTTCGGGTAACAAAAGGCGTGAAGTTATGTTATGTTTTAGTGGTTTGGACTTATGAAATAAAAACCCTTTCGCAGAGAAATTATGAAGCACGATAACCACCATTAATAATGTATTTCTTACCTGACTTCATATCGTTTGAAGTCAAAACACTCAGATTATGGGTTCCAAGAGCATACAAGTTACTCAAAAACTAAACTTAATTAAAAGTGGCTAATTGTACTTTGCATTTTCACAATGCTAATCGCCTTTTAGTGCAAGTACTTATTACCTGAATAAGAATAAATGGTAATCGGTAACTAAGAACTAAGAAAAAAATAATTAATTACATTATTTACAATATATATGTAATTAGAAAACTAACTGGGCAATTGTTGCACACTTTAAAAAGCTCGTTATATATTCTTCGTGTCATGTAAGTATTCATGGTTCGGACAAGTAGAAAAAATGGATGATGTAAGATTGAGTAAGCAGTTATACAATGCAAAAGCGGATGGATATAGGAGTCGAGGACGGCTAAGACACACATTCCACGACCGTGTTATGGAGGTAGGTAATGTTAGGAGCCTCAAAAATCGACGCGCGTGCTTAAAAAGAGTTATGAAAGACAACGAGGCGAGTGAGGTGTGTAAGAATCGTATTTTATGGCGCTCTGTTCGCTCTACCTACCCCGCAAGGTATTTGGCGTGAATTAATTCATAAATTTGTGCATAGACATACCACATACATTTTTGAAAAAGCTTTAAGATCTCAAATATAAAATTTTTGATTTAAATAGATTCTCCATCGTTTAAGTAAAATTTATACAATATGCTCATTAATATTGTAAATGAAAAGCACACAGAGGTCGTTCATTTTTTTGTGTAAATTTATCCACTCGAAAACAGCGATTTGGGTAGATGTTATAAGCCCAAGGGAGCCATTAGGCGCATTTTTCTAACATTCGAGATCGACGGAAAAGAGGTTCCAGCGATTTGTCGTGTGTCAATTTACAGTATTATTTGGTATAAAGCCTACTGTCTGAGTACATTTGTAGCAGAAAAAGCGCAAATCGATGAAATTATTTTTATAACTTTACGCCTTTATTACGTGAGCTTTGTAAGCAGCAGCTGTTAAGTCTCGATTTACAACGTGGGAAATAGAATGGATTCATTCATTCCATACCTATACCGGCCAGAATGCTGGAATGCTGTCAGTCATCTACATTTATCACAAGTAACTTCCGAAAAGTTGCTGGTGTGGGCTCAGGTTAGATCCCATGACTTTTAGATACAGAACCGGGATGCTACTATTGGAAAACTTGAGTGAAAAACCGATGGAAAGTTTAATAAAATTTAGCCGTATTGCAAGAAGGACGGTTACATTTTCTATTTAGTATTAGAAATATCTGTTAATTAATAAAAACTCTCGGTGGTCCAGTGGTCCAGCATCCCTCTTCTGAATCAATAGGTCGTGGGTTCAAATCCTGGTTTACACCAATGACCTTTCGAAATTAATTTCGAAAGTTATGTGTGACGGTGATACATATCGATGATCGAAAACATTGTGCCCGGTATGGCAATTCGGCAAACGCCATGGCGTTTGCGACGTAAACATAACGGCAAATCGAGGCTTAACAGCCACTGCCTACACCTTCGGGTAGAAAAAGGCGTGAACTTATGTTATGTCATGTTATCCGTAAATTTGTAATTATTAATGTTGTAAGTTCAACTAGTAAAGTGCAATTTACGCAACAAAATTATATTCGTTAATCGACACTAAAATTCTGAATAACATCTAAACCAGACGAGTCGCATTCTTAATTTAAAAATGGGCAGTTCAATTTAGAGGGCGTCCTAATTAATTGATCTGCAGATTCCCGCAATTGCTCCTTCCCTCCCTCCATCCCTGCCTCGTCTTACAAACCCCTTACCAGTGTATCTTTGGTTTTAATTTAGAGTTTGTTAGCGCAAGGCGCGCCAAAATGGAATGCAATTTAAACGTAAAATAATTGTTTTTGATTTTGAAATATTCGTACAAGTTTGTCGACATTTGGTGGATGAATAAACTTGTATTTATTTTCTGATTATTTAGATTAAAAATGAGACTAACAAAAAGTTATGGACGTCAAATGATAATAAAGAAATAATAATAATAATCTTTCAAGTATTGAGTGTTATAAATATGATATGATAAGATATGTAGAAAGTTAGTTTTTTATAAATGAAATTATCTGTAATTACAAAAGCAATTGTTAAATTTATAAATAAACACAATTAAAAATAACACACTAAAAATGGTATTGACATATTAAAAACTTAATAAATAGAGAACTTTCGATTCTTTTTTTTCTTTTTTTTTATGGGATAGGAGGGCAAACGAGCAGGCGTGTCACCTGATGGTAAGCAACCAACGCCGCCCATGGACACCAGCAACACATATAGTGTTACTGTTGCGTTGCCGACCTTTAAGGGATAGGGGATAGGAAAGGATGGGGAAAGGGGGTGGGCCTCCGGGTACCTCTCTCACCGAACGAAACGTGGCATGGGCCACTTTACGTCGGTCTTCTGAGAGGTCGTCGTATTTCACCGGTTGAGCCGGCCCATTCATGCAGCGAACTGCTTGGCTTTACCACTCTTGATTTCCAAATTCACATCACATTTCGCAAGTTATGTGAGACAAGTTGATCCAGTGAACTTTGTTTCGCCTCAGAAGCAATAAGAAGAAATAAAAATGGTCATTGTGGGTTATACCTAAGAGATAGCTATCCTCCATCGCGGAAATTTTTTGTAGACCTTTTGAAGGTCTAATAATGTAGTATATTGTTTTGATCTATCACTTAGGGTTTAGCCAAAGTTTTCAATTATAGTGCTAAATTTCGAAAATGCTCACTTTTTTTCCTTTTGTTTCCAATTAAAATTAATTATACCTAAAAACCACCAGGTTGAGACCTCTACCTATTAAAAAAAAACACACCATAATCCGTTGCGTAATTTAATATAAGGGGACAGACTGTAGAAAGCGACTTTGTTTTATACTATTTAATGATAATTAAAAATAGATGGTTGAAAAAATGTTGCAGTTAAGTTATAGGTTCAGCCCGATTTTCTGTAGAATAAAACTATTAAAATTAAGTTTTGTCTACAGTCAAATTGTCTGACGGTAGAAAAAATAATTTGACTAACTTATTTACGGTCCCCGCAAATATAGGTTTCACTCGCCTCACTACGAAAGTATTACTACATTATGTCTCATACGCGAAAGTTACAGCAGAAGTGTAAGTAGGCACTTTTGCTGTAATTTATTTAGTTTATGAAAAAGGTTTTTGCGAGTAGGTTGATATTTTTGCTGGAACACTAATGTGATGAGGTCAAGTTGGACATTTACGACTTGTGCGGCGATGTTACGACGTGTACTTTTAAGTTACCTTTAAGTAGAATATATTTTAGTGTAATCATTTAAACTAGGTTACAAATATTATGCTAAAAATAATTTAATTAGGTAGAACTGACTGTATATTATAATTTTGAAGTTTATTCAATATCGCTTTCAACTGCTATTGGCTTATTTCTTCTAACAATAGCAGACCTTTATCTGGTTAAGTCTTGGATTTTCGTATCTCTTGCATTCACCTCGATTTTAAGGCATCTGACATATGTCGTTGCCATCCCCAACTCCTTCATCTTTCAGCTTTTGCTATATTATTTAAAAGGTAATTTTAGTATTATTCATTAATAATACTAAAATTACCTTGATATGTATTGATATTTCAATAAATATCAATAACAGTGAAATGTAATAAATATACCAATCTTCATATAAGTTTGGAAAAGCTACTAGTTGTATGAACTATTTTATATCTTGACAGAATCCAACTAGATTCTTAATAATCAGTTTTTTTAATAGTGGTAAAGCCACGCACTGGATGAACGAGCCAGCCCGTCCCTTGAAATATCGCGAACTCAATGTGAAGTGGTTTTGCCGGATTTGCACTTGCATGATTTGCATTTTGGTCTTGCACTTTCCTATTTCCGTATTTATACTCAACAACACAACGGTGACCCTCTCCGTGAAGCATATGTCCAAAGTCTGATGTAGCCCAAAAGCTAGGCGCTTACTATTAGATAATGCGCTTGCTTTTTTGTCGCATATCCCACGAAACATTTAAATCAATATCAAACTATACACTATAAAATGTTGGTGCATAGTTTTATGATGGAACAAATTCTTGAACAACATTAATCAAACTCTTGGAAATCCAGTACTAACATGCAAGTTTATGTGCCTGAGATTTACACAAACAAAATTGTTAGACGAGAAGCACCTGAGATGATAATGTATGCATATTAGCGTCAAGTTAGAGCGGGCGCGCCGACTGTATCAAACTTGTTATATTTGTGTGTTTTAAGTTTGCTATGATTTACGTACGACGGAATATGTGTCGGGCGTTACACACGCGCGTTTTGTTTGGTAAACTTGTTCACCGATTTGTTTGGTTGAAAGATTGAATGATTGAAGTTGGATTTAACCCTTTCACGCATATGGGACATATGTGTCCCCGCATATTTTTAGCAATTTACATGTATAAACTAGGTTAGTTGAAACGTTTTTAATTTTTTTATGATAACTATTAGTAGTACTTTTCATATTTGTACACTGGCAACACTAAAAAAAAAAACATTACATGTCAAAAAATACCGCGCAAAAAATCAAAACTATTTTGGAGCCACATCGATTTTAAAAAAAATTATAGTTATAAAATAAAAACCTTTCTCGACTGAATTCCTTGTGAATTATATTCATCGGTAAGTACAATTACGTAATTATTATAAATATTGTGTTTCCTATGTAAAAGTGATACATTTTATTTCGAAAAACTGAATGGGACGCGGATGTCCCTGTATGCATCAAAGGAAACATTTTGCCATAACTATTGGTACTATTTGTTTTGTTATTATTTTCAGTTTCTAACTATGTTTTTGTATATTTCATTGTAGAAAATGTCATCAAATAGATATCGAGAGTTTTCACTGCGGCAGGAAGATATTTTCGAAGTGTTGATGGCTGACAACAGCGCCGACGAGGATGGCCTGCTCCTTGATGAAGAAGACCAAACTTTTATAGCTCAAGATATGGATGCAGGTATGTCGACTGTGGAAATAGAACCCAGCTCTAAGTCTTTAGAAGAGAACTCGGTTGAAGATCCAAATACTACCAATGTTCCTACATACAACTGGCGAAAAAATTCATATTCGCCACGTAATTTTTTTGAGATCCCAGCGTACAACTTCGGTGCGGTGAAAATTTTTGATTGTATGCCCGAATCGGAACTGACTCCTATAAAAATATTCACTGTAGTTTCCGATTTAGAAAAGATGATAGATGACATAATTGTACCTGAATCTATACGTTATGCTGAACAAAATGGGCGATGTTTCACCGTAACAAATGAGGAAACCAAAGCTTTTCTCGGCATGAACTATGTGATGAGTTACCATTGCTTACCAACATTTAGGAATTATTGGTCTACAGATCTGGACATGGGGGTTCCTTACATTGCTAATGTGATGACTATAAACCGCTTTGAAGATATCCGAAGAAACTTACATTTTAGTGACAATGCAAAGGAACCTAATAGATCCGATCCTTCTTATGATAGGGCAATCAAAATTCGATCTATAATTGATCACTTCAACCAAGCTTTTCAAACCGCTATGGTCAATACTAAAACGCAAGCTATAGATGAACATATGATCAAGTTCAAGGGTCATAATATAATGAGACAGTATGTCAAAAACAAACCAATTAGGTGGGGCTTCAAAATGTGGTGTAGAGCTGACTCTACTACAGGATATTTATTTCAGTTCGATATCTATACGGGCAGAAAAAAAGGTGGCACAGAAACTGGATTGGGCGAATCAGTTGTATTACAACTGACGAAAGATTTAGAGGGTATAGGGTGTGAAATATACTTCGACAATTTTTTTAATTCTCCTAACCTTCAATATATATTAGCAAACAAAAACATAAAGGCCTGTGGAACGGTACGATCGAATAGGAAAAATATTCCGAAAAACGTACCAACTGATAAAATTATGAGCCGTGGCGACATATTTGCAACCAGCAGCGATGGTATATCATATATAAAATGGATGGACAACAAAGCTGTGTTTCTGTTGACTAACTTCTTGCCACCCATACCAACGACGACAGTCAAAAGACGTGTACAAGGTAGTGGTGACAAAATAAATGTCACCTGTCCGGAAATAGTTGTAAAGTACAACAAATATATGGGAGGAGTGGATCTAATGGATCAAAAAAAAGTATGCTACGAAGTAGATCGGAAGGCAAAAATAAAATTCTACCTAAGATTTTTTTTCGATTTGCTAGATATTGCTATGAACAACTCGTACATAGTGTATTGCAAGTTACATGAAGAAAAACGAGTTGCGGGAACTTTACTGTCCAGCCTAGAGTTTCGTCAGGTAGTGGCACGTTCACTCATTGGAAGTTTTTCTTCCCGACAAAGAGCTTTGGGCTCGATGATCATGACGAAAAAACGAATTACTCTCGTTCAAAAACGCGGAACTCCTTCCCACGTCATGGTAAAAGTGGGCAACAGAAAAAGATGCGTACAATGTGCAAAACGTCGCATTGAAAACCGCACAAATAATACTTGCAGCACATGTAATGTACATTTGTGTTATACTTCAGAACGTAATTGTTTTACAGAATATCACTAAATGTTATATTTCATATTTTAAATGTCGTTTTGTATTATATTATTATTTTTAATTTAACAATTTGAAGTTTTATTTACTATTTCACGTTTATAGCCTTACATCTAAAAATGTATACCTTAACGCATATAGGGACATATGTGTCCCCATCCAAAAAACACAGAAATATATATAATTTATATATTTTGGATTACCTTAATTTTAAACAAGACCAATATCAATAATTATCACTAAAAAAATTATGTTCTTTTTCGTTAGATTACTTATAAACGTGAAAGGGTTAACCGAAAAGATAATTAGTATTTTCAATATTATTTTGTGAATATAACGTTAGCGTATGTAATTTTTAACAGTGATAGAGCCTTGCAGTTTGCTGCATGAATGGGCCGGCTCGACCGGTGAAATACCACGACCTCTCAGAAGATCGACGTAAAGTGGCTCATGCCGCGTTTCGTTTGGTGAGAGAGGTACCCTGAGGCCCACCCCCTTTCCCCATCATTTCCTTTCCCCTTTCCCCTAAACGTCGGCAACGCAACAGTTACCCTATATGTGTTGCTGGTGTCCATGGGCGGCGTTGGTTGCTTACCATCAGGTGACACGCCTGCTCGTTTGCCCTCTTATCCCATAAAAAAACCCAGTTTTTTACCCGCAACGGCTGTTTAGTCTCGTCTCGTGCAATCGTTATGTTACATTCCAAATGGTACAGGGACCTATTGCCATTACACCGGGCACACATGTTACTTCCGCAAATAATTCCTAGAAATCATTTGTGTGTGTCCGGAATTGAAATCCTACGACTTCTCAATCAGAAACGGAGAGTTCACGGGACCACCGAGACTTATTTTTGTGAATATAATACATATATTTATAAACTCACGCCTATATCCTATAGGGAAAGAATTGTGTCAGGTACGTAGCTTGTGGCAAGCCAAAGCCTCTACCTACGGCTTTGGCTTTCCACAAGCTATGTACCTGACACAATTCTTTTGCCTCAACTACAGTCATCATGTATTCACGTCGATTTTGGGTGCTATTCATTTTGCCTTTTTAAACAGTCCGTCTATAATATATTTGAATTCATGTCAATAAAATAGATCTTGTATATTGGACACTCTTTGAATCAACTTTATATAACTAGTTAAAATGATTAAGTAAAGTCTTTATTCTTAGTTCTGGTTTTAAGTTTTTGTTTTTACAGAAGTCGATCTTCATAACAAGTTGATGTTAAATTGCTGTGATGGTCGAGTATTCTCGCTGCTACACCTTTTATGCACGAGTCTACTGCTTTGTTCTCAGTATCGATATTAATATTATTGTTATTTATGTTTAATAGTTTAAAAAGAGTATTTGGCACATGAGTTTCTTGCCCGATTCTTCTCATGATGCCCCTACACTCAGAATCGGGCCGCTCGTGGCGATTGCGATTGATTCCGTTGTTTTCTTGTTCCACGGACGCACTTTACTCAAGCGCTCGTGTTAATTTAAAATAATAAGTTAAATTGTACTTGTTGACCCATTTTTAAGTGTCTGTGAAGACCTATGAAAATAAAACTTATTTTAACTTTGAGTTTGACTAACTTCAACAAAAACCAATGAAACAAAATAAAGCAATGCAACATGCCGTTCGTGAAATGTTAACAAACAATGATTCCATCTTAATATCACTCACAATATAATTTATTTGTTTATATCTAAAATTTACAGTTTACATAAATTGTATGGATACATCTTAATTTTGAAACCAATAGGAACAAAATTAACTGGAGTTTTTATATAAATCTAGTATAGATAGATTATTGAATACTGCTTAATCATTACATAATATGAAATAAAGTCGCTTTCCACTGTATGTCCTCTTATTTGCTTAGATCTTTGAAACTACGCGACGGATTTTTATGCGTTTATTTAATAGATAGATATATACGGATATTGACGGGGTAGTTTTTATCTTTAATTCATAAATGATGTTGTAAAGAAAAAGTGATAAATCCAAAATTTACTTATTTATTACTTTGTTGCTAAACAAAGTTCGCCGGGTCAACTAGTGTTATATAAGTGGCAAATTGCGGGAAACTTGTAAACATAACATAACATAACATAACTTCACGCCTTTTGTTACCCGAAGGTGTAGGCAGCGGCTGTTAAGCCTCGTCTCGCCGTTATGTTTTACGTCCCAAATGGAATAGGTGGCGAACCTATTGCCATACCGGGCACAAAGTTTGTCAGTCATCGGTATTTATCACACATAACTTCCGAAAACAATTTCGAAAAGTCATTGGTGTGAGCCAGTGTCTGGAATCGAACCCCGGACCTCTCGATCAGAGGCCGTGCGCTCGCCCACTGCGCCACCGAGACTATAATAAACTTGTAGTTTTGTTTAATATTGTTAAAGAGCGTATTTATATATTTATTTATAAACCTTATGAGCGTATTTACGTGTACTGGGAAAAAATATTGGTCTGAAGTAATTTTTGTATATAACTTCGAGGGCGATTGTTCCGCGACATGCACGTGATGGGTAAAACTGTTTTGAGGTGATGTCAATATAAGATTCACTTTAAAACTACAAAATACTAATAAATGTCTTTGATACATTTTTTTATGGACAACAAACGCCAACCATGGACACCTGAAAACAGAATAAATAGTATTACAGTTGGCTTGCCCTCCCTTGTATTGGCATATGAAAGGGATTGCTAGTGGGATGGGAAGTGGAAAGCGGAAGAGATTGGGAATCCAGATACCTTTCTCATAGAGCGCAACACGGCTTAATGCACTCCATGTCAAATTTCTGAGTGCTCATGGTATTTCACCGGTCGAGCCGGCCCATTCTTGCAGCGAACAACTGTTGTATTTTTAAATTTATATAAATCTCACCATTCTATTGCACCGTATGTAGCGCTTGTTCATGAAGCAGTGTAACTGTAATTGGTTCTGACTGTAGCAGGTGTTGGCCCGTGACTTACGGTATTTTGTGCGGTGAGCGAAACTCACGACTTGTGTTCTAACACAATTATGTCGCGTGCGGTTTAGTTTTAAATTATCTTGACATTTGTTCGAGCACTTTTGAATATTTATGTTGGATTTTATTAGGGGGGTTGGAAAAGGGCTGCTTTTGTTCATATTAATTGAAATGTCGACGAACATGCACATATCAATTAGTTCTGTACAGAAATATACACGTACATTTATTTTACGCGATTGCGCAATAGAGGAGGTTATTTTAGATAATATATTATCTTAAACATAACGCCTTTGTTACACAAAGGTGTAGGCAGTGGTTGTATATATTATCTTAATAGTACATTAAGGTAACGTAACTTCACGCCTTTTTCTACCCGTATATAAAGCCTCGACTAGCCGTTACGTTACGTCCCAAATGGAATACGTAGTAAACCTATTGCCATACACCGGGCACGAAATTGTCAATCAACAATATTTAACACACACAACTTCCAAAAATAATTTCTAGAGATCATTGGCTTGAGCCTGGAATCTAACCCTTGACATCTGAATTAGAAGTGGGGAGCTTGACCACAGAACCGAGACTGTTGTATATATAGTAGATGTTCAGATGATTAACTTGTTGAATTGAAGTAAACTGCTTCAGTTTTACAAAAATTAGAACTTATATTGAATAAAAAGTAGTTAATTAAGTATTGCATTAGCCGATGAGCTTATGATAATAGAAAGAACTTAGTTCTAGAAGTTTTGTTTCATATGATTCTATTTAACAAATAAATATTAAGAATATAATTTAAAATAAAATATATAATACAAGCGCTCTACAGATTAGTTAATATTTTTATAATTCTTACTAGCTGACCCGGCGAACTTTGTTCCGCATCAAATATAATAAATAAGCAAATTTTGGATTTATGACTTTTTCTTTACTTTACTTTACTTTATGCATGAAATATATACTTAATACAAATCAGCCTGCCGACACCCGATATCTATTAAAAAAACCGCTTTCAAAATCCGTTACGTAGTTTCAAAAATCTAAGCAATAAGGGGACAGACAGCAAAAAGCGACTTTGTTATATCATCATTAGCCCTTTTGAGGTCCACTGTTGGACATAGGCCTCCCCCATAGAGCGCCACAACTGCTGGTCCGCTCAATCATGGTGGTTTTTTGCCATAACCGCCACGCTTGGCAGGCGGGTTGGCGATCGCAGTAGGCTGTATTGTCTTGAGGGAGAATGCTGCTGCCCATTCTTCTTGCTTTTCCCTTAGTCGCCTTTTACGACACCCACGAGAAGAGATGGGGTGGCGGTATTCTAAGCCGGCGCCACACAACTATATACACACAGTATATACTATGTCATTATTATTTACTTAACATATTTGCATATGATAATTATCTATAAAGCATTACCTTCCATGTATGTGTGTATGTATGCAAACTTAATTTTCTAGTATGTTCCTTATAATATTGAAAGCCTTGCTCATGATCTTAGACTACCTGTTTAAATACCTACATACATACATACATACATAAGCTCACGCCTGTATCCCATGGGGGTAGGCAGAGACTTTGGCTTTCCACAAGCTACGATCCTGACACACATCTTTCGCCTCATCCACAGTCATACATCTCGTCATGCATTTACGTCGGTTTCGGGTGCTACGCATTTTGCCTTTTTTAAACAGACCACTTATTTGGTCGTGGTAGCTCCGTCTTGGTCTCCCGATCCCGACCCTGCCACTCACATTCGCTTCGTATACTCTTTTAGTCATTCGGCTTTCATCCATTCTTGCAATATGACCAAACCATCTTAACATACTTCTCTCCACTTTGGTCACCACATCATCCTTCAACTTGCATTTCTCCCTTATCACGCTATTTTTTATTCGATCCGCAATGGTGACTCCACACATACTTCTCAGAGAACGCATTTCCACTGCATTCACCTTACTTTCATGCTTCGTCTGCCACACCCAACACTCACTCCCGTACGTCAGAGTTGGTACCAACACACCATTGTGAATCGTCAAGCGTGCCTTTTCAGACACAGCCTGACTACGCATCAAGGCATGCAGTGCACCATTAACTCTGTTACCCGCAGTCACTCTCCTTTCAATATCTTCCTCACATTTTCCGTCTCTTGTAAACATACTTCCCAAATATACAAACTCATTCACTTGCTCCAATTTCTCGCCATCCAATATAATATCACACAGTGTGACCTCTTTCTCTCTCTCCACAACCATAGCTTTCGTCTTGCTTACATTTATTTTCATACCTCTTTCTCTAAACCCTTCATTCACCAAGATTAGCATGTCTTGTAACTCCGACGCCGACGAAGCAAGTAATACCTGGTCATCGGCGTACAGTAGGCACTTGACACGCACCTCTTCCATGCTTAAACCACATTCAGTCTCTTTCAGATTTGTCAGACAACTATCCATATAGAGATTGAAGAGCCACGGTGACGCAACACATCCCTGTCGAACACCTTTATAGATGTTAAACCAGTCTGAGTGCGCCCCATTCACCCTGATGCAGGCTCTAGAATTCTCATATAGAGAATTTAAAGCCCGCACCAGGCGCTCGTCAACCCCATATGTATTCGACAGCGTTGACCATAATTCATTCCTGGGTACACGATCATAGGCCTTCTCCAGATCTACAAAAGCACAAAATACTTTTTTGGACTTGGCTAAATGTTTTTCACAGATGGTCCGCAGAGAGAAGATCTGATCGATGCACCCCCTTCCTCTCCTAAATCCCGCTTGTACATCCCACAATTTCTCATCTGTTACATTCGTCACTCTTTCAATAAGAATCTTCGCATACAATTTACCTACAACACTGAGAAGACTAATGCCTCGGTAGTTTTTGCAGTCCTGCCGCGACCCCTTCCCCTTGTGCAAGGGCACAATGACTGCTTTGGTCCAGTCGTCCGGAACACAGCCATCACGCCAACACACATTGAAAAGTAGTCGCAGCAATCTTACAACAACCCCTTTGCCACTTTTCAGCATCTCGGTAGTTATCCTGTCATACCCTGCAGACTTACCCAATTTCGTACTTTTTATTGCATTCACTATTTCATCTTCCGTAATTTCTTGAACTGCATCGTTTTGTGAGTGAGTGGGAGTTGGAATGTTCACCGGCTCATTATTGTGAAGATGTCCCTCACTACACTCAAAGAGTTCTTCGAAGTAACTTTTCCAACGATGCAGAACATCCCTTTCAATACTCAACAATCGTCCATCTTTCGCTCTTATAACGTCCAACTCAGATGACCTTGAACCGCCGCGACTCAATCTAACCTGCTTCCAAAACAGTTTTAAATTGGCCCTGAAATTCTCAGACATCTTTCTGTCAAACTTCTCTTTCATACACTTCTTCTTTTCCTGTACCACAATTTTAGCTTTCTTCTTTGCTTCCACATACACACTTTTTGCATTTCTTACCTGGTATACGTTCTCTGTATGACTTTCATTACCTTTCGCTTTGATGGCTAGTCCATCCAACCACGCCTTTTTCTTACATTCCACTACTTTCTTAACCTCTGCATCCCACCAGCATTCATCCAAAGACCTTCCTTTCTTTCTTTTAGTCTCTCCACATACTTTGGCAGCTGCTCCAACCATACTACTTTTGACAACCTCCCATATATCATTCATTCCACCCGCATATGATACATCCCATACGTGCTTTGTCCTTTCTACCATTTCCCTCAAATATTCCGCTTGCACGTCTATGTCACTCAGTTTTTCAACTTTTATTCGACCAAGACTCGTTGTCGGCTTTTTGTTCCAGTGACGCCAGGCTTTAAACACATCCCTAATTCGACTTACCACCAAATAGTGATCTGTTCCCACACTGACGCCACGATAGCTCCTGGTATCTACGACTTTACTTTTGAGCCTATGGTCTACAATCACAAAATCGATCATACTCCTACTTTCATTCCTCTCCCATGTATACTTATGGATATCCTTGTGGTTGAACAGAGTATTCGTAACCACAAGGTCCTTTTCCACACACACTTGTAGCAAACTGGAGCCACTCTCGTTTATTCTTTCATCACCATACTTTCCTAAAACTCTTTCAAAACCCTCTCTTTCCTTCTTCTCTTTCTCTCTTTCTCTCTTTCTCTCTTTTTCTCTTTCTCTCTTCTTCTCTTTTTCTCTTTCTCTCTTCTCTTTCTCTTTTTTTCTCTTTTTCTCCTTTTCCACACACACTTGTAGCAAACTGGAGCCACTCTCGTTTATTCTTTCATCACCATACTTTCCTAAAACTCTTTCAAAACCCTCTCTTTCCTTCTTCTCTTTCTCTCTTTCTCTCTTTCTCTCTTCCTCTTTAACTTTAAATACCTATGAATTATTAAATAATAATAATACTGCGTAAGATAACGTTTTATCTATGAAAATGAAAACTAATAAGAAGAAAAAAACAATTATTCCATGTAAGAGGAATAACAACTTACCAGAAGAGCCTCTTCACAGTTAAGTGATACTCTACACATCTTCTTTGAAAGTACCTTTCGAGAAAAAAACCTAATAAGGTTTTATAACGTTACTTTACGAGGCTCTACCTTGTTTGTTCATCATCATCGGCCATTTTTTCTTAAATTTTATTGTTATTATAAGCACCATTTTATGTATAAAAGCTAACAAAGTAAATAATTACGTTTTATAAATTTCAAAATGTTGTATTTTTAAAAAACTCAGTATGTGTACACATACATACATGTGTAATCAAACACTGAGATAGATTTTTTCATACTTTGAATAATCTCATTTTAAGTGAAATCAGTTGAAATTTCGTGAAATTCATTGCACACCTGTCAGAGACCGATGACAGTAAAATAATTTGATTTACATAACATAACTTCACGCCTTTTGTTACCCGAAGGTGTAGGCAGCGGCTGTTAAGCCTCGTCGCGCCGTTATGTTTACGTCCCAAATAGGTGGCGAACCTATTCCCATACCGGGAACAAAGTTTTCAGTCATCGATATTTATCACACATAACTTCCGAAAATAATTTCGAAAAGTGATTGGTGTGCGCCAGTGTCTGGAATCGAACCCGGACCTCTGGATCAGAGACCGTGTCCTCGACTACTGCACCACCGAGACTACATTAAAACATCTGATTATCCTGATTATATTCGCCATGATTTCACTTTGTCTCTCCGACTAGCTCTTTCTCTCTCTTACTCACACGTAAATTTTAAAACTTCTCACGCGTGTTGAAGAGATAGAGCTAGTCGAACGCTCAGCACGCAACTACAAACGCTTTAAAAAGCTCATCGTAATAATTGCTTGTTCTGTTACATTCATTGATATACCGATAATTCCGGTACACAATAATATGTTAACATAATATCTATGCTTAAATAATATTTAAGTGGCTTCAGTAAAACGTAAAAGATCAATGTAGTTTAAAAAAACTAAAAAACACGTTTTCATATCAATAAAACTAAAAACAAAATTTAAATAACAGCCTAGTGCTCAAGTTACAAAAACCTTTAAAAATTATTTGCTTTAGCTATCAATAATGAGTTTGAAAAATAGTGACTATAAATAAATTCTATTTAAAATTCGAGAAAATTATTGTAAATTCCTTTTAAGAACTACAAGGCTAATTTGCTTAACACCATAAAAACTTCGTAATACGACATAAGAAGCTAATGAAACCATAGTCAAGAATAGTCAACAATAATCGAGAAGACATGCATTGTGTATAGTAAAATTATTTAAAAAAAGTTAAACCGACTTTTAGAAACACAAACCACAAAATCTTTAATTATATAAAAACACTACCTCCATAACTAAAAAGCGATAAATAACATAACGAACTAATTTACCTACTTAATAGAATATACAAAACACAGAACTTTATTAAAGGCTGATTAACTATTATAATATTTACCATTGTCTCTTATTTTTGAAGTCGGTGCAACAAAATAGACTAGCAATAAAATGTAATTTATTTATGATAGACTAAAATAACTTTCCATTTATTTACCAACTTAGGTCTCAAAGTTTATTATAAAATTGCATCGGTTAAAGTAAAACATAGGCTGTATTAATCATTATTATTACACAGTATAAAACAAAGTCACTTTCCGCTGTATGTCCCATTATATGCTTATATCTTTAAAACTACGCAACGAATTTTGATGCAGTGTTTTCAATAGTCAGAGGGTGTCAACGGGGTGATTTTGATCTATAATTCTTAAATGATGTTGTAAAGAATAAATGATAATTTTCGAGATTTAACCCTTTAATTGCGAACGCTAGTTGAACCCTAAGTGATAGATCAAAATAATGTTTTAATTATCAAGCACCTTCAGTAGTTTCACAAAAAGTCCCCAAGGGCATATGTCTATCTCTTAGGGATAACCCACAATGACCATTTTTATTTTTTTTACTTTTTACGAGAAATAATGGCTTGATTACGAAGCGATTCTAAACATTGCAGCATTAATTTTCATCCAATTAAGTGTCTTAAATAGATTGTACATGTAATATATATGATCCTGGTCCTTTACAGCATGCAATTTAAACGAATATTTTTGAAGATATTGTAGTATTAACATTGCAGGACAGCAATTAAAGCCGATAAACAGCACATATTGAACCTCATGATATCCAAAATTTACTCATTTATTACTTTTAATGCGGAACGAAGTTTGCCGGGTCAGCTAGTATATAAGGTACTATATAAGGAACTATTTCAGCAAATATTTCAGATCGGAAATTCCAAAAAACAATAATAACATCACAGCTAAACTTCAGAGATATTCCGAACGAAATTATTAATAATAATAACATGTTATATTCTGTTATATCTGAAAATCATGACTGAGACCTGGTTGACCACACTAGCGTATACTACGGGTCCGATATCACTGTCAGCCGGCCGTGTCGAATTTAATGAATGCTTACCGATAAATAATAGAGTACGTTAGATGAATTAATCAGATTTCGGGATGGCCATTGTGACATTGATTACTGAGCTACACGGGGCCTCTGCTGTTTTAGCGATAATATCTTCGGGTATGGCCTTCTGATTAATTTGTTGAATAGAAGTAAATATTTGTTTGATAAGTATTTGTTATTTCGTAACAATATACTTATATATATGTAATAATAATATAGAAGTTTTGTATTAATCATTTAATGTATTTGGTACTAGCATACTTAATTTTCTTTAATTGATAGAAGTTGAACATTCAATATGATTTGGATTATCATTTTTTTTTTAAATATTAATATTACAGAAAAAAATATAAAATCAAAATCAAAATGATATTTATATAAAATGATAATTCCTTCGGGTAACAAAAGGCTTGAAGTTATGTTATATTTTATGTGTGATATTCTTGCTTACATATATTGAGTTTTAACTTCTAAAAAAAAGTTATTACAAGCGTTTTCCAATATAGAACGTCGAGTCAACAATTAAAACGCAAAACACATAGACACATGGATAAAAAAAAACAGTACTATCTCTAATATAAATATAATAAGATAAAATATATAAGATATAAAATATCTAGTAAAGTTTTAAGTCTCGGTGGCGCAGTGTCGACCACTGCGCCACGCCACGCACACGGCTTCTGATCCAAAGGTCCGTGTTCGATTTCAGACACTGGCTCACACCAATGACTTTTCGAAATTGTTTTCGGAAGTTATGTGTGATAAATATCGATGACTGAAAAACTTTGTGCCCGGTATGGCAATAGGTTCGCCACCTATTCCATTTGGGACGTAAATATAACGGCGAGACGAGGCTTAACAGCCGCTGCCTCACCTTCGGGTAACAAAAGGCCTGAAGTTATGTTATGTTATGTTAGTAAAGTTTTAATTGTTTTTAACGCATGTTTTTGTCAAATAGTCGACATTTATCATGTATAAATTTAAATATCGAGATTTATATGTTAACCGAAAAAAAGAGTTTGATTTCTATTCTTGTGTCTTATATCTTATATATTTTATCTTATTATCTTTATATTAGAGATAGTACTGTTTTTTATCCATGTGTCTATGTGTTTTGCGTTTTAATTGTGGACTCGACGTTCTATATTGGAAAACGCTTGTAATATTTTTTTATAAGTTAAAACTCAATATATTATTATGTAAGCAAGAATATTATTTTATTTAAATATCATTTTGATTTTATATTTTATCTGTAATATTAATATTTAAAAAAAAATTATAAACCAAATCAAATTAAATGTTCAACGTGAATAGAAATCAAACTCTTTTTTTCGGTTAACATATAAATCTCGATATTTAAATTTCGAACATCTAACAAAAACGTTCATAAAAATGTTATATAAAAGAACGTTTTTGTTTTATTTGTAGTTTTCGTTTTTTTATTAGCTTTCGCAAAAACATACGAAATAAATATTTAAAATATTTACAAAACGATTCGACATTCAGTTTTTCCTGATCCAGTTCTACGATTCTCACGGAACGGAAAATGTTCCATCCTTCCCTATTTGTCTAGAACTGACGTGGACTCCGGAGGGGTATCGGTTGTAACTTTATTTAGTTTTCACGTCCAATGTGTATCTACGTCGTGTAAATGAGAAAAAGGGACGAATCCGGTGCATTTGTCATTTGTATTAATATATAAGTACATGTAAGTATATTGTGATAGATTTATTGATCCGTAAGTTCTTTGAATAGGTTAGTGGATTGTCAATAAAGATTGCTTCTTTTAATATTTGTAGGATTTACTATTCGGTGCATAGAATGTAAATCTATTCAAGCAGTGATACGTAAGGTTTTTATTTAATTTGTGAGGAAAATTAATTCCTCATAAAATATAACCGTCGAGAATAGTGTATTTTAACGCTGAAGAACTGAATGAATTAATTATTTTTTTTAATTTATTCAACCCATAGATTCCAATAGCCTTCCAAAGTCGAAAAAGAAATAATATAAAATATCCGTAATAAATTCAAATAAATATTTATGAGTTTAATATATCCAACTAAATAAGAGTTATGTTACTTTAATATTTTTAACATTTGTTAAATTTTTTGCAACGTTTCTGGCATAAATTCCAAGAAACCGCATGAAACCGCATAACGCTTTTTGAATGGAAAGGCTCAATTACAATTTGACTACGGCTTCCCTCATATTTCATTTCGTATCAGGATATTTATTTTTCAGGGAAAAAAATGATATTTTTCTTTAAATGAATGTTATGTAAATTAATTGGTGTATTTTATTTCCTTGTGAAGGTTTCGTATCCAAATCGTAAATGAAAAAATTATAAGCATGAAAACGACATTTAATTTCGTTTCAGTCACCATTTTTACTCTGTAACTTATTAAATTGTTTATTTAATAATAATTTGTTTTATTCTTTTTTAATTTATTGGACATATTTTTGTTTTCTTTTTGAACCCCTCGATAATAATAAACACCTTTCTTTGTTCTAATTTTTTTTTGATGGTAAGCAACCAACGCCGCCCATGGACACCAGCAACACATATAGTGTTACTGTTGCGTTGCCGACCTTTAAGGGATAGGGGATAGGAAAGGATGGGGAAGGGGTGTGGGCCTCCGGGTACCTCTCTCACCGAACGAAACGCGGCATGAGCCACTTTACGTCGGTCTTCTGAGAGGTCGTGGTATTTCACCGGTCGAGCCGGCCCATTCATGCAGCGAACTACTTGGCTCTACCGCTGTTCGGATTATTGTTAATTTTTGTTCTTTCGACTTCATTTACAAGTTTTAATTTTCTTCTTCTTATATTAATTTTAACACATTATTAGTATTCGTTAATTTATATTTTTTTAGATATTATAACTAATATTAAAAATATGTATGAGCTTATATAATATGCATAGCAATATATCTCAACATTTATAAAAACGTATCCAGCAGGAAAAACTCAATAAGCGCAAAATGTTTCAATAAAATACGTCGGGTACAAGACGAGAATCTGCCGAACAAAGCCCGAACAGATTGTATATTGGCTGAAGTGGTGCCTTCCGCTAGTCCAACCCGATGGGACACGATTCTCCAGATGTCCCAACTGACGCGTAATGCACATTTAATCTCCCGAACCACTTCAAAATCTGCCAAAATGCTTTATTGCTCTTGAACAAGTTTTCAAGCTGGCTCACTCACCGCTCACGATAAAACTTTACAGGCATAATGAATCTTAATCGCCGCCGCCAATTTCAAAATTGTTCGAGTTCGAGTTTTGTTTTAAAATAAATTTCTAAATTTTATCTTATTCGCTTCGGAGTTATTGTGTTTTATTTTTAACTTTTTGTTGTTTTCCATTTAATCGGTTACGTGTGTTTGAGCTTTTTGTTTGTTTTGTTCCTTTTTATGTTTCGAATTGTTGATTTTTAGTTGGCAAAATCTATCGTTGTGTATCTGGCCAAATTTCGATAGTCATATTAATAACAGAACATAACATAACTTCACGCCTTTTTCTACCAAAGCAAAGCCGTTATGTTTATTTCCCAAATAAACTAGGTGGCGAACCTATTGCCATACTGGGCACAAAGTTTTCAGTGATCGATATTTATCACACATAGCTTTCGAAATTAATTTCGAAAAGTGATTGGTGTGAGCCAGGATACGAACCCGCGACCTGTAGATTCAGAAGCGGGGTTTTTGAGGGGGTACATAACTGGTTTATTTACACAAAGTAAAATATAATAATTATAATTGCAATATAGATTGAATGTCAGTTCTTCTTAGTTTCTAGTCTTAGTTGATCCAACAAGTCCAGATATACTACTGCGGTTGTGGATTAGGGTTAGGGAAACTTTTAATTCCTAATATCCGTCCCAAGGAAATGAACTTAGTGCTGAGAGTGAAATCGTTTAAATCCTTCACAGACCAAGTTGTTTTCAAGTTATACTAGAGACAGCTTCATATAACGCGGTCTTAAATAACCGGCACTAAAAGACTAGTACTTACTGTTGGCTCATAAAATTATAATAATTAATTATGACATATCAATTAGCAATGTGCGTAAAAATTATCATTTCGTTGAATATTAATTAGGCATATTAAAAGCATATACTGTTTCGTTTATATTTTAAATTTAATCTCTGTACTTTTTATTTTCAAAACAGTAAATTTAATTTGTAAACTTATATCCTTCGCGTCTTCGAAATCTATGGTCATCAAAAGCACAATGTTACCGCATAAAGCCATCCATCTAGGAACCTGGAAATCTGGCGATGGCAAAACTGTGAACCAACTCGATCATGTGCTGATAGATAAGAGACACAGCAGCATTGTAAAGGATGTACAGTCTTAACGTGGTGCTGACTGTGACAGTGACTACTATTTGGTGGGTGTTAAAGATAAAGCTAAAATCAAAATCACTAGAGACAAACAAACTATTGGAGAACCAATAATAAATACTGATGGTCTCAAAGATAAACCAACGTATCTCAAATTTAACCTCAAGCTGAATAATCGATTTGCGGAGTTAAATCAAACAGTAGACATAAACACGGACTGGGAACAGACAAAACAAATAGTTAAAGACGTAAGGACGATACTGGCTGAACAGGATAGCAGATGGGGTGAAAAATATCAAGAAGCCAGAAGAGATCTTAGGAGGCTGGTGAGATAAGCAAGGAGAGATCATCTGTCAGGAATATTAAATAATATTGAAACTTAACTAAGATCAAACGAGTCACGAAAGCTCTACGAAGAGGTGAGCAAAGTTAAAAAGGCATACCAACCTGTCACACAAATCCTTGAAGATGGAGAAGGAAACCTTGTTTTGGATCCCGAAATCCAGAAGAATATGTGGCGCCAGTATTTCCAGCAACTACTTAATAGCACACTGGTCACCGACCAAACTCAAATAGATAAGGGTACATGCCCAAGCCAAGATTGTGAACCTCATGAGGAGCTACCAGACTTTGAAGAAGTTCACAAGGCAATAAAGCATAAAGCCCCTGGCATAGATGGCATAGCCGGTGAGATGTGGAAATATGGGGGGGAGGCAATGCAATCTGCTGAAACAAATTATGGAAAAACGGTGGGAGTATGCCCAAAGTGTTCATTGCCTTTTTATGAATTTCACCAAAGCATACGATAGTATTGACCGAGAGACACTCTTCCGGATAATAACATATTTCCAAGTACCGAAAAAGCTTGTAAGCATGATCAAGATAGCTACGGGAACAAGTAAACTGCGGGTTAGAGTTGGAAATAAATTATCGGATGAGTTTGAAGTGGTGACCGGACTCAAGCACGGGGACTCCCTTTCACCTATTTTGTTCAATTTAGCTCTCGAACACATCATCCGAAAAGTTTTACTGATAGATGGGGGAGTGGAGTTGAACGGAAAGCACAAAACTGTAGGATATGCAGATGACCTTGCAATACTTGGGCAATCCGAACAGGAGGTAGTCAGAATGACGGAGATACTGGAGGAGGAAGGAAGTCATGTGGGTCTCAGAATAAACCGTGACAAGACTGAATATCTTCACATGAAACGGTACAAAGACACCAGAGCCGGAAGAAAAGATCTCCATGTGAATAGCACAACCTACAAGGGTGTCGACAGGTTCAAATATCTCGGGTGTACGATCACTGATACAAATCAGAGGGAAGACGAAATCGACATCCGTGTGGTCAACGCCTTAAGATGCACAGCAGCCCTTCACAAAGTGTTGGTGTCCAAGCTGTTAAACAGAAACACAAAAATTCGGATCTTTAAAACAGTCAGTAGGCCGTTTTAATGTACGGGTCTGAAACTTGGACGTTAACTCTGAAGGAGGAGAGAAAACTCTTAGTGGCGGAACGAAAGATGTTACGTAAATTCTGGGACCAACGAGAAGAGAGGACGGGACAAGGAGGCTAAGATACAACCGGGAGATAGAAAAGCTGGTGTCCGAACCAAATATTATTTTGTTTTATTTTTATAGGATAGGAGGGCAAACGTGCAGGCGTGTCACCTGATGGTAAGCAACTCACGCCACCCATGGACACCAGCAGCACATATAGTGTTACTGTTGCGTTGCCGACCTTTAAGGGAAGGGGATAGGAAAGGATGGGGAAGGGGGTGGGCCTCCGGGTACCTCTCTCACCGAACGAAACGTGGCATGGGCCACTTTACGTCGGTTTTCTGAGAGGTCGTGGTATTTCACCGGTCGAGTCGGCCCATTTATGCAGTAAACTGTACATCTGGCATGTATGTTCTTAATTATGTTGATGTTATTAATGCTTTGAAAAATGATCTACAGAAAGTATACATTAAAAATTTGTTTTTCAAACTATATATTGTTTTTTATTATATATATCATGAGTGCTTAAATGGGATAGGAGAGCAAACGAGCAGGTAGATAGTAAGTGCCCTGCAACACATATAGCGTTACAGTTGCGTTGCCGACCTTTATGGGAGTGGGATAAAAAATGACGGAGGGAAACGAGAGTGCTGGTACCTCTCTTACCGACCGAAATGCGGCACGAGCCACTTTACGTCGCTCTTCTGAGAGGTCGTGGTATTTCGAGCCGAGGTCGAGCCGGTCTATTCATGCAGCAAACTGCTTGGCTCTACCACTGTTGGCTCTAAGAAAGCTTAAGTATTTTGCAATGTTTTTTTCCCACAATTTTTATCACGTTAATTTGGATGAAATATTTTGCACTACATACGTAAGGTTTTCTTTTTTTTTTCATAAATAAAAAGTAGGAAAATAACTGCCACATATTATATTGTCAAGTACCACAAAATCGACAATAGCGAGGGCACTCAATGCAAAAGTATGTTTTAAAACACGTTATTATTTTCTCAATTCTACTTAACAAAGCAAACCGTACCCAAATAATAATGTTATGCTTGAGTAAATTAAAAACTTCAATCTTGGAAACCATCTTGTAAGACATCTGATATTGTTGAATTTAAGGACAATGGCCACTTAAGGATTTCTAGAATCTTCTTTATGAAGTAATAAATAATAAGATTTGTTTTATTATATTTATCCCTTTAAACAACAACAACAATATATTTTCACGGCAATTCTTTTGCAGGGTGAGCAGAAAAAGAAACGAAATAGGTACTACGAGACACCACTATTAAACAACTCACACTTTTACATTAATTACTTTTGTCATAATTTATAGTCTCGGTGGCGCAGTGGGCGAGCGCACGGCTTCTGATCCAGAGGTCCGGGGTTCGATTCCAGACACTGGCTCATACCAATGACTTTTCGAAATTGTTTTCGAAAGTTATGTGTGATAAATATCGATGACTGACAAACTTTGTGCCCGGTATGGCAATAGGTTCGCCACCTATTCCATTTGGGACGTAAACATAACGGCGAGACGAGGCTTAACAGCCGCTGCCTACACCTTCGGGTAACAAAAGGCGTGAAGTTATGTTATGTTATGTTACTTTTGTCATACATTTTATCATAATACTAAGAATCCATCGATTTGATCACTAAAATTATAATGTGGCTTCTTGCTTTGCATATCTGCTTAGTCAATTATTTACGTGCCCAAATTGCATATGCACATCCTTTCTACTCTTTTCAATATTGTGTACAGGCGTCACATCGTAGATTTTACATAGCGCGCACTGTCATATTTAATTCTCGCCTTATTAAGTTTATAACTGAGTTTAATTTGTAACATTTTAAGAATCCAAAAATTCACCAAACACTCCAGTAATGTTGTCCTTAAAAATCAATCTTATTGCTATAAGTTCCGTCCTTACTTTCTTTAATACACAATAGTCCTTCAAAACAATCCGTTACGGCTACTAAGTGTATACAAAGGACAGTGTAACTTTGCTAGTTTTAGGATGGGGATTACTCATTAAGTTCTCTAATACAAATTTGGCAGACAAAACAATCTAACTAATTTGATTGCACCAATTACCAACCACTTCTGCTGGTTGTAAATTTAATATGGCTCGCATAATTTATGCCTGTCAAATTATTTTATAATATTTGTTCATGCATATATACATACACAACTTCACGCCAAATCGTGTAGGCAGAGAAAAAAGGGCTCCTTAAGATACGATTCTTTGACTATCATAATTCTTTTTATGTACGCGCGTTAATTTTTAAGGCTCATAACAACACCTTACTCCAAAACTCATTCTATTTGGTTATAGAAGGTATGTCGTGGCCGTCTTCGACTGTTATATCCATCCGCTTTTGCATTGTATATCTGTTTATTCAATCTTAAATTCTTTCTAGATGTGCGAACCATCGGAACCATTTCTTACTTTTACACCGACAATCTCTTTCATTACAACTTCCTTCCTAACAATCGACACGTTCAGTGAGAGTCCGCAGATTTCGCAGATTACTGTTAAGAGTATATTTTAAAGACAATTTATAACATAAATAAAACCTTATTAACAACATCAGAAAGTGTAATTTTATCAGTATGTATACATTATTACTACACAGTTTAAAACACAGCCGCTATTAATGAATAAATCTTTGAAACTACGCAACGGATTTTGGTACGGGTTTCCTTTAATAAATAGATCGATTGAAGAGCAAGGTTTGTATGTTTAATAACATGATAATTCTTCTGTAGTGTACTTAGTATAAGCATTGCACGCGTGCGAAGCCGGGGCGGGTCGCTAGTTACATATATTATGAAAAACAGTACAGAATGCGTGAACATATTTCAACAATATTGCTAAAAAGTCATAAAAATTCTAGTGTCGCTAATAAATATAAACTTTTTCATATGAACAGTGACAATGGCGGTTAAAGTATTTTACGTTCAAATTAAAACGGACATGCGCGAGTCAAATTAACGTCTAAGTGGTTCTGCAGTGTATATTTCAATTATTTTTACGTATTCAACTTTAAAATTTGAGATTGTTATAATATAATAAATTTTTGCCAAGTGGAAATAGCCAATGACGAACATCTGAAATCTTAAAGAAAAGTACCTACATTATTGAAAATTTTCAGATTAAAAAAGAATGGAAACCCTAAACAACCCTGGTTTAAGGTTTTCTTTAGTAAAATCAAGTATCGAGACTATATATAGGCGTAAGAAATTTAATATTTGCTTTACATTAGTTCGATTTAAATAACATGTTTTTACGGCCCACTTGTTTATATTTAATATGTCCACTATAAATTTTGAAACAATTGAATGAATTTTTTGCTAGTATTTTAGTAAATATAAAAAATGCCACTAACCAAATATACACAGGGAAACGTTTATTCTTTTAATCGAATTTTTTGAACCCTAAAATCTCTTAAATACACAAATAACACCCCCATTGTTGACGTCGTTTTAAGGCAATAATTCAGATGGTATTTCACACCTAACATTTTCGCACCATCATATTTCTAAAGTGAGAATAAACAAGCTAACTTTTGCCATTGTGGAATGTGAGGACAGGAACCCGGGCTTTTATTCACACCCCACTCAAATTAAACTTGCCAGATTACATGACTGCACTACTGATATTTCTTAACAATGCCCGCTAGTTGACAGTAGGAGTTATTTGAAATACAAATATATATAAAGATGGACCCATATCAAAGTTAATTGATTTATGTTAATGTTTAAAAAGGACGTAACTTAAGTTTCTGAGAATAAACTGTCTTGCAATGGTAATGGCACGCAGTTCGCAACATGAATTGGGTCTAGCGGTAAAATACCACGACCTCTCAGAATATATATATATAACAGTGGTAGAGCCAAGCAGTTCGCTGCATGAATGGGCCGGCTCGACCGGTGAAATACCATGACCTCTCAGAAGACCGACGTAAAGTGGCTCATGCCGCGTTTCGTTCGGTGAGAGAGGTACCCGGAGGCTCACCCCCCTTCCCCATCCTTTCCTATCCCCTATCCCTTAAAGGTCGGCAACGCAACAGTAACACTAAATGTGTTGCTGGTGTCCATGGGCGGCGTTGGTTGCTTACCATCAGGTGACACGCCAGCTCGTTTGCCCTCCTGTTCCATAAAAAAAAAAAATATCGATGTAAGGTAGCTGATGTCGCGTTTCGCTCTTTCTTTGATAGAAGTATCTCGAGGCGCACTCTTTCACTTCTCCCCTCTCATCCCACTTCCAACCCCTTTGATATGCTATTGTAAGGGCCAGAAATGCAAATATGTGTTACTAATGTTACCATAAAATATGTCGTTGAGTCATTTGTTCGTCTCCCATTAACGTTGTACATAACTATATTTTCTATGATTTCATCAAAAAAGTATCAGAAACTTCGTTAATTTTTGGCAAAAAGTTTTCTTTTGTAAAAAGTATTTCGGTTACAGCCGATTACTATGAACAAAAGATCTAAACAAAGTGACGATAACTTTTCTCGAGTCTTTCCAAACATCCACATCAATTCGGCCTCATAATACGACACTAGTCAAATTTGAATAAATTGCTAACAATGGTAAACAACATTGTGAATTTATCTTCTGCATCACAATAGGTTTTGGGTGAATCAATACAATTTATATTGTGCCTACTTTGTTAGAATCCCATTCAAGATTTTAATTAATTGTCAGAAACTGTGAAACGTTTGATTGAAACATTTCGAGTGACTTGTTTGACATTGTTTGGACAGCTCTCTAGTCGATTTGTATTACAACCCGTCTTATAAGTATTTTAGATTTATCCTGGCACGATTTGTCACAAAAGTTTACATTTATTACTATCTATTATTTTTTGTTAGATATTTTTAAAGAGTGCATGTTTCTATTGATAACTGACCTCAACGTTTAAAGGCCTGTATTGCAGCCAATGGAGACCACTTCGAATTAGCTTTTTATATTTTATATCGTTTTATATTAATGTATTAAAGTAACACACTGTAAAAGTAATAAATGTTATTTGCAATTAAAAAAAAATTTTTTTTCTTTGTTACAATATTTATGGCATGACTAAGTATATTGGTTTTTTATAAAACGATATATTGGTTTTATATTTTAAAAATAAATAAATAATTTATTGATTTTCACATAAAATTACATTTTCTAAAAATGATTCCTAGCTAGATCGATTTATAGCCCCCGAAACCCCCTATATACTAAATTTCATGAAAATCGTTGGAGCCGATTCCGAGATTCCAATCATATATATATACCAGAATTGCTTGTTTTGAGATATAAGATTTTAATATAATATGTAAAATTAATTCGGTACTTACATATGGATAATAATAACTACAAATAGAACGTGTTCTGGAGGAAGATGATGTTAGGAGCCTCAAAAATCGACGCGCGTGCATGAAAAGAGTTATGAAGGTTAACGAAGCGAGTGAGGTGTGTAAGAATCGTGCCTTATGGAGCTCAGTTCTCTCTGCCTACCCCGCAAGGGATTTGGCGTGAAGTTATGTATGTATATATCTATAACTACAGATTTTCAATATAATCTATTTAATTAAGTATTAACTATTGTTTATCCAACACAAAGAAAATTGCACATTGCACAAATTATTGAAAGAAGTTATTTTTAATGTTATATTAAGACACCATTTTAAAGTGAACAGGTTCATTGTTTTTAAAATGAAACCTAAGAATTTATGAAGCGTTTGTGACTTCAGCAAGGTTACTGAAGGCCAATGCCAGCTATATCCAAAATTAATGGATTAAGTTTTTCTTGTATCAGTCTTGAGAAGAGTTTGGATTAAATAAAACAGATACGAAAAAAAACTTAATTTAACAATTTTGGACAACGTTTACGCCTTTATACACACGAGTAACTTTAATAATAAAATAGTTTAAATCGCGTTATGAGTATTTATAGTGAAAAACGTCGATTCTAGTCAATTAATAGCAACGACTTTAAAAAAAAAGAATAACATTATAATAATGAACTTAAGGCATAAACATTTATCATATAATAGTTTAGAAATATCAACCTAATCCAAGTGATATATAATACATATAACAATCAGTTATTGCGCTTTCAAATTTCCAAAAAGGGATTATAATAGATGTAACCGTTTCCGTTGAAATAACAACGTACTGCGGAGGACCCATTTATATGTGTCCGCAAACAATCTAATTTGCATGAGCAAGGCAGACGGATGGCGTAATTTTCCCAGTTTCATATTGTGTAAGGAGCTTATGCCGGTCTGTATTAGGTGTTAGTTGATCGCCTTAAGACGCAGTCGCTAAACGACGCCATGTTGAAAACAATGTTTGTTATATTACAATTAATCAATTTCTATACTATTAATAATAGCAAAAAAATAATACTTTTTATAAAAAAAAATATGTATACTCCATTAACAACGTTATAGGAAAGTAAATAATGGAATTTCTATATTATCAATGTAGGTTTTAGTTTTGTTTTTTTTTTAAATTTTCTGTGTTCATTATAAGCGCGTCATGAGGCAGTGATTTAGAGAATAGTGTTACTCCATCTTTTTCGTTGAGTGACCTATGAAGTAAACTTAAGGGATTGCTTTGGTGCAGATCATCTTTTTTATATGATTTTGATGATCTAGAAGTTTCTATTCTATTCATGTTGATGATTATTTTGGGTGAGAAATATTGATTATCAAGAAAATTATATGTGGCAATATATTCCGCAATTTGGTTTATAAAATTGATCCAGCGTACGACCCATAATTGCTGCTTTTAGGTATTAAAAACGTCAAAGGGGGTGTTTTAACAATAATTACTGGTTCATTAAAGTTTATAATCGGATTAAATTAAAACAACTAATTAGATTTCAAGTTAATAAGCGAATGAGTTGTTAACAAAATAGTTAAATGATTCGATATTTTAATAATCTTTTAATGTATTGAGTATTGGCATTGGCTCTTGATATTAGTTTGGTGGTATGATATTAGGGTTTGTAGATAAGGGCCCCCAATAATCTAGCCTTTTAGGCCATAGAATCAAATAGATCTTATTATTTATAATATCTACTAGCTGACCCGGCGAACTTTGTTACGCATCAAAAGTAATAACTGCTGTACCGCTATGTTAATACATACTGCAATATCTTCGAAAATATTCGTCTAAATTGCATGCTGTAAAGGGCCAGAATCATCTATATTACATGTACAATCTATTTAAGACACTTAATTGGATGAAAATTAATGCTGTAATGTTTATTTCTCGTAAAAAGTAAAAAAATAAAAATGGTAATTGTGGGTTATCCCTAAAAGATAGACATACTCGTATGCCCTCGCGGACTTTTTTGTAGACCTTTTAAAGGTGTATAATCATTTAGTACGTTGTTTTGATTTATCACTTAGGGTTCAGACAGCCTTTGCGATTAAAGTTCTAAATCTAGAAAATTATCTCTTTCTTTTACTACGCTATACATGAATTATAGATCAAAACCACCCCGTTGACACCTTCTAACTATTAAAAAAATCCGCAACAAAATCCGTTGCGTAGTTTTAAAAATATCCGCATATAAAGGGACAGACAGCGGAAAGTGTCTTTGTCTTATACTATGTAATGATAAAATAATATTTAAACAATAAAAATCATTCTGGTACATATAGAATGGTATGAAATTCCGATAAATAAGAGAATAGAAATCATTTTACGATACGTCTAGCGCCACAGCGCGGCAATTTATGGAACTGAAGACGTATTGCTGAATTATTAGACAGCTGTATTAAAACTATTTTTGGGACGATGTAATTAGTCTATTGTAACTTTAGTTAGGTTATAAAATACGATGTCTTTTTATTGTTTGAGTATATATAAAATACATTTTGGTGCAAATTCGCAGTACCTACCTACAAGCACAATAATAAAAATATTTCATTATGCATTCCATATTTTTAATTTTTGCCGATATTTTCATTCCAACACATATTTCATTCAGTATACCTGATTCTGCCAGCCGCCATGTACGCGCGACAGGGATGCAGTCACGCCGGCACGGGCGTTGGAGCGGGACAGATTGATAAACTTCACAATCAAGTTTTGAAAAAGTTCAATTAGATCACGCAATTACGCGACAGCGTAATGTTAATATGATCAGTCTTGATCAGAGATTGTATGATGATTTTTCTTAGCGAAGAAACTATTGTTTTTTTTTTAATATTTTTTTACTGTTTACCGGTTTTATTCGGTTTTGGATGTGGGTCCATGAGTGCTGAAACGTGACTGGCGTCCGGCAAGTACGGCAGCAACAGGCTGTCTTGTGGGCGGGGCCAACAGATAGAGGTTCTGCGCATGATACCATCCGTTGCTATGACGACGCCTATACCAGTGTTTGTGATTGTGCGAAAGTACCACGTAGGCTTCATAGGAAACTTTTGTTTTTGATTGATGCGTAATTTTTGTAATTGAAATTGAATATTAGTGGATATTTTGGGTATTTTTTTTCTTAGATGGCTAACACAGTTATTGCAGGCTGGAGATGAAGACAGCTATAATTACGACTCAATATACCGGATTAATATTCTAGTAATAGGTGTCAGCAATGTCAGCTTTGTCGTTCCATAGGGAGTCTTACTTCCAATAGTGGACATCAAAAGACTGATGATGAATAGGTGGAGAAATCTATTGCTGTACATTGAGCATAATTGTTTTAGTCATCGATTTATCACACATAATTTTCGGAATGTACCTAATAGGATGCAGGATTAATTTGAGCTTCTGAGGAGACCTCTAAACTAGAATTTGGAGTACTAAAAAAGTAAGCTACCGAGACTAGTGACACAAGACTCGATGCGTGTTTTGACAAATCATTGAAATAAAAACTTTTCCATGTTGGTAGAATCAAGTAAGTGGAGTATCAAATCAAATAGTGGAGCGTATGAATCGGTCACGATTAAACAGTCTATGATATTTAACACAGACTGTCTCCAAAAAGTTCATGATGTGTACTTATCCTAGTCCGAATTTCAAACAGCTAAATAACTACGCAATCGAGGAGCCCAGTTGCTGTTGGCAGCTAAAACAATATACTGATCTCATGTTAATATGAAATAAGTTTTCAAAAGAAACATTACATGATAACAAACCCAACATCTATCAGAAATCTTTTTTGTATGGTATAGGGGGGCAAACGAACGAGTGTATCATCTGATGGTAGCAACTAACGCCTCTCATGGTCACCTGCAGTGTTACGGTTACATTGCTGATCTGTAAGATTAGAATAAGGAGTATGGAAAGTGTGAGTGAAAGTGTGAAAGAAATGCGGAATTACCCACTTTACGTCGATTTTCTGACAGGGTCACCGTATTGGATCAGCCATAAAGCAAAATGCCTAGATCCACCACTCGAAAAATATAAATACAATTCCAAGCTTTAATGACTTAGATAAATGTTTTGCCTTATGGCGACACTATCAGCTGACTTATAAACAAACATTGTAAACTTTCCATCTGTACCGAAAAACAACAATTAGAGATCGTTTACCTTCTAAATCTGATACGGACATGATACCTATTAATTAAAGACGTCTAATCCCCACTCGGATTACAAAAACAATAGCTCAAGGCTTTAGGATTTGTTTTTTTTTTGGCTAATTAAAGTCGGATGTTGTGCAGATCATTTTCCTAATAGAAAGTTATTTTGTTTTTTTTTTTAACATGATTGTGAAAGTGAACTTGGATAATTTGTATAATAATTCTTATATTATTAAATAAATCTTTAAGCAATTACTATAAAACTAAATATTTAATGACTTTTCGAAGTCGTTTTCGGAAGTTAAGTGTGATAAATATCGGGGACTGAAAACTTAGTGCCCGGTATGGCAATAGGTTCGCCACCTATTCTATTTGTGACGCAAATATAACGGCAAGACGAGGCTTAACAGCCGCTGCCTACACCTTCGGGTAACAAAAGGCGTGAAGTTATGTTATGTTATTATTGTGACTTTGTAGATATGACTTTACTTTGTTTGTAGAAAGGTATTTGTCAAGAGGTACGCGTCAAGCGCGGCCCATGGACTTGTGTAACACCGAAGATAGGGAGGAGCAGGATAAATGGAAGACGCTAGCCCTCCAGCTACCTTTGTTAAAGCAAAAGCTCGACCGGTGAAATACCACGACCTCTCAGAAGATCGACGTAAAGTGGCTCATACCACGTTTCGTTCGGTGAGAGAGGTACCCGGGGGTCCACCCCCCTTCCCCATCCTTTCCTATCCTACTCACTTAAAGGACGGTAACACAAACGGAAACACTATATGTGTTGCTGGTGTCCATGGGCGGCGCAGGTTGCTCACCATTAGGTAACACTCTTGCTCGTTTGCCCTCCTATCCCGTAAAAAAAAAGCAAGAACCGAGGCATGAGCCACTTTAGATTGATTTTCTAAGAGATCGAGATATTTATCAGACGAGCTAGCATGAATTGAACATTGAGGTATGAATTAAATCAAAGTTCGTTGGAAAATTATATCATGGGTCGCTTGCTCATGTTCCAACGTCAATTCTGTGCTTGACCGCCCCACTATTCCCTCAAAGAGGATACATGTCTCTTCTCTCCGTTCTAGACTGAATATATCTCTGTTATTAATGCTTACGTGATCATCTGGAAGAAGTATCCGCTTCATATGAACTCAACGAAGTTATTAGCAGCTGGATGATTATACATTTATAATATATATTGTACATGAATCTCATAACAAAATATAACTGACACTACTCCTTAGTGGAGGCTAATAAAAACTCATAAACAATTATAACAGTGGTAGAGCCACGCAATTCGCTGCATGAATGGGCCGGCTCGACTGGTGAAATACCACAAACTCTCGGAATATCGGCGTGAAGTGGCTCGTGCCGATTTTCTTTCGGTGAGAGAGGTATCTGGAGCACCGATCCCCTTTCCCCCTCCTTTCCTCTCCTACTCCCTTAAAAGTTGCTTTCCATCAGGTGACCCACTTGCTCGTTTGCTGTATTATCGCATAAAAAAAAACAAATGTTCCGGTCCTAATCCGTTTTCGAGACTTTTATAACTAGTCCAGTTAAAAAATATTAGGTACTTTAGTACTTAACCTAATGCTAAGTCCTTAACATTAAGTGCGCATAATAAAATTATAAAAAAATAATGTATCTCTGTTAGCTGATCTGCCGCGAAACTAAGGAGGTCAAACGAGCAAGTGGGTCACCTGATAGTAAGTAGCTTCTCACCGTTAAGGGAGTAGGAGTGGAAAGGAAGGGGAATGGGCCTCTGATGCCTCTTTTACCGAACAAAACGCGGCAAGAGCCACTTCACGCCGATATTCCGAGAGGTCGTGGAATTTTACCGGTCGAGCCGGCCCATTCATACAGCGAACTGCGTGGCTCTACCACTGTTAGACAACTCACATTAAGACTTTTTTTTTCTAAATCTTGATTTTATATTTACTCTTAAAATTTTATACGGACAACACAAATTTTATAAATTCTCTGGATATACAGGCCAACAAATAAAATTGTAATTTTGAAAATGGGATATAATATTACATTAAAAAAAAACTTATCATGTTATTGTTAGAGTTTCAATCAGTACCTACTCTGAGTCAAGCCCAAACAATAAAAAAAAACAACTAAAATGTTTTCTTTTTCTTTTAAAATAGCAAACAGCTGTTTATTTTAAACATAGTACTACAGTATCCGCTGACGATCTCAGAATTAACTTAACGAACTTTTTAAACTAGCTCCGAGTCACTTCATAAACTACACTTAATAAACTAAGATTGCTATATAAACTTGGTACATCAAATATTTTACTATTCATTAAAGATGTTTATAACGTGTTGTGCGATATACATTGCTTGCTCGTAAGAAAATATTACAACACAACTCCTGCTATGATTGTCATGTGACGACTACTGGATACGACAAATAAAAGGACTTTTTTTATTTATATATATATATATATATATATATGTCGGAGCGTGAACACAATGGCTCCATCTTTTGGGTATTTGAAAGCTACTTTTGAATTCATAACTCGCTATAATACTACTCTAGGTTGTACTCGAGCACCCCGCTTTTGAATCAAGAAGTCGTGGGTCGTGCTTTTTCTTCTTTTTTGAAGGTGTACCTTCAAGTAATAAAAGAACAGCCGCATGAGAGGCATGATGGTGATAAAAAAACTGATATCTGCATAACTGATAATGTTACCGTCCTTTCGGTAGTAGGACGGGACAGGATGGGGAATGGGACTGAATGGGGAATGGGAGGTGGGCCTCCAAATACCTGTCTCAGTGAACGAAACGCAACATGTGCTACTTTATGTCGATATTCTGAGAGGTCGTGGTGTTTAGCGATAGAGCCGACCCATTCATGCAGCGAACTGCGTGGCTCTACCACTGCAAATAAAACATCAGTTCTTTCTTTTTTAAGATTTATTTTTAAAAACAATAATTACTATAGCACCTACGAGGTCATAACTTCTTCGTTTTCTTTAATGAATATTGGTTTTCTATGGACAGGCAGTTGACAGTTGAAATGTGTTCTTGACAGGTTTCTAATTGACATTATTAAGGCCGCAAGTAATTAAAAAAGTAATTTAAAAAATATACATTCAATCATTGCAACACATATTTGTGTGTCTTAATTGAAATGCAGGAGCATTTTTACAAAGGCCAGTATTACCCACTAGCAAGATGGCCATTTTGTTTATTTTGGATAAATAAAGTGAGATCCAAGTTTCGTGACTAAAACCGATACCAATAACTCTTCTAACATATTCTCAAAGGATCTTATTTCTCTTAGTAACTACCAACAAGCATGATTTTATCTGTATATTGAAAAATAAATCGGTAATTCCGGCCGGTAAGAAGCAAAACTTTCATTATTTAAGACTAGCTTCGGTTGGAATTTTCCACGCTCCATAAGTAAAAAAAAGCCTTTTCTTCTTTCAAAGAAATTAAGGCACAAAGTTAGGTAGTCTCAAAATTTGGGCAGAAACCCAATTACTTACGTCCTTGTTAAATGTTATGTACAAAATAAGAAAAATAAATGAAATAAGCCTATGACTTGTTACTGCTTACCTTGCAGGGGACTAAAGGTGAAGTAAAATCTGTATATATTGTAAAGTAATAATTTTGTAAGACCTAGCTGATTTCTATACATTTCCAAATACTATTCCAAAGAACAACCCGATAAGCTAGTTTCAAGAGCTTCAGGGTTCCGAATGCAGAGGCTACATGTTATAGGAGTAAAATGTTATTTTGCAGTTGAGCTTGATAAAAATTCAAAGTCAAAACATTTATTACAGATATACTAATAACTAGCTGATCCGGCGAACTTTATCTAGCATCAAAATTAATTTTTACAGCGTTTATAATTAAGGTGCCAAATCTCAAAAACTATCACTTTTCTTTACTAAATTATACATACAAACCACCCCGTTGACACCCTCTACCTATTAAAAAAACGCATCAAAATCAGTTGCGTAATTTTTAAAAATATAAGCATTTAAGGGACAAACAGCAGAAAACAGCAGAAAACGACTTTATTTTATACTTTGTAATGATACATACATACATACATAACTTCACGCCAAATCCCTTGCGGGGTAGGCAGAGAGAACAGAGCGCCGTAGGGCATGATTCTTACACGCCTCACTCGCTTCGTTGACATTCATGATTCTTTTCATGCACGCGCGTCGGTTTTTGAGGCTCTTAACAGCACCTTCTTCCACAACACGTTCTATTTGGTCATGGAATGTGTGTCTTGGCCGTCCTCGACTCCTACATCCATCCGCTTTTGCATTGTATATCTGCTTAGTCAGTCTTGCATCAAATTAATAATAAATTAATAACTTTGTAATGATATTAAGATTTAGACGAAAACAAAGTTGATAATATTATGGTAGGTAATAAGATTAACAACAAAGTAA
The DNA here is from genome assembly GCA_905147225.2 of Euproctis similis. Lineage (NCBI taxonomy): Eukaryota > Metazoa > Arthropoda > Insecta > Lepidoptera > Erebidae > Euproctis > Euproctis similis. The sequence goes on from LR990114.1 coordinate 8,098,206, forward strand.
CACCTCCCAAATTCCTAGGTGAGAACTTATTCTAAGAATTTTTAAGAAGGTAGGTATCATTACCAGTAACTCGGGGTTACAGCCAGGTAAGATTGCTGTACTAGGAACCGTGGAACTTTCTTCATAGCCGATAAATTACTGAGTCACTTTTACAGCTCGAGAGAACATACGGCGAAACTTTGCACGTGTGCGCGTCCAAGTTATAACAAGATGGCGTTTCGACTTGTGAAAGAATGCCAATTAGGAAATACTTTGGAGTTTTCAAATTGGGAATGTGTTATTTCAAAGTTATATTGATGGTGTCAGCTATAGAATTCTCAATAATATGGATTAGAAAAATTCAAAGAGATAATGTCCTTATTAGGATAGAAATATATACAAATATATGGGCGCAGCTTGCCCTAGGAGTTTTATATTGACTACTTTATATTTGCTACGGGCAGAAATATTTGTTATCTCGATGATGTGAAGTTCAAACACCCCGATTCTGTATCAGAAAGTCTCGGGTTCTAATCCTGGCTCGCACTAATTCCTGGATTCTTTTCCTGAATCATGACAATTTTGATTGATGCATGATAATGAGTTGAGCCTCCTTTTCCCTTTGCGAGTTGTTACAATTCGTCGAAAAAGGAAGATGAAAATGAGTTTGGTAATAAGACAATCGAAGATAGTAAAAGATAAGTTATGTAAAATTTGATTTAATTAGTTCATAAGCAAGTTCTCACTTTCTTACTCTCTCTTCTTTTCTGTTAGTGGAAAAATAAATATTTATTTTTAATTTTAACAATTGTAATTTAATCAATCTGTAGAATCAACTGGTTAATAAAAATCAACGATTTAATAAAATATTAATCGCTTACGCTTATTTCTTATACCGTAATATATATCCCCAGTTGCATTAAGTGGATAATCCCTAAGTTCATACTTTCATCTGCGTAATGGATGCAGCGACAGGCATTTATTGCCTCAAGGTACTATTTTATTTATGAGTAATCCTGGTATCGATATTGAGTGGAGCTTTATTAGTATGGCAAACCTTTTGAGGATTAACTTTTAGGCTTTATAGATTAAAGTATTTATAGATTAATATATGAATATCGATGACTTGAATTTCTGAGTTATTTTACTTACACATATTTATTTGCATACATTTCTGTACAACATAATCTTAAGAACCGGTTTGAATTTAGTAAAAATATCTAAAACAACTTTTAGGATTATATCGCGTTTATTTATCATTTATTTATTATTATTTCCCGACGTTTCGAACTCTTTACAGAGATCATTTTCACGAGTAAAGAGTATTTCTCTGTAAAGAGTTCGAAACGTCGGGAAATAAATATAAATAAATGATAAATAAACGCGATATAATCCTAAAAGTTGTTTTAATCAATGAGTGAGATTCGCGAAAATCTTAGAAATAAATATAAAAATATCTAACTTTCTTTCAAGTACAATGTCTCAGTTTCGTCACATTCTCTCCAAAAGGTTTTGTGATTAACATTAATTTACGACTTAATTAAATTTATTCTGAAAATTATATAGACCGTATTTTGTTTAAATAAAATATTTCCTGCTTTCGAGCGGAAAACGTATACCGTACTTCGATAAAGTTAACAAAATTAATCAAATAATTTTGTCCGAATAAATTCGTTAACAAAATTAGTTGTTATGATAAAATCTTGTTATTAATGTTAAATGTATTATGTTATTTGATTTTATGTTTGGTGATGTTAGGAGCCTTAAAAATCGACGCGCGTGTATGAAATGAGTTATGAAAGTCAACGAAGCGAGTGAGGTGTGTAAGAATCGTGCCTTATGGCGCTCCGTTCTCTTTGCCTACCCCGCAAGGAATTTGGTGTGAAGTTATGTATGTGAATGTTTTATTGTTCCGTTATTTTCAATATGATTTTAGATATTTCTGAGTGTGTTTGGATAATTATTCGATATCAGCTGACATAGAACAATGCATTTTGAAAATATATTTGCTTAAATCCCATCACCTCTCTTGGGAAGTAATGCCTTGATATAGCCTTTCTTAGTACATTTATTATAGAATACAAAGAGAATTTTTGAAATACGACTTTGGTTCTCGAGATTATTTTTAAATGAAACATTTGTGAATTTCATCAAATTTAAATGTAATTTTATATAAATTCAAATTTCATAATCAAAGTAGGCTAATTACCTGGTCGCTATTAAAACAATTGATCAAGTAATGGTTTAAAACAGGTCAAATAGTTAAATAGAGCGATTCATAAGAACCAAAAGAGGATATTTTGCTAAGACATTGCAGCCGGGAGTCATTTATTACAAGCTTATTAGTACTGCCCCCTGGGATGGCTCAAGATACCTTGCCTAGGGAAGGGGACAAAGATCTAAAATTGCTGGATATTATTAGTTACATGTTACTCTTTGTTAAGAATTAAAATATGATTAGATTTAATTTTTAAATTAAATTATCTATAGACAAAAAATATTGTTTGATTTATAATAAAAATATGAAGGTTTCGGTGAGCCAGTATTCAAGCACCTCGCTTCTGATTCTAGAAATCGCGGGTTTGAATCCTGGATCATATCAATGACTTCTGGAATGTTATGTCCTATTATATTAAATAATATTTAGTTCGGTGAGAGGTACCCGCAGCCCCAATTCCCTTCTCCATCCTTTTTCATCTTACTTCCTTAAAGTTCGGCAACGCAACTATAACACTATATGTGTTGCAGTTGTCCATGGGCGGCGCTGGTCACGTATCACCATAAAAATATTGTTACGCAATAAATTTAATCAAAAGTTTAATATAACTTCTTCTGGGGCCTCTTCCAGGGTTCAGTTTAAATTAACCTCCCCGCGAGTTGTAAGCAGCTGGCATATCGTTGTAATTGGTGATGATGGATGGATGAATCTCTAAGTTAACAAATTAGTCGGCTCTTATAATGTATCTGTCTATCTAAATAGCGAAAGTAATATATAGTATCTCTTATATATATTTTTTTTTTTTCATGTAATTACGAATAACGTAACTTGTTGAAATTAAGCAATCTTTTTCAAAAGGCAGGTAAGTTTTTGAAAGAGCATATATTTTATGCAGCTGAAGTTGGGTTTATAACTTGCGGTAACCTAAAATATAATAATAGGAAATAAGTATTTTTATCTATAATTAATTGATATATTATTTGTAGGTATGTTTAAAAGTTAGGAGGAATTATATTAAATATTTTGTTTTATTTAATTACACCACGTAAAATGTAAATAATTCCCAAGATGAGTCGTATCGTAGTCTAGTAGTATCGTAGGCAAGTAAAAATCAAATTCAATTGCGTATAAATTAAAAAAAAAACTAATAGAAAATTGATTCAGTGGGATTTTAATCTATACTTATATTATAAAGCGGAAGAGTTTGTTTGTTTGTTTGAACGCGCTAATCTCAGAAACCACCTGTCCGATTTCAAAAATCTTTTCATTGGTATATAATTCATTTATCGAGGAAGGCTTCAGGCTATATTATATTTTTAAATAAATTAGGGATCCTTACTATAAGTCTAATTATGTAACCCAAGGTCTAAGAAAATGACTCGAAAAAAAATCTTAGGTCGCTAACGCTGCGAAAACTATTGAATCTAGAACGAAAGAGTTTGTTTGTATGAACGCGCTAATCTCAGAAACCACCTGTCCGATTTCAAAAATCTTTTCATTGGTATATAGTTCATTTATCGAGGAAGGCTTTAGGCTATATTATATTCTTAAATAAATTAGGGATCCTTACTATAAGTCTAATTATGTAACCCAAGGTCTAAGAAAATGACTCGAAAAAAAATCTTACGTCGCTAATGCTGCGAAAACTATTGAATTTAGAACAAAATAATGTACTAGACTTTTACAGAACATATAAATGTCTACAAAGTTCTAAAGTTTAAAGTTCGCGAGTCCATATGAAACTATCTCATAGATTAAAACAACTTTTAGTATTATATCGCGTTTATTTATTATTAGTAGTTTATATTAGTATTTGTTAAAAATCTACCACTGGGTCAAAAACGCGGCCAGTCCTGAGAAAGACCCAGCAAAAAAACTCAACGGCTGTTCTTCAAACTGATTATTATTTCATAGATTAAAACTATCTATGAGTCTAATCTATGAGTGAGATTCGCGAAAGTCTTAGAAATAAATATGAAACTAACTATTAGAAACCTTCTATATTCAGTGGTAAGATGGGTGATAGTTGTTTTTTTATTATTATTATTAGCAACAGACCTATTAATCTTAGACACAATACACACAGCGCCCTCTAGTTCCAAGCTAAGCAACTTAATGCTTGTGTTATGGATACTAGATAACGGATATTAATACATATATACTTTTCTTTTGTAAATACATACTTATAATACATAGAAAAACACCCAGACACCACACAAATATTCATGTTTGTCACAAATATTTGTACTCGGGTGGGAATCGAATCCCCAACCTCATTGCTGCAGCCGGTAGTTTTTACCAATGCGCCACGAGGCCCGTCAAATATGTCTAACTATTGTAGTTATCTCACAATAAGTGTTTTTTGAATTTTTAAAATAATTATATTGATGACGTTTTAAAAGTTCTTTATTTCGTACCTTGGTATTAACTCTCTTCAAAATAAATTAATTCAATAAAAGGATAGATTTTATTAAAAGGATCTTTTTTAATGATTCAATTCAGACATTTAATTCAAAAGATATCGCCAAATACAAAATGTAAGTATTCGTTTCTTAGAGAAATATTGAGTAAGTACAGTACGGATGATGTATCCTGACTCGGACAGCTCGGACCGCGACAGCTAGCAGGTAATTTTATTTTATGTTAGTTTCTTTCTAAAAGGTCTCGGTGGTTCAGTGGTCAAGAACCCCTCTTCTATTTACTAACCGACTTCGAAAAAAGGAGGAGGTTCTCAATTCGTCTGTATGTATATATATATAATATTTTTATTTTTTATTTATTGTTTGTCGAAATAATATACATTGTTTCTTTTTAGATAGTCTTTTTAGATACTAATCTGAAATTATGACTGACAAATGTTATAATAATTACAGACAAAGCCTGAATAAAAAGGTCGCGGCTTCAAGTCCTGGCTTTGTGCCCGGTATGGGAATAGGTTCGCCACCTATTCCATTTGTGACGTAAATATAACGGTAAAACGAGGTTTAACAGCCGCTAGCTACACCTTCGGGTAGAAAAGACGTGAGGTTGTGTTGTTGTTTCTTTCTTTGTCATCATATCGTTCAATACTTTAATTAGAATTTAGAATTTGTAGTATTTAATCGTCTTTTGGGGTAATTTTATTTTATTTTGTAATAGTTATTAGGTTATTATTTTATAGTATGGGGGACAAACAAGCAGGCCTGTCACCTGATAGTGAGCAACAAACGCCGCTCATGCACACCTGAACACATATACTGTTACAGTTGCTTTGCCCGCCCTCTGCAATAGTATATGGGTGGGGTCGGGAGTGGGATAGGAGGGAGGGGGAAAGGGATTGGGCTTTCGGAATCTTCTCTCACTGAGCAAAACACGGCAAAAGCCACTTTATGTCGATATTCTGAGAGGTCGGGGTATTTCACCGGTCAAGCCGGCCCATTCGTGCAGCGAACTGCGTGACTCTACCACTTACAAGGTGTGACTGATTTGAAGTATATTGATAATACTTTCTAAATATATTAAAATAAAATTTACATTTTCAATATATTCTTTTAAAATGAAGTGAATTTATTTCGATAAGATTAATCGCAAAATTGACATCATTTTACTTGAAAAAAAACACTCACTGTGAGTTAGCTACCGTGATTTGAACATATGGTGTCCCATTTTTTTTTTGTTCAAATCAACAACAGTGAAAAAATAAAAAAGTCGTCATTAGAATAAAACTAACGGTTGACAAAAAACTTCAGACAGGTCCCTGGCATTGCTATTAATATTATAAATCGTTTATTGAAGTTGTAAATATTACCAACGTCTTGGTTGTTAGTACCCGCTAATATCAACAGCTGGCGAGTGAGGCGTGTAATAACCGTGCTTTATGGCACTTTGTTCTCTCTGCCTACCCCGCAAGGAATTTGGCGTGAAATTGTGTGTATATGTATCAGGAACTACTGGTTTGAATTGAGATAGCCCATTTATTGAGGAAAGCTTTAGGTTATAAATATGAGTGGGAAAATAATCTTTTTAGTGAAAAATGTATAAAATATGGCGGTACGAAGTTCGCGCGGTCTGCTAGTATAAAAATATTTTTATAAATAACAAAGTAACAGATCAGAGCCGGAATTAGTTCTCAGCATATCTTAGAAATCAAAAAGCTTAGTAGTTTATTAGAGGACAATGTACAATTCCCGTGTTAAGTTGGTTAAAGAGATAAAATCATTTGGTTATAAATAAATCATCCATTACAACAACTTTAATCAATTCAAAAACAATATAATTATATTCTTTTAAATAACCCGGTGATAAGATAACTGCAGTTGTGAAATAGAGTATTTATTGATGAAATAAATGTATCTATTTTGATATTATTAAATTCGTCATTTGATTTTAATGAGCTGAAAATGAACTGAAGGTTGTTATTCTGTACAGATTGGATAATAGCTTATTAGATGTAAATAGACTTAAATAGAAGGAAATCTCGGTGTGATGAGCTTATTGTATAGCCGAAATATAACAGACAATTTTTTCAGCAATTATTTATGAAGTAATTGTATATATAAATTATAATTGCAAAGGGACTTATCGAGGCTACTAGCGACCAGAGCGCTAGACTGTTTTTCTTACAAGGATTAGCATTACCATTCAGTGTGGCAATGCAGCCAGTGTTTTGGGCACGCTACCAGTCGACCGAGATGCGGAGAAATTTGGCATCAGCTAGTTTTTTTTCTTTTTTTTTTTATGGGATAGGAGGGCAGACGAGCAGGCGCGTCACCTGATGGTAAGCAACCAACGCCGCCCATGGACACCAGCAACACATATAGTGTTACTGTGCGTTGCCGACCTTTAAGGGATAGGGGATAGGAAAGGACGGGGAAGGGGGGTGGAAGTTTTTTAATTGTAAATGTATATTATTAATAACGTAATTTATTCATTTCTTTTTACTATTGTAAAAAATATAAATATAAATAATGATACATTGGATGGGTTTGGGCTGCCTAGGTGGTCCAGAGTTGAGCAGTCCCCTTCTGAATCAAGACGTCAGGGGATCGATTCCGGGCTCACACCAATGACTTCTAGGTATTCTTTATAGATGTTCTGAGTGGTAAATATTAATGACTAACAACATTGTGCCTGGTGTACGAGTCGAGACTAACGCTCATTCGGGAAAAAAAAGCCCTGAAGATAAACACATCGATTTTTTTCGACGAGTCCACTTTTTACTTTTTTGATACTTAGATAGTATCTAGTCTGACCTAGTATAGTGATTCCATTACTTTGCCAAATTGTAAGGTTGGTGTTGCAAGCAAGCTGAACTATTCAAGCAAAAACACGTAAACAACCCATAATATCTCTCTATTCACCAGGAAAGCCATATAGCAGGTTTCCAATTCCACGTCTTTCAATCTGTTTTATGGTGGAAACGTGAGTCCAGGATGGTAACTACTTAGCTGGTCGTAAATCTAACCAGACGATATAGCTAGTTTATGTACTAGAAATTCGTTACCGCAAAAGAAGTTTAGCTTTAAATAAAAGAAACTGCTGTGAATGTATACGAGCCGGCCACTTTGACAGATACAAAGTTACACATATAGTAATAAATTTTACAGATCACAAGGGAAACGTGGTCAAGCAGATAGTAACAGGAGGACTTAAATAATAAAACTTCTCTAGCAACAATAATTTTTGAGAATTTTTAATTTGTACTTATACACTTTTTTCGCATCACGTAAAAATAATTCTGGTTTACAGCTAAAGTCAAAGCGTATAATGCATAATCTAACTGTTTATACAAAAGAATAAACCTACCATACATATGTACAATAACCGCTTTCTGAATTATTTGAGATAGAAGTGTTCAAATTCAAATTAAACGATAACAGCACTTCCAAATGTTCAGAAATAAATTTATCAATTATACGAGATGTAAAATAAATACAATGCAAAGGTTGAAAATCAATCACGTTACCTCTACTTTTATTTTAAAAAATCACAATTAATACAGCATTTCGAAGCGATAAACCGGACTGAAGCCTGTCCATAACAGTTAAGTTAAAAAAAAAACTCGCACTACATACTGAAATAAAATTTACAGCTACACTTTCCAATAATGTTAACAATAATAAATTGACCTCGCGTTGCAAAAGTGAAATCGGGTTTTTAAATTGGTAACATTTTGCCTACCCGGCACAGAGGCGAGTGCAAAAAAAAAAAATATATCGCAGATACCGCCCAAAGCCGGCAAGAGTTCAATTTTATTCATTTTGTAGCAGGAATCGACTGTTCGGTTATTATTGTGTTTTATAGAGGAAAAAGTAATAATGTTACTATACTAAGCGAATGGTAGCATTTCTGAAAGGATATTTAATTTAGCGAGGGAGATCGTCCATCTTTATTTTTTTTTATATTCGAGGTTACCACTAATAAGTAAGATAGTCAATGTTATTAGCGTAGCAATAGCTATGAATTTAGTCAAGAAATTAGTCACAAGAATATGTACGCATTTTATTTTAATTTAAAGGAACTTTTTGGAAGATATTACAGAATTAAAATGAAAGAATATGTAGTGGTTACGTCGCGCAGCGATGCGTGCTGATCAATAGCACAAATTGAACGATATCTACCTCTCTCAAAGACCGAAACGTTGCAGAAGCTACTTTACGTCGACATTCTGAGTGGTCGATATCTCACCGGTCGAGCCGGCCGATTAATGCAGCGAACTGCGTGGCACTACCACTGTTAAACTTATCGCAATTTAAAGCCAAAAAGTTTATTATGTCTAGTACAAAAAGGTTTTATTGACTAAGTACCTAGCTATCTAGCTATCTCCTTACAAACAGCCTTTTCGAAATGTCTCTATAAATTTCTAAAATGTGATTAATAGGAAGTTCCTTTTGGTTTACATTTTTATTACTAACCGACTTCAAAAAAGTAGGAGGTACTCAATTCGTCTGTGTGTATAGTTTTTTTATGTTTTTTACAGATGTCACATAAAGTTGAAGTTGGCGCCGGTAAAAAGTTACAGCTTTGACGACTGTGCGAGTCATACAACACCACCGACTACGTCACCTGGGCTGGCACCGACTCCAAAAATAAGTGACAATTGTAAATATTTTAATAGTTAAAGATATTATTACTGAAGTTATTTCGTTTCGTTATTTATCGTATTTTTGTTATATAGGTACTGTTTACTAAAGTTAAAGTTTTTGTCGTTTGTGTTTCTAGAAGTCGAAGTTTAATTGTTTAAAATAAATTTTATTCTGCAACAAAAGCTACGTCTCTGTCAATTTGTAGGTATTGTTGGACATCCTCGCCGGTACTTCAAGTTCACCTGCGAGCTTAGTATATTCTGTTTAGAATATGGATTGCGAAGGTGCGATTCCTTGTAAAAGTTGGTAATAATATTTAGATATTATTTCTGCTAGGTAGCCTAGCAAACTTTATATGATTTATTTTACTTTATTTATTTTATCAAAGAGGTGCGTGGATGAAGGTTGAAACAAATCTTAATAATAAAAAACGGATAAAATAATGTGTAGACTCACTCTTAAGACTAAAAGGATGTAAGGCATAAATAATAATCAATTTAAAAGGTGTTACGTAACAAACGAGTATTGAATAACACAGGAGAGTTTTATAGATAAGATAATAATGGTAACATTGCACTGCTTTAGATGTTGCAAGTTGAAAAAACGTCAGTCTGAAATTGCCCCAAGCAACTTTTCAAAGTTATAATAATATGCATCTCCATATTATATAATAAAACATTGTTGATTTTCATCTTTGATAATCACTGTTTAAAAATGGACATGGTTATAGAAGGTATACGTATTTTTAAAATAAGGATTATTAATTTTGAAAAAAAAAAATCTAATTATTTTTTCATAAATAGAACGGACTCAATATAATAATAGTACATTGTAACTTTTTACTCCAAACTCATTAAACTCCCACGATGTAGGTTCATTGTTCGTTGCCAGTATAAAATTTTCATAATGCCAATGGCAGCTGATGCAATATTAAATTTTAAATATCGAACGCTTGTGTCGCCCGACATTCAATTTGGCGGAAAAATCTCTGTATAAAGCCGTAGAACATACAATAATAAAATAATCTATCAAATTGCGGTTGCCGTAAAAGTTTTAGTACATGTTAATACTTAGGTTTTAGTTTTAAAATTGATATCATTTTTAAATTGATGTATGATTTCTGGTTTAACTTATTGATAAGTAATTCTTAGGTAGAAATAAAAAAAACTATTTGATTATGACATGATGATATGCGACGGCTAATAATGATACAGTTCTTTTTGGAATTAAAACACCTAAAATTTTAGAATTTGAAACTTTTGCGCATACCACAATTACATTACATATACATAAATTTATTTTTCTAATAATTCTCACTTTAAGTCATAGCTTTATCATAGACTGTAGTAGAAGGTACATGTCAGTAAAAATTTACTACTAATCATCGCTAACAGCGCGACCGCGAGTAAGCGATTCTCAGGATGTATAATATAAAAGTTGACACTTGGAAGCACTTTTTACGCACGTTATACTCACACATCTATAACCCATTTTTAGTCTCGTGGTTTGGGTCACTATTGCAGATCTATTATTCTTATATCTATGACTCAAGTTAAATTCCTATGAATTTATTATTTTCGGTACTCTTTCGGCAAAACAATGAAAAAAAAACAACAACAAAAAATTGTAAACTAATTTCGGCGCTATTTTTTTTGGCACATATGATGTCATCGGTGGTATAGATACGAGATAGCAAAATCACAATACGAAAAACTTAAAATCTGTAAAAGTACCAACGACGTTAACCCGCTTTTTGAAGACCCAAACGACTTTATCTTGTATATCTTTATTTCTCTAGCGAACGGTCATAAAACAATATCCCAAGTGCTCTGGATCCGTGTCAACAAATTAAACACTGTGTCGTCGGGCACGTACGTAATAAAGCTCCCTGTGTACACACCAAATGCCTGATGGAAAAGCGCGGCGTGGCGCCACTGTCGACGAATCGATAAACCTGGTTGCCAAGCAACGATCATGTTGCAAAATAAACAATCGCAATCGGGCTCTGTCTACAACAAATTTACTTAGACATTTTATTACTTGTGTCAACATTTTAGATTGATATTATTTGATTATTTGCTTGTTACTTATTTTTAATATTTTTTTTACTTTGTATTTATAACACGATGGTGCTATTACCGCCTTGTACGGTAGAAATGTGCGGGAAAGATTTTCGCAGCTCTTTGAAGAAGCCGAGCCCCAATTATCCGTTTGGTAATAGGAAGAAGAAACCTAGGATTGTACCTGCTTTCACTATACAAGGTAAACTTCTTGAGTTTCATAATAATTAAATAGTTGTATAAAAAATATATTGTCAATAAGTCGTGGATATTGTAACATTTCTTTTTCATGCATGTATTTAAAAAGTAATAGTTTAAAAAGTAATACGCACAATTTAACAAATTGCAGATGATAAACTTGTAATTAAAAACATACCGGCACGGTAAGAAGACGCAGTGGACTTAATATCGTTGGATTTTTACCAAGTTTATTAATTTAACATATTTCCTCCAGCTCTGCAGAAAAATACCAGAGTTCTTCCACCACCAAAATGTGGTTTATTCGATCCTGTGCCACTGAAGCCATCAATGTTTAAAAAATGTTACGAGCGAGGAGAGTTCCCCGTGGGAATTGAATTTACCACATTTGGGAAAAGACTAGCTTGGAAGGTTATATTCTTTGAACATTATTTTTACATTTTCATATATCTTTTCAACCTAGCTTCTTTTAATTTTTATCTTAAAATTAATAAAAAAAAAATGTGTGTTCCTAGTATATTAGAGTCATGTTTTGTAACCTTCATGGCCGTTCCTGTCTACCCCGGAAGACACTTGGCACACAGACAAAACTTTAAATTGGATTGTAAATGTTATTATTTACATTATATAATTCAATTATTACAAATAATTTATGTCTTCAAATCGTGCAGTGATACGACATAATGCTTGTGGTTTAAATGCAAGTTAATAAAATTGACGATATACCTTATAACGTTTTATAACTCTTTGTATCGAAGAATACTTTTAAAAGATACGCTTATATATATTAGATGAAAACTTATAGAATATCGAGGCACCTGTGTGACTAGATACATCTTTTAAAGGAATATACGAAGTACTCACTTTTCTTTGACATATAGTAGCACAGAAATAAGCTTTGCAAAAATGATATTATTAGATTTTACTCATGCACAAGAGTAGATCGGGATATCATTTTTATTACTGCGAAGGTAATAACACGTCTTCGCAGAAGCCTTTAATTTTTTATTCCCGCATATATATAGTGTCTGTTAAAATACTAATATTTTCCGGTCTAGAGAATATCGATTTTAATCAAATTAGCGTTCAATTTATCGAATCGGGGTATACCCGCTATAGCGGAGTATTCTTCATTCTACGCTGAAATAAAATTCACTCTGAGCTTGTAAAAAAATCCATGCTAATATTTTGTTTTGTTTCTTTGCTTGAACTTGCTAATCTCAGGAACTACTGATTTTGTTAGGGAAATTCCTTCATAATTAGATAGCCCGTTTACTGAAGAAAGCTACAATATTATTACAGTAATACTGTAAATAATAGGTATAAGACACTGACCATTACAATGTCAAATGTATTTAATATGGCGCTACAAATTTTTTGGTTATCTACATTGGAGCAAATTTATAATCTACTCAAAATCATTGTCTTAACTATTTTCTGTTGTTTAGGTACCAATAGAGAAATTGGATTTCCATCACTATCTTCCCATGTTTTTCGAAGGCCTATCTGAAGCGATGTATCCGTTTAATTTTATCATCGAGAAAGGCATCCACGATCTGGTCACCAAAGGATCTTATAAGGTTCTACCAGTGGTACCCCAATTGATTATCCCCATTAAAAGTAAGTAATAGTTTCAAGTTTAACAACTCGGGACCTGTGAACTAGATTTCCAATTACTGAGCCACCAGACCTGTGGACTTATGATACAAGATATTAGGATCTGGATCAAGTTATGCGAGTATTACTATTATTTACATTTTATTAACAAACTATAAGTGGAAAATAAAATTGTAACATACATAAAGTAGCTTTACTCTCGTTTTTACTCGAAGATATAGACAGCGGCTGATAAGCCTTGTCTCACCGTTATGTTTACGTCCCAAAATTGTAAATATGTTACGTATTTTGTCTTGCTCCTTTTTTATTTTAAGCTACACTTAAATAACATTTCTTACACCCACTGTTTTGTAAATATGAACAAATTGTTAAGACTGATTCACCGATATATTTTCTTTCAAATGCTATTATAATTATTATATAATTTAATGTCTATTTTCCTCTACAGACGCCCTGTCAACAAAACGTCCAAACGTCATCGGCCACGCGCTAAAGTGCATTCAGATGTTGGTTACTGGGTGTGACCGCGTCGGTGAGGCACTCGTACCCTACTATAGACAGATACTGCCTGTGCTCAATCTGTTCAAAGAGAGAAACCGTGAGTTTTAATTACATTTTTCTATAATATAATGAAAGTTTTATTTACAGATATATATATATATATATAAAATTAACTCCTCAAGACTAGTCTCGTTAATTTTAAAAAGTAACTCTCTCGTTTTTGTTATCATAAAACTAATAAAGATCATTGTGGGTTATCCCTAAGAGATGGACATATGCCCTCGCGGACTTTTTTGTAGACCTTCTGAAAGTGTTTAATGTAGAACATTGTTTTTATCTATCACTTAGGGTTCAGCCAGCGTTTGCAATTAAAATGCTAAATCTCGAAAATTATCATTTTTTCTTTAGAACATCATATAAAAATTATAGATCAAAACTACCCCGTTGACACCCTCTAACTATTAAAAAAAATCGCATCAAAATCCGTTGCGTAGTTTTAAAAATATAAGCATATAAGGGGACAGACAGCGGAAAGGGACTTTGTTTTATACTATGTAATGATGATAACTTCTGAAAGAAAACAATTTCCAAAAGTCATTGGTGTGAGCCAGTGTCAGGATTCGAATCAGAACCTCTGGATTAGAAGCCGTGTGCTCGACCACTGGAACACCGAGACTGAACCACCATTTAGTAAAAAATATTATTAGATATCACAGATTTATTATATTCATATTTCCTTAATTAAATAAGAATATATAAAAGTTTAGTAGTTTCTAAAATTACCACGTAGAACCATATAAGCAAACTTTTATCAGATTATATCAAGATTGCACAGTTAATACAGTATTAATTTCGATAAAATACATTGTAATAAAAATCAGAGCGTATTTTGAACAGCTACCTAGTTGTATATGATGGGTAGGCAGGCGTAGTTAAGTTCAAGCGCTCAGTTGACGGTCGTGTAATGTTGACAGAAAGAGCCAGCGGTACAAATTGGGTGTAACAATGCGGTTCATGGTGTCAACTGGCGGTGGTAGTAGAGCCGGTCGTCTCCACACAACACCACACCATCAACCGCCCCGGAACACCCGAAATTTCACGCCACATGTAATTAATCTACTCGGATGCCCCCGACAAGTCTATTAGGTTGAAAACAATATCTTCCACGCTCGCACTCCACGTGTCAATTAAGTGAGCATGATTGATGATCCGGCACCATGACGCAAATCTGGTGTAGTCTTCGTTTCGTAATTTGATTTTGAATTTTTGTTTTGAACACAAAAAAATCTCAAAGTACTCTGTTTTTCTTTTATTTTTTTCATATCACAAAAAGATATTCCAAAAGGTATTTGTGATGTTTTTCGTTTATCCCCTATATGAATCACATGCCGGGGAATGGCTTTACACAATTCCCTACATTGGGCCGGCTCCACCGGGTAAATACCATGTCCTATTAGACAATAAACGTAAAACAACTTCGTTTCTAAACAATCTTAAAGACAACGCAACGACAGTCGTCAGATCGTCGATTGCCCTGCTTCTATAGAAAAGAAAGTTTCACGTTCGAGAAATATGTTTGCTGGTACTGCACTCCCACTTGATAGTAGAATGTAATGTATAATAAAAATATTGGTTACAGTCAATATGGGATCTGGTATCGACCATTCGTCATCCCGTGGCGAGAACGTGGCTGATCTCATTGAGGAGACGTTACAAATACTGGAGAGATACGGTGGACCTGACGCGTTCATCAACATCAAATATATGATACCGACATACGAGTCTTGTGTTCAGAATTAGTTTTAAAGGTTTTAGGTTATTTTTTTAAAACATGGTTGACATTTTTGTATCCACTATTTTTAATTACTTTGCTATTAGGTTTTCGATTATTTTTATTATTACGATTGTTGTTTGTATTGCTATGGAAAAAAGTAAGCGTGTTTTTAAATAATGTTTATATTTAAATGAAATAAATTCACTGGGAAGCTCATAGAATTTATGCTACCTTTTTTGTGAAATGTCGCTTAGTTAAGTTCAGATATTAAACAAAAAATCTATGTTGTTATTGTTCAGTAAAGTATTACGTATGTAGCAAAAAAAGTTGACTGATACTGTATTATTTAGAAGAATAGAATCACTAATTTGATCGTTATAAATTGTATTTGATTAATTTTATGAAATGTATTTGTTAATTTCTAGAAGCACATTATTAGGCTGTGTCTCGCGAAAGTTTCTTTTGTATGTGATGATTTTATTAAAGTTATTTGTGTTACAATCTTTGTATTATTTCTTCATAAGAACTACCTACTATAGATGTTTCAATTTAATACAATACTGCTCTCCGTGTGTTAAAGTTAATAGTGCCTCACAATCACTTCCCGTGGGTGTCATACCAGATGCTAAGAGGTTTGCTCCGATGAGAACTGTAGTAGTAAAGAGTAAAATGTTTATTTTTGAAAAATAAATAAATTTAAAGAATTTAAAAAATTGATTTTTTGACAATTACACTATAATCGTAAAAAAATATTTAATTTTTTTTTTGTTTCTCGTGCCTTAATTTCATTCTTTGGTATGTCAAATGCAAGGGAAAAAAAAATCAAGTTGTAGAAAAAAAAAATATGAGAAAAATAATTTAAAAAAAAAACAATTTTTGACGATTATGGAAATTTTAAAAAATTTAGAGTGACCTCTTAAAAATTTTTTTTTGAGCTGTCTTTTGGAGAGGGCTCTTAAAACATCAAAAACTAACACCCGAGACTCAAAAAAAAAATAGTCGGTTTTTTTGGGCCACCCTAATAGACTTTAATATCACTATTTTATTACATTGCCTATCAAATATATTTTAAAATGAACTTTATGTTGATGTGGCTACTGCCGCATCAAAGTTCATTCATCAAAGTCCATTTTAAAATAAATTTTGTGGTTAAACACTATTAGGTACTCCTAATAGTGTTTGACCACAAAATTTTCCGGATAATTTCACACCAATAAACCTGTACCCCCTTAGGGAGGTAACAGTCAATATTTAGATCAGCCGGGCCGAAGCAATTTACAATCTGTGAACCATACGTGGTGTTATGTATTCATGCAATTTGCATTCACTCCCTCAGTTTAATATAAACCTTATGTATGCATGCGATGCAAGATTGTATTATGTATATATAAGTAATTTAAATTTGATTGGTTTGAGTTATGATATTCATATATTTGTGCTTGGAAAATGTTGGTGAAAATGAAATTCACGCCTTTGTCTATATAGCTGATATGCATCAACTCGCTAAGAATTTATGACCCAAATGTCTGGCAGATGCATACCAGCATTTTATCACGAATCGATATTTACCACTCATCATTATCATCATTGTCATGCCCTTATCCCACTCTAAGTGGGGTAAAGACAATATATCATCTTTTTTGAACTATCTATGTTGTCAATAGTGCTTTTTTCACACATAACTTTAGAAAATAATTTCAAAAAGTCAATGGACTCTCACAAAATACTTAATTAGTCAATTTGGATAACAGTAATAATAATTGATTCGAAGCCGAGGCCTTCTGATTCAGAAGGGTATACCTCGATCATACGCATCGCACATAGACGACCAACGAGATGACTTATAATTTACAAATATTACTTTGTAGCTCATTATCTCATTGTAATCTCAAGTTTTTATAAATATATACGAAAAAGTATATTAATATCATGATAATAATAAGGCGTAAGACAATAGCTCTCCTAAGCTATAATATCACGTATCTCGGCGTGTTATTATAGCCAGAACAAGGTATTAATGTTCATACTTTAGTTCAAACTGTACGACAGACAAGTACCTACTTTTAACCGCGCACAAACACATACTATTAGTTTTAAAACATTATGAAAACTGTTGGAAACATTATAATAATATACGCCTATAATATCTATATAATATTAAATGAGATAAGTTTATTTATCATAATTCGCTTGAAGTTATTATCTAAAGTGGTTTGATATTAAAACATTTTGTATAAGGGTAAGTTATTTCTTACAGCTTTTGGTATAGGCCTATAAAACCAACGATATGTCAAAAAAATTAAATTGTGATTCAAAACCGCTCAGCAGCAGCTGGTACTTATTCTCACAACGCCACAATTTTATCTGAGGTATAGCATTCAGTGCCCGAAGTTTTGATACAAATAAATCTTACAAACCGTATCCAGCAACCTATCATCTTTGCTCCCCAATCTTTATTATAAATGTTGAGGGGTTAAAAAGGTGTCGCCCAGAATCCAGACCGCGTCTGCAGCGAGCTGATAAATATACTTCTAAGACGGTCGCTCCTTGCTCCATCTATATTATTTTATACATAATATATATCATTACACGTCAAAATTACGGGAGGTATTCATTCATACATTGTTTTCATATTGAAAGTTTTGTAAAGTTCTTAAGGACGATATTAATGTAAGAAAGTTTTCTCAATGCTTTTCTGTCTCTCAAAATACGTCGTGTTTGCGAACGGTGAGGGTGAATGGTGTCGTTTCGAGAAGTTAAATCAATTCTTGGTAAAGTTTCCGTTAATAATTTTCATGAGATTTGTTACAGGTAGGAACTTAATGGCATGAGCACATAAATTTCATATCGCATAAACGATAGATGTATAAAAGAAAAACATAACCTATATACTGAAACAAAAAGTCGTTGAATCGAATCCACGTTCACACTAATTTTGCTTCTGAAGTTTTTAGTAACAAAACGCAAATTTGTGACATAAATATTGTTCCAGGTCTATGGCAAAAGATTTCGTCACTCTTTCCTTTTGGGACGTAAAAATTGAGTTGAGACTTAACAGTCGCTGGCTACTGCTTAGAAAAAGGCGTAAGGTTACGAAAATAAAAAAAGAACTAGTTCCAAATTATAATTACAATATACAAATTTATTGTATTTATTATGAATAACTTATACGCCTAATTTCAAATTTATAGTACATATAGTATTTATTTACTATATATAGTACGTTAGGTACACGGATGGTGAGTTCTAGATAGAGTTATCGCCATTTTCGTGATCCGATTACGTACCGGTGTCCTTTAATGAGAACATAATGATGAAAAATATGATGCTGCAGTCGCTTCTCTGTTATAAATCGGTGCTATTTTTCTTGAGGCGCCTTATACGCGACGGCTACTATGCTTTGTTACTTTTCTTGCTTTGTCTTGAATGTTAAGTTCACTATACACAGTATTTCAAATATATGTACTGTATTGTAATGTTATAGCTTTAAAAAATGTGATAGTTGATATAGTAAGAAATATGTCCAAAAGTATCGCCTGAAATCGGGTACAATTTTGGTAATTGTCGATATTAATGATTCCCGATAATTGTGAAACAGAATTCCAACTCCGGAGCTTTGGACTAAAAGTAGGAGTGCTAATATGAGACTTGTTGTATGAGAGATGTTCTGCATGAAGTCTAAACTATTAGACGCTTCTTACCTTGAAAGGAGATGGGTTAACACCATCATTGAAATAACATACTTCGATAAACATAACTTCACGCCTTTTCTACCCGAAGATGTAGGCAGTGGCTGGTAAGCTTCGTCTTGCCGTTACGTTTACATTCTAATGGGTGAAATATGTGACAAACCTATTGCCATACCGGGCATGAAATCATTGATATTAATCACATATAAGTTCCGAAAACAATCATTGGTGTTAGCCAAGATTCGAACCCGCGACTTCTTGAATCAGAAGCGAGGTTGTTTAGATAAATTAAATATCGATTTTTAATACATTATTTTAAATATATACACAGGGAAGTACAATATTGACGGTTGTTTCGAAGATAACTTAGTACTAACACTTGTAATACAAAAACCACGAATTCATAGTAGGTACCTAAATTAATTCTGTTCTCTCTGCCTACCCCGCAAGGGATTTGGCGTGAAGTTATGTATGTTCCTACATAAAAACATTTGAAGTAAATAAATAAGTTATATAGTGTTTACCGAAGAATTTTGTGTTTTCTGTCGACTTTTCTGGGTTACGAAAACAAATTTGGTGTTTTTAATCTTGTTCCTTTGTAAGGCACCAGCAAAGGTGGACTTTATTATTTGTTTTTTTTTCCTTATTCTTGTAAAAATAATTTGTTTCGCTTTGACGTTGAAATGATTGGTAGTTTATTGAAACAAGTGATGGAATGAAAAACTAATTAACTTATGGGTCTTACCTGTACAGACGTTTTCGGGTGAAAACGTGACTCGCATCAATGTTACTTGTTTTCGTCTAAATTGTTAAAAATATCTTCTTCTTAGCCATTTTCAACCAATATGGTGTAGGTCTCCTTCAGAGTGCGCCATCTATTACGGTCTTGTGCCACTTCTATGCAGTTCTTCCCCGTCATCTTCTGAATATCGTCCTTCCATCGCATTTGTGGTCTGGCTCTAGGACGTTTTGCCTCCCAGGGTTTCCATTCCAGGACCGCCTTGCTCCAGGAGCCATGTTTACGGGCTATGTGTCCTGCCCACTGCCACTTCAAACTTGCGACACGTTTTACAGCATCCGCGACTTTGCTCTGCTCTATAAGCCAGGTGTTTGTCTTGTGATCTCTCAATGTAACCCCCACTAGCTTCATTTCTAGTTTCCTCTGGGCAACCTGTATCTTACTGATATACTCTCGTGTCAGGACCCAGGTTTCTGCTCTGTAGGTAAGCACTGGCAAAATAGATTGATCGAACAACCTGGATTTCTGTTCAGGTGAGATATTCATCTTGAAAGCGAAGTCTAGTTTTGAGTAGGCAGCCCACATGAGACGAATGCGTCTATCTATATCGTTCACCTGATTATCTTTTCCCGTCCGTATTTCCTGACCTAAAAACATGTATTTCTCTAACTTTTCTATGACAGTTTGGTTTATTTTGATAATGGCTGGTGTAGAATCGTTAGTCATGACCTTGGTTTTATTAACATTCATTTCCAAACCGACATTTAAGGAGGCTTCATTTAGTTCATGGATCATGGTTTAAAGATCATCAGGATTATCATTCAGAAGAACGATATCATCTGCGAACCTTAGATTGCTCAGTCTTGCTCCTGGTAACTCGAGACCACGTTTCTGCCATGAAAGTCTTTTGAATACGTCCTCCAGCACTAGTGTAAATAATTTAGGTGAAAGGGGGTCTCCTTTTCTTACGTTTCTTTTGATTTTGATGTTTTGAGTTTGATCTACTAATGTGACTTTCATGGTAGCGTTGTTGTAAATGTTCTCAATGAGTTTTGTGTATATGTGGTGTGTGAACAACTGCCCAGGATTCCACACTATCAAACGCTTTTTTGTAGTCTATAAGCTATCCATAGAAGTGTCTGATATTCTGTAGCTTTTCGATTACAGTTCTCAGCGTTAAAATATGGTCCATAGTGCTAAATCCGCTTCTGAAGCCCGCTTGCTCGGGAGGTTGGTAAAAATCGAACTTGTTGGTTAAACGGAGGGTGATAATTTTGGTGAACAGTTTGTACAAGTGGGACAATAGGCTGATTGGGCGATAGTTATTTGAGTCAGTTTTATCACCCTTTTTGAACAAAAGTATGACATTTGGGGATTCCCATTCTTTTGGTATTTCTCTTTCTTCGATGCACTTATTAAATAGTGTGTTAATTAAATCGATCACCCGCTTTCCTCCTTCACCATTTCCTTTAACCATTTCAACAATCACCCCATCCTCTCCGAGAGTTTTACCGTTCTTCATTCTACTAAGAGCTATCTCAATTTCCAGATTAGTTATTTCCGGTATGTCTTCTGAACCAACATTCTTGATATGTCTATCATGCACTTTTGCTGGTTTAGGGCTTTTAGATGAATAAAGCTCCTAGTAGTATTGTTCCACTACATGTAAGACTAGTTTTCTGTCTATCACCAAATTTCCGTCAACACCCATTAGTTTAGTGATCTGTTGTCTACCTTGAGATATTGCCTTCCTAAACACTTTAGGGCCCTTGTGTTTCTCTATTATGGCCTGTACAGTTATTTCTCTGTATTCATCTATATCCTGTCCAACCGTACTTCTCATTAGTTATTTGTATTCGTAAATTAGAAGTTAAAAATATAATTTGAAAAATATAAAATAGTAAAAAAGGCGAAGGATATACGAGTCCACAACGGCCACGACATGCACTTTTCACAGGTCACCGGATCATCACAGGATTATGTGAGTTCTATCTGCCTATCCAGCGAGAGACTTGGCGTGAAATAATTTATGTGTAAAATATATAATTTATTCATCTATTTATGTCACTTTCGAGAAACTGCGCTGTGTTTTAATCAAGTTGGCATTATAATTCAGCACGTGTTAAGTTATTATAGGTACTTGGCGGTTAGCATAGCGAGATTTATATCACTCTAAATGGCGCAACCCGTCCTGGAGGTTACCGGCAGCCTTACAGCCAACCCATATCCATATAATATTTTGCCTCTGCTTATAAGGTTTTCGTGCTCTATAAGGATTTGTTTTGTTTAGTGTGTAATCAGTTTCGTCTACGCTTTAAACATACTGAATATTTTTCAAAGTTTTAAAGATGATAGAGCCAGTGGTAGAGCAGTCGTAGAGCCAAGCATTTCGCTGCATGAATGGGCAGGCAAGACCGGTGAAATACCACGATCTTTCAGAAGATCGACGTAAAGTGGCTCATGCTGCGTTTCGTTCGGTGAGAGAGGTACCTGGAGGCCCACCCCCTTCCCCATCCCTTTCTATCCTACTCCCTTAAAGGTTGGCAACGCAACTGTATATACACTATATGTGTTGCAGGTGTCCACGGGCGGCGCTAGTCACTTCACATCAGGTGACACGCCTTCTAGTTTGCCCTCCTATTCCATAAAGAAAAGATATTTCGCCCATAAACTAGACATATTCTATCAATGTGAGACAGGTTAATTAATCAAAGTTATACTATCCAGTTAGTAAAAAAACCAAAAAATATTTATACAAGTTTACTTGTATACGTTAAAGATAATAAATAAGCATGAGTTAAACAACAAAATCCTTTTACATCGAGATTCTCATTAGTTAAAAAATAAAATGTAAAAAGTTCCCGAGACATTTTTAACAAGCGTGGGCAATAAAGGCCGATGCAGCTCGGCTGCAAATAAATCGTGGCAGCCGAGGTATCTGCCACTTAATGTGGCCGCCAGTTACAATGTACTGTATCGCAATACTTTCATGTTACTGTAATGGTTGGTGTTAAATTTTATGCGAACTGGACCTTTATTAGTTTGTGTTTATAAAAATTTTTAGTCGAGATTTAATTTAGCAACGTTTAAATATATTTTTAGTTTCTAAACATATTAGTCTAGTCCTTATTTAAAGAACATTATTTTAAAGAATTCTTACGAACACTGTTATTGTGATTCATAATCAAAATGTTATTCTAGGTTAACAAACTTAAAAACAAAGCTATATTATTTCTCGCTGAAATTCGAAATATTTTTTTATTGATTACAAAGATTTTGCTAAATTAACTTCAAGAAGGTCAAAGTTTTATTGAAAGAACCCACCAAGAATCATTTTGAATTAACGAAATATATTTACGACATGGTGTAACAACATTCCAGTTTTAGACTATTTTACGGCGTCGCCTAGACAAATTTTGCACTAAGATAAGAAAGAAACAGGACAAAAGCGGTATTACTGCGGCTTGTGGTTCTTAATGCGGATTAAGGGGGGGACGAATGACAGGGTCGATGTGACCGCGCTTAGACGCGACGTAATCGAGATTAAATGAATTTTGTGACTACGGTGTGATTGCGGTTTGGGACTATATAATATGTATGCACTTTGAGATGAGAGATCGGTATCTTTGGGGCTGATAGATATACTTTTACTATTGTGATACTGGATCTACTATAGATATCACAACTTCAACTAAACTAAACTAATGAACTTCCATATAGAATAATAATTACTCATTTGAGGAATATTTCAATTTCACACAGATTTTCGTTGACACAGACATTAACGGTTTAAGTTTTTTTAGGGATATTAAGCCTTTCTTTATTAAATGTCTTGTAATATGTCCATCCATCCATGGGTATGTAAAGGATGGAATAATACATCAATATTATAATTTTTTATTGTAAAGTATATATTCTTATCGCATTTTTTTGCAATGTAGTTAGAAATTAGCCAAATCATTTGACATTTTGTGCCGACCCCAATTACAGTGGGATATGTTAGAAGTTTTCCTAATTATAATTAAGCCAGACAGATATCATTCGCTGTTTCTATATTAATTTCTCTAAAATACCTGAACACAAAGAATATAAAAAAATGCCAAATGGTTTTACCCAAAATGTTCAGTAATACACAACTGTATACTTGTTTATCTGTAATATAGTACAGGAGTCATATGCAAATTGGACTGCAGTAAATTATATACCTTCAGCAACTGAGGCAACGGTGTAGGGTTGAAGGCTCTATTTATCGGTTTACGTTTAATTATTGTGCAACGGACATTGTCACTATAACTTGCATATTGATTTGCCGCCAAACACATTATCGTTTCAGGTAGGCAGTAATTGTATTTACCCTTTGTACTTCCTGTATCTTTGTGTTCACTAATAATTTCACATTGATAATAATTAATATATAATAATATCTATTGTATTATAACTGGTTTTTAATTAATTAAACTGTGTTTATAGTGTGAGCTGTTTTCTTTTTGAGTTTAAATAACTTTATTGTGGTCATTATAAAATTAATATAAAAACAGTCTCGGTGGCGCAATGGGCGAGCGCACGGCCTCTGATCCAGAGGTCCGGGGTTCGATTCCAGACACTGGCTCACACCAATGACCTTTCGAGAAATTGTTTTCGGAAGTTATGTGTGATAAATATCGATGACTGACAAACTTTGTGCTCGGTATGGCAATAGGTTCGCCACATATCCATTTGGGACGGAAACATAACGGCGAGACGAGGCTTAACAGCTGCTGCCTACACCTTCGGGTGACAAAAGGCGTGAAGTTATGTTATGTATGTATTGTGGTTAATTCATTATTAACAAATTTTGAAAGTAGGCTATCAATGTGTTTTGGCATGTGCAATTGTTTTTTCCTGAAATTTTATTGTCCTAAAAACTCCTTAAAAAATTACATAATCAACTGCGGTTGCTGTTGTCTTATATACATACCTAGCCAATTCCACAACCCAATATCGCAATGCATTTGGTTTCTCTTTTTGTTTTGTTATTTAAAATTTATGAAATTTCGAACTTGGCAACTGTCAAGTAGTTCCAATAATTTGACGTCATAGACAAGTCCACTAAAACAATCTCTTAAATGTATTTTAGTATATAGTGTGTCTTCAGAGAGTAACCAAGGTAATATTGACAAATATAAGAGTTTGCTTGTTATAAGGCGTACATTTTTATCATTATTTTAGTCGTATTTTTAATGAATGTTAGTAATTAAATATGTTGCTTTTATGAGAAATTTTATATGGAATATTTTCAGGCTGATTATAGACACGCAATGTACCAAAACCTACTACTCTCCAACAGTAATCTACCTGAAACGTAAACACTTGGTGAAGTTTTCTTTAAAGAGTGAAATGTTCCTCTGTTTCCAAAAACTTCTAACTTCTCCACAAAATCAAAGAAGTAATCTCTAGCGAAAAATGGAACATCAAAAAAATATGAAGTTACTACACCAAGGTATACTCGAGAGAGTTAGAAGTTTGGAGGTAATATACCAAAAGTCTGCTAAACCTTTTTCGACAATATATCAACACAATATTATAGACTATAATAATAATTATATTATAAAGCGGAAGAGTTTGTTTGTTTGTTTGTTTGTTTGTTTGAACGCGCTAATCTCAGAAACCACCGGTCCGATTTCAAAAATTTTTTCACGTGTGTATAGTCCATTTGTCGAGGAAGGCTTTAGGCTATATTATATTTTCAAATAAATTAGGGATCCTTACTATAAGTTCAATAAGGTAACCCAAGGTGTAAGAAAAAGGCCCAAAAAAATTCTTAAATCGCGAACGCTGCAAAAACTATTGATTATAGAACAAAACAATGTACTACACTTTCACAGATCATATAATTGTCGACAGAAAAGTCCGCGACGGCATATGTCTAACTATTGTAGTTATCGCACAATAAATACTTTTTTAATTTTTAAAAATAATTAAAATGAGGTCGTTTTAAAAGTTCTTTATTTTGTACCTTGGTATTAACTCTCTTTAAAATAAATTACTTCAATATAAAGATAGATTCAATACCTTTCTAGAACTTTTTGAATGATTCAATTCGGACATTTAATTCAAAAGATATCGCAAAATACAAAATGTAAGTATTCGTTTCTTAGGCAAATATTCCGCGCACATATATCGGGAGTCCCGCCCGTCTCGGTCATGAGCGCCGCTCATAGCTGGCAGGTAATTTTTTTTTTAACTTTCTTAGCCATTTTTTTTGTTTCTTTTGTCCTAATGAGTTTGTAGTATTTAATCGTCTTTTGGGGATATATATTGTTATTTTGTAATAAATAATAGGTGATGTGAATATGTAACATCTGTGTCCCCGTGTCTATTTAGACACATATTTTAGAATTTGATCTATTTAAGAGTATAATAAACCGGAAATAACGCGACACGTTTAGGTAAACAAATAATTACTTTTATTATTAGCTTGACGTTTCGTCCTGGTTGCACTAGCTGTAGTCGCAAGCAGACAGATAATTTGTTTACCTAAATGTTTCGCATTATTTTCCGTTCATTATATTTATGTAACATGCAACGCGAATATTAAAAGAAAAAAATATTTTCATACTTATGTAACCAAAGTCATGGGTCAAAGCTAGAGTGAGTTTACAGTTAGTTCTTCACGCAAATATTATAATATTATCTATATTTTTTTACCACATAGAGTTGCCCATCTAGATTTACTTTTTTAATATCGTGATCTCTTAAAATGTAGTGAATTTATTTTAATAAGAGTAATACCAAGGTGCCAAATCGACATCATTTAAATTATAAAAAAATCACTCACTGTGAGTAAGACATAGTGGTAAGAACATGTGGTGACCAGGTTTTTTTGTAAATCGACGAGAATGACCAATTAAAAAAAAAAGTTTCAAGTAGTAGATACTAAAAAAAAACTAAAGATTGACAAAAAATTTCTGACAAAGTCCCTGGTATTGCTATTGATTGAAATTGATAATATTTTTTTTGGGATAGGAGGGCAAAGCGTGTCACCTGATGGTAAGCAACCTTCGCCGCCCATGGACACCGGGAACACTTTTAGTGTTACCGTTGCGGTGCCGATCTTTAAGGGAGAAGGATGGGGAAGGGAGGTGGACCTCCGGGTACCTCTCTCACCGAACGAAACGCAGCATGAGCCACTTTACGTCGATCTTCTGAGAGGTGGTATTTCACCGGTTGAGCCGGCCCATTCATGCAGCTAACTGCTTATTATTTTCCTCATATCTGGGTTGTTAGTCGCTAATATCAACAGCTAAGCAAGTAAGATGTGTAATAATCGTGCCTTATGGCGCTTTGTACTCTCTACCTACCCCGCAAGGGATCTGGCGTGAAGTTATGTATGTATAACTTGAATTGAAAAAAAAATAATGTTAGTTCATTTATGTGGAAAGCTTTGGGGTATTAATATGATCGCGGCAATAATCATTTTAGTGAAAAATGTATAATATGGCGGTACGAAGTTCGCGCGGCCTGCTAGTAGACTATATATATAGGAATAAATTTTAGGACCAACAATAGTTTCGTCTTAATTGTTAAAATTATATATCTAAGATATAAAATTCTCCTGTCACGATGTTTGTAATGATACTCCTCCGAAATGTCATTTTTTCATTTCTCTGAATGCTAAGGGTAGCCTTCCCTTAAATATATTTTTTCGATATATCTCTGTTTTTTTTTATAAAACGGGATACAAAAATACATGCAACCCTAAATTTTCAACCTCTATTCTTTAATTTTTTTTTTTGGGAAGACAACGTTTGCGGGGCATCTAGTATATACATACATAACTTCACGCCATATCCCTTGCGGGGTAGGCAGAGAGAACAGAGCGCCATAAGGCACGATTCTTACACGCCTCACTCGCTTCGTTGACTTTCATAACTCTTTTCATGCACGCGCGTAGGTTTTTGAGGCTCCTAACAAAAAAATGTATAATATATATATATGTTAATAGAAATGTATATGTGTACTATATTAATAGAAAAACAAATGGTCTCGTTGGTCCAGTGGACGAGCACCCCGCTTCTGAATCGAGAAGTCTCGGCTTCAAATTCTAGCTCGCACCAATGACTTTTCGAAATTAATTCATGACGACTGAAAACTTTGTGCCCGGTATGGCAATACATTCGCCAACTATTCTATTTTAGGACGTATCTAAACACAACTGCGAGTTAAGGTTTAACAGCTACTGTCTACAACTTCGGGTAGAAAAAGACGTGAAATTACGTTATGTTATAACAAAATAATATGAAGTAACGACAACGCAAAATAAAAGTTATAAAAGTCAAAGAAGGGAGTCGCGAATGCATGAATCTTTTTGAAAAGTTCTTTCTGCCTTCCACGCAAAGGACTTGGCGTAATGCTATGTTTATTTAATAGAACCAAATGCAAACAATTTCTACCTGTTATACCTCATTAAATGTATTCGGTAGGATAATTCTGAAAATGCAACTTGGAATTGTTAGTGACATCTTGCCTGGTTCCGATATTTTCTTAATATCAATAACATCGTTATACGAAGCAGTGATTCTTAAAATATCTATTGATAGTTGCATTGCATTACTACGAGTTTTGTATCTAGGAATAAATATTTTTTTTTTTTATGGGATAGGAGAGCAAAGGAGCAGGCGTGTCACCTGATGGTAAGCAACCAACGCCGCCCATGGACACCAGCAACACATATTGTCTTACTGTTGCGTTGCCTACCTAAAGGTAGGGATAGGGGATAGGAAAGGATGGGGAAGGGGGGTGGGCCTCCGGGTACCTCTCTCACCGAACGAAACGCGGCATGAGCCACTTTACCTCGGTCTTCTGAGAGGTCGTGGTATTTCACTGGTCAAGCCGGCCTATTCATAAAGCGAACTGCTTGGCTCTACCACTGTTAAGATTATTGCTATTACACCTCTTTCAGTATATCTTTTGAAATAGTTTGAGTAGTTCCCAGAAACATAAGTAAATAAAATCTACTGATTTCCATCAGTATATATGAGAATTAGAAAATTACATAATATTTGAGTATTCATCACATTAATTGCTAAAAAGGCACTAAGTAGTTCCCCGTTATAGACGTAGTACAACCTCATGAATGGAGTACTCAAACCTTACTTAAACGCAGGTACAGCGTTATTAAAAAAACAGTTTTACTGGATAGCAATTCTTCATTACAATAATTCGATAAAGTTACTACTAAAAAGATAAGATTTACATAAAAATAATGAGTTTCAAAACATACAAAAAAATAATGTTAAATATCTAAACTTCCCTTAACATCAGTGACTAAATCATATATAATCAAAAATAAAGCGTTGCCTCACCTCACACAATGAAATATTCGGTTCTGTAAAATATTTAAATTATGCATAATCAAAAATTTTCTAAAATTAACTTGTATATCTATTCGATTCATATTTCAAACTTGGGACCTTGTGGACACGACTATTCAATGGCAATACATCTAGTAGGGGATAACTTGTTAGTACCTGAGGATGTTAGTGAGGCTCCTTACTGCTTATTATCAACATTGTCGTAATGATTTCTCTAGTTGAATGATTTTCTGCATTTACATTTTATATTTTTATTTAAAATTATTTCAAGCGCAATATTTTATAAATAATTGTCATCTCGGTGATCTGGAGGAGGAAAATCCTGTTTCTGAATATAAAGTTGTGATTTCGAATCCTGGCACACACCTAACTCTTAGTTATTCTATGTTTACCACCTATTCCAATTGCGACGTAAAAAATTTCGAGCGTGTTTTAAATCCGCTGCCTATAACTTCCAGTGGAAAAAGGCGTAAAATTAGAAACATAAATCATAACATTTACGCCTTTTCTATCAGAAGGTGTATGCAGGCGGCTGTTTGTGTCCCAAATGGAATAGGTGGCGAACCTATTGCCATACCGGGTACAAAATTTGCAGTCATCGATATTGATAAATACTTTTTTAAATTATTTTCAGAGGTTATATGTGATAACATATATCTAACTCCAAAAAATAATTTTAAAAAGTTATTGGCAATTTCTTGATTGAGTCCTATATCAAAATAGCATCAACAAATACATTATAAAATATTATATTCAAGAAACTATATGTTACCTCCTTATTATTAATACCGTACTGTTCGAATATATCATATCTGGAGCACTCCAAGATTATAAAGGAATTAGGTCACCGTGCTATCCAAGATGTCCAGAGGAATATCATGAGAATATTGGTTCTACCCTGTCTTCGTCTAAAATAATGTCTAATATCAACATAAATCCTTAAGTGATATTATAAGGTAGCTAATAAAATTTCTAGTCTCGGTGGCGCAGTGGGCGAGCGCACGGCCTCTGATCCAGAGGTCCGGGGTTCGATTCCAGACACTGGCTCACACCAATGACTTTTCGAAGTTCTTTTCGGAAGATATGTGTGATAAATATCGATGACTGAAAACTTTGTGCCCGGTATGGCAATAGGTTCGCCACCTATTCCATTTGAGACGTAAACAAAACGGCAAGACGAGGCTTAACAGCCGCTGCCTACACCTTCGGGTAGAAAAGTGTGAAATTATGTTATATATGTATTTATTTTTATGACGCGATGTCCCTCGCGAGGTACGTAGATATACCTAGCTTTATAAAACTCGACTCTTTTTCGTTTCCAAATGTTTAAGAAGTATATAGTGAACCAAGTCTAACTTGTTTCCCCTTTTGTACAATAGTTTAGTCATTCATTTTACTTAACATTCCTTTTACCAATCTCCTGCTTACTAAAACACCATTTATTTATGTACTCATAACAAATAATTATTATAATTCATCAGTAATGCTATAAAACATGTCTGATTCAGGCTTATTTTATAAGTAACAAATTAAAAATGTCCCCTACTAACGTCATTTTACATACAGTGTATTTACCAACCTGAAACACGTCGCCTCATTGCCGCGACTCTCGCGAAATAAGTTGTTTTATTTTTTGAATAACGCGCGCTTGCTGACCTAATTCCACTCAGGTGGTGTCCGCATATATGGACCAATGGCATTCAAGTGTCAGTCAATTGGTTAACTATATTAACCAATAGTAACCGTTAGGCGTGGCTGGGCATGTTGCCAACAACCTCCTGCATCTTTCGAGCCTACTTGTTAGTGTAGCGGAAAATTTTCCACGATTGGTTGGCGAGCTACAAAACGTTTGGCGTGCACCACCTGAGGAATGAGCAGTTGACAAACATAGCTTGTTTGTAAGGAACATTAAAAATAATCTTTAAAGCAATAGCAAGTATACTAATAATGATAAATAAAAAAATTTTGAAAAAAATATTCTCTGTATTCTCCGTATTCTCCATAATAATGTCCTACCATTAACCATAAGATTGATCATTGGTTCCAATTTAATATCTCTTAACAAGGAAATAATATGTATTTAGAGTTAATAAAGTTTATTCAAATTATTTATTTTTATGTACACAGCCCATAGATATTACGGCGACAAAGTCACTCTGCTTGTTTCTTAAATGGGCCGACTCGACTAGTGAAATACCACGTCCTCTCAAAAATTTATGTCCAGTGGCTCATGCCACGCTTCTTTCACTGAGAGAGGTATCCAGATGCCCCGCCGCTTATCCTTTCATCTCATCCCACTTCCTAACCAATCTTAAAGGACTTCAATGAAAAGAATAATGATGATGATTAAATGTTTTATATAACTTCGCGCCTTTGTTACCTGAAGGTGTAGGCAGAGGCTGTTGAGCGTCGTCTCGCCGTCCCAAATGGAATAGGTGGCGAACCTATTGCCATACCGGGCACAAAGTTTTCAGTCATCGATATTTATCACACATAACTTCCGAAAAACAATTTCTAAAAGTCATGGGTGTAAGCCAGTGTCAGGATTCGAACTCGGAGCTCTGGATCCGAAGCCGTGTGCTCGACCACTGGACCACCGAGACTGATGATGGTATCATATGATATGTTCCTTCTTTTCTACTGAATAAACTTTTATATAATATTATCTCCTACACATTATTTCACCCCTGATCATTTCAAGAGAAAAGTATTGCATAACACGAATGTTTATATAGGTACGTTAAATAAATTCATACTCAACACAACTTGAATTTTAATTTAACTCAAACATGAGACAAGAGCCATCGGGTTTTCACTTTCAGTATGAAATTAAATGTAGTCAGTCATATTAAGTTTTGTAATACGATTCTCTTTTGCTGTTTTCCCC
Organism: Euproctis similis; assembly: GCA_905147225.2. NCBI lineage: Eukaryota > Metazoa > Arthropoda > Insecta > Lepidoptera > Erebidae > Euproctis > Euproctis similis. Next base: position 8,130,285 of record LR990114.1, read on the forward strand.
TCTCTTTGAAATTAGTTTTCTTTTTAAAGTGAGAATAAGTTTGTGTGCGAAGTGGAGTGAGTACTGTCTTCAATGGATTTCCAATTTCTTTAACAAACAGTAATGTAACCTTACATTTTACAATTTTCTAGTTAGTTAATGTCTAACTCTGCTAATGTTTGTAGAAATATTTAAAACTACTCATGTATAAATAAATTACAATACATTTATGTTTGTTTTTGTGTGCAAAAATATAAAACACTTTATTTTAAATACATAAAAAAATAAGTCCTTTATGCTAAATGGTTCCTGTGGTAGATGTGAGGTCAGAATTAGAATTCGAGAAACAGAAAGTAAGTAGACCGGCACAGTTTGCTGCATGAATGGGACGGCTCAGTGGGTGAAATACCACTACCTGTCAGAATATCGCCGTAAAGTGGTTAATGCCGCGTTTCAATCGGTGAGAGTGGAATCCGGAGGCCTAACTACTTCCCCTTTCCTCTTCCCAACCCTTTTCCTATTCCATTTCAAGGGTGGACAAAACCTTACCATCAGGTGAAGCGATTGCTCGTTAGCTCATGAAAAAAACATATAGTACAATCTTCATACTTAGTTTGGAGCTAGCTGGCACTGTTTTTGATAAAAAACGCTATGGCTTATCTCTTTCATTAATATCGTAGACAATCATTTTTAATTTGTTTGCTACTTTCATTTCCTTTAAGCTTATCCGCGGTTCTATGAAAGCTTTGGTGTAATAAAAGCGAGAGATTTAAATTTAATTAGAAATATCATTCAAATTGAAGCAATGCGAATAAAATATAAAATAAGACTTTTTGTTTATGACAACTGCTTTACTTTGAAGGATGATGTTTTTTTGTTAGTTAAGTGGTTGTCATATTTGATCTTAGTGGCTTAATTATTTATTAATCAACTATAACTAATATAAATGAATAACAATATTCAACAAAAACATCAGTTAGGGATGTATTTCAATTGGTTCTGTCACCTGAAAACAAATTACAACTACCTTCACCCTTACATATTAAAATAATAAATGACACAGCGTTACATTTAATGGTATGAAGAGAAAAACGCAGACACGACAATACAGACAGACATTTAATAAAAGATTTATTTAAGCTTGCCAGATATTAAAATAAGCATAGTATTAAGACTCGCTGAAGACAGGCAATGCTATAAAAAAAATTCTATTGACCCAAAAATGAACCATACAGGTCAGTGGGGATTACTGTAGCAGGATCAGAGTGATACACAATATTAAATGGGATGAACGATGAAATACCGCTTGCTCGTAACCAATTTTCAATTAGATCATCAAATAAGGCTGTATCAGGCATTCGTGTCGATAATATGCTTGGCGGAGCGCGTGATTAATACAGCGTATCGGGTACGATTGAGACACTCATGCCGCTTCTAAATTGATACTGAGAGATATTTACATACAAATGTAACCATCCATTCATATATAACAAACAGCAAGCCCTTGACCTTGCCCTTGCTGAGTGGGCAGAGAGAATAATGTGTCAAAAATAAATAATAATGTGTCAGAATGTCATAATTTGTCCAAATTTTGGGAATGTACCTAAAATCTGACAATAATCATATTATTATACAATAATTCATGTAAATTCTCGTTTATTACTTAACTTTACGGCGTAGTTAGACAGAGCTATTTGAAAGACATGATCCTTAAACACCCTTTAGAAATGTATTTAAGACCTTAAAAACTTTAATTTGTCTGTGCATATACTGCAAAATTATAATGATAATTAACTTGAGCGCAAAAATCTAAAATAGATTATTTCAAACTCTCAAACTTGATACTAGGATATTAAATCAGTAGTCATCAATTAAATTAGAGAAATAACCGCTGAATTCTGAACCATGAAGTCGCCGGTTCGAATCCTGGCTAACACCAATGACTTTTCGAAATTAATTCGTAAAAAGTTATGTGTGATAAATAGATAAATATCGATGACTGAAAACTTTGTGCCCCGTATTGCAATAGGTTCGTCACCTATTCTATTTGTGACGAAAATATAACGACGATACGAGGCATAACAGCCACTGCCTACACCTTCGGGTAGAAAAGGCGTGAAGTTATGTTATGTTGTACATATTGTAACAGAACCTGACCTATTTATTTGCAGAATTATTGTACATCAAATCAACCAACAATTTTTCAATCGGCTGCACACATTTTATTTCCTTTTCATTTACTTTGTGACGCGATTTTTGGGAGCCTGGCAAGTCTCATGTGCTGACGTTGTTATTAATTTTTGAACACGGTGAATATATAAATATTTACCAAAATATAGCTAGTATATATGTATATGCTAGCTGACCTGGCGAACTTTTTTTTCCGCATCAAAAGTAATTTTTACAGTAATTACAATTGAAGTGCTAAATCTCGAAAATTGTCTCTTTCACTTTAATACATTTTACATACTAACCATCGTGTTGACACCCACTATCTACTAAAAGAACCGCATCAAAAGCCTTTGCCTAATTTCAAAGATATAAGCATATAAGTGAACAAACAGCGGAAACAGTGGCAGAGCCAAGCAGTTCGCTGCATGAATGCGCCGGCTCGACCGGTGAAATACCACGACCTCTCAGAATATCGACGTAAAGTGGCTCATGATGCGTTTCGTTCGGTGAGAGAGGTACCCGGAGGCCTACCCCCCTTTTCCCATCCTTTCGTTTCCCGCATCCCTTAAAGATCGGCAACGCAACAGTAACATTATCTGTGTTGCTGGTGTCCATGAGCGGCGTTGGTTACTTACCATCAGGTGACACGCCTGCTCGTTTGCCGTCCTAAAAAGCGTCCTTATTTTATACTATGTAATGTTGTATATATAGTCGTGTTGTATAAATATTGTGAAAAAATTTGGTGTAATTTCACGACTTTACAAGCACTCAAAGGTACATGCAGTAACAGTTATTGTCGAGACATTGCTTTATAATGGGTACAATGATTTAATTCGGACTTATGCCATAATAATGCCTTAATATAATGCATTGAATAATAATTCAATAAATAATAGGAATATATACACATATACATACAAACATACATACATAACTATATTGACTATGGATACATAAAAAAGAACAAACATGATAAAAAAACAGTAAAAAGATTTGAGTAATCCTTCATTGTGTTGCATTAGCAGAGTTTTAAATATGGTTAGAGACCTCACTTTTCAAATCTCCACGGGTAGTGCGTTTCATAGTAGCACCGCTTGGACGGAAAATACAAGCCCATAAAAATGCGTTGAATGTTTAAGGACTGCCAATATCAAATTTTATATTGAATAAGAGCTTTTTGGAGTTTACTCCTTAAGAATCGATTTACATATATAGGCCCGGGGTATGAAAATTATGGGGACCAAAATCGTACTAGTCACGTGAGTGTCACACGAAATGCGTTATGCGCTATAGTCACAGAGCATATAAATAAGAGTCGGCACTCCATACAATGTCCTGAGCTCTTTATAGAAACACTCTTTATAGCGATACGCCATTCTCTATTACGAAGAAATGTGTTCATATTTGTAGACAGTAAATATTTATTTTTGTAAATAAATACCGTAAAAACATGTAGAAAAAAACACCCCCAGACGAGGGATCGAACCCGCCCCGACCTTGTGTTATCGGTAGTGCGGTTTACCGATGCACCACGAGGGCCGTATGTATAATCGTCTAATTACCGTCCTCTTTACCAATTTCGACACATTTTCTAGGATCGGGTTTGTTTGTTTGTTTGTTTTTTACATACATACATATACGTAAGTACGTATTGCAGGCGGAGAAAAAAAAAAAATATATTATTTATAAATTGTGTTTTTATAAATTGTGTTTTTTGAAAATTATATTTAAGTACGAATTACATACTAATAAAATAATGAAATATCAATAATATTTTTCGATCTTTGGTAATGAAACGAGGGGCGCCACAGTAGCATCGCCAACATCGTACTCGTAATAAAAAGTGTGTGAATCTCGGAATCGGCTCCAACGATTTTCATGAAATTTAGTATATAGGGGGTTTCGGGGGCTATAAATCGATCTAGCTAGGAATCATTTTTAGAAAATTTCATTTTATCGTGTTTTATCGATAATTAACTTAAACATCAACTTACTTTTTTATTGGAATTCCTGACATCTATTGGCGAATGTGAATTATTTTAAATTGTGAGCACTTAACTTGCTTTAACGACAACAACACTAAAGCTATTCCAGCAGATGGCGTTGTTAACTAATTCCAGCAGATGGCGTTGTTAACTAATTACTATTTGTTTCTAATATAATATGTTAGTACATAGTATATATTAGTATATATTTATTATTGGAGTTTACTCCTTAAGAATCGATTTACAATGTATAATAATAAGAGTCGGCACTCCATACAATGTCCTGAGCTCTTTATAGTCACAGAGCATATAAATAAGAGTCGGCACTCCATACAATGTCCTGAGCTCTTTATAGTCACAGAGCATATAAATAAGAGTCGGCACTCCATACAATGTCCTGAGCTCTTTATAGAAACACTCTTTATAGCGATACGCCATTCTCTATTACGAAGAAATGTGTTCATATTTGTAGACAGTAAATATTTATTATTTTATTTTATAATCGTTCTTGAGGAGTAAACTCCAGTCGTGCGTCGGAGCGGACACACACTTTTACTTTTTTTTTCATGGGTGTGGAAGGCCAAAGGTCAACTGGTGGTAAGCCAGCAGCGCCGTCCAGGGACATCTGCAACTGTAAAGATGGATATGGGGAGGGGAGAGTGCCTCCGAATACCTCTATCACCGAACGAAACGCGGAATGAGCTACTTTACGGTAATATTATGAGTGATCGTGGCATTTCACCGATCGAGCCTGCCCATACGTGCAACAAACTGCATAGATCTACCACTTTAAGTGTTTTTTATGATGTTTTTACTTAAAAATTTAAATTAAATTATTCAACTTTTATTTAAATTAATACATATAACTAACGTGAATTTTAGTATAACATTTAAAACTCCTAAACATTTGCGAGCCTCGACTACGGCTACAATATTTCCGTAACAATATTCGTGTTAATTAACCACGGACTGAATGTGCGGACAAAAGACAGTCGGATGTCCGCTGTAGGGGGCGGGCGGACAAACTTTTATATGTCACGATACGACAACGTAACGGACGTATGGAAATTATCTTTTGGAATGATATCATCGTGATATGTAAATATACTGTTATTTTATGTAAGTATCTATCACGTGCAAAAGTATTTTGTGAATTAAAATGTAGATTTTAATATTGAATATGAATACAAGAAAACAATTTGGTGAGCATTCCCTTGGTTACACTGAACATACAAGATTTTACAAAAATGGAAAGTGCAATCAAATTGGCAAAGTAAATAGTGAATGATGCAGTAGTAATAGTTAAAATGGTAGTAAGTAAATTACTTTTTGTGAAAATATACTACGGATTTATAAGATATAGAAATAAATTGATTACATTATTAACAATATATACAATTAGAAAAATAGCTGAAATTTAATTTCTCCCCATCTCGGTCTACTGGCAGCGTGCCCAGAAGACTCGATAAGTCTCTTTGCAAAATCTTTATAGAGTGCACGAGCACTCGGACCACATGTCCCCAGAGTCTCAACCCCAAACGGCTCAAAAACCTAATCAGCTACAAGGTCTCTGTATTTCTTATTATATAGTAAAAAAAAAAAACACTTTACTGCGCTCGAAAAACAGACACATTTTTCAAGTGTTTTTATTTTGTTTATTTTCTCAACACAACCTAAAGATACATTTTCACCGATCACTCAAGTGAATAATTGTGTTTTATTGTTTTTGCTCATCCGTCTGTATCTTTGTTAATATTTAATTTCCTATAACTATAATCATAGAAAATCGTAGATTGTAAAAGGTTTGTAGGGTTAAATTATTCGGGCTCCAGAAGCAGGGCGTCAGTGCTATTGACAAAGGTCATTCATATTGTGCTTCACGCTCCGCAGGCCGCACTAATACAGATTATGTATATCTATTTGTATCCATAGCTACCTTTCGTATAGGGATATTGCATAGCTGGTCGTATTATAATTTAAATGCCTCGTTTAATTTTCAGATATTGATATTTAAGAGTCTACGTAACCCGTTAGTAGGAAAGGGCATGCTCCGATGTTTCGGACATGTAGAAAGAATGGATGATACAAGATTGACTAAGCAGATATACAATGCAAAAGCGGATGGATGTAGCAGTCGAGGACGGTCAAGACACACATTCCATGACCAAATAGAACACGTTCTGGAGGAAGGTGATGTTACGAGCCTCAAAAACCGACGCGCGTCCATTAAAAGAGTTAAGAAATTCAACGAAGCGAGTGAGGTGTTTAAGAATCGTGCCTTATGGCGCTCCGTTATCTCTGCCTACCCCGCAATGTATTTGGCGTGAAGTTATATATGTTTGTACGTGACCCCCACAATATGGAATACTACAGTTAAACTATGACCCTATGACAATCTATTTACTTCAAAAGCGTTCAATATTGACTTTGTAAATGATTGTAGTCAGTTAAAAAATTAAAAGCGGCATTGGTATATAAGTATACATTTCAGTCAATGCAACAAATTCGTATCAATCCTCCAAAATCTTCTTATTTTTTGTTTATGGCAGTGGAAACCTTTTACATATACTGCCAGCTACTGGAAGCTGCTGTTTATGTTAGATTTCCTTCTCCCCTACCAGCCTCCAAATAGATACATGCCCTCGAGTATTTCTTCTTTACCCAAGGTGAGGTCACGGGAAGAATTTCACTAATAATGAATAGCCCGCTACATCACCTCCGGATTTACTCAAAACACAGATATCCTGCTTAAAATTTAACACATACATATATCATCAAGTATTATTAGGATAAGAAAGATATCAGAAAGGATAAGTAGGAAAACACCACACCTTCTAAATTAAAAAAAAAAAACTATCACACAACGGCCATTGGCAAAATGGAAGCTAATGCGCTTATGCAGCCATAAATTAAGAAGTAATCTCTCCGAAAATGTAAGATTGGTGATATGACAACTCAGCATAATGAATACATACAGTCACGACGACAGCTATTCATATAAACAAATCAAAGACATATATTCATGGAGATATTGTGCCATAATAATCTCATCACCTGACACATCTGTTCGCAAAGTTATTCGCTTAAATGTGTGGGTGATTAGTGATCACGTCGCAACACGTGCTTATGTGTATGAGTGAGTGTCTGATGACGTTGATGACATACCATTGTGGTGGCTTGATCATATTAAGAGTGTATTAATTATTCCCGCGGGATTCGCATACCGATTCAATAGGGATAAATGAATTATTAGTATCTACATATACATGTATATATTATATGCTCCTGAGGTGATTAACGCTTATTGTCTCTTTTATTATTGTACTAGTTGATCCAGCGAACTTTGCATGAGAAGCAATAAGAAGAAATAAAAATGGTCATTGTGGATTACCCCTATAAGATAGACATATGCCATTGCGGCCTTTTTGTACATCTTTTGCAGGTGTATTAGAATGTAGTATATTATTTCGATTTATCACTTAGAGCTCAGCCAGCGTTTGCAATTAAAGTGCTTAATCTCGAAAGTTATTACTTTTTTTACTACATTATATATGAATTATACTTACAAATCACCCCGTACACGCCCTATATTAAAGAAAACCGCATCAAAATTCATCGCGTAGTTTCAAAGATCTAAGGATATAAGGCTACAGACATGGGAAAGCGACTTTGTTTTATACTATGTAAGGATATAACCATCATTTTGGAATGACTAAACAAGATCGTATTTGTTGCCTGCAGGTTCGGCACCTTAGTACTGACCTGGTGACACGCCAATCAATTAACGGGATCCTTTACCAAAATCATGGCTGAAAAAATTGTAAAACCTGTCAGATTACAAAAAAATTGGTGAACCTTATTGCTGATGCTGGTAACTGCTGTAAAATTATTGTATTATTCATCTATTATTCATTTAAAGATTTATTTTAGTCAAAGAGCTTACCTTTGTGACAAAAAAAGGGCGTGATTAAAGGGAGTCACGTTATACCTATACTTTGTATCTGAATAATAAATAATAATAATATCTTGTACACAATACACACAACGCCCTCTAGTTCTAAGCTAAGCATCTAAATGCATGTGTTATGGAAACTAAATAACGGATATTAATAAATATTATTATATACTTTTCTTTTGTAAATAAATTCTTATAACACGTAGAAAAATACCCATACACCATACAAAGATTCATGCTTTGTTGTAAACACTCTGGTGGGGATCGAACTCGCTGACCTCGATTCTGCAGTTGTGTGTTGTACCAATGCACTACGAGGCCAGTCATACGAAATATCGGAGTTATACTGTGATAGATAGATTAATTTATAGATAATATCTTACCTAATCATCTGCATACCACGTTTATATTAGTAGATATATTGTTTTAATATAAAAACATCAAGGAATTTTCTAGATCAAATATTTTATTATCCAGCAATGTTTTTCTCGGCGCAGTTGAACAGCTAATGTATCGCGACTTACCTGTAACAAAAATAATGGAACGTAAAAATGTGAGTTTTTATAATAAGATCGAATCCGGGTCATGTCTGTACTGAGGAGATATCGGAGAAAAATGTGCGTGAGGGTTCTTTGTAAGAGCAGTGGAGGGAGAAACAACAATTTTTTTTTTTAATTTCCCACATACATATGCCATATTAAATACTGTTTTTTGGTTTCCGTTGCTCTTAATAAAGATCTTATGTTAAGTTTTTATACAATATCTCTAATTTACAGATCAATACTGTTAGTTTTAGTATAGGTATAAATACTCGTTAACAGTAGTAGAGCCACGCAGTTCGCTGCATGGATGGGCCGGCTAGACCGGTAAAAGACCACGACCTCTCAGAATATCGACGTAAAGTGGCACATGTCGCGTTTCGTTTGGTGAGAGCAGTCTCCGGAGTCCCACCCCCTTTATCCATCGCGTCCCATCCCACTCAATCAAAGACCGGCAACGCAACTGTAACACTTTCAGTGTTGCAGGTGTCGGCAGTAGTTGTTGGCATCAGGCCCGCCTGCTTGTTTACCCCTATCTCATAAAAAAATCCCAAAAGAAGTAAGCAAGCTTAGCTTAATTAATGAATTGGTTATTTTCTTATTAGGTATATAAATATTCTATTGAGCCAATACATTATTATCTCCGACATGAATATAATGATAATATACTATTGATAACGGACGGACGGATCCATTATCGAAGGAATAAAATACCCTGTCGTGTAGGGTTAATAGAAAATGACTCTCTAAAGAGCTAATTGGATATATTGTATCATGTTGCTAATAAACACAGATTGTTATTACATGTTTGACTAGATGTTTGACTAGACTAGAGGTTATAAACATAACATAACTTCACGCCTTTTGTTACCCGAAGATGTAGGCAGCGGCTGTTAAGCCTCCTCTCGCCGTTATGTTTACTTCCCAAATGGAATAAGTGGCGAACATATTGCCATACCGGGCACAAAGTTTACAGTCATCTATATTTATCACACTTAACTTCCGAAAACAATTTCGAAAAGTCATTGGTGTGAGCCAGTGTCAGGATTCGAACTCGGACCTCTGGATCAGAAGCCGTGTATCCTCCCACTGGAGGACGAGACTCCCACCAAGACTGTTAGATAAGGTTAAATCTTTGAGTTATTTTAAGGTTATTAAGTACATATGTACTTAAGTTTATTTTTTTGATAAATATAATAATAAAAATCTACATAAATTATGTAAAATATCCTAATATAGCATATTACGCATGTGGTATAAATAACCCAAGAAATAACTATACTTGTAATATATAGAAAAGACGCCATTCAAATATCCATATTCTTTCTTTTTCCTCATAATGTTCCGTTGGGGGTCAAACTCTCTAACTTTTAAGTAGAAGTTAGGTGTTTTACTAATGCATGAGGTCCTTAGAAACTATGAAAGTTTTATGGTAGCAACTATTAGCAGTAAAAAAAAGTATAATCTACAGATAAGTGTAATATACTGTATGAACGCAGTCGCAGCCTACTCTTAAATAAAAAGACAATACAAAAAGAGCATGACATAGAACCGTGGCAAATATAAATGGCACAATGAAAGCAAAACTTAATTTAGAGCGATGATGCATATTCCTGAAAACAAAAAAAATATACCAGGATAAAACGAATGGGAGAGTCACAGGTTCTCCACCTCACTGTGGGTGGTAATAGAGTGTCATCTTGATGTAAAAAATGATGATGCTCAGTCTCTCGTAAAGGAAACTTCTGTAACGGCATTACTCCTTACTAACACATAAGATTACGGAATTGTTAGACATTATTTATTATTTTGAGATTATTTATTATTATACAGTCAATTATATGTTGTATAGCAGGTTAGGTAGTCGAGCTCCATGTTCCTGATTCAGAAGCCGTGGGTTCGATTACGGGCCAATAATTTCTCGGAATTATTAACAAAAGTCTTGTGTGCCTGGTGTTTACTTTATTTATTTATACTGCCTCCACGCTGCTGGGATTATTAGTGAATCTTAATCATCCACAGTCCATCATCAACTGGAATTCACCCAAAAATAATTCATTTAAATCAGTCCAGCATAAATCATAAAATTAATGACATTATTGATTACTACATTTTGATTTTAGAGAAAAATAAGTTTTTTATTTGTCTTTCGTTTCTTACTTTGTTTAATATCCTAATCACTCAGAATATCACGCAGGACAACGTCGGTCGAGTCTGCTAGTATCAGTATAAATACTCAGTAAATAAAACCTTTTCCGATATCTTATTTTAACAAATAAACAAAATGTCATTAAATCCCATCACAGAGTCTGTCCGAATGAATGTTTCTAATTTCCACAAATAATTATCCTTATTCCGAGATTAAGTCGCAAAATTTAATCTAAAACAAAACAGAGAGCGGTAGAGAGAGCCTTTTCAAAAACAAACGTCAATTGGAACTTCAAAAACACAACAAAATGTTAAAATCTATTCGTAATATTCTCGCAAAAGGGTACGGCACAGGATGAAACTACAAAGAGCAGGAAATTGCCTATCACGAGTTGGCAGTAATCAAACCTGTGCCGCCAATCTAACTTGCCTGCGGACGGTGTATTCTGCTCTTAATGAGATATTTCCAGAATTTCATGGAAAAATAAAACAAGGCTAAATTGTAGACAGCATAGGTCATTTACGGTACATATATAGCTCATTTTAATTTATTTATTTATTTATTGTCATTTTAATGACATCTATTACTGGATTTAATTTGATTATTAGACCTTCAGTAGAACATTTTTAACAATGGTAAAACCACGCGGTTTGCTGCATGAATGGGCCAGTTCGACAGGTGAATTGCCGGGGTTTCTCAGAATATCAAGTAAAGTGGGTCATCATGTATGAGCGAGATATCAGAAGCCCCACTCCCCTTCTCCTATTTTCCCATTTTACTCCCTTAAAGAACGGCTACGCAACTATTTGTGTTGTAGTTGTTCATGGGTAATTGTTACCACCCGACGCGACCCGACTGTCGTTTTCCCTTCTATTCCAAAGAAAAACCTTTCGTAACTTCTGAATATTATTTTAAACTTCTCAATAATTATACAAGCGAGATACCAATTTTATAAGTCTAGTTTGTACTATAGTTAAAATTCGACACTTTCTTTGCAGTAGGTAGGACTACTAAAGCTAGCTAATAATGCGGTGCGGCCGTGGAGAGTCACGGGGGCGACGCCAGCCGCGCGCCGTCAGCGCGCGGTCAGTGCCGCCCGGCCCGGCCGGCCGGCCCATTTTAAATCATCGGTCATCATCATCAATATGTAATAAGGCTTCGAATTTTCATTTAACTATTCTATATTCTCTCTCACATATCGTCAGTAAGATAACAATGTCTTTAGATGTAATAAAAATACTAGGATATTTCTATTTTTATTCTACCCTATCTTAAATACCACAAATCCTTACCCATTCCACCTAAACAATGTTATGTTTATTACTTATTTTTATATTTAACTAGCTGACCCGGCGAACTTTGTTCCGCATCAAAAGTAATGAGGTTCAATTTGTGCTATTTATCGGCTTTAACTGCTGTCCCGCTATGTTAATACTGCAATGTCTTTAAAAATATTGGTTTAATTTGCATGCTGTAAAGGACCAGGATCAACTATATTACATGCACAATCTATTTAAGACACTTATTTGGATGAAAATTAATGCTGTATGTAATGTTTAAAATCGCTTCTTAAATAAGCCATTATTTCTCGTAAAAAGTAAAATAATAATAATGGTCATTGTGGGTTATCCTTAAGAGATAGACATATGCCCTTGCGGACTTTTTTGTAGACCTTCTAAAGGTGTTTAATAATGTAGAACATTGTTTTGATGTATCACTTAGGGTTCAGCCAGCGTTTGCAATTAAAGTGCTAAATCTCGTAAATTATCTTTTTTTTTCAACATTATATATGAATTATAGATCAAAACAACCCTGTTGATACCCTCTAACTATTAAAGAAAACCGCTTCAAAATCCGTGGCGTAGTTTTAAAGGTATAAGCATTTAAGGGGACAGACAGCGAAAATTGACTTTGTTTTATACTATGTAATGATAAAAAAAAAATCTGCTATATTACTAAATAAGTACATCTAATATGTAGATTATTTTTGCTACTTTTCATTAATTTGATGAATAAATTGTAATGTTTGAAGTGCACAGTGTGTTTGATAATTATTATAGCATATTATTGTAAATCTTCTTGATATTCTGGAGATCGAGCTCTGGCTTCTGAATCAAGAAGTTTATGTGTGGTAAATATCAATGACAGATAATATTGTTCCTGATTTATTGCAATAGGTTTCGCCAACTATATAGTTTGGAACGAAAAAAATTGGTACGTCGAAGCCTGATAGCTATTGCCTACACATTCAGGTAGAAAAAGCTTGGAATCACAAAAAAATATATAGGTATCTATTTGGTTTTACTTATAATATTAGATATTTTGGTAAATATTGACCAATTACAATCAAAGCACAGCTATCAAAAGATACAAATGGCAAACTAATTAGCTTATTAGTATTTCTTGGTATGCGATGCTTTAAAAGGAATATTTCTCTGTACGTTTTTAACGCTATGTATGTGAAAAATATCCACAAAATACAAGGTGTTACATAAAATAGTTGCCCAATGCTGATGATGATTCATAATTTTCCTGCCTTTATCCCACTCTAAGTGGGGTTGGTACAAAATGTCATCCTTATCTGTTTTCTTCTATCACTCGACATTTCCACACTTATTCGCCTCATACTCATATAAACTTTTATACAGTCCACCCATCTTATCTTATTGTTGGCATTCCGCTACCGACATCTATTCGTCCATCCACTCTACTTGTAACATGACTATCTTCATTTGTCATTACATGTCCACAATACCCCAGACTACCACTTATTTTTTTAAGTTATTCGTGCTTCTTTTTAATTTTATCTTACGTTACGCATCTTACTCATTTGTTATCCTATACATTTTTTGTCACACCACAAATCCATCTTAACATACGCATTTCTGTGGCATGTACTTTTCTTTCATCCATTTCTTTCATAGGCTAACAATCATATACTTTTTTACTCACATATCATATACATATGCCAGTGCTTTTATTATAATAATTAATTAATTGTTGATCTAATTGTATTAAATCCACAAATACTTCAATTAAAATCTTAGATAATAGATGGCGTTTGAAATACCGTAGAACATAAATCTAAATTATAATGCCTATAGCTATAGCTTATGAAATAGCCTATCAACTCTCTGTGCAAACCTGTGTTCCAATCTAACTTTGGGTTGGACGGTATTCAGTTTAATGGGATATTTCCAGAAAATGTCTGTACAAGGAATAAAAGTGTAAAGCTGTGTCATTTTTAAAATGTTTATATGTTTTTTGATGAACGTCAATAAGTTAATTATTTATTTCAGATTTTGTCGCTTCTCTTTTCACGGCTAGAAGACAAAGATCTTTGATGTTGAAACCAAGCGGTAGTTGAAATTAAAACTGCCTTTGGAAAGTTGTAAGCATTGCTGCAATGTTTTAGGATAGATGACGTGGTTTGTGGCTTAGCATAAAATAATAGTGGGTCTTTGCTGTGTATGTAGGAGACGTTCAAGATATTAATGTGACTCCATGTGGAACTGTAGAACGGCGCCCATTTCGAATACTTGATTTTAGGTTATGAAAGAAGATTGATTCCACACATTAAAACGTAATTGTTAATTTGTGCTGGATAACCTGATTTAATTTTATAAACGATATAATTACAGAAAAATATTTAACCAGTCAAATTGTTTCATACAAAAGAGACCGGTGTTACACTTATAAAACTTGCACTACGTGTCTTCTTGAGCAAAACATTTTTACAAAATTATTTCTACTGGCACTCTTTAATAAGTCCATTTATTGTAATGAGTAGGGATGATACACATGTTGCGAGAAGAATGATAAAACGTGAATATGATTGGAAATAAAAGAAGAGAAAGACCTAAGACAATATAGACGGATTGTGTGAATGACGACATGATTATGAAGGGTGTTTGTTTGGAAGATGCAAATTATAGGGAAGCGGGGAAAAGAAAAAACCTGTTGTGCCAACCCCAAATAATGGGAACAAGGCAGGAAATTGAGATGACATATTTATTATTGAAACAATAACCATCCCCCATCAAAAAAAAAACGACAAGCCTCATTCCATCTTGATAATTTTATAAATTTCACCAGTAAATTTTCAATACAAATATACCTTCAACTACTCAATGTCACATCCAGGGAGTATCATCTCTCTTAAATCGTAACCCTTCAAATATTGACAAACTTTTCGCAAGTGAGGAACGAGGAGGTATCGGTAGGTACCTACTAAGCGCCAAAGTTTTAAGTGTCTTAGATAAATTAAGATCTCAGTTTAGTGTGTTTTATAATACTTTTGCAGGTCGATAGTCGATCGTTTGTTTAGGATTTGCAAAAAGGGTTCGGGGTTCAGTTACATTCTATAGCTAGATATATATTTTTTTAATTATTGGATACCAATATTTGTACCATTTTGTTCTAATAAAATTATATTTTCATCTCTGCTAATCATCAGCCTAGCTTTTTTATGGATAAGGAGAAATTATATTTGAGGAGCATTAATATTTTGTTTGTTCCTTAGACCTTAGAACTTTGGACGATAGTGCAGCATTTTTTTATTATGTTTCATAGTGTCTTATAGAAGTCATGATGTTTGACAACGTATTACAATTTATAGATCAATTTAGTGACACTATTTATTCTTCATAATTATTCACAAATCAAAAGGCATAAGGATTAAGTCCGTTAAGATTAAAAAATCGTGACATATTTCAAAATGAAAAGTAACTCAAAAAAAGAAATTAAAATAATTCTTTCTGCGATTACTGAGTAGAATAGACGTGAAGTTATGTACAATTTTCTATGTATAACATTACCAGGGTGTATACAAAGTAAAATGAAATAGTATCACCAAATATTATCGGTCCCCATAATGCTGAAGAATGCTTTTGTCCCCACTACCGGCATTCTGGTGACATATTGATGGTGCGTTATGTTGCTGGGTCATATATATATCAACCATAACTACTGATACTCGATTCACATATAGAAATACTAATGATTTCTATCACCAGGCAATAGGATTCGTTTGTACATGCTGACCTCCGGAACTACTAATGCGGTTGAAAAAATGGGGAGAATTAGTTTTGGAACGTTAAATTTATTATCACGCTGATCATTACAGATATAGACATGAAGTAACTAAATAATCAAAAAGATATAATAGAACTTCTAGATAAAGTTTTGTTTATTGAGACGTAATGTAAAACAAAATAAATGTTATCTTTATAAGAACTTTCTGGCTTCCAGCTCATATGAACCATTTCGCGATAGTAAAGCGCTAAGTAAATTAAGTGGGGATAATAATATTTACCCAAAGTACAAGTATAATTTTAACGAAAAGTATGAATGAGAGCTCTTGTTCCAATTATGAATAAAATTAGTTTTTAGTATTAAGCTCTTTGAATTGAAACTGAATAAACTTGCAATTTATTAAAATGACTAAGATTTCTAAAAAAGAGTCTTTAATATTCCAGTAATGTAAAACCCTACTTTGTCAGTTACAGTTTGATCAAATCGGTCTGGCTAATTGAAAGATTAGCCAAAACAAATAGGAAATATGTTTCCGAAGCAACTTAATGAACCACTAGGCTACTACACTTATTTAATAATATGATCTATGATCAGTTATCTAAATCTTTGCTGATAGTTTTGATTAAGTTTTATACTTACGCAATAACATTGTAACGACATAGTAGTTACCCACCGTATATGATAAACTATTCGAGCCAAATTGATATCTACGCAAAGTTCAAATGTTCAATATCGACTTACATTCGAAAAGCCTTAGTATTTACCACGGTTGGAATATTCAAATACTTTGCCATATCCGATAATACCGCTCTCATGCAAAATGCATACAATATCATTCTTTACTTCATACGCGAATGCTTCCCCAGTGTAATTCATGTAAAACTGGCTTTATTTGAATATTATGCGTTCAAAATTTTTGGATTATTTGCTCTCTCTACATGTGATACATTTTGGTTACTGCGTAGTTCATAATATATTTAATGTCTTCCTCAGATTCAATGCGAAAATATTTGATATTCAAAGTTTGATACTTTTATTATAGGTATTTGTTATGAAAAATGATGTTATTCTAGTATCAATTTAAAGAACATGGGAGTCGTTATGTATAAAAAGTAAATTTCAACGTTTCAGTCGAGGTGAGCTAGCTTCATTCAATGTAAAATATCATATGAAGCTAGCTCACCTCGACTGAAAAGTTGAAAATAGAAATTGAACGTAAAATAATTTGTTTACCTTATGTCATCATGACCCATGAAATATAAAAACACCTCAGATTTATTAAAAATGGTGCCCACTTTGTATTTTTTTTAAATCTTTATGTTTAAATTAAAATCAATTTTCAGTGGTATCTAAAATCAAACTTTAGGCCATACTATGCACTAGACATAAAGATAATAGTTCCTAATCTAGGTACTATGTGTATACTATAGATCCCCGAGGCCAGGCTTAGGCCTGTACACTTGACTTACATATCCTTTGGAACTAAAAGCGGTTTATGTTTGCTACCAGAAACCCATGTACTACCCATATGCTGTTCTCTTAGCTTTTAATGGAAATATTCAAGCTATCTATGCTTATAATCGCCTTATATTTGTATGCACATCAGATGAAAAAAAAGCATAATTCTTTTTCTTCGGGTGCCGTCTTCTAAAAACGGTTGGCAATCTTAATAGTAACCTGAAACTTCGACACAGCAGCTCTAAATAGAGAACATGTTCTATTACTTGACGAGCCCCGTGGTGCATTGGTAAATCTGCTGACTGCAGAATCGAGGTTGACGGGTTCGATCCCCAGCCGATTACAAATATTTGACAAGTATGAATGTTTATATGGCGTCTGGGTGTTTTTCTCAGTATTATAAGTATGTTTAAAAAAATATATAAATGTATTCAACTCCGTTATCTAGTGTCCATAGCACAAGCTGCATCAAAATTCGTTGCGTAGTTTTAAAGATCTAGGCATATAAGAGGATAGACAGCGGAAAGCGACTTTGCTTAATACTATGTAATCGTAACGCTAAGGTCATTTCAATTCATCAAAGTTTTCAATTGTACGCAAACAGCTTCAGGAATAAAAGATTATTCGAAAATTCATAGTATAGTTGGCTTAGTTATTCAATTTATTCGTTAGAATATCGCCGCCGGTTCATAAAGACTTCGAGTAGGTGGGGAGAGAGAGGTCTCCATAGATACCTACGGGGAGGCTGTTGCTATAGGTGATACCCAGTTGCCTTGGTATCCACCCTGCTCTTGTTGCATGGTCTAAAATAATACTGGTGATATAAAAAAATAAATTATTTTTTATAGGTTTACGATTATTTCTTTGGACAAAAAAAATATTATTCAACTATTTTTCTATGCTAATAGATTTCTTCACGACCGCGTGTAACAGCTTTTGCAGCTCAGCTGCATATTCTGAGGAGGTAAGACCTCGGTGGTTGTAGTTTTAGTAATGGTACAAGGAGTTGGCCATAATCACTAGTTCCTTCAAGCTGATGGTAGATATAAAAGGTTTTCATGGTGCCAAAAAAAAATTGGAGTTTTGGATAAGAGCAGAAAAACATCACAGCAGTATGCTACGACCTCTCAGAATATCGACGTAAAATAGCTGCTTAGTGTAACACTATTGTGTTGCAGACGTCCATAGGTGCCGCTATCCACTTACCATCAGGTAAACCGGTTGCTCGTTTGAACCCCGTGGATTCTGACTTCTACTAAAATAAATTTTAACATACATTTAATACATATGAATATAATTTTATTATAAATTTGTTTTTGTACCACACACAACGTTCTGAAAGCCCTCATTACGAGTTGAACAACAAATAAACATTGCTATCGCTGTTTATTGGACATAATTTATCGAGATCTTCTTTGCCGTGGGCTCCTGTTTCGTTTCAACTTTGTTGGATGAATATATTTATGTGTATTTTTTATGGGTTTGTGTAATTTTAAGCTGCATAAATACAAGGTTGTACAATCATTCAATATATTGATCGATATAATTGCTATAGGGATCGTGCGTGAAACATAGAGGCAGCACTACTGTCAGACTTAGCGCTCTCTGGTGTTTTATTCGTGAACTTAGTGGGATCAAAACAAATATTTAATAACATTAAAAAAAAGTTATAACAATGGAAAAAATCATAAAATACGGATTTCAACCTGTAGTCAATAATATAATACATGGCCGGAATGATGAGAAAGGTAAATGGTTAAGTCATAACTATAAAATAAATGTCACAAATATTTGAAATTTCATCAATTAAATGATCAATTATTACATACGTCGTATTTTAAATGTTATAATTTTACTGAATGGTGCATTTCGATTTTATAAATTTTAATTAATATTGTACTTACACGTAATTTTTCACTGCATTTATCCACTGTTTACGTTTTAATATTTTCCATGAGGCTCCTAACACGCTCTCTGGAAATTTATAAAATTTCACTTCCACACCAAATCCACGTTCTCGACGTGATGTATTATTACATCCTAGAATACAACATATTTTTCTCGAAGCAGGCATTGTTTAAAAAAATGTTTTATTTTTTATTTATAATTATTTAAAAGTTAATCACATATGTTTACGTTGAATACATGATCCCAACTGTTTCGGATGCTTGCCACTAGTTGGCGTAAAACTCTAGACGCACGATCCCTATATGCTGATTTTTAATTAATTAATTAGTTGAGCCTCGTGGTGCTCAGATCAGCGGGTTCGATCCCCTTCCGATTACAAATATTTAAGAGGAGCTTAAATGCTTCAGATATTACGAATGGAAACGCGTTTTGAGTGACTTTACGTTGATTTTTAGAGGTCTCAGTATTTCACGGATCGAGCCGGTTCATGGAGCGAACAGCATTTATTCACAGTCTTTTGTCACATTTGTTCAGTCATTTTAGGATGATGTGACACTGTTTATATGAGGCTTATATCCAGTAGCGAACATCAATAACCTGAACCAATTATCGTTATTAACAATACAATGGATTAAATTTTCTTTTTTTAGACGTAATAGCGTAAAATCTGAATCTTGAAATAAAACCTATGTAATACAAGTATTAAAAATATAGATTGATACATAAATTATATAGTTTCACGGCAAGTTCTTTGCGGGGTAGGCGGAGAGAATACAGCCCCATAAGGAATGATTCTTACAAACCTTATTAGCTCGGGCGAACTCCCTCTCCCGAGGTTGGGCAGCAGGCGGTGCAACGCGCCTGCCACCCGTCGCGCTCGGGGGATCATCCTTACGAACGGCTTCTCGAAACTCCAGCGGCTGTCCAGGGTGAGGCCGAGGTACTTCATGTACCGCCCCACTGGTATAGCCGTGTCACCCACCTGGATCCGCGAGGTCGGTGGTTCCCGGCCCCGAGTGTGCCGGTGGAACCACATCGCCTCACTCTTGTGAGGCGCCACCTCCAGGCCGAGCTCGCGGATCCGTCTGACGACGATAGCCACCCCCAGCTCGGCGAACCTGAGCGTACGCTCGAAGTCGGTCGGGCCCCGTGGCGACTACCAGAGTGTCTTCTGCGTAGCACACGACACTCACACCACGGGGCTATATGAACTATCCTATCTTTTAAGTTGGATCAAAGTGCATACGGTGTGCAAATTCGATTAAAGTCGGCTAAGTTTAAGTCTAAGTTAATAATTATATCTTGGACACAATACATACAGCGCCCTCTAGTTCCAAGCTAAGCAACTAAATGGTTGTGTTATGGATACTAGATAACGAACATTAATACACATAATCACAAATAAATACTTATAATACATAGAAAAACACCCACACGCCACACAAATATTTATGTTTGTCACAAATATTTGTGCTAATTTGTGTTACGTAGTTTGGGTATCCGTTCCGGACAAACAACGTGAGATGTACCATAATAATAAATACTAAAGGTAATAATATTGATGTAAAACCCACTACTTTTTAAATTAAATTGATTTATCTTATATTTTTTTTTGTGTGACGTGTAATTTTATTTAAAATTAAATTATTTCAAAAGGTAATTTGCGTAAGCAGTGGCAATAATCCGTCTAATCACCCTATTTTTATTTTATAATCTAATTTACACACACATGTAAAAAGTATTAAAAAAAGTAATTGAAATAAATCAGAATTTGAACCAGAAGATCTTTTAATTCAGATGCGAGGAGCTCAAGTTTCTGGGGCACCGAGATGATGGCGATAAATTAATCATTGCTAAATTTTCCAAAACAACAATACTCTTAGAGAATTTAAACATAAATCAGTATCTTATATCAAACCCTATAATATTATATTAAATACATCAAATAACGTTTTACCGCCATCTAACGTAATGTGTTTACACTTTCAAGTCAGGGCGGCCGGCGGAGGGCGGGCGGTCTTCATATTGTGTAAAAGGTATAAATAGGTGTCGCTACTATACCTGTAAACTTACCCACCTAAGTGAGTTGTTGTAGGCAATACTTTCTGAAAGATGGCGCCTACTTCCTAGTTGAGAAATATTATGCAGAAAACATTTACGAAGAATAAATTTCAGGAATATTTTCGAAACAATTTAAAATTTTGAAAATTAGATTATACTAGAATAATTAAAATAGGAGAAATATAAATTTAAGAGTCATCTTTTTCATGACGACATGAAAAAAAACTGTTTGTGTTTGGTTAAGATTAAAAAGCAACAAACAGTTGATAGAAAACTATTTTTTTAGACACAAACAGTTTCATTTGTTTTCTATTTTTAAAATAATTAAGTTCATGACAAAAATAACTAAATGGTCCTTATGATTCAATGAGGTAATTTTTCTAAATCAGTTGAAGATGTACGTGGATATTTTTATTATAATACTAGCTGACCTAGTATTTTTTGTTCCGCAACAAAAGTAATAACATAACAGGACTTCACGCCTTTGTTACCCGAAGATGTAGGCAGCGGCTGTTAAAGCCTCGTCTCGCCTTTATGTTTACGTCCCAAATGGAATTGGTGGTAAATCTATTGCCATACCGGCCACAAAGTTTTCAGTCATCGATATTTATTACACTTAACTGCCGAAAACAATTTCGAAAAGTCATTGGTGTGAGCTAGTGTCAGGATTTGAACCGGGTTCAAATCCTGACAGTCCTGATTTGAACCCGGACCTCTGGATCAGAAGTCTTGTGCTCGACCACTGGATTTATCACTTTTTCTTTACTACATAGTACATGAATTATAAAACCACCTTCTTTCTATTACTCGGTGGCGCAGTGGGTGCAGTAAAACAGTCTCGGTGGCGCAGTGGGCGAGCGCACGGCCTCTGATCCAGAGGTCCGGGGTTCGATTCCAGACACTGGCTCACACCAATGACTTTTCGAAATTGTTTTCGGAAGTTATGTGTGATAGATATCGATGACTGACAAACTTTGTGCCCGGTATGGCAATAGGTTCGCCACCTATTCCATTTGGGACGTAAACATAACGGCGAGACGTGTCGGCAAGTACCTATTTCCAAGTACTTGACCGAATATCTGGGCTGTTTTATATTATTGATTATACTTACATACATATTATCGTTACAAACATGCACATGATGATTAGGTATATGAGACTTCTCACAGTCTCATATGCTAAATGATACTGATCTCATAAGATTTCTAGTCTGTTTTTCATGAACTGTATTATCATACTACTGATACAAATTGGGGTTTCCCCCGGTGACCTCCAACCTCCCCTCACAGTCACCCCATGCCTCGCAACTGAGCCTGATACCTTTAAACTAGTCATCGTCTACTAACGATGTTGATTTACTGATATCACTGAGACATCACCCTGTGGCGATGTTACCATTGGTTCCTAGAACCACCTGGTATCACTGAGACATCACCCTGTGGCGATGTTACCATTGGTTCCTAGAACCACCTGATATCACTGAGACATCACCCTGTGGCGATGTTACCATTGGTTCCTAGAACCACTTGATATCACTGAGACATCACCCTGTGGCGATGTTACCATTGGTTCCTAGAACCACTTGATATCACTGAGACATCACCCTGTGGCGATGTTACCATTGGTTCCTAGAACCACTTGATATCACTGAGACATCACCCTGTGGCGATGTTACCATTGATTCCTCAAACCACTGCAACCTACTGATATACCTGGGCATCATGTCCCCGGCATCTGAATGACACATATTAGACACATATTAATATATCACAGCAAATAACTCTGCATTAATCTGTTCTGACATTAATGTATACAAATTATAAATTCACTCACTGACGCTGCACTACTGTAATCTTAATTAACACTCCGACGCACCTCCCCAGGACGCTTCACACCCGCCGCCATCATGCTTATTGTACCCCCGCCAAAAACGGGAAAGTCCATTATCGGCGGTAGTCAACATAAATACTTTCTTATGCATGGTGACGGACATAATAAATAAATATGATTCATAAATGTACATTTAAATGTTATAAATAATAAATAAATATACATTTACGGATATCTTTGTATTCGCGACAACATTCGCGACACTCCCCACCGCGAGAAGAAAGAAAACTGCCTGGTCATTAGAAACTTTTATTTATTAAATTGACACAAGCAATTTTAAAACTGGTATTAGTCAACTAATTCAAATAACGTAGTCATTAACTGGTTAGTCCATTCTTTAACCCTTTCTCTGGCTTTGATTGCCGAGATTCTAACTGGTCGTTTATTAGTATCCTTTAATGAAGAAATGGGAGCTTCTGTTTCATTACAGATATATTCACCGAGTTTAGGAGAGTCAAGGTCTAGGCCCACATTGGCCGATTGTTTTTCGCTGTGAACTTGTATTGGTTCACCTCCTTGAGGTTTCTTTAATTTCTCCATAGTTTTAGGAGTGAGACTACTTCCCATTCCTTTTGTTACTGCATACTGTTCGTCCTCAATTTCAAGGGGGTAGAGATGTCCTATTGAACGGGTGAATGTTTCACCAGTAGGTACTTTAACTTTGGCTACTCTTATTTGTCCATCCGAACTCTTCCTCAGCTCTGTTATCTTTCCTACTTTCCAATGCGCCCTATTACCATCTGATTTCAACTGAACTATTTCTGATAATTTTGGTGCTCTATTTACTACAACTCTCGGTTGCCGATGCTTGTCACTTCGTTCGCGAAGACTGGTTAAATATTGATTAGTGAACATATTTCTAAACTCTGAAACAATAATCTGACCTCGTTTCCATCCATCTATGAGGTTTTGTTTGGTTACGGTGGCTGATTCTAAGAAATGACGATCAGAAGTCTGCGGTATGACCGGCCCACCTACACGCAAGAAGTCAATCGGAGACAATACGTCCTCTGGTTCGGCACCTACAGTTGTGAGGGGTCTAGTATTTAAAACTGCCTCAATTTCTTTGATGATGGTACATAATTGATTATTATTAATCAAATGTTTGTCTAAAGTCCTTTTCATACAATGTTTAACTAAACCAATTAGACGTTCATAGAAGCCACCAAACCAAGGGGCCAATTCAGGGATAAACCTCCATTGTATTTTGTTATCTATACAATAATCAGATGTTAATATATCTGCACTGAGTTTGAATTGCAAAGCATTATCTGATATGAATAGTTTCGGCAAACCCCTGACTGCAATGAATCTTCTTACGGCTAATAAAAATTCTTCAGCCGTTAAGTCTTTGACAACTTCCATGTGTATAGCTCTGACTGTCAAACATGTAAAAAGACATACCCAACGTTTTTCTTTTATAGTTTCACTTACGTATAGGGGACCAAAATAATCAACACCAACAAAGGAAAAGGGTAGACTAAGTTTAACTCTTTCTTCTGGTAAATCTGGAATTCCTGGTAGTTTAAAAGGTCCACCACCATATTTCTTGCATTGTAAGCATTTTTTGATAACACTCTGCACTACTGATCTACCTTGTGGGACCCAGAAAGTTTTCCTTAATAACGCTAAGGTATGTGAGACACCCACGTGATAGTTTTTACGATGTATTTCCAAAATAATTTTGTGGGTAAATTCTGAGTTCTTTGGCAGTAATATGGGTTCTTTTTGATTTTGAGTGAGGTCTGTATATTTAAATCGACCTTTACATCTAATTAATCCATCCTTGTCTTTATATAATTGAAGACTTTTAGCTAGATCAGTTATGATACCCTTAGCTTCATTGGGAAAAAATTCTGCTTGAATTTCTAAAATAATTTTAACGTCATCGTTATCTGAATTTGGACAAGCCGTATCTGATACCCTTCCTAACATGTTTTTGTCCGATTCTTGCCTAGTTATGCTGTTTGAAGGTATGTTATTTTGGAAACCCTCTTCAGCCAAGGAAACCTGATTCTGCGTCTCCTCGTCAGCATAATTATGGAATCTAGGCCACTCTTGAGGATCTTTCGACAAAAATTCTGGGCCTCTCAGCCATTTATGGAAGAACTTTACTCTCTCCGATCTAGTACCTACATCCGCAGGGTTGTATTTAGTTGGTATATATTTTATTTGTGTACCTCTGTTTCGATTTATTTCATTGATTCTACGTGAAACGAAAGGTGGAAGTAGTTTTTCTGAGTGGCACCAGCTAAGTACTACCTGGCTATCTGTCCATAAGAACTGAGCTTTAATATTAATACGCAAGAATTTCATTACGTAATTTATAAGTCTGCTTCCGATTAGTACTCCCAGTAATTCTAGTCGTGGTATTTGTAAATTCTTCTGGTCCTTTAAAGGTACTAGCCTGGACTTGCAGATAATGAAATTGACAATGTTGTTAGTAGATAAAGAACTGCAACGGAGGTAAACGACTGCCGCATATGCTTCTAAGGAGGCATCAGTAAAGCAATGTAGTTCGTATCGAGTTTCTTCCTGGTTCTGTACTCCTCTGAGATTTTGTGCATAATATCTGTTGACGTGTATATCCTTCAAGGAACTGAATTTAGAGACTATCGACTGCCACTCAGTACTTTGCTGTTCGTTTAAGGGGGCATCCCACTTAACCCTTTCTTTCCACAATTTCTGGAAAAATAACTTTGCTGGGAGTACTATAGGAATCGCGAAACCGCATGGATCGTAAATGGATGCAATTATTTGCAAAACATCCCGCTTTGTCTTTACTGGTTTTAAATTATAATTCTCCGAACCAATATTCAAATGAAGTTGGTCAAGCTCTATCTCCCAGCGTAGACCTAAAACTTTCACCAACTTATTATTTTCAGCTTTATATTTATCGGGTATAATCGTAACCAACTCTTTTGAATTCGAAGTCCACTCTCGTAAATTCATAGATAAATCGGAAAACGTTTGTCTAGAGTCCTCATACAACTTAATTGCATCTGAGATTGTGTGTGCCCCTGTAACTATGTTATCGACATATATATCATCAGCTAATTCTTTTATTCTAACGTTGTTCGATTTTGACAAATGATATTTGACTGTGGCATTTAACAGGAAAGGGCTTGATATCACGCCGAATGGAACTCGACAAAAACGGTAATGCTCAATATTGTCTGAACTAGGTTTACTGGTTTTGTCTCGAAGCCAAAGGAATCGCGTTACATCTCGGTCCAAAACTTGTAGGCCTATTTGTAAAAAAGCCTTTTCAACATCAGCTAATATACCTATGGGGTACTCTCTAAATTTAATTAATAATCCTGTGAGGTCCTCTAGTATTAATGGTCCGCGGTACAAACATTCATTTAAACTCTTACTATTAGCCAATTTTGCTGATGCATCATATACAATACGAGGTTTATTTGGTTTATCTTTATTATATACACAATGGTGAGGAAGGTAATGCACTGGATGTGCCTGAGGAGCAGTTGGATCTGGTACCCTTTCGATAATTCCGGCTTTCAATTGATCTTGAATAACGTTATTATAACATTCTATTTCCTGCGCATCTAAGCGTTTTAATAGACTATTCAGCCGACCATATGCTATTCCTAAATTGTTTGGTAGGTCTGGTGGATATTCAATCCAAGGCCACTGAACTTGATATCGATTATTTATATATTGAACAGTTTCATTAAAATGACGCAGAGCTTCTTCGTCATGAGTAGATTTTGGAGAATCTGTGATACCTATTGATTCTAGGTCCCACAATTTTTGAACATCATCTGACCTTAAAGGTAAATCGGGTTCATTCAGCTTGTTTATTATCGTATTTGGATGAAAGTAAGTTAGTACTGATACTTGATCAGACTTCTCAATAGTATCATTAATCTGTCCTGACCAAACCCAACCAAACTGTGTCTCAACTAAATAAAGGTTTGAAGAAACTTGTATTCTTTTATCCGACATGAAGGAATGATAGTAATCATTACCAATCAATATATCTATTTTATCACCACATACCCCATCATCTGCCAATGTGATATTTGAAAGACTTAAGCTGTTCAACAATTTGGCAGTATCCTTAAGGGTTGGTGTTCGTACACCGTTTGTAATGTGGGGAACTACACTAACATATATAGTCCGCATGACATCAATACGAGTAATAAGTCTACAAACCACTACAGGGGTCTCTATTTGACGAGGTGATTTTGTTCCAAAGGTGAATATTGATAGATTGACCTTCTCAACAACAGACAAATTCAAATAACTGGACGTGGTTTCTGTTATATATGAGCGTTGGCTACCACAATCAAGTAAAATTCTGCACCTCAGCTGTTTAATTTCTCCTTCTGTGTTGCTTGCTATAGCAATGCTAGTCTGCAGTAATGTAGGACCGAGGTTATTTTGAACATATAAATTATTGCTTTTAATAGACTTTGTTGATTGTACGAACTTGATGGGGCATAAAGCTCGATTGTGGTTAGTTAATTTGTTGCAATGCCTACATTTTCTTTTGGAGTGGCATTCTTTCACTAGATGTCCTTTGCTAAAACAACAGTAACACCGATTTCCTAATTGCTTCTTTCTTTCTTGTAGTGTTTTGTATGTGGTGCATTCATCATTGTAATGGTCTTGTGTACAAAATATGCATTTGATAAGTTTCCTTTTAGATGGTCGAACTCTGTTTAAATCCTCATAAGCTCTTTTCCTTGTAGGCATGTTAGAGTATTTAACAAAAAATTTATTATCAAGCCTAGGTTTATCACTCTTATAGCTCTTAAGTCTGCTCTGCTTGCTACCGTCAACCCTTTCAGATGTAACATGTAAGGAACCCAATGTAAAATTTTCTATATTTTGTTGCGGCTCATCACTTGATCTATCCATAAGTCTTGTACCTACAATGTCTTTTTTCAACCTATTTGATGTTTCCTTAGCAGATATAATGTATTCTAAATACTTTCTAATACAGTCTATTGTTTCTTCTTCACCAGACAGCTTCATTCGTAATTCATAAATGAGGTCTTCAGGAAACTTTTCCATAATCATCACTCTTAAATGGTTATGATTAACATTTTCGCCTAAAGAACTCAATACTCTAAGGTGTCTCTCTAATTCGTTAAGAACTTGTCTACATTCCTTAATGTTGTTAGTTGATATCGGTTTGATTCTATACAGTGCCACATAGTGTGCATCAATAATAGCACCAGGTTTGCCATATCTGTTCTTAAGTGTATCTACAGCTATACTATAGTTCTTATTTGTGGTATCTAAACCATCAATTGCTTGCTTTGCTTCACCTATAAGGACGGATTGTAAATATAACAACTTATCAACGTCATTAATGTTTCTGCTATCCACATTCGAAGAAAACTGGTCCCAGAACTGATACCACTTTAGGACATCACCATCAAATTTGGCAAGTTCCAGTTGTGGCAGTTTACTAGTGATATTGTTATTAGCAGATGCCACAGAGAGAGTATGTAGTTCTCGGTCATTAATTTTAAGTTTAATGTCTATCCCAGATATTAAATCTTCTGCTTGGATTTGAGCCATTGTATATTTTCTTATTTCATCAACATTTGGTTCACTAACTAATTTGTAGTAATTATGAATTTCAGTAATGAGTCTCAGATTAGCACTTTTTAGTTTGGAGTTAATTAGTTCTAGTTGATTATAATCATAGGGCACATCCTTTAGGGCACATTGTGCAGTAGATATATGCTGTAAAGCTGATTCGTATATTACATTCAGCCTGGTTAGGAATACTTCTGTCATATTGAAAGTAGGCACTTATAATTTTTTGATCAAGCTCTAACACCTTTGAAGGCATACAGAATCTAAAACAAAATTTACTTCATGTAAAATTCATGTTTATAATTACTACCATTTGTGTTTATATACTGTACTAGAAATTTCTCAATATTAATTGGAAATTTGTACTGGTTTTATCACTATAAGTAACCCCTTTCAAACCCTATGTGTACACATACACATTCATATCAGGTTATCTTTGTTAAAAAAAAAGAGAACTATTTAACTCCAACTTTAACCAGGTACTAATAATAAGAAAAAACTGATTAGAATTAAATATCTTCTATTCACTATAAGTAGGTATATAACTTATCTAAGTATCAACCATATCCATGATTCAATGTAACAATTCACACCCACAGTCTGTGTTAAAAATTATGATTATTAAGGTTATATATTTAAGATACCAATCATGAACCAATAATGAGAAAAAAAAGGTTTTGTTGTGATGTTTCTGATATTTCTGCCTACCAGGTAAGTGAGGTAAGGTGTGAAGTCATGTTGTATTTGTTTTACAACAGAGGATTATGTTTGGTTTCTGATAACCAAAAATTAGCCGATTCGTTATGAAATAAAATCTAATACTTGATTATATGTAGTTTTCAAGTGTGCACAAGGATCCAGACTGATGACATTATCTATATGTAAGTTTATTTGATGGTACATACTATTCTACCACAGATGAATAGTTTTCTTTTTTTTTTTGAAGATGTAACACACTCTGAGGTGGTTTGTATAACAAACTGTTGTATAGTATGCTCAATATTATATTAACTAATATTAAGTTATATTTTATCACACATTAATGAGTATTTTTTGAATTTTAATGTACAAACAACAATTTGAATCAGTATAATAAGACCCATTTTACAATTCACTCAATTCATTTATGTTTCACCTTTAATTTGATCTAAAATCACTCAAAATAAGAAAACATTAGATGAACCATTGTCATTTTTGTTTAGGAAAGAAATTTTAATAAATGAATTCTATAAACACATTATTAGAAAACCTCATCATGTGATTCTTAGTCTACACTGTGGATATATTATTTATCATCAGAGAAAACTAAGCAAGAGTACTTCAATATAGCTATTACTTTAAGTTCAGATCCCAGCATCTCCACCATGTCGGCAAGTACCTATTTCCAAGTACTTGACCGAATATCTGGGCTGTTTTATATTATTGATTATACTTACATACATATTATCGTTACAAACATGCACATGATGATTAGGTATATGAGACTTCTCACAGTCTCATATGCTAAATGATACTGATCTCATAAGATTTCTAGTCTGTTTTTCATGAACTGTATTATCATACTACTGATACAAATTGGGGTTTCCCCCGGTGACCTCCAACCTCCCCTCACAGTCACCCCATGCCTCGCAACTGAGCCTGATACCTTTAAACTAGTCATCGTCTACTAACGATGTTGATTTACTGATATCACTGAGACATCACCCTGTGGCGATGTTACCATTGGTTCCTAGAACCACCTGGTATCACTGAGACATCACCCTGTGGCGATGTTACCATTGGTTCCTAGAACCACCTGATATCACTGAGACATCACCCTGTGGCGATGTTACCATTGGTTCCTAGAACCACTTGATATCACTGAGACATCACCCTGTGGCGATGTTACCATTGGTTCCTAGAACCACTTGATATCACTGAGACATCACCCTGTGGCGATGTTACCATTGGTTCCTAGAACCACTTGATATCACTGAGACATCACCCTGTGGCGATGTTACCATTGATTCCTCAAACCACTGCAACCTACTGATATACCTGGGCATCATGTCCCCGGCATCTGAATGACACATATTAGACACATATTAATATATCACAGCAAATAACTCTGCATTAATCTGTTCTGACATTAATGTATACAAATTATAAATTCACTCACTGACGCTGCACTACTGTAATCTTAATTAACACTCCGACGCACCTCCCCAGGACGCTTCACACCCGCCGCCATCATGCTTATTGTACCCCCGCCAAAAACGGGAAAGTCCATTATCGGCGGTAGTCAACATAAATACTTTCTTATGCATGGTGACGGACATAATAAATAAATATGATTCATAAATGTACATTTAAATGTTATAAATAATAAATAAATATACATTTACGGATATCTTTGTATTCGCGACAACATTCGCGACAAGACGAGGCTTAACAGCCGCTGCCTACACCTTCGGGTAACAAAAGGCGTGAAGTTATGTTATGTTATGTTATGTTATGTTCTTTCTATTAAAAAAAAACGCATCGAAATTCGTTGCGTAGTTTCGAAGATATAAGCATATAAGGGGACAGACAGCGGAAAGCTAATTTATTCTATAGGTACTATGTAATGATAATTATATAGATCTCAATTAAATTTAACTGAAACAAAGTGCCATTTTATATATAAGGCTATTGAGGTAGTTTCAAGTTGGTACCTAATAATTAAAACATTACAACAGTTGATGTTACAATATTTTATATCTTTATATCTAATATAGTCTCGGTGGCCCAGTGGTCGAGCACACGGCTTCTGATCCACAGGTCCGGGTTCGATTCCTGGCACTGGCTCACCCCAATGACTTTTCCAAATTGTTTTCGGAAGTTATGTGTGATAAATATCGATGACTGAAAACTTTGTGCCCGATATGGCAATAGGTTCGCCACCTATTCCATTTGGGACGTAAAACATAACGGCGAGACGAGGCTTAACAGCCGCTGCCTACACCTTCGGGTAACAAAAGGTGTGAAGTTATGTATTGTTATATCCTTACATACGTTCACAATATATAGAGAGAAATTTATATTGTACAGGCGTTATGCTTTCAGCCTCCGGACACGCCAGCATTTGTTCACACACCGTGTCGGACACTATCAGAATTAGACTTCCGGTGTGGTGTAATCCCTAGGCAACGGTGTCACGGCTTGCGGTACATTCAGGTGTCCTGACACACCTGACACTACCTACTTTTTACAATGCCACTGTTTATTTTCTCTTTTATTTGGTTTCAAATACACGTGTCGCTTCGAATGTAAATTGGTACGAGTTACACGTACTGGTAAGTTTGAAAATAAAAGACTTGGTATTTCCCAGACCGGATGTGACTTGAATTGGTGGTATAAAAATCGTTTTATCATAGTGGTTCGTAAATAAAATATATCTGTATATATTCTACATAGTTCAATATAATACAGTTCTAAAAAGATTTTTTTGAATTGTATACTATAATTTTCATAGTCTCGGTGGTCCAGTGGTCGAGCACCCCGCTTCTGAATCCAGAGGTCGACTTTTCGAAATTAATTTGGTAGGCTATGTGTGATAAACAAATAAAAAAATTGTGGTATGGCAATAGGTTCACCACCTATTCCATTTGGGACGTGAACATAATGACGATGCCTACACCGGCCAAAGGCGTGAAGTTATGATTATGATGAATGTGTACTATATTTATAGGATAGGCGGCAAACGTGCAACCGAGTCACCTGGTGATAAGTGACTAACGCCGCCCATGGATACCTGCAACACAGATAGTGTGCTACAGATGCGTTGCCTTATAAGGAAGATGATATTAATAATAAATATGATTTTTATAAGATTAATTTATTCAAGAATTTCCTGCTCTTGCGTTGTTTCTATAACTATAAAAATGCTATTGACTTTACAATAGGTACATAATAAATCGATATAGGGCGGCCTTATCGGTAAATGAAATCTCCTGGCAGTGTTGTCATTAAGGAACTTATCAATAAAAGTACATAATGACCACCAAACATTTTGTTATGGAAGTAATTGCATTTGTAATGATGACATTTTTTTCTTTCATTCATACTTCATTGTGACGTATATGATTTAAATTTAATATACAACTTTAAATTTCATTATGAATTCCTAAATTATTAAATCATAAGAGATAGAAGGAAAAAGGGAAAAGTTGAGAGAAGAAGAAATATGAAATAATAATAATAATATCTTGGACACGATACACACAGCGCCCTCTAGTTCCAAGCTAAGCAACTAAATGCTTGTGTCATGGATACTAGATAACGGATATTAATACATATATGCTTTTCTTTTGTAAATACATACTTATAATACATAGAAAAACACCCAGACGCCACACAAATATTCATGTTTGTCACAAATATTTGTGCTCGGGTGGGAATCGAACCCCCGACCTGCTTGCTGCAGCCGGTAGTTTTTTACCAATGCGCCACGAGGCTCGTCAATATATTTTTAATACAGTTATCACAGTTCTGTTTAGATTATAGTTCAACTTCTGTTAAGAAACTAGACATTAGACTCGTCGTATCTCCAAAACTAATTCGAGAACAAACTAGTTGTAGTTGGCTTGATTTGTCTTGTATAGTCCAAATGCAAGTATATACTTCAATATACAAGTTATAATGCCTCTAGTTCCAAGCTAAGCAACTAAATGCTTGTGTCATGGATACTAGATAACGGATATTAATACATATATACTTTTCTTTTGTAAATACATACTTATAATACATAGAAGAACACCCAGACACCACACAAATATTCATGTTTGTCACAAATATTTGTGCTCGGGTGGGAATCGAGCCCCCGACCTCATTACTGCAGCCGATAGTTTTTACCAATTCGCCACGAGGCCTGTTCCAGTTGCGTTGGCGGCCGAAGGGGGAGATATTGGGATGGGGAGGGAAAAGGAGAAGGGGTTGGGCCTCCGGTTACATCACTCACTGAGGGAAATGTATCATAAGCCACTTTACCTCGATATTCTAAGAGGTCGTGGTATTTCAGCCATTGTACCGTTTTTTAATCAAAAACTTCGTCTCTGTGCATTTTAATTATACATGAGTCATCGCACTTTTATTATTTACAATTATAAAACGAAAATTTATGGTCGACGTTATATTGTCAACTTTATAATCCTCGACTGTGACAGGTCTTCAAATTAAATTGTCTTTTAAGTTTTTAATTTTTTTTTTTCTATAATTTTTCACATTAAAAGACTAGTCTTCTTTTTTTACTTTTTTCAGCTTTACTTGGTCATATCTTCTCTTATCACAAAAATATTGCTTTGGGAGACAATAATAGTGCATCAGCGAAATACTAAATCAAGTGTTTCACTAATAGCGTTCTCGATGACAGGCAACATTGTTCCCGGTTTATGGCATTAGGTTCCGGTTCTAATCCATATGGGAGTTAACTTTTCGGCGTGTCGAGGTTTAACAGCCTCTTACTATACCTTCTTATAGTAAAAGGCGTGAAGTTATGTTACATGTATTTCACTGATAGCGATAAATTTATTTGAATATGTTATCATGGTAAGTCACGGAAAATTGTACAAAACTTATAGCATTTCGAAGAAATACGATGGTCACCAGGTCCGGCTGGGACTTAATAAAACTCAGCTGTGACGGTTACCCATAAACAGACCAAAAACCTTATGCAAACTAGCATCGGGCTCACACTTATCGCGAAACGGTTTTTCCTTGGGTGTCCGTTCGCCGAAATTTCAAGCGTGTCTCGCCAACATAAATCCGTGGCCAAAAACCCTCCGAATACCGCTTAGTTGCTGCCACTCCGGTTATTTCTCCGTTTTTTATTCATATTATATAGTTTCTATTATCGAGTTCTCTATTTCTTGACTTTCCATTATTCTTAAACGGTGGAGAACAGTGGTAGAAGCACAGAGAGAGAACAGTTAAGGGTGCTGCAAGCGATATCCGGAAACCCAACTCCAATACTACCACTCTTTGCTCCCCATCCGGCTTACGACCTCTGCTCTTTACCATTTTAAAGGCCGGCAACGCAACTGTAACTCTGTCTGTGCTGTATATTTCAGGTGGCCATAGATGGCGTAAATCTTTTACCATCAAAGGACACGCTTGCTTGTTTGCTTGCCTATGCCATTAAAAGAATAATTTGAATCTACTAAAAGAAGCATGTAAAAAAATTATCAAATTATAAAAACAGCTCATGAGTCAACTGGAGTTAATTAATACTGTAAAAAACTGTAGAATAAGACGCGCCTACTGTTGAAGAGCTTATAATCTATCATTCGCTGTCTAAAAATTTGTTATATTATAAACAGCCCAGAGATCTCTAGATATGTTAAGTTAATTTATAACTTGAGACTGTTGAATGATTGAATGAAATTCGCCAAAACCTTTGCGAGATTGTGATACGTGAGATATATAGAAAACGTTCAGCATACAATTTTCGTATCAAAGTATTTATTTACCAAACAATATTTGAAATGGCTTGATCGATTCTTATAAAAAAATTTGTGCATATTTATTAGTAGTAGTAGTATCTCTACCGTATAAGGTAGTTTTGACTAGAATCTTATGAAAGCAGGAAAAATAATATTTTTCATCATAACCTGTAGGCTGGAAACAAGTTTTAATTAGACAACCCATGTATTTTGCGCTTCTTCAGTAAATACCGTAAAATGTGATCGCTTACAAACTACATCTAGGTTCATAAGATGTACATACATAATTTAACGTCAATTTAATGGTAGAGCCAAGCAGTTCGCTGCATGAATGGGCCGGCTCGACCGGTTAAATACCACGACCTCTCAGAAGACCGAAGTCGGCACGATTCTTACATGGCTCACTAATTTTTTTGACTTTCATAACTCTTGTTACACACGCGCATCGATCTTTAAGGCTCCTGATTTTTTCCAAAATTTCAAAACGCTTTGTACCCAAAGGTGTAGGTAGCGGCTATAAAAACTCGAATATGTATTTACATATCGTAAATTTTATATCAAAGTTATTGTTAAAAAAGTCATTTCCATTATCTTACCCGAATAGTATAACATTATAACACTACTTACAAGCTAACACAAACAAGGGGGATTTGCTATTTCGTAATTAACTTTTGGCATTTATTGTTTAAACAAAGTTCTTATTGACACGTTCCCGGTGAAGTGCCCGAGTGCCTTTTCGCTACCTTAATGCCAAGAGGTCAAAGTAAAGTTAATGCCTACTGTTTTAGTATTAGAACTTATTATAAAAATACGTTTTCTTGCATCCTAGTTTTCATTGAGAGGACTTTTTAATTGACTTGATAATAGGTTGAAATACCTAGATTAAAGTTATACAGACCAGGCTAGACCGATTTGTATATTTTTTTTGTGCATTGAAGTGGCTTCAAAGACGGTTTAGATTCCCAAAAAAAAAACCAGTAGATTAATTGCAGTAAGGATAAATAGGCTTTTATAGGGAATTATTAAGCACACACAAAAAAAAACAACATTCAAATTGCTCTAGCCGTTCAAGAGCAGTTTACTGTCAACCCTCATACATAAAAGTTATAGTATTTATAAAGATGAAGCTATAGACAAAACATCCAGGTATACAGTAAAGAACTTTTCTTGTATTTAGAGAAATAATTGCTTTCCACTATGGTATTGTTTGACTATTCTATGGCCTATATGTACATACATTACTTCACGACAAATCCTTTGCGGTGTTGGCAGAGAGAACAGAGTAGCATCATAACGCTAGATTCCTACACACCTCACACGCTTCTTTGATTTTATAACACTTATCATTCACGTTTTTTAAACATATGATGTGATGCCCCTGGTATTGCAGACGTCATGGGCGGCGGTGATTGCTTTCCATCAGGTGACTCGCAAGCTCGTTTCCCCATTCTCTCATAAAAAAAAAACATGTTACATAATACTATTAGTACGTCTGTAAGAGAGCAGTTAACATACTCAGGTATGCATGTATCCAAATGCTAAAAGCCGGTTAGAAAATGTCAAACGGTAGACACAGGGGTAAACATTTGTCCTCTTTCCCAAACCTCTTTCTCTTTTGTTACCACCCATTGTTGAAGGTAGTGTACGCTGACTTAGCAATTTTCTTTATTCAATCACGACCCTACTCCTTTTATACTTACAATAGAGGCGAATAGTTCGTTGGGCAATATTAGTGTTCTCAGTAATTGCTTTTGGTATTATTTTATTTGGTATGATAAGGGGCCGATTACTTTTACTATTAAGTCAGTATTGTCTTACAAAAATATTCGTTATATTAGAATGGTTGTAATCAACTAAGGCGATTATGAAGATTATAAGTTCAATTCGATTTCTATCCTAGTAGCAGAGCTATGCAGTTTGCTGCATGATTGATCCGGCTCGACCGGTGAAATACCACGATATGTCAGAATATCGATGTAAAGTGGGTCATGCCGCGTTTCGCCATTTGATCCTAGTTCTAACCACTTCCCTATTCCAGTTTAAGATCCTCAAGCCAATTTCAGCACTGAATGTTTTGCGGGTGTCCATGGGCGTCGTTAGTTGCTTACTATCAGGGGACATGGATGCTTGTTGGCCCCTCTATCCCACAAAAAAAAGAAAATACGTTTGTAATATAATTTTTTTTACTATAGTTTCAAAGTCACGTCGTAGATAAAGCTGCAATGAATTATACAAAATATCGTTTTATTAAGTCATCAAACGTGTTATCACACCTAACATAGTTAGATTTTGATTGGCAAATTTATTCATCAAATTGTTGCTTTGCGAGACTTTTACGATTTATTTACGATTCAAGTTTACGGTTTATAAAATGAAATACGTAAAATTACATTCACAAAACAATTTTGTATTTACAGAAAATTCGTATTCTAATCCAAAAAGCGGATGGGTTTTTGGGGTTTTTGGGGGGATGGGGTTTTTAAATCCTTGCAGTAATACTTTTATTATTTACGTTATGTTGAAAAGTATAGCAATGATCTTTATATTTATTTCTCGGATTTTCACGAATCACATTCATAACAATAAAACAACGAGTAAAAATGATCTCTGTAAAGAGTTCGAAACGTCGGGAAATAAAGAGAAATGAGTTCTAAATAAACGCGACATAATCCTAAAAAGTTGTTTTAATGTTACGAATGATCTTTATATTTGTAACGCTAACTTTTATAATTTTTTTCATATTATAGTAATAATATGTCTATGCTTATTAAATAAATATTTGGACAGATTGAATTATTTATATATCAATTCTGAATATTTGTGTCTGCTCGACCAGTAAAGTACTAACCTCATATAAAATCGACATCAACTGTTATATGATACGTTCTTTTACGGTGAGAGAGGTACCCGGATATCTATCATCCTTCTTTTTCCCTTACCATTCCAATCCCCATCCCGGGTTGTAATGCAACTGTGGGTAACACTATCTATATCCCAGGTGACTTCGAGCGGCAGTACCCATGGAACAAAACTCATATCCATAGCGAAAATATAGACAACTATTTGTCTTTATTATCTACTAACTCACTGTAAGTCATTACAACCCCTATTTGTGGCGTTGTTGTTGAATAAACGAAGCATATTTTTATGAAGAATAACTACGTTAAAAAAATTTAAAGAAAAATGTTGCTGGCACTAAACGCCAAAGGGAAGGTGGAGTGGCAAAAGAGCTTTATGGAGCAACTTTGCCGTACTGTGTCGTTGTAAGAACGTTTACTGGGTATATTAAAGCTATGAAACTGGTTGTAGTAGTTTTATCAGTATAGCTAGTTATTATTGTACATTTTTTATAAATGTCTCATTTAATCTGTAAATTTGTTTGATTATTGTTTAGTCGGCTTGACGTCGTCTTGCTGGTCTTGACGTTGAATACATCTTGGAAGATCGAATCTGGGCACACACCAATAATTTCACAATAATATATTCGTAAGTGGAATGTTACAAATAATGATTAATAGCTAATAGGTTACACCATTTTTCTTTTGGGCGCGTCGAGGCTAAGCCGCTGGCTACGATACGGGGTAGAAGAATGCGTGAAGTAATTAAAAAATGATATATAAAAAAATACTCATTATCCACAAAAGAGACATCATTAAGTATTCAGTCGTTTTATTGCATTTTTCTTTTCTTTTTTTATACACGATAAATATAGACACAAATAAAAAAAATATCTTTATTTCAAATACGACAATAAAAAAATATAGTTGGTGTTATACAAATAAATAAAATACAAACCGAAGAGGATAAACTACTAAAACTATAAGTCATATATATATATATATCATGTAACCAACCTCAAAACGTAGCATTCCACCGAAAGTACTGGCATGATTTCTTTTTTTAAAGAAGAAAAAAAAGGTAAAAGAAGAAAAATAGCGCTCGTTGGTAGCACAACATCGTCAACAAACACCGTCTACGTCTCAGAACGATCTCCGCAGATATGCAAAACCAAGTCCTTTGTAACATGATCTTATTGTGCCCGCGAATCTCCTACGCCGCAGTGAATACGAAACGACTTATGTCGATTTAGAAATTTATTAGAATACCACTAGATTTTCTGATGCGAAACGTGTACTGCCAACGTGAGTTGGAACAAGCCATTGTTGCATTATAACTTGTTTATTGAAGTATATACTTGCATTTGGACTATACAAGACAAGTCAAGCCAACTACAACTAGTTTGTTCTCGAATTAGTTTTGGAGATACGACGAGTCTAATGTCTAGTTTCATAACAGAAGTTGAACTATAATCTAAACAGAACTGTGATAACTGTATTAAAAATATATTGACGAGCCTCGTGGCGCATTGGTAAAAAACTAACGGCTGCAGCAAGGAGGTCGGGGGTTCGATTCCCACACGAGCACAAATATTTGTGATAAACATGAATATTTGTGTGGCGTCTGGGTGTTTTTCTATGTATTATAAGTATGTATTTACAAAAGAAAAGTATATATGTATTATTATCCGTTGTCTAGTATCCATAACACAAGCATTTAGTTGCTTAGCTTGGAACTAGAGGGCGCTGTGTGATTTGTGTCCAAGATATTATTATATTAACATAACTTCACGCCTTTTGTTACCCGAAGGTGTAGGCAGCGGCTGTTAAGCTTCGTCTCGCCGTTATGTATACGTCCCAAATGGAATAGGTGGCGAACCTATTGCCATACCGGGCACAAAGTTTGTCAGTCATCGATATTTATCACACATAACTTCCGAAAACAATTTCGAAAAGTCATTGGTGTGAGCCAGTGTCTGGAATCGAACCCCGGACCTCTGGATCAGAGGCCGTGCGCTCGCCCACTGCGCCACCGAGACTGTATTGCGCCACCGAGACTATTATATTATAATATATTATTAGATATTATTATACAAATTTAAACTAACGACTCAGAAACTGTCATCAAACACACCTTAACATATTAGTATAGCATTTAATATAACTTGATAACTTATAAAATTCACTTGAGCTACGTGAATAACCAGAAAGCTAGCGAAGATTTCCAGGTCAGCAGCTGAGATGTGGACCATTGACAAAGACAAGTTGAAGATTGTAACGGCAGTAGGTATATCCCATGGGCATCATACAGAAATTGATCGTAGTAATTTGCCAATGCTCGGACCAATGCAGGACAACGAATCGTCGGTGTGGTTCAAGTGGTTTGGCATACGACAGAAACGTTATTAATATCGTATTATTTTAACCAACTTCCGATTGAGGGTTATGTGTTTGAAGTGTATATTTAGGTATATATTATTTAATTAGATTACTATTTATATTAATGTTTTCTCAGTAGAAGGTCGAGTAAAATCAAGAAATTTCGCATTGAGTTTGAATCTTGGCTCAATCACTTTTCAGGATTATTCATGGAAGATATCTGTGATAAATATCGATAGATGATGATGATGACTGATGAATGAAAATTAAACACTTTAGAGATGGAAGCGTAATAGCCGGCGCTTATACCTTGGATGGTAAAAATCGTTTAGTTAGAATTAAAAAATCTATAATACAAATACAAAGCAATAATATTATTGATGAAAGAAAAAGGCCAGTCACTAAAAATATATTATATTCTTTAAGAAAAAAATAAATTTTGCTGATGTATTTTCTCTTTCCCTTAAAACATCGAATCCAGGACACTTTTATATACAATTGCCAATGAGCCATAAAACATACGTTTGAAGGGCGACAGAGTGTTGTCAAATGTTCTCAATAAAATATACCGAAATTGAAGAATTTCGGTATATTTTATATATAAGACAAGCGGAAGCGCTTGTGCAAAATAAGATGAAATTTCTTCAAACGAGATACATTGATCTTAACTTCACGCCGTTATCTACCCGAAGGCGAAGAAAAAGGCGTCAAGTTATGTTATGTTATGCTGAAACACGATGCGCAAAATTTCGAATATTTATTTTAAAATGTATACCCGTACTCAATTTATTATTATTAATAATTTAATAATTTCAAACCCAATATTAAATAAGTGATAGAAAGTACAGAGGTAGAAAAATATATTAGGCTATATTTATCTTATTTTATCTCATATAAAATATCCCAAGAAAAATATTAGATATAGAAAAGAATTCTAATTAATCTCATGTATGTAGGTACAAGTTATTAGTGGAGTTAGATCCAACATTTTATCACACAAAAGATGTAATCCCAGTGGAATAGTGATACCATATAATATTTTCATACACCGATCTATAAATTTTGGAAGTTTATAAAAATATTATTATAACATAACATTCATAAATTCACGCCTTTTTCCACCCGAAGGTGTAGGCAGCGGATGCTAAGCCTCGTCTCGCGGTTATGTTTAAGTCTCAAATAGAATAGATGTCGAACCTATTTCTATACTGGGCATAAAGTTTTCAATCATCGATATTTATCATACGTAACTTTAAATTTAACTTTATTATTATTTTTAATAAACCTTGCTATGATTTGCCAGTTATAGTGAAAATAGTGATATTAGTGATAAATATTATGCATATGCTAAAATAATTAATCGATAATCTAATAGAGTCCAGCTAATTTTGTCTTTGTGATACGAATGATGTCCATTTTAATATTAACTCTAATTGAGAATATTCTTCAATTTCAATGATTGACACGTTAGTAAAAAGGTAGCATTCGTAAAATAAATCCGTAGATAAATAACAAAAAAGGTGACAATAGTTTTTTTTTTTATTTCAAAGAAAACTTCTACAAATAAAAATTAGTTTTATCACTAAGGATAATAAAAAAATAATGCAATAATATCTCATTACATCGAGTAATTACATTGAGATTAATGATCAATAATTAATAATAATAATCATTTCTCATTTAATGCTGATTCTCGAGTTTTCTTATTAACAAAAAGAAACATATAGGTACTTACAACCAATTTTACATTTCCTGGCACTCCAGACACTACGAATTCTCTTACAATACTATGGAAAAATATATAATATAGAAATTCGTTGCATATTTATTACACAAGAAGTGTTCTTCGTACATCTAGCAAAACGTTTAGATCCACGCGCGCCTATCAAACGCTCGTTTGCACAAAGTATATATACTCCAAAATATATCTGGAATGGCTGTGAACACCGTGCCCGAACGGTTTTCGGAACAATTTTTTCCCTATTTCCGAAGAAATAAAAATGGAGTCAAAGAGGGAACTTCATGACTTTTGTAATACCGTATAGCGTTTTTTTTTCGTTGTTTCTTCTCTTCCTTTACGTTCATTGTCGAATGCGCTCTGAGGCAAATTTTCTAAAATCTTTTGTTGCCTCTGCTCCTTTGTTAGTGTCGCGTTGAAATTTTAGTGAACGAAAAACGTGCTCTGTAATAGTAAATTGTTCAAAATATCGACATAGCAGTAATTAATGGTTACTCTTTAGGTATTTACATAAAATATAACATACACTATTTAATTTGATGAAAAGTGAAAGGGATTACGAACAATCAGTTTAAAGAGTTTTTTGTTCGGTTCTTCTCATGAGATTATTCTCATGGTTTTAAATTTCATTCATATTTTGACTATCATAAAGTTTTTGTATTTACATTTACATTTCGTCATCTAGAAAAAAAAGATACTTTGATTTGATTTAAAATTGAAAATACGTTTGAGATATGATAATTTTTTTTTTTTATTTTCTCGGTTAAATTTTATATTTAAAAAGAAACCTTACACAAAAACTATTCTTTTTCTCTATATGTCTTGAAAGATTTTCTCTCTTTTAATATATTCACATTTTAGGCCAAGCTAATTCCCATAATCCATGTATACTCATGTCTCATACAGCTGTCTGAGAGCGGCTTCGTACCAAGTCTTTACCTTTTTGAATGATAGTACTAACCTTGAAACCTTTGTACGCAATGCAGGCTTTATAAATTTATTTAGAATTGTGTTCGTTCACATAGAAAATTGAATCTTAATAATACTATTGTTATTTTTGTTTAATTAACGATTTTATTTATGTAAATATATTGTTTCGAATTATATACAAATTGCAATAGGTTCACCACCTATTCTATTTGGGACGTAAACATAACTGCAAGAAGAGGCTTAACAGCGTCTATGGGTAGAAAAAGGCGTGAAGTTATGTTAAGTTATATAAAAATTACTAGCTGACCCAGCAAACGTTGTCTTGCCGAAAAATAAAATATAAAAAATAGGGGTTGATCGTAGGGGGTTGAAAATTTAGGGTTGCATGTATTTTTGTATCCCGTTTTATAAAAAAAAAAAATATGCGTGGAGTCTCGCCACGCGTTGGAAGTGTAACTTAGTGTTGTAGAAAGGAAAATAAACAGGGTTAGAAATTGATTCAGAAATAGAGAAAAATAGCACTGCATGAATAGGCCGGCTCGACAGGTGAAATACCACGACCTCTCAGAAGATCGACGTAAACTGGCTCATGCCGCGTTTCGTTCGGTGAGAGAGGTACCCGGAGGCCCACGCTCCTTCCCCATCCTTTCATATCATACTCACTTAGATTTGCCTTTTATCCCATAAAAAATACCATAGGGTACCTCAAATTAACTATTATTGGTTAATTTGAGGTACCCTATGGTATTTTCGCCCGGAATCGATCCCAGGACTCCAGAATCGGAGAGCTCGACTACTTAACTGGACCACCGAGACTATTAATAATTATTACTAATATATTAAACAGTCTCGGTGGCGCAGTTGTTGAGCACACGGCTTCTGATCCAGAGGTCCGGGGTTCGATTCCAGACACTGGCCCACACCAATGACTTTTCGAAATGGTTTTCGGAAGTTATGTGTGATAAATATCGATGATTGAAAAACTTTGTGCTCGGTATGGCAATAGGTTCGCCAGCTATTCCATTTGGGACGTAAACATAACGGCGAGACGAGGCTTAACAGCC
The DNA here is from genome assembly GCA_905147225.2 of Euproctis similis. NCBI lineage: Eukaryota > Metazoa > Arthropoda > Insecta > Lepidoptera > Erebidae > Euproctis > Euproctis similis. Next base: position 8,174,398 of record LR990114.1, read on the forward strand.
GCTGCCTACACCTTCGGGTAACAAAAGGCGTGAAGTTATGTTATGTTAATATATTATAGGTACTATTAAAAATGGGACTGATTATGAGAAATGGTAACTAAGTTCCTATCTAATATTTTATTTAAATTTATGTTTATACAACATATTGATGAAAATTATTTGAACCGAGGATCATAAACAGATTATAATATAAAAGATTTTTTATAAGGTTACTTAACCATCACTATAAATGTGTATCATGTCTTGATTGAAGTTTATTATATTATAATGTTTTATTCGACTCGGCCATAGAGGTCACTATTCGTCAATTTTAAATCGCGCTATGGTTTCACTCCATGGAGTTTATATAAGTATTTAAGAACATATTTATAACTTTTGGTAAAATATTAAAAAAATCAGTTCTACAGCACTTAATTATAAATGTTAGGTATTTATTTCTTCAATGGATTTTAGAAATAAAATAATACATTCAATCAAATACAGTTTTAAAGGAATGTAGTTGACACTAAAGGCCGCGTTTCAAGTGTCAATTATAGTACCTACATACATCTAGTGGCGGGAGGAGGTACTATGATTGATTTTAAAAATCAATTATAGTACCTAAACCTAAACTGATGTCTGTGTAGTAATGAAATTCAAGCTTAACAAATTGAATGGTAGTGGGCCGGCTCTACCGGTGAAATACCACGACCTCTCGGAAGATCAACGTAAGGTGGCTCATGCCGCGTTTCGTTCGGGGAGAGAGGTACTCGGAGGCGCATCCCCCTTTCCCATACTTTCCTATTCCTATTTCCTTAAAGGCCGGCAACGCAATTGTAACACTATACCTATGTGTTGCAAGTGTCCATGGGCGGCGCTGGTCACTTACCATCAGGTGACGCGCTTGCTCGTTTGCCGTCGTTTGCCCGGTATGGCCACCTATTCCATTTGGGACGTAAACATAACGGCGAGTGGAGAATTAAAAGCCACTGCCTAGACCTTCGGGTAGAAAAGGCGTGAAGTTATGTTACTATATGTACGTGCAATACATATTTGCCTAAAAATCGAATACTTATATCGTGGATATTGCGATATCTTTTGAATGAAATGTCCGAATTAAATAATTCAAAAAGTTCCAGGAAGCTATTGAATCTATCTTGAATTGTAAATAATTTATTTTAATCAGAATTAACACCAAAGTACAAAATAAATGGCTTTTAAAACATCATCATTCAAATTATTTTAAAAAATTAAATTAACACTTATTGTGAGATAACTACAATAGTTAGACACATGGTCTCGCAACCATTTGGGTAGACAACTATATATTCTGTAAATTTGTGGTACATTTTTTTGCTCTACAATCAATACTTTTTGCAGCGTACCCAATGTAAATATTTTTTTAGGTGATTTTTTTACACCTTGGGTTACATTATCGGACTTTTAGTAAAGATCCCTAATTGTTTGGAAAATATAATATAACCTAAATCCTTCCTCTATAAATGGACTATCCACCACTGAAAGAATTTTTAAAATAGAACCAGCGGTTTCTGAGATTAGCGCGTTGAATGAAAAAAACTATTATGCTTTATAAGTATTAAATGAGTGGTATAGTGCCACCACTAGCTACTAGATGTCTATGTACAGATAAGAATCACGCTTAAGCAATTCTCTTCCTGGATTTATATATAGACTGGTTCAAATTCGTCCATTTAATATTATATAATATGTTTTGTGGCCGCAAGGGGGCGTTAAAAGCGTTAAACGGTTGCACGAGACATTAGAAGTTACACTTCAAAAAATAAGAAACAGAAATATGTCGAAAAATTAAAAAAAAAATTGAGGGGTGGGCCTTGTGATTTAGGGGGATGAAAAATAGATGTTAGACTCGAGAATTTTATACATTAGACTAGAATATATTAAAAATAAATAAATCATGGTTTTTGATTAGCTTATTCGCTAAATGGGTGAAATTAAGTATCGGTTTTAAACTATTATAGTAATACTTAATTATTTTTATTAGAAAATGCCTAGGTAATACTGTGTGTTAAATTTCTTTTGCATAGTTTATACGTTTTAGCATGGATAACTACAAGTTATATAGTAAAAAATATATAAAACATAACAAACAGAGCAGTCTAATGTCAATTCAAAAATATATCTAATCCGCCATCTTGGATAGTACACCATATTGGATTTAGAATCACACACTGTACGGGCATTATCATCCAAAATAAACGTTTATATAATATTTCAGCTCAATTAGTTGAAGATGTCTACTTCAAAATTGAGTTCAAAGATTTCACCCAAACATATTTACATACATATATTGCAAGTTAAATAAAAGCTTTTAAAAGAAGAATACCCGATTCATAATTGTTCTTTTAACATGTTTTATAAACACAAAAACATTCTAACATTACCTATCATACTTATTTCATAATTATTATGTTAAGTTCTTAATTATAAATAGATAATGACTTCAAAGCAGTCTAACTAACTCCTCTATCGGGTACTGGATCTGATGAGATAAATAAGTTAATATTAAGTACCTGCAGGGTATTAGTCGACGACAAATTGTCCAATCACTGGACAGGTAATTGATTTTAAGCACCCAATATAGGACGGTGAGCTTTTGTTAAAGCTTCTATTGACTAACTTGATACCTAGAGACATAACGTATAAGGCGACTTAACGCTGGACTTTTAAAAATGTCGTTACAAAATCACGACTTAAAATGTGGTGACGTAAAAAACGATGCAGAATACTTTAAATAAACATCTTATACATAGGGCATTTAAATTTTTAATGCCGTTGCTTTTGTTTCAGTAGTCGTGGGTTATATTCCGGACTCTCACCAATGATTTCTGGGAATTCTGGAATGATATGGTATGATTGATAACTATTGACTGACAACTTTGTATCCGACGTATGGCAATTGGTTCGCCACCTATTGTCATACTTTCATTTGGCACGTAACGTAATGATTCAGTGGGTCGAGACTTCAAAAGCCCCGGCATCGTCGTTTATAAAAAGGCTTGCAGTTACGTACGTTAATTTATTCCCGTAGAAGGACACAACATCAGGTCAGTGACAAATCAAGTCTTTGACTGTGTTAATATATATATGATCATTTTTATTTTCTCCTATCTATAGTAGTGATAAATGTATAAAATATTCGTATCAATAAAATTATTTTTATCAGATACAATATATATATATTTTACTTACACGATCAAAAAACATAACAACATAATAAATAACTTTTGATTTTTATATTACTCTAATTTTTTGTACGCTCTCGCTAAAGTACAATTCGATATTTGATTGGAGTACATAAGAATAGAATTGTGTCATTAAAATCGTCAGACGGTCAAAGTTTCGAGACAAAAACTACCCATTTGATTAACTAAAAAAAAATTGTAATTGGAATTGATACATTGAATAATTTATAGAATGAATTGAGACATGATCTACAACGATACAATCGACACCGACCCAAAAATACGGTTTTTAGATATTTTGTCTGTTTGTGTGTATGTTTGTTACGTTTAAACTCTAAAAGTACTGCATGCTTTTACGTCCAATTTTGCATAAATATGGCCAAGAGGTCGGGTCAATACTTAGGCTAAATATTATCACGCTATCACCAATTGGGGGTGAGCAATGAACCCTTATAATGGCACAATATATTTGCTGCTTTATGGAGTCTTATCTTAATAAATTTATAGATAAATAAATTAGATATAGTCTACTTTAACAATTTATATTAACAGATCTAGCAGAACTATCTATTCCGAAATGCCAATACTCTCCACAGAGTAATATATTCTTGTGAACACTCGTACAAGGTTAAAACTACTCTAATAACCTCTGTGCCCTTAAGTGCCCTTGACCCCCAATTAGTTTCTATACAAGCCTAATTCAAATACTTATTCGTAACATTCATTGTTTTTATTACGAATGAAATTGCTAGTTGGAGCAAAATTATGTTGACTTTGATTTGGGTCTCAATTTTTATCGAAATATTATTCAAAAATAGCTTTTTGAGACTTAGTAATAATAATAATGATAGAGCTAAACTTTAGTATTTCATATTTAGTAAAAAAAAATGTTTATATATATATCTCTTATCAAAGTCTCGGTGGTCCAGTTTTCGAGCACCCCGCTTCTGAATGAAGACGACGTGTATTCGAATCCCGGCTCACACCAATGACTTTTACGAAATTATTTTTTAAACTTATGTGTGATACATATCGATGACTGAAAACTTTGTGCCCGGTGGAATACTGTAGTCACATTTGGGCTGGTGCTGCCAAATGTCACCTATCGTTGCTGGATTCGATGGAGAGGCGGGCTAAAAGATTAATTGGCGATCCTGTGATGGTCGACAATGATCTGCAAAGCCTCGAGCACAGGCGGAAGGTGGCCAGCCTCTCGGTGTTCTATAGGCTACATTCTGGTGAGTGTGCGCAAGAGTTACACAACTTGATACCTCCATCCCCATTCTATCGGCGAACCACCCGACGTACTTACCGTCTACACCCGTACGTTGTTGAAATCCCACCTGTACGAACTAAGCGCTTTGGGTCTTCTTTCATCATCCGCACGGCTGGTGAATGGAACAAACTACCTGCTTCGGTGTTCCCCGTTAACTATGACATAGGTCTCTTCAAAAGGAGAGTGAATAGGCTACTAACTGGACAGTGCGCTTCACCATCATCGGCCTCGTTGTCACTTACCATCAGGTGAAACGAGGTCAAGCGCTGCCCAGTAAAACATAAAAAAAAAAAAAAAAAAAAAAAAAAAAAAAAAAGGTATGGCAATAGGTTTGCCAGCTATTCCATTTGGGTCGTAAACATAAAGGCGAGTCGAGGCTTAAAGCCACTGTCAACACCTTCGGGTAGAAAAAGGCGTGAAGGTATGTTGTGTTAATCATTATATAATATTTAGTAAAATGAAAAAAGAGACTATTCTATGTAACGATTATAAAAATTAAAAGTTTTGTGTGATAAATTTCGATGACAGAAAACCTCCAGACTGTCTACACAAATATAAAAAATACATAACACAAAAACGAATACCTATCTAATTATTAAATTTTATTGCTTTTAGCATTTAACAGTGGTAGAGCCTAGCAGTTCGCTGCATGAATGGGCCGGCTCGACCGGTGAAACACCATGACCTCTCAGAAGACCGACGTAAAGTGGCTCATGCCGCGTTTCGTTCGGTGAGAGAGGTACCCGGAGGCCCATCCCCCTTTCCCATCCTTTCCTATCCCCTATCCCTTAAAGGTCGGCAACGCAACAGTAACACTATATGTGTTGCTGGTGTCCATGGGCGGCGTTGGTTGCTTACCATCAGGTGACACGCCTGCTCGTTTGCCGTCCTATCCCATAAAAAAAAAATTATAATTATAATACCCTACTTAAAAAACTACGTAAAAACAAAGTAAAAGAAAAACATGTTTTTCTTTTGGACTGTTTTTAGTCATTAAAATTATACTCGTATATAATTTTAAGGACAGCTTCGCCTTTTCGTTGGAGTATTAAGATTTGGTGCTGGAATTTAAGCTTTATGTGACCAATTATAATCAACTGCTCATACGTCTACGAGACAGCACTATGATTGATATCATCGCAGTAGCGATTTTAATCAATCAATTTATTACATTATCAATAAACATAACATAACATAACTTCACGCCTTTTGTTACCCGAAGGTGTAGGCAGCGGCTGTTAAGCCTCGTCTCGCCGTTATGTGTACGTCCCAAATGTAATAGATGGCGAACCTATTGCCATACCGAGCACAAAGTTTTCAGTCATCGATATTTATCATCGTTATTTGTCATTGGTGTGAGCCAGTGTCAGGATTCGAACCCGGATCTCTAGATCAGAAGCCGTGTGCTCGACCACTGCGCCACCGAGACTACTGACTACACCGAAACTAATAAATCTGTATATTTATCACTCTGAAATACAAAACGGCAGTTCTGTAAATATTCCTCTAGCACATAAACTGTACTGGTCTGGATTCGATTTTGTGATTCTCACGAATCTGTGAACTTGTTCGAGAAGTGTTAGACGATAGCTTTTACACGATTTAGAGTTAAGAAAAAAAGCTATTAAATTGAACACACACTGGAGCTTAGAGAAAAATAGATATGTTCTTGGGTATTGTAAAACCAATTTTTAATTCAAGATTTTTTTCTCATTCAAAGTTCTTGCACAGTTAGTCTAGTCTTATTTCATTTTGCATTTTATATTTTTTTAGAAATATACGTATTGAATAAAATATACTATTTTAAATAGAGGTATAGTATTAAAAAAACATATTTTTTAAATAGGTGATGTTAGGAGCCTCAAAAATCGACGCGCGTGCATGTAAAGAGTTATGAAAGTCAACGAAGCGAGTGAGGTGTGTAAGAATCGTGCCCTATGGCGCTCCGTTCTCTCTGCCTACCCCGCAAGAGATTTGGCGTGAAGTTATCTATGTGTATTTTTTAAATATTTATATTATTAAATTTTAGTCTTTGGTGTGCGTTTCTATTATCAAACACATCTCGTTACAATTTCATTATGTGTTTACTATTTTCGACTTCATTTTTATTGAAGTCATTTATTACTTAGTCAAGTATATTTAAAAATTGCTTCAATAGTAGATATAATAGTATTACATTTGAATTAAAATAAAATGTCAAATATATCAAAAAATAAAATTTGTTAAATGTGATTGATTACTTTTTCCAAGAAAGCTTTTTGGGTAATCGGTCACGTTCTGCCCTTAGCAAACAATTGTAAATGCACGTTTGGTTATTGACCTGAGAAATATTAAACTTCTTAGCACGTATATCCAGTCAAGTCATGACTTATTATTCAAATGTTAATTTTGATAATAAAGCGTTTTGAGATGTGAGAGCTATGTAGTTAACTGAACGGGTCGGCTCGACCAGTAAAACCTCTCATAATTTTGACGTTAAGTGGTTTAAGTCATTTTTCGTTCGCTGAAGGAGGTTTTCGGAGGCCAAACTAATTTCACTTCCTGCCCTATATCAAAAAACTGCAACAAAACTATAAAACCATTTGAGTTGCAAATGCCCATCAGTGCCAGTAACTCATCACCATCCTTTACAAAAACCTTTAGCTTATTAATTTAAAAATGGCATAATTTAAAATGTTACATTTTATTTCGAAAATGGGATAACTTAATAAGTAGCGACCCTTATAAACCTAACATAATCAACCTACAGTAGATTTTTGTCGACTTACTGAACCGAACTGGCCTAAGCAAACATCCAGGGATGAAACAATTTGTGCACCCTAATCAAATAAGTGTTAAAGGAGAATTTTAAAATTCCCCATCCCTAATTTGCATAACGACTCGCGGGTGTGGAAGTGAAGGCTCAATCTGGAGGCTACATTAAAATTTTTCACTTATAAATATATGTTATTATTATGTTAGGTATACATTAGGTTACTATATAATTTTACATACATACATAACTTCACTCCGAATCCCTTGCAGAGAAGGCAGAGAGAACGTAGCGCCATAAGACACGATTCCTACACGCTTCACTCGCTTCTTTGACTTTCATAGCTCTTGTCATATACACTTGTCGATTTTTAAAGCTTCTGAAATCACCTTCGTCCAGAACACGTTCTATTTGGTCATAGAAAGTATGTCGTGGCCGTCCTCGACTCCTCCATCCATCCACTTTTGCATTGTTTATCTGCTTAGTCAATTTAGCATTATTTAAAGATTTTTCTTATGTAAATATACTTTAAATCCATGGCTGAAGGCTGCCGCAATCATGGCCCAATATTCTGTAAGCATTATTTTTTTGGTTGATTTCTTTAAAGAGCTGTCAAAGCCGATTGCCACAAAATTAGGTAGAATTTTGATCCGAGCCATCAAAATTATATAATTTCCGAAAAGATTGCCGGTAACACATACATGTGTGAGACCTATTAATAATAAGTCCCGGAGTAAGATAATTTATAAGATTATATAACTTTTCGTCTCTAGGAAGCCGTGATAATACCAGGAATCATTTTTAGGTCCTATGAAAAATGTGGCCCTATGAATAAACAGACTTGAAACTTTGGTCTTTTCATGTAATATGTACTATAATACCTATTATCATTTAATTAATTATGTGTGCATTGAACCTCAATATATTCGTTAAATAAATGCAATTTAATATTCATTCATGTGTTGTAATATCTGAATATTACTAATTTGAATTCAAATCAATTAGTGTGCAGCTGATTGGGCAAATCGTCAAAATTATAAATCAATTTCATCGTATGTAATTTATTGGTCACGCTGACTTCACAGTGATTTATCGAGATTTATTGGCCTGATCTGTTGTGAAAATGCCACGAGGAACGTTGGAAGAAAATATTAAATAAACTTATTAAGCCGAGACATATCAGTGAGCTTGTACTTCAAAATTCAAAGACTTGAAATATATGGCAAATGGACGCCATGACTTGTTTTTTTTGGATAACATATGTGACGTGAGAAATTAGAATAACTGTCGAATTTGTGCCCAATATAAGAGAATACACTACGCAACCTATTACATAGCCAAATAAATGGCATGTCGAGGCAGGATGAGGTTTTAAAAATGTTGTGTTAAAATACTGCTTCTATCTCACCTTTTGCAAGATATTCTTTAATTTATATCTATCATTGTTTTAAAAACATCACAAAATTTAGAAACACAGGATTGCGAACGTAATATTGAACAAATGGTCTCTATTTAGGGGAAATAATTTTCGCTGGTAGATAGCGCCATCCTTAAAGAAGCACTTGTTCAAATCCTTACGCGAAATGTTTTGTTACTGTTGCTCTGTTTAATACTAAACGAGACGTACGTATGTAATCGTCAAATTTTAGCACACCCAGTGACAGAAAAGAGAACTAATATCGCAGTATAGTATTGTGTACATTAAATAAAATGGAAAAGCCTAAACCGTGCGGACTTTCTGTTTCACAGGGTTTCTCTCTTTTTCAACTTCGTGGTCCATACACTCACACGTTTTTTACTCTTTGCTCAATATCCTACCAACACAGTGAGAAAAATAGTATCTTATTTTATACATTATTTTGAATATAATTAAATAAGACGTAAAAAATATTACACTTGAATATTTAAAACAAAATGAGCAAAGTGCTTTAAAACAGTGATTTATATATTTATCTACTTCTATAGACTTTTAAAAATCTTTATTTTTTTAAATATAACTGTAGATATATATTTTTCGGCGCCTTTATTTATTTAAAAGCACTCTCATTTTAAAAGGTGCAGAGATAAAATTGAAGCGTCAGGTACAAATTATAAATTTATTTTCCCTACAAAATTTTGACCTGATAACTAAGTAACGGCTTAAGAAAAGTTGGTTAATGTTGAAGTGAGCACCCTCAGAAATATTCGCAAATTAAATGGATTTTTACACTGAACTTGGATTTTTAAGAAAGTTTTGAAACAGTATTTATTGAATATTGTAAAAACTAATTACTAGGAATTAAATTGATTACAAGTAAGTGAAGTCTATACTCATAATATGCAAACTTAAAGGGCTCATCTACCTACTAGTTGAGTAATTCACTTCATTTTTGCATTTGCATAGAAAATATTAAAAAAAAATATAAAACTGTGATTTGGTTACCGTGGACATCAGGACACAACATAAGGTTTCGCATCATTTTTATGGCCTATATTAATTCATAAGAAAAAAATATCACAGACCAAAAAGTTGTTTTAATTTAACCACCTGTCTCGCTAGCACTGAACCTTACCTGTAACAAAAAAGTTTGTATCATTAATTCAAATGAAAAATGTATATTTGAATTTGGAAAGTTTCAAATTTCGAATGATTCGAATACATGTAGTACTGTTTCGCGCCATTTATGCATTTCAAAAATAAAATCTGCATTTATCAGAAATCTGTTCCAAATTCAAACTTATGAAGTATTGAATTTAAAAAAAAAATGTATTATGCTGCCAACCAAAATAATTAATACGCGATAAAGAACAAATACATTTGTAGGTACAATATACACCCACGTAGGTACTAAATTGGCGGGTACAACCGTTATTATGGGTTTAGCCACAATTACAGTGTAATTGAAAACGGAGTGGTTGTTGCAGCGCGCTATGACGAGGCTGTTATGCAACTTTGAAATGGAAAAGCATTTTATGATGTGTTTTATTTTGTTTATAAATTATTTATTAACATCAGAATATTATGAACTATTATAAGTCGTGCAAGAAATGGGAGTAGCGTTTGTGCCATTAGTTTTGGAGATAAATTTATTTCGATAGTTTTTAATATATGTTTGTAATATTTTTTCTTTAAGCTAGGAAGTAACTTTTCACTCTTTTTCTGATTAAAATATTTTATCACATTGACACATTCAACTGGAAAAAACATTGCCACACGATTAACTAATTCATCGTTTAATTTTACATATTTTTTTTAATAGATTCAAAAACCCGGATGTCAACTTTCGGAAGAAAACTCTTACTGCGACAGAAAACTACATGCTGGAAGTTAACAGAACAACTTACTTTTTAAAGTCAAAATTCACAACATTAACTAATTACTCTGGGTGATGTTTTGTTTATGGGACAGAAGACAAACGAGCAAGGGTGTCACCTGGTGGTAAGCAACAAACGCCGCCCATGGACACCAGCAACACATATAGTGTTACTGTTGCGTTGCCGACCTTTAAGGGATAGGGGATAGGAAAGGACGGGGAAGGGGGGTGGGCCTCCGGGTACCTCTCTCACCGAACGAAACGCGGCATGAGCCTACAGAACATCTACAGATAGTATTACAGTTGCGTTGCTGGTCTTTGAAATGGGATGGAAAAGGGGTCAGAAGTGGAACGTGGCTCTACCACTGATGTACAACGAATAACTCAAATTCTAAAAAGCTATTTATAACAAGAGAATGTCAAGCAATTCTAAAGTAGAATTTCATAAGAAACTTTTATCTATCGTTAAATTAATATGAAAAATTGTTCCGTTTAGTGCTCAGAACCTGGAGAATTGTATGCAATTGTGTGACATCTGCTCAACTGACGAGCGCTCAACGCTGACACGAGAGGTGAGGGAAGAGGCGAAGAGCTGTATTTAGAGAATGTTCATCGCGAGCGGCTCTAGAATCTGACATGGTACCATTTACAAGCGTCCAACACTTATATCTTTTTTTTTAAAACATAACATAATTTCACGCCTTTTTTATCCAAAGGTGTAGGCAGCGACTGGCGTCCCAAATGGAATAGGTGACGAACCTATTGCCATACCGGGTTCAAAGTTCTCAGTCATCGATCACATAACTTTCGAAACTAATTTCGAAAAGTCATTGGTGTGAGCTAGAATTCGAACCCTCGACTTCTTGATTCAAAAGCGAGGTGCTCGACCACTGGACCACCGAAAACCTTTGAACTTTTATTTCAAATGTTTGTTTTTCTTAAAGGCCTACTCGCAGGTCACTAGTGGTAAGTGGCCAGAGCCACCTATGAACACCTGCATCACCACTAGTGTCACAGTGACGTTCCCGGCGTATAAGTTGGAATAGGAAGGGAGGTCTATTTCACGGAATGAAAAACGCTATATCAATCTTTTTAAGTCGATATTGTGAAAAGTCGATTCGGAACATGCAGTGAACTGCGTGGTTCTACCCACTGTAAATAGTCTGTAACCGCGGCTTCTAAATCATTCGTCATACTTTGTTTGTTTCGACCTATGGAAGTATCTCTCCTATCTACTCAAATATTGTACCCAGTCCTATCTGAATTTTGTCTTGTCGACTTTTTCTACGCAAACAAAAACTCAACTACTTTTTTCCTGATATGTGGCAATATTGTTAATTCACAGGTATTTCACCGGCCACGACCTCTTAGAAGATTGACTTATAGTGCCGCGTTTTGTTTGATTAGAGAGGTACCTGGGGTCCCCCTTCCCTTCCCCATTCTTTTACATCGAATAGGTGTAAAGTTATTTTATGTTTTGTTAAAATAACGCCACGTCTTGTCACTTAAAACGTTCACATCGTCTACAAAGGAGACGGATGCAGCCGGTTCCCCCACAAACTTTCCCTGGAACAAGCGAAGGTTTTAATTGTTTTCCTGCACCACGAGAAAGCTGAGAAAACGCGACTAAAACCCATTTGAAACGTGGAGTGGGCTCGTTCCATTTTTTAACTGCAAGCCCTTTTGTTCTGTGTAAGTACTCTAATTCATAATTGAGTAATACGGTTAAAGTTAAAGAAAATTGGTAAAAACCTGGTGTTATCTGGGTATTTAAATGGCTACTATAGATATAACACTGCCAATATTAGCTATGGTATTTTAAATTAATATTTTAATACGTATATACGCAATAGGCAAATTATTTTAAATATCCCGGTGAAGGTTAAGGAGTTACAAATGTTACAAACACGACGCGTTAGTTTAGTCAAAAAAAAAAAGGTAAACCGACTTCTAGAAACGTAAACCACACAGTCTATAAGTATATGAAAACCTTTCCTCTATAACTAAAAAGCGATAAATAACGTAACTTACTCATTCGTATACTTAATACAATATACAAAACGAAATACATTATTAAAGTCTTCTTTATTTATTATAATATTTACAAATGAACACATTATTGAAGTCGGTGCAACACAATAGAGGACGTTACCTAGGCTGGCACCGACTCCAAAAATAAGTTACATTTGAATTGAGAACCTCCTCCTTTTTTCGAAGTCGGTTAATTACAATTAAGCTTAAATACTAAATAACAACAACAGAACTTCACTAATAGCCTTGTGGTAGAAAGAAGTAAACACTTTAGGAAACAATTCTCATGTACTTTTTTTTTAAATTTTCAAATTATTGTCTTACAAGCATACAAGGATTTTACGTCTTATTGTTACTATACTGTATGAATGGATAAATGGAGGTATACCTTCTGGATGTGTAGCAGAATTAACAAGGGCAACTGTATCTAAACATGTTAGATTATTTTTGTAGATATGTTCTCTTACAGGGTTCAATGAAATCATAGAATAGAATAGAATACACTTTATTGTACACCATATAAACAAATAAATCTTATGGCTAGTACAAAGGCGGTATTATCGCATGCTGCGATCTCTTCCAGACATCCTTAGGATGGACATGTTGAACTAGAATGAGTAATATGCGGTGTACTTGTTTGAAGGCTAGTATATGGAGCCATGGAATAGATAGATACATACATGGACAGATACATACATAATAATACAAATACATATATACACATACATACACACATATACATACATATATACGTAACATATATACAACATACATACACACATATACAATAATTATAATACATATATACAACATATATACATAACATAATAAATGATACATAGAAATGATATATAACTAAGTATAGCTACGAAGTCATCAATGTGAAGTCATTTACAGTGACAAATAGTGTTCATTGAGGAGGTTTTTAAAAGTTACCAATGTCTGAGCGAGTCTAATGGTTAGTGGCAGTTCATTCCACAAGCGTGCTGCCTGGACTGAGAAAGATTTATCGAAGAAATTCGTTGAGTGCGCTGGTATTTCCAGAGTCAAGCTTGCCGATGATCTCAAGTATCTCCCGTGTGAGTCATGGAGAAACGTAAAACGTTTTTTAAGATAGTTTGGAGCTGCGGGATTGAAGAGAATATTGTACAGAAGACATACAATATGAAGAATGGGCATGAAGAAGGAGAATGGGCAACCACTTGAGCTTAGTACGGAATTCGGTGACGTGGTCATATTTGCGTAAACCAAATATAAACCTAATACAAAGATTCTGAAAACGCTCAAGTTTATCAAGTTGTTTTCAGTGAGATCGAGATAGCTGGTATCAGCATAGTCTAGAATAGGAAGGAGAATAGATTGTGCAAGCGCAGTCTTCGTGATAACAGGTAGAAGGTTACGGAGTCTTCTAAGAGATCCTGCAGACCCGAACACCTTGCGGCTGTTTTTTTTCATTTGTACTGACCACGAAAGTGGTCCGAAACTATCCAGGTAAATTCCCAGGTTTTTCACCTTTTCACTATAAAGAATGATGGTATTATTTAATGTCACATTAGGCAATGTTAGATCAAATTTGGCGAGCTGTTTAGAACTACCGATTATAATCAGTTGAGTTTTGCTTGGGTTAACAAGGATACCATACCTTTGGGCCCATTTATCTATTTTTGATAGGTCGGTATCGATTGCAGATATGGCCTTGGATAAATTCTCCAATGTTTCCTGAGAGTATACTTGCAAATCATCTGCATACAGGTGGTAGGAAGAAAGCAATTTGTTAGAGATGGAATGTATAAATATAAAAAAACAGTAACGGGGATAAAACGCCACCCTGTGGCACACCGACAGTGATTTTGGACCAAGGAGAATACGTGTCATCCAAGCGGATGCGCTGTCGGCAACAAAACAGGTAACTTCGAAACCAGTCAATTACTCCAGGAGATATGTTTAAAGAGCCCAATAAAGAAAGTAACAAATCGAAGTCAACAGTATTAAATGCATTGCTGAAATCTAAGAGGCAGAAAACTGTTAGCTTTCCATTTTCCATGCCGGACCTTATATCATCCGTAATATTGACAAGGATGGTAGTGATACTGTGACCAGGACGAAAACCGGACTGAAACGAGTTAAGAAGGTTGTTGGAATTGAGGAATGAATTTAATTGATCATGGACAAGGCATTCAAGTACTTTTGATCAGATAATATTGATAAAAAATAAATCAAATACATAAAGTTCTCGTGTCACGGAGTGTATTATTGGACTCCTCCAAAAATGCTTGACCGATTCTCATAAAAATATATAAAACTAGCAGACCGCGCGAACTTCGTACCGCTATATTGTATGTAGCTTCCTGCCTCACTGTGTTACTCGCGTACAAACAAAATGCCGAAGACGAAGATGATTACACATAGCCTATGTTACTCAGTGATAAAATAGCTTTCTAAGGAAAAAAGAATTATTAAAGTCGGTCCAGTACTTTTTGAGTTTATTCGTTACATACAAAAATACAAATCTTTCCTCTTTATAATATTAGTGTAGATTAGTATAAGATAATCAATTACATATAGCGTGTGTATAATAACAGCCTTGTAAAATTCTTGATAAAAAAAACTCATATATATGATATATTTTGATGAAAGTTAACATTTCAAAATATATACAGAAAACCTGATGATATTTCATAATGTTTTTCTGACCGTCTCTTAACTCAGCTTTTCGGTAAATAAAGTGATAAAAAAAAAATGGTTTCGTTTTATTCTGTCAACATATATTATAATTTGATAACACTTAGTTGATATTAAAACATATATAGTAAATATGTATTGTATAATGTTACTATTTTATTATTATTATTTAACAGTGGTAGAGCCATGCAGTTCGCTGCATGAATGGGCCGGCTCGACTGGTGAAATACCACGACCTCTCAAAAGATCGACATAAAGAGCCTCATGCCACGTTTTGTTCGGTGAGAGACGTATCAGGAGGCCCACCCCATGCTTTCCTATCCTACTCCCTTAAAGGTTGGCAACGCAACGATAACAATATATGTTGCTGGTGTCCATGGGCGGCACAGGTTGCTTACATAACATAACATAAATTCACGCCTTTTGTTACCCGAAGATGTAGGCAGCGGCTGTTAAGCCTCGTCTCGCCGTTATGTTTACTAATAAAACACCTTGGATCTTTGTGAACGACGGAACGACTGACTTTTATTTCACTTTGAAAACTTAACCTAAACAAATTCATAGATGGCGCTAGTAGACTACAATAATTTGATTGCCATCTTTAACACCACCACTCAATCAAAATAAATTGTACAGATATTGTAGTGTATAACAAAAATAATACAAACAATAAATCTATTGCTTCTTAACTAAGCCCAATTCTAACAAAAATTTATAGTGCTTAACAGTAGAAAGACTTTTTGTAAGAATATCAGCTGGCATATTTAAAGTATCTAAATAAACAATTTTAACTAATTTTTTAGCAACAACTTCTCTAATGAAATGAAAACGAACATCTATATGTTTACTTCTTTTATGATACATACAGTTTTCAGTAAGCTTTTTTGCACTTTGGTTATCATTAAACAAAATAACAGGTCCTGAATAATTTTCACTTAGATCATATAACACATTTTTAAGAAAAATAGCCTCCTTGCTAGCTTCACAGACCGCCATATACTCTGCTTCAGTGCTAGAGAGTGCCACAGTCTGTTGCTTTCGACACTCATGTGAGATCACAGCTCCTGACAGCTTAAAACAAAAACCAGTATATGACCGTCGGTCAATTGTATTAGATGCCCAATCTGCATCTACAAAACCAACTAATTCCTTATCATCCTTAGTGTAAGTTAATCGGTAGGACTTAGTAGCTTTTAAATACTTTAACACTCTTTTAGCATGCTGCCAATGAACTTTATCAAAACAATTATTAAATTGAGTCAAATAACTAATACTGTATGATATATCAGGTCTTGTAAGAACTGAAAGATACATAAGACTTCCAATTAATTGTTGAAATGGATATTTGACATCACAAGTTTGATTTTTATCTAATTTTAAATTAATTTCCATTGGAGTAGAAGATGTTTCATTACAATTTTCTAGACCAAACCTAATTAACAACCTTTCAATAAAGTTTTCTTGATCTAGAGTTAATCCATTTTCATATCTTTCAACTCTCATACCTAGGCATTGTCTTACTTGACCTAAATCTTTAATTTTAAATCTTTCACTTAATTTGGATATAATATTAAAAACTTCTCTGTTACAATTTGAAAACACAAAAAAATCATCCACAAATAAGGCTATAAATGTCTTCTTTCCCTCACTTGACTTTACAAATAAACAAGGCTCATATTCAGATTTCTTATAACCCAATTGCTGTAGACATTCATCTACCCTTTTATACCAAGCTCGTGCAGATTGTTTTAAGCCATATACTGCCTTTTTTAGCTTGAGAACTTTATGTTTAAGTTCAAGGTTCAATGGTGGATGCATGTATACTGACTCCTCAAGATCACCATTAAGAAATGCTGTTGTAACATCTAAATGGTTGACCTTCATGTCTAATTTTACACACAATGCAAATAGTAACTTTAGAACAGAGTATCTTAGCACTGGTGAGAAAGTTTCTTTAAAGTCAATACCTTCCTTTTGGGTAAAACCCTTTGCTACCAAACGGGCTCGATATCTCACTGTATTATCACTATTTAGTTTTTTCTTGTAAACCCATTTACACTGTACCACTGTACCATTGTCTGGTTTGTCCACCACTTCCCATGCATCACATTCACGAAACGATTGCATCTCTTCTTCCATTGCACTACACCACTCTTTTTGCTCTGGTCCATTCATAACATCGTCATATGTCAGGTTTTCTTCACTAACACTTTCTACACAAATATTTCCGAAGCCATATCTTTCTGTTTTCTTTTTAAGACGTTTCCCAGGATCATCAGCTACTTGCGGTGAGTCCAGCTCCATATCAGTCATGGTATTATGAAACTCGTCTGAACTTGAAGAACTTTCGGTTTCTTCGGGAACATATGTTTCATCTGACATATTTGTTTCATCTAGCGATATTTGGTCTGGCAAATCTATTAAATCTCGAGATACACTCTCATTTTCCTGAATTTCTGCTTTAATTGTCTCTGGTAGCAGTGTGTGGCTTGTGCTTTTGTGCTCTTGTGTATCTTGCTTGTGCTCCATAATAATAACATTACGACTATATATTATTTTATTGGTTTCTGGGCTGTACAATCTATACCCCTTTACATTTGTACCATACCCTAGCAATATATACTTGAGTGCTCTTTTGTCCCACTTAGTCGTCTTTTCTTTTGGAACATGCACCATAGCCCTGCTTCCAAAAACTCGAATGTGGCTGACATCTGGCTTCTTGCCTGTCCAGAGTTCATATGGTGTTTTTGTTAAACCAGATGCTAATGTTCGGTTACGCAGATACACAGCTGTATTGACAGCTTCTGCCCAAAACCTCTTCTCCATATTTGCATCAAACAGCATACACCTAGCCCTTTCCACCAAAGTTCGGTTTAGCCTCTCACACATGCCATTTTGCTCTGGCGTGTAAGAATTGGTTTTTTGATGAACAATCCCAGCTTTAGTCAAAAAATTTTCCATTTCTTCTGAGCAAAACTCTCCTCCATTATCCGTTCTTAATACTTTTAATGTCTTTCCAGTCTGTCTTTCAACTAATGCCTTAAACTCTTTAAAGCATTTAAAGACTTGGTTCTTATTTTTGATAAAATAAACAAAAACCATTCTACTAAAGTCATCGACAAAGAGCAAAAAATACCTTGTTAATCCAATTGAAAGCTGCTCCATGGGTCCACATACATCTGCATGAACCACCTCAAGCAAACCTTCACTCCTGGTACCCTTATGTGAAAATGGCAGCTTCGCCTGCTTGCCTTCACAGCAAGTGATACACTTGGATTTTTCAATCACTGCTCTGTCAAAGTAGTTAATACCTTCTACTACACCATCCCTCATAGTGTTAAGGTCTCGGCTATTGATGTGTCCGAATCTTCTGTGCCACATCTCACTAGTCTCTGCTGTAGCAACTCCTGCAAACAACTTTTCTGACTTGATGCATAACCTATACACTCCATTTACCAATTCTGCCTTCCCAACTAGTACCTTCTGTCGATTGCGTATGTAGCAAACATCATTCTCGAATGTAACATTGTTTCCATTTCGAATAAGCTGACTTACTGAGAGAAGATTTGTTGTAAGGTTAGGTATACACAGCACATCTTTCACGAGAATTTTATATTCCGAGTCGTTTACCACGGTCGTTAATGTTGTATTTCCTTCACATAATACTGGAACTATCTCCTTATTAGCAACAACTATACTTTTCACTTTGTGGCTTAGTGAAACGTTTTTCAGACAACTTTTGTTTACAACCATGTGTGAACTTGCCCCCGAGTCAATATACCAATCCGAATCGTTAAATAGATTTGTCGGATTCATAAATACAGCACTAAAAGCATTATCAATTTTATTTACACTGTTCATGGGGCATTTATTCATAAAATGGCCTTCTTGTTTACAACGATAGCACCGGATAATTTTCTTGTCTGTGGTTGTCTCTTTTGGTTTTGACTGGTTCGCCATTTTTGAATTTTTGTAGTTGGTATTGCTTTTCTTTTGCTTCCAACCTCGCGACAAAAATGCTCCTTCAGTGCTGCCAACCACACCTATATCCATGTCAAGCAATTTTGATTTGATGACATCTGTGCTTATCTTCATACCTGAGTGTTCAATGGCCATAATCATGGGCGCGAACTTTTCGCTCAGTCCAGCCAACAATAATGAACCTATCCACTCATCTGTGATTTCGAATCCGGTTCCTTTTAGCTTTTGAGCTGTGTCAACCATCTGAGTAACGTATGCAGTCATAGAATCACTGTTGTCCAACCTAAAAGATATAAGTTGACGTAGCAAACTGATTCTCCTTGTAAAACCTGAATCATCAAAAAGATTCTTCAGCCGATTCCAAACTTCACAGGTTGTAGTCTCATTCTTTATGTGGACGTACAGAGAACTATCAATGGTCATAATGAGCTTTGCTTTAGCCTTTTTCATTTCAACTGTGACCTCTGCATTTTCCAATGGTGGTTTATTTATGTCCACACCATCCAATAGCAGAAAGTTCTCAGCTGCAAAAGCCCATTCATCATAATTCTCCCTGCCTTTTAGTTTTGGTACATTCACAATATAGCTGCCGGCCATTTTGACCACGCGCGGAACACTACACAATAACTGCAATAATTCTGATATTAGTCTCAAATTAGTCTTTTTGACCACAACTTTTAGCTTAAGATGTCTGAAAACACTGATTGTCCACGAAAAATGTATTTTTAACACGAAATAACAACTTTTATGCATTTAATACGAAACTGGGCGCAAAACCTAATAAAACACCTTGGATCTTTGTGAACGACGGAACGACTGACTTTTATTTCACTTTGAAAACTTAACCTAAACAAATTCATAGATGGCGCTAGTAGACTACAATAATTTGATTGCCATCTTTAACATTTACGTCCCAAATGGAATAGGTGGCGAACCAATTGCCATACCGGGCACAAAGATTTTCTGTCATCGATATTTATCACACATGACTTACGAAAACAAATTCGAAAAGTCATTGGTGTGAGTCAGTGTCTGGAATCGAACCCGGGCCTCTGGAACAGAAGCCGTGTGCTCGACCACTGCGCCACCGAGACTATATATACTATACTAGTACTACTACTACTATACTATAGGTTGCCCACAATCAGGTGAAACGCTTGCTCGTTGGCCCTCCTATGCAAAAAAAACAGTATAGCAGTATTTACAATTAAAGTGCTAGTTCTCGAATATTATCACTTTTCTTACTATATTATACATAAAACCACCCTGTTGACACCCCCTGTGTATTAAAAAAACCGCATCAAATTCCGTTGCGTTGTTCCAAAGATCTAAGCATATAAGGGAATAGACAGCGGAAAGCGACTTTGTTTTATACTATGTAAAGATTTTATCCGATTTTGCCTAAACATAATCCTAGTTTTTTTATGAGATAGGAGGGCAAAAGAGCAAGCGTGTCACCTGATGGTAAGCAACCAACGCCGCCGATGAACACCAGCAACACATATAGTGTTACTGTTGCGTTGGCGACCTTTAAGGGATAGGGGAAAGGATGGGGAAAGGGGGTGGGCCTCCGGGTACCTCTCTCACCGAACGAAACGCGGTATGAGCCACTTTACGTCGATCTTCTGAGAGGTCGTGGTATTTCACCGGTCGAGCCGGCCCATTCATGCAGCGAACTGCTTGGCTCTACCACTGTTAAAGTTATAAGTTCTGTTATAAGTTTGCATAGTGTTATAAAATTTCATTTGAAAATATAAATGTAAAAATGTTATAGTATACATTTTAATCTATTTTTTTAATATATTCACAAATTAGGATTTTTTTATATATATATATATATTAACTACCCATTGAATTTATTATTAGGTATAAAGAAAAAAATAAAGTATCTACAGCCATTACCCTTACACGAGGATTCTAGTAAAAAGTGAGTGACTCTGAGACAGAGTCATAAATTGCAGTCGACGACGACGTATCTTGAAAATTGTGTTGGCGAAAGTGACTTTTAACGGCCAACGAACCCAACAGAGGCAGACGCGTTGACACTTGCTAAGCTCCATTTTGTTGCCAGATTAACACCAGTCCTTTAATAATTACAGCAGTAACGCTATCCAAAAATTTAAAGCTAAAATTTAAAAAGCTTTAAAAGCAGTAATGTTTAATATGATTTTTACAATTAACATATTTCATACGTACTTTTTTCAATAACATTTCAATGAGCCTTTTGACTCGATGTATTTTAAGTCAACGATAACATCGCAAATGGAATGTAAATACGGCTATACCTGCTGGTGAATGGCTACGATATTTATCAGTCATAGCTTTTGAAATAATTTGAAATAATCATAACTATGAGCTAGTATTCGAACCGATACTTCTCGATTCTGAAACAGGATGCCAAATCTCCAAACCATAGAGAGTACTGTCATTTCCTTAAGTAACTTTACATATATATACATAATCAAATATTAAACACTATTGGGCGACTACACTACCAAAGTTTGTTTCTGTAACAAAACACATAATTTACGAGGGCCCACCCCTCCTTGTAATTCCATTTAACATTATGATAACAAACTACCCGAATATAATTAATAAAGTTCGATGTTAAATCATCTTTGGATCAAGTGTTTCGCCAAGTAATTCACTTACTTTAACATGTCTGCGCGTTCTATACTTTTTTTATCACAGACTCTCAATAATTTCTTTTAGTTAAATTTATTATATATATTTTATTATTTTTATTTTATAGGATAGGAGGGCAAACGAGCATGCGTGTCACCAGTTGCGTTGTCGACCTTTAAGGGAGTAGGATGGGGAAGGGAGGTGGGCCGGTACCACTCTCATCGAACGAAACGCGGCATGAACCACTTCACGTCCATTTTCTGAGAGGTCGTGGTAGTTCACCGGCCGAGTCAGCCTATTCATGCAGCGAACTGCTTAAACTTAATATGTTAAAAGTTTAAATGGTTGTATAATTGAAACATGTAGTGATAAGCAATCGATCAACCACGTAGACGACACTGACAGTCCTGACAGTCCTGATGACATGATCATGATCAATTTAGTTGTGATAATATTACTTCAAATAACAATGACAAAAACAATTTTGTACAAATAAGTATGATTGATCTGGTACATAAGACAATATGTCGCCTTTTGGATCCACTACCTAAAATTAAACAGTGGTAAGTCTGTCAAGTCTGGGTCTTCAATGTATTGTAAGTATGTATTTACAAAAAAAAAGTAAATGTGAAATATTTAATATCCGTTATATCCATAGCACAAGCATTTAGTTGCTTAGTTTTTAAGTAGATGACGCTGTCGGTGTCCAAGATATTAGTAAATTAATATAAATTTTAAGAGAAAATAATTCCCTCCTCTTTTTCCATCCTAAGTTCTCATTCCCTTAAAGACTGCGCTAGTCATTATAAAATTAAAAAAAAAAAAACTAATTATCTTCATATAGAATATGGTAACAGTTAAAATAAAAATTCAAATTAAGAATTCCTTCAAAAAATAAAAATATTGTTGGTATTCGTTCGGTCTGTGTATTAATGATGATTAGACTATTCATCTCTAACAATGTAGAACCTTTCTAGAAGCCATATCATACAAAGAAGCGTATATGTCAACTCTATATCTTTATTGGTCTACATATACGAGGCGTCCTCTAAACTCCACTATGCTGTGCCAACAAATGAAATTTTCGATCGGGACGAATGACTATGCATTACTCTTTTTGTATGTACTGACAACAACGCTTTTATTGAACAACAAGCGTTGTACTGAAACAAATTTCATTCGTTATTTTTTCGTTTTTTAAAAATTAACCTCATTGTTATAATGAGAACATCCAATTTTGAGATATTTTGTTTGTAAATTTGGCACTGCTTTACCTACGAATGAAAATAAATATATTTCCTTTCATTTCAAACGACTTCAAAACGCAGTAAATTGATTTTGTTTTATATAAAACTCGATACGTTTTCGTCCGATTAACCCCCTCCCCCCCTCCCACGGTTGCCTTCCCCTGAACCCATTCAACCCCCTTAATAATCAAGTTTGCAAGTTGTCCAAGATGTTGCCACGGACCGAGAATATTCTGACAACATTGTCCCTCCTGAATATCTTACGGTCTTGACTGACTTGAATTAACATACAATTTACAAAACTTATAAGTTCTAGAAGACAAGACATAATATTGTTAGATAAGTTTGATCAAAGACAGTTTTATATAAATATAATAATATAAATATAATATTGCAAATGAGTTTTATCAATGAAGCTAACATATAATTATTGAAACTTAATACAATATGTCAAATGGTTATGGCATTCTCGAGAAGCGTTCTTTTTCAGGCATGTAATAGTAACATTTAACAGTGGTAGAGACTTGCAGTTCGCTGCATGAATGGGCCGGCTTGACCGGTGAAATACCACGGCCTCGCAGAAAATCGTCGTAAAGTGGCTCGTGCCGCGTTTCGATCATTGAGGGAGGTTTCCGGAGGCACACACCCGTTCCCCTCCCTTTCCCATCCTAATTCCTCAAAGGCCGGCAATGCCACTGTAGCACTATATTATTATGTGTTGCAGGTGTCCATGGGCGGCGGTATTTGCTTAACATCAGGTCACCCACTTGCTCGTTTGTCCTCCTATTGCATAAAAAAAAGTTAAGATGTACAAAAGTTGTGACCTTTCCAGACCAATAATAGTGTGAAAATTTGTGCCATATTTGTTTATTAAAATTGGCGCACATATTAACAAACAAACCATTAACACGTTCAAATTACAGTTAATAATATCAGTGTATAAGTATATTCCTAATATATTTAAATAAAAATATATTTCATAAATACATTCTTCACTTAGGCTTTTTTTATTTCGCTGAGGAATAGAAAAAAAAAACTATACAAACCCTTTCGTAGCCGAACGATATTCTGAATATATTCAGTCAGAAAATATCTACGAGTAACTCGATATGCTTGTGAAGTTTCGAATGAACGTCTAGGATATATGAAATCGATATATTATAGTACGTTCATGTAACTTCACGCCAAGTCAGAGACTAAAGCAGAGAGAAGAAAGCGCTATATGGCATGCTTCTTAGACACCTCACTCTTTTCTTTGACTTTTATATTTATATATATTTATAAATGCTTCTTGGTTCTTAAGGCTCTTGACATTACCTCCCTCGAATACACGTTTATTATTAGTATACAGTAATTGGTATATTTGCTTTATAATACATTTAATTTTGAGAAATATATTGTTAAGTATTGATATGACGAACTAATCAATCTCAGTATTAACTTTTACTCAAACATTATAAACAAACTGTTAAAGGTCGAGATTAATGCAAAAATAAAATAAACGAATTATTTAGACGAGCCTCGTGGTGCATTGGTAAAACTATCGACTGCAGAATCGCTGTTGGCGGGTTCGATTCCCACATGAGTATAAATATTTGTGACAAGCATGAATGTTTGTATGGCGTCTGGGGTATTTCTATGTATTTTAAGTACACATACACATACATACATAACTTTACGCCAAATCCCTTGCGGGGTAGGCAGAGAGAACAGAGCGCCATAAGGCACGATTCTTACACGCCTCACTTGCTTCGTTGACTTTCATAACTCTTTTCATGCACGCGCGTCGGTTTTTGAGGCTCTTAACATGACCTTCCTCCAGAACACGTTCTATTTGGTCATGGAATGTGTGTCTTGGCCGTTCTCGACTCCTACATCCATCCGCTTTTGCATTGTATATCTGCTTAGTCAGTCTTGCATCAACCATTCTTTCTACATGTCCGAACCATCGGAACATGCCCTTTCTTACTTTTACACCGACACTCTTTCTTTCTCTCTCTTTCTCTCTTTTATTTTAAGTATGTATTTACAAAAGAAAAGTATATATGTATTATTATCCGTTATTAAGTATCCATAGCACAAACATTTAGTTGCTTAATTTGGAACTAGAGGGCGCTGTGTGATTTGTGTCCAAGATAATCTTATTATTTACTATACTCACTAATTTCTTTATCTTTATTAAAATAATATCTTTCATAGTTAGCTCATACTTTAAACAGTAGGATTGATTAACATTAGTTCATTATTTTAGTCCAAAATAAATTAAAGTTATTTATTGCTCAAAAGACGAGAATAAATACAGTATTATCGTTCTTTGACTGGTAACGTTCCTTTCATCCATAGTCTATTTCTTTGCAAAGACAGAATACAAGGAATAAAACAAAAAAATAGTAAACCTAAAAGTTGAACTTGGTTTTTCTCCAAAGCCTACTTGCATTTTTAAAAAAAACAACAGTTGACATTTTATCCAGGCCCGACGCCCGAGCACTTCACTAATGAATGCAAATTTTATCAAGTTGTACACACGCTTTTCATAATAAAATATTTTACGCTAAAATATAAAAACTTCTACTATTAATTAGTATAAATTTAATAACATCTAATTTAAATAAAACTAATAAATAAAACTAGAAATAACCGCATAAAATGTTGCATACGCATTCAATTATAATTAAATATCTTTGATACCAATTCTCCTAGAGCTAGTTTACAGCCTTGCTATACATAACTGAACGCCCTTGATATCCCAAGGTGAAGAAAAGGTTGTATGACTACCACCTATAACGTTATCGGCTGTGGGCATAAAGATACTTGAAGTCATGTTGAAATTATGTTCTGTAATCTAAGAAAAATATCTATCAGATTTAATTTCTGAAATTATTTTTTGCGCAAATTCTCTGATATCTTTCACTGTTTGAACTTGGTATTTTAAAGGTGATTTTTTTGTTTTAAATATTTAACTTTTAAATTAAAATTGTCTCTACATATAATAGTTTATTAAAGTAGCAAGAGACTTTAGTTAATTAAAAACTTGTAGTAGAAGTACAGCAATGAAAATTGTATTATCTTTCATAGTACATATATGGTAAGAAAGTAGTGGTGCTGTGGTCAAACTTCTCGCTACGTATTTAGATGTCGTTGGATCGATTCCAGGCTCACACCAATGATTTCTCGGAATCCTTTTCGCAATTTCTGTGTAGGTAGTCATATTGATGACAAACAACTTTGTGCCCAGAATAAATGGCAATTGGTAAATACATATGTATATAACTTGCGGGGTTGGCAACAGGCTCGTCAGCTATTTCATCTGGGACGTGTATGATCTAATATAATATTCAACGGCCTCTGCCTACATCTTCCGGTAGGAAAAGGTGTGAAATTTTACGTTTACGTAAAATACTTGCTAATGATAATAATAATGAGTATGATACTCAAAACTGTTTTAGAATTGTCAGTGATGTCAACATTCATTTTGTTTTCTTTAAAGATCTCTTTATCCTTATTCAATGCACAACACGACTCGGCAACAACATCAAGCTAAAACCTTAGCAAGAACAAGAAAGCTGTTCAGGATTAAACTTTGAATATGTACCAGGGTCTTTGGCTGAGTAACATTGTCGTCTGTAGAGATACTGTTGTCTTATTGCTAGTACTGAATAATTTCAACTGTCTCGACTCAAAGAAACAACATGTTATTTATACATACATACATACATAACTTCACGCCAAATCCCTTGCGGGGTAGGCAGAGAAAAAAGAGCGCCATAAGGCACGATTCTTACACGCCTCACTCGCTTCGTTGACTTTCATAACTCTTTTCATGCACTCCCGTCGATTTTTGAGGCTCCTAACATCACCTTCCCCAGGAACACGTTCTATTTGGTCATGGAATGTGTGCCTTGGCCGTCCTCGACTCCTACATCCATCCGCTTTTGCATTGTATATCTGCTTAGTCAGTCTTGCATCATCCATTCTTTCTACATGTCCGCACTGTCGGAGCACGCCCTTTCTTACTTTTACACCGACACTCTCTTTCAATCCAACTTTCTTCCTTACAACCTTGTTTTCCAAGCGATCAGCGAGAGTCACTCCGCAGATTTTGCGCAATGCCCTCATTTCTGCCGCGTATATTATTATTTATATTACTTTTTTAACATTATATAGTAGCAATATATTAGAAATTTTATTCCATTTCCAAACCAAAATAAGATAATGAAACCCTTAAATTGATACGAAGTCTATCATGATTCAATTTTCTTAGTACGATGCTATTTAAGATGTTTATAGTCGCTACATTACTTATCAAAATTAATATTAAAATCTTTTAATTTCGTGTGTTGGATAAAGTAAAAGGAAAACGATTTTAAGAAATAGAGAGTTTTTTCTTGATTACTATTTATTTGTTACGTAATTGTACAAATCTATAAATGAAACGGTTTTGCAAAAAAATATAATGTATTGTATCTATGGGTAGCGCTAATCACTTACCACCAGGCGATCCTCTTACTCGTTTGCTGTCTATCGCATTTAAAAATAGGAATAGCTATTTTATATTCCAGCGTAAATATAGCGTTGGGCAGATTCCTGGGCACAAATAAGGTTAGCAAGAAGGCCCAGCAAGATATCCGTAATGCAGTACTGATCCCAACGCTAACTTTTAGTAGCCAGAGATGGGAATGGCAGAGTGGGCATAAAAATAGGATGAACGCGGTTGAAATGAGGATACTGCGCAAAATCTGCAGAGTGACTCTCGCTGACTGCGTTGAAAGCAAGGCTGTAAGGAAGCCACGAAACACTTTCCAGGATCAAATTTAACGAGTTCTGGAGGAAGGTGAGGCCTTTAAAATTGACGCGCGTGTATGAAAAGTTATGAAAGTCAAAGAAGCGAGTGAGGCGTGTACGAATTGTGCCTTATTGCGCTCTGTTCTCTCTGCCTACCCCGCAAGGGATTTGGCGTAAAGTTTATATTACAATAGTTCTCTGAAATCTTGAACAGTACTTGAATATATACATCGCAGGCAACAATAAATAATTCTGGCGCATTTTGTGCCCCCTCGTAATGACTGGCAAGTCGCAAATTTCCTGTGGGGACTATCAGCGATCTTTGAAATTAATTGAAACGCTTTGGGTGTAATCTCTTGTCATAATTCCACTGTAAAAGGCCCGTCTTTAAGATTAACTCATATAAATAAATAATAGCTCCTAATAGCTTTGGCAGATGTTAAATAAGGGATTTGGTAACGGGGATCGTAAAATACCAATTCTTGGAACATTTATGGATGTAACCAGATTTTTTATCGTGAATTAGAATTTCGTGTAGGTATGAATTACGATTTTTGTATTCAAGATTTTTATTTTTACTGTGTGTAAAAAAATATATCTTCAATGCATTTAAATAAAGTTAATCCTGTTTAAATTGCATCCAGCACTCTATTCTCGTTTTGCTTGGTTTTTCTTGCGATTATTCTTGAAATCCACCTAATATACATATTAAAGGAACGGCAAAAATAATTCAAGTAACTTAAATATTCAATTAAAATTATTATTTGATAAAATTAAATTTTGTTTGTAAATTATGATACGTAATCAATTTTTGCATTTTAAGTAAGGGTGATCCTCAGAATAGTGTTCCCACTAAAAAAAGCGCTATGAGCTACTTGACGTCAATTTCCTGAGAGGTTATAAATGGACTGGCTTAAATATTGACGTAATGAGTCCAAAGTTGAGTTTCCTTCGTTGAGACAGTTATGCGCAGGTCCTTCTTTCCATTCTCAGTCCTTTAAAGTCCGCCAACGCGATTGTAACATTAACAAGTGTCCATGAGCGGCCCTAGTTGCTTATCATCAGGTGACCCGCATACTCGTTTACATCCTATCAAATAAAAACTCTTTTCGGTCGAGCCGACCCATTCATCAAACAAACTGCTTATACTTGCGATTTTCTGATAAAATATGTGGGGAATATTATATAAAAAGCGATTTTCACGGCATTTAGCTGGCAATTCTATGAGCTCATTACATATTCACACAGTCATGCTGCCATGGAATGTTAAGGGTGGTATTACATCAAAGAGAGTATTCGATCAAGGCAGTCTGTGTATTTTTTTTTGGTTCATTTACCACGGGCCATGCGCTCGTTTTGACGTATTTCGCCTTAAGCATTGGACTAAAGCGAATGGAAGTAACGGATGTTTTCAATAGATATGACTGCTTACAATAAACTGCTTTGTATATTTTTATATAGAATACGTTTATTAAAAAAAAACATGAAAGGAGCAAACTAGCAAGCGGGCCACCTGGTGGTAAGCAACTATCATCGCAATAGACATTTGCAACTCGATTGCCGGATTCTAACGGCAATAGTCTTCACATAATATATCTCTCACCAAACGAAACGCGGCAAAAGCCGATTAGTCAAGCCGGCTCACTCATGCAGCGAACAATTTTTTTTATGGAATACGAGGGCGTTTGCCCTCCTATCCCATAATGCTCGTTTGAGCATGAGTAAGTAACCAGCGCCGCCCATGGACACCCAAGGTAGGCAAAGCATATGTGTTGCAACATATATGCTTTGCCTACCTTTAAGGGAGTAGGATGGGAAAGGATGGGGAAGGGAGATTGGCCCCCGCTCTTCTCTCTCACCGAACGAAATGCGGCATGAGCCACTTTATGTCGATCTTCTGAGAGGTAGTGGTATTTAACCGGCTCATTCATGCAGCAAACTGCTTGGCTCTACCGCTGTTAAATATTTAATCGTTTCCGTTGCAATTGTAATATATAAAAAATAATCAAGCTCGATCGAATCGCTATCGCCTCCATTTCATGCCATCCCATTGATGTACGCTTTATGTAAATGTTATGAGAGTTTAACTATTCACTTATTCACTTAGCGTCAGTTCTTTCGGGCTGTCTTTCTGTATAGATATACCTATCGTACCCCACCCCACCCCCTTTTTCCTTTCTAGAGGAGGTGAAATTGTTTTTTGTCGTGCCATCTAACTTTTTAAGTCGATTTAAAATGTACTTAAAACAACTAATTTGACTGGTTTTGTGTCTGAGTGACAGTAGGAGTTTATTACGAAGTGGAATTATTTTTGTTGCTTAATTTTGTTGGCTACACTGTTTGTCTTTCATATCTTTTTGTTTGTTATAGCGTAATAAAACTTGAGAACGAGGAGTGTGAAAGGAATTAAATGAGGTATGAGTTGACAGCTACTTTTTGGATCGTGAGTTTTTCAGTAGGTACGCTTTCGGAATCTTCTTGGATTTCATGGTGTTTGTTTGTTTGGTGACATGATAAAATGATAGAAATATTGATGATGATGAATTGTATGATTTACAGTTTAAATTCTGGCATAATTCCAGTAGCCTAAGCCGTAGCCTTTGGTATTAAGATCTTTGTGTTATATTTTACAACCAAATTAGTTAATGGAATAATCAAACAATATAAAAATATATATTTCAATTTGAATAGCATCGTTGATAAAACTGTATAATAGGCCCTTATATTTTTTATGTAATTTTACGCCATTTTCCCACTTGACAAGTATTCCGGATAGTCGTTGGTGTTAGCCAGGATTGATTCATGAACCCATACAGATAGTCAAAAATAATCGGCCAGGATTGGGAGACAGGACCGACTTTTGTCTAACTTTAAGTACAAATATAGTTTCTTGTTCTTAGAATGTCAAACTTTAAATTCTACACACGTTCTGTGAACATGGTGTGTCCACCTTGCGACGCTCGCATTCTTAGTCCGGATTAACTGGAATTAAGATGGTACAGTGTCTTTGTGTTTGCCAGACGTTGCAACCGATCCCGTGAGAGGAGAACGTTTAGGGAATTTCAATTCTTACACAATTTTCGGTACACTAGAATTAAATTGGATACATTTAGTAAGTTTCTTACTTTTAGTACGACTATTTTGCAATTGCAGAAAAATGGAAAGAAAGAAAGAAATCCTGTCACAATATGTGTTGTCTTAATTAGCGTACAATTTAGCAGTGGTAGAACTGGTAATACTTACAGATATCGACGTAAAGTGGCTCATATTGCGTTTCATTAGTGCTCATATTATGATTTGAATAGTAATAGGAAGGGATTTTAAATAAGAAACTTAGGATTCAGGTCAGCAACAAAACTCTTTTTGAGTTGTCTGATGTCTGATATGCAAATAAAAAAATATCTTGAGCGTCACTTTCATTCCTTAATTCATACAATATTTAAAAATAGAATGCACATAATTTAAAAATAGAACGTACATATTTCAAAAATAGAACGTCATATATCATGCGGTAAAATGTCTTAAAAAGTTTTTATTGGCAAAAATATTTGCAGTTTATTACAATGTTCACTTTCATGGTATCAATATGCAAAATAAAGTAAAACGCATTTTAAATGATTATTACAATTGCGAGTGACGCGCTCCGCTACATAATTCAGTTGGTTGTCAGCTGCAGGTCGATTCACACGAGTTTCATACTATATAGTGTTGCTACCGTAAGCTTTTGTTGTAAATACCGGGGAATATTTTTTTATTTATGATCAGAACAGAATATACTCAAGAGTATTTTTAGGAGACATAAACATAACTTCACGCCTTTTGTTACCCGAAGGTGTAGGCAGCGGCTGTTAAGCCTCGTCTCGCCGTTATGTTTACGTCCCAAATGGAATAGGTGGCGAACCTATTGCCATACCGGGCACAAAGTTTGTCAGTCATCGGTATTTATCACACATAACTTCCGAAAACAATTTCGAAAAGTCATTGGTGTGAGCCAGTGTCTGGAATCGAACCCCGGACCTCTGGATCAGAGGCCGTGCGCTCGCCCACTGCGCCACCGAGACTATTTTTAGGAGATATTATTAAAATAAGATGATGATAAGTTAGTTTACCATTATATAAATGATAAATATTTTCAGAGGTAGAACCACGCAGTTTGCTGCCTCAATTGGCCTGCCTGACCGGTAAAATATCACGACCTCATAGAATATCGCCGTAAAGCTCATATCGCGATTCGCCCGGTGAGAAAGTATCCGGAGGACCAACTTCTTCCCCTTTCCCCTTCTCATCCCACTTCCGACTTCCTCCCTATCCCATTTTAAATGCCAGCAACGCAACTGTAATACTAACTGCGTTGTAGGTGTCCGCTCATGGATACCTGTAACCTTTACCTGTATACCTCTACCACCACTGTTAAAATCATTCATTTAAACAATTTAGACGAAAATTCAAAACATAATTTCGATTTACACATCAATTCACAAATGTTGGCAACACTGGAGGCTTCAATAATTTCCCGCCAAACATTTTGTGTGATGTCCGCGCGCTATTTATTCACAGATAATGTATTCTCACTGTGTTTTACCGTTTGTTGTACGTTTATTTGTAATGTTGCCAGGTACGTATATTGCATGAAACGTTAATATTACTTAAATGGCTATAGGGTTTTTAATTCACTTCACTATTTTATCGATAATATATGACTTGTCAAATGATTCATTTGTTTTCTTAAATAAAAATAGATCAGTGCTTTTCATGTTAAGTTATATAGCTTAAAACTCTTCATAAAAAAAAATGATTTTTGGTGTTTCTAAAATTACCGCGTTCAAATATACAAACAAACTCTTTAGGCTCAGTTAATTTGTAATAATAATAAGATTTCCCTCATAAATTGTATGATTATGTATTTAAGTAAAAGTCGTTGTCGTATTTTGAAAAAAAAAATAAGAAAAAAGTACATCATTAGCGAAAACAAGAAAGTAGTTCCAGTAAGAAGTTTTTCAATGTTCAGAAAAAAAAAATCCTCGAGCACTTAAGCTCGAATGAAAAGGCACCCACATTCCTACAATTGTACACAGCTAACAAGACAAGAAGACGCTTCCGAAAGTGAAATCGGCAGAGTATAGACTAACACTTGCGATAACGAGATCATTACTAGAACAGCGTGCTATGCTGCGTTGGCTGGTGAGAAAAAAAAATATTCTTCTAAAAAACATGGCAAGGCTTTGAGAAATGCGGTTGGTCTGCGGCAGCTGAACGAAAAAAAAAAGAAATAAAAAAAACTCGTTTCAAACACCTGTAGGGATGTGGTTGAGTTCCCACGATATTTTCCTTGCACGAATGCAGACGAAAATAGGTAACACTCTCTATAAGTATATATATATACTTCATCTGCTTATGAGAGCGAAATTCTGTATCGCATATTTGGGGCTGGGGTAAGGGTTCGATTCTGTTTTTATTTTTATATAGCTTTCTCTAAATCTGAACAACTGTTTTGACATTGGTTGAACCACGCAGTTCGCTGTACGAATGTGCCAGCTTGACAACGACCAGTAAATTGTCTCAGAAAATCGGCGTAAAGTAACGCATGCCGCATTTTGTTTGGTGAGTGAGGTATCTGGACGCCTTCCTCTGTCTCTCCTGCACCTTAAAGAGTGGCAACGCAACTGTAACACTAGAGGTGTTGCAGGTGTCCATGGGCGGCGCTGGTCACTTATCATCAGGTGACACACCCGCTCCTTTGCCCTCCTATCTCATAAAAAAAACTTATTGCGTATTTATGAAATAACCATCTTATTTAACTTTAAATTCGGATATCTAATAACGTATTAAATAATATAAAATGACAATAAAACTATAGTTATATTAAAATCAAACCATTATAATAAGTTACAAAAGAAAACGAAAACCAAATACGAATTTGTAAACCGCAAACACTATTTTTCTTCCACCGCAAACACTTTTTCAACTGAAATTTTCATTTTCCACGCGGTTGTTGGAGAAAAATAAAAACATAGAGGGAGAGGAAGAGAGATATCTGCTTATTATATCGCTCAAGTTCTGGAAGTTGTTCCGCTAAAAAGTATTTATTGTTCGTGTATTGCGATTGAACATTTACTTTTTTTGTTTATTCAATTTGCATTCTATAATTTCGATGCAGAGTAGATACAGAGAGACCTCTTTATTTAATTTAGACATAGAGTAGATACAGAGATATTTTTATATTTATTAGCTGTTATAACGTTCTTTGTGTTGCTTTCTGTTTACTTAGCTATATAGGGACTGCTTGAAGTATGATATTAAGTAACGAAAAAGCTAACTTTTGGAAAATTTCTGTGGTCAAGAGTTACAGCACCCTACTTCTGAATCAATGAGTCGTCGGATAGAATTCGGTCTGCACCAATGCCTTTTCAGATTTTTTTTCGGTACTCATATGTGATAAAAATGTGCATGGTGTATGACAATAGTTTTCACTAGCTATTTATGAAAAATAAAGATTCTGCGAGTCCAGGCTTCATAGCCGCTATCTACATTTTCTGGTCGAAAAGACCAGATGTGTAGTTTTTTGATGGGATAGGCAAACGAGCAGGCGTATTACCTGATGTTAAGTGACCAGCGCCTCCCACGGACACCTGCAACAGTTATAGTGTTACAGTTGCGTTGCCGACCTTTAAAGAAGTAGGATGGAAAGAGATGGGGAAGGAGGGTGGGCCTTCTTTGATCTTCTGAGAGGTCGTGGCATTTCACCGGTCGAGCCGGTCCATTCATGCAGCGAACTGCTTGGCTCTACCACTGTTGTAGATATATAATAAGAACATAACAATCTTTCTGTGCAAATAGTTAACCAGCTGTAAATCTTGTATCGCCCTGGCTTGAGCAGTGCACAAATTACATCAATACAGTTTTAATTCGCCTAATAAATGTCTTCATAAATTCGTTCGTCTTGCCCGAAAAGCGTCCACCGCAGCTTGCTCGAGGAGAGAAGGCAATAAATCTACGTACTACGAGGTTATAA
Organism: Euproctis similis; assembly: GCA_905147225.2. NCBI lineage: Eukaryota > Metazoa > Arthropoda > Insecta > Lepidoptera > Erebidae > Euproctis > Euproctis similis. The sequence continues at coordinate 8,209,282 of LR990114.1, forward strand.
GTGACTGCTACCCATCACACCGACGCGACACAGAGTTTAATCACTATCTGAAGTACAGACACTGGTACAGAAGGGAAGGACTAGGCAATTAATTGATTATGTTTAAATGCTTATTCTTATAATAAATCTTGGACACAAAACACACAGCACTCTCTAGTTTCAAGCTAAGTAAGTAAATGCTTGTATTATGAAAACTAAATGTAACGTATATTAATACATAAATATATTTTTTTTTGTAAATACTTATAAAAATAGCCAGACGCAACACAAACTTTCATATTCAAGTGGAGATCGGAGCCGCCGCCGGATGCACCACGAGGCCCGTTGATATAATTTGGTTATAACTATATGTTATTTTTTGAAGTGATAGGCAGTAGTATAGGCGTGTAGTATAGTAGTAAAAGTGATAGGCAGTAGTGTGTGATAATATGTAAACACGGTTCACCCGGCGAATTTGAAATTTGAGATATAAACACATAATCAGGGGAGACGAACATTTTACTGCCAAAGCGCGCCAAGCGATGCACAGCAAAACTTAAAATTCCTGTTCAGATTTCATCAATATTTATAGATAATTTTGTTCACGTGTGATTAAATAGCATAATGGTAGCATTAGTAACTTTTACTTAACAGTAGTAGAGCCAAACAGTTCGCTGCATGAATGGGCTCGCTCGACCGGTGAAATACCACGATCTTTCAGAAGATCGACGTAAAGTGGCTCATGCCGCCTTTCGTTCGGTGAGAGACGTACCCGGAGGCCCACCCCCTTCCCCATCCCTCCCTATCCCCTATTCTCTATCCTTTAAAGGTCTGCAACGCAACAGTAACACTATATGTGTTGCCGGTGTCCATGGGTGGCGTTGGTTGCTTACCATCAGGTGACACGCCTATTCGTTTGCTCTCCTATCCCATAAAAAAACATTAACTAAGATACAAGGACAGGCCACAAAGACTATAAATTTTCTTCGAATATGTTGAAATACAAACTTTGCATTTTATCCAATAATAAGTTTACGTCAAGTGTTTTATGTCATAGTCAGAAAAAACTAAGCGTCATAAGTCATAATCCATACATACTACAGTTATTCGCTACGTTAACTTGAATGACAATTCTTTTAATTATGTCAAATAACCATTCTAAATTTGAAATGACAAAAATATGTCTTTCAAAATTTGGCAAGCTACTGAAGTACAGACAGAAAAAAAAGTTATTATTTATTTAATTCTACATTTCCTTTTTATGTTTTGAATATAGACGTGTTAAAATATTTAACACATTCGACGTGCAGTCGCCGAACTGTACGTACGTGTCTAGACCGTCAGTGGAGGCGTGCATCGTTGACGTTCCAGACATGACAAACGACTCGCAGCGCACATGGACCCAGGCTCAAGTGGCTTGCACTCGCCGTGAAATATTGCAGACTGATGTCCGTTCTGTTCAGGACATCTGCGGTTGGATTTGTGTTGCTGTTGCGGTATTAATGTGTTTGTTTCTGAGACTTGTCGTAAATTTAAGACTTTCGGTCGTGTTATATTGTTTTCGCGTACGCCACTTTCATGTTTAGCATTGTATAGTTACGTAATTTGCATAATGGCACTTCATTTTAAATTGAGCTTATAAAACAACAAATCATCAAAAACACAAATAATACGATGGCATAAAAAAATAACTTTGCGCAAAGATAATGCCAAGTACATCGCTGAGGCCTAACCGGGAATTGATCTCCATTTTTTTACTAGGTTAACTTCACTCCAAACCCTTTGCGTGATAAATAGAAAGTAAAGAGCATAATAAGACATGGTCGTGGCATACCTCACTCACACTCTTATATAATAACATTTTAAGGGTTCCTAATATTACCTAAATTCAGTAATAAAAAAGTTTTCTGTAGCCTTCTCTGACTGCCATATACCTCTGCTTCTGTACTATATATCTTCTTAGTAAGTCTTGTATCTTCCATTGCTTCCACATGCGCGGATCATCGGATTAAATATTTCCTTATTTTAGCACCAACAATCTCTTTTCTCTTAACACGTTAAATTTTATTCATAATTTTTGAGACTGCCCATATTTTTAAATAATAAGGTGAAAATATACAAAAAAAATTAACCCTAAAAATCACTACCCTTTCAAATAAATAACTGTTAGCACTTCGTTTCTGATTAATTCCAACCAAGCATTATTTCTTCGCTACCGCTACCAGGGCTACGAATTCGAATTAATTCCTACTCATTTCTGGTTCATTTACAAGAAACTGCTATAAATGTTAGTGGGCACTTAACTAGCTTCCTGTCTTAGTACACCAATCTATATTCAGGGTTATGCAGTATTCCATTAGCATACATAAACATGTGCTGTATGTGTGTGTATCTCTCTTTAAGTGTGAGTGTGTATGCACAAATGTAATTGTGTATATATAGACGGCCTTAGGTAGAGTCAGCATATCCAAGTACAGCATGAAGAATACTTTCAAATTTTTAGTTGAAAATTCTTGGAAAACTAACCTTTTTTAAAACATTAATATGCAATATAAAATTAAATTATAATATGTTCTTAATTTTATTAATTACATAAGAGTACATGCGTTATTCAGATTATCAATAACAATATGAAAAATGATCTTTCTTATGAAAGGAAACGTAATATCAGCCAATGTTTTTTGATGAAAATTAAGTCAATCTTCAAGGAATTTAGGCTGTTATTCATTTTAAAAAAATGATTACTCTACGACCAATGCTACTAATTTAGTTTATTTATCGTTTATGAGTATTGAACTTCTAATTAATATTTTGTAAATGTATTTTGTGTTGTTGACGGTACAGAGTTAATGCAATGTGCAAGTGACATGGCAACACCCAATTGCCCTTGCAGCCATGCGTCTGATTGAAATTATATAATGCTTGATTGATAATAATCTGATGATGTATCAATTGCTGCCAAGGGATTTACTTAAGCGCCTCCGTTGATACGCTACAGTGTTGATTAAAATTTGTATTTTTTTTTTCATTTCAGCCAAAATTACTGCTGGAAAATAAAGACTGATATGTATAGAGGCTTTAGTAAGTATTTATGCGCTCAGATCATTGAAAAAAAAAAATGTCGATGACAATATAAAGAGATCTAAAAAAATCAAAAAGAAAATATCACTGTAATATTTTTTTTAAATGGGAAGAAAAATAACTAAATCGATGATGACATTCGATATCATCATCAGCCTATTGCAGTCCACTGCTAAACATAGGCCTCTCCCAAAGTGCGCCACAACAGCCGATTCTCTGCCTTCCGCATCCAGTCTTTTCCAGCAGCCTTTCTGAGGTCGTCTGACCATCGGGCTGGTGGGCGTCCTACGCTACGTTTGCCAAGACGCGGTCTCCACTCTATGACCTTCTTACTCCATCTACCGTCGGTCCTTCGGCAGATATGACCAGCCTATTGCCACTTCAGCGAGCTTATTCTACGAGCTATGTCGGTTACTCCAGTTCTCTGGTGGATATACTCATTCCTGAGTTTATCTTTCAGAGATACCCCGAGCATAGCCCGCTCCATAGCTCGCTGAGCGACTTTAAATTTGTGGACTAGCCCCACCGTGAATGTCCACGTTTCGGCACCGTAGGTCATCACCGATAGGACGCACTGGTCAAAGACTTTGGTCTTCAAACATTGCGGTATAGGCGAGCTGAAGACTCGACGCAGTTTGCCGAATGCAGCCCAAGCCAGCTGAATCCTCCTTTCGGCCTCTTTCTCGAAGTTTCGTCTACCTAACTGGATAATTTGGCCTAGGTAGACGTATTTGTTTACGACTTCGAGAACTCACCCTTCGACGCTTATCGGTCCGGGCACGACATGTTCATTGAACATGACCTTGGTCTTGTCCAAATTTATGCCCAAACCGACACACCGGGAGGACTCGTCTAGGCTGCGCAGCATTCCGCTTAGCTGTTCCAGCGACTCTGCCATGACAACGATTTCGTCGGCAAACCGAAGATGCGAGATGTACTCACCATTCACGTTGATACCCTGTCCAGTCCAATCCAGTGTCTTGAAGACGCCCTCCAAAGCATTAGTGAAGAGTTTGGGAGATATGACATCTCCCTGTCTTACACCTCGACTCAGCTCGATGGAGTTCGTCACCTGGTCCTGTATCTGGACAGCCATCGTGGCGGTGTCATACAAGCATCTCAACACCTCGATATAACGCCAGTCAATCCGACATCGCTGCAGTGCATCCAAAACTGCCCAAGTTTCGATGGAGTCGAAGGCTTTTTCGTAGTCCACGAATGCCATACACAGCGGCTGATTGTACTCCTCGGTCTTCTGTACAATCTGCCGAACAGTGTGGATGTGGTCCACAGTACTAAAGCCTTTTCGAAACCCGGCCTGCTCCGGAGGCTGAAATTCGTCGAGTCTTGCAGCGAGACGATTCGTGACGACCCTCGAGAACAACTTGTAGTTATGGCTCAGGAGTGAGATGGGTCTGTAGTTCTTCAGTAAGGTTTTATCACCTTTTTTGAAGAACAGCACCACCACACTCCCGCTCCAAACCTGTGGTGTTATACCCTGGTGTATGACGGAATTAAAAAGATCTGCTAATTCCTTTAGGACAGGAGTCCCGCCGGATTTTAGAAGCTCCGTAGTAATTCCATCATCACCGGGTGCCTTGTTGTTCTGGAGTTGCCCGAGAGCCGCACTAATCTCGCTTTCAGGGACATCGGGAATGTCCTCACTATAGTGACGCGTTAGCGGGGCTCTGCCAACGGGACACGGCGAAGATGACCATCTTCGCCGTGTCCCGTTGGCTTGGTCATCCGTATGGAATAAAGGAGCCCATAAAAAGATTCCATCTCTGCGAGAATCTCGGGCTTAGAGGTGACGACACGTCCATCCGCAGTTTTCAGTTTCGTCAGATGGGACCTTCCAAGCTGCTGAGCGAACACTTTCGACCCTTTGTTGCAGTCGATCGCGTTCTCGATTGCTCGAGTATTCGATCGACGAAGGTCGCGCCGCATCAGCTTTCTAATACGCTGGTTTAGGCTTTTCCATTCTGACGAAGACAGCTGATCGGATGGAGTTTCTCGCCTTTGCCTCATCAGCTCGAGTGTCTCAGCAGAGAGCTTGGACTCCTTTTTCTGCGATGTCGGGAACAACCTTTGAGACATTTTCCTCAGCATGTTGACTACAGTGTCGGTTTTTTCGTCCACGTTGCCTGTGGTTTCCAGCAGGTCGAATTGATTCTTAAGTTCCATTTGGAACTTTTCGGTTTCGGCTATTCGGAGTGGCGTAGGTCGGATAATAGACCTTATCTTCCGGGTCCTTTCGGCTTTTAAGTTAATATTTAGAGAGCCTCGAAGAAGTCGGTGATCACTTGCAGTATTGAACCTGTTGATCACAGAGACATCTCTAAATATATGCTTACTATCCGTAATGATAAAATCTATCTCGTTCCTTGTCACAGAATCGGGGCTTCGCCAAGTCCACCTCCTGTGGAGAGTCTTCTTGAAGAATGAATTCATCAAGAAAAGCCCTTCAGACTCTAGGAAGTTGACCAGCATCTGGCCCCTGTGATTTCGGCACCCCAAGCCATATGGACCGATTTTGGTTTCGCCACGTTCTTGTACTCCCACTTTGGCATTGAAGTCCCCCATAACAACGTTGTAGTGAGCCTTGGCGGTACTATGTATTGCTTTTGCAATATCCTCGTACATCGCCTCAGCTATCTCGTCAGAGTATGCCGAGGTCGGCGCATATACCTCTATTACCTTCAAGGTGTACCTGTTGGAAATTTTCAGTACAAGGTACGCTACCCTGGTCGACACACTACTGATCTCCACAACGCTGCTAACGAGGTCCTTGTGAACGAGGAAACCGACACCCCCCTGGGAGATCTGGTCACCTTCCCGAAAGTAGAGTAAGTTCCCTGACTGTAATGTTATCGTGTCATTCGATAATTTGCCAAAAAAATATAAGAAATTTGAGTCGAAATAATTACGTAAATAAATTGACCTTTAATTTCCCTGTCATATTAGCAAAAAGCATGAAATGTATAAAAATAAACAATTACATAATAATCTACAAAAGTGTGCGTAGTATTCAGAATATATAATGGTTTCCATTTAAAATGTCATTGACATAACATAACATAACTTCACGCCTTCACCTGAAAGTGTAGGCAGCGGCTGTTAAGCCTCGTCTCGCCGTTATGTTTACGTCCCAAATGGAATAGGTGGCGAACCTATTGCCATACCGAGCACAAAGTTTGTCAGTCATCGATATTTATTACACATAACTTCCGAAAACAATTTCGAAAAGTAATTGGTGGGAGCCAGTGTCTGGAATCGAACCCGGACCTCTGGATCAGAAGTCGTGTGCTCGACCACTGCGCCACCGAGACTATTCAAAATCAAATAAGGTTTTTATGTGAGTTCAAGTGAGGAATGTTCTTTCAACATTTCCAAAGTAAGGGGTAATAAGACGATATAAAAAAGCCACTTGAATCGGAAAACAAAAAAACTGTCGCTACACGCTGATAAAGCGAAAGTTGGCTAATGCGAAATCGATGGGACCATAGTTAACGACTCGACGAATGCGACGCAATTGCCTCAAATATGTCAATTACCATTCATTACATTGAGAACAGTATTGTTTTTTAACCGACTTCGCCAGAAGGAAGATTATATTTTTAAGTAAACATGCATACACCACCACCATATGCATATAACACCAGCTTCCATTAGAACACGTTCAATTCAATCATCCCTCCATCATCCATACGTAGTGGCCATCCTCGACTCCTGCATTTTTATACTTAAACTAAATATAATAAGGGTATAATAATAACGTATAAGGGTCGAGACTTTGGGGACATGGGGTCCGAGTGCTCGTGCACTTTACAAAGATCTCGCAAAGAGGCTGATCGAAGCCTCTCGCGACCAGAGGGCTGGTCTACTCTTCGCACTGAGGATTAGCATTGCCATTCAGCGTGGCAATGCAGCCAGCCTTCTGGGCACGCTGCCAGTAGACCGAGATGCGGAGAAATTTGATTTCAGGTAGTTTTTTAATTGTATATATTGTAAATAATGTAATTAATTTATTTGTTCTTATTATTGTAAATAAAGTTTAATTAAGGAAATAAATACATATACATTTGTTTTGTATTTTACTGTACAGCAAAAAAAGTCACGTTTTTCTATCAACGTGATCTAGGCCTGTTTATAATAATGTATTATGTATTATATTTTAGAACAATTTTTTTGATAAAAATTTACAACTTACATTTTATTATTCATATGACATATCTTAAAGAAATATCATAGGTATCTTATGTTCAGACACAAATATTCATAAGCACATTGTTTTTATTTATTCAAAAGCTAAAATGTCTAAGAATATATTCATAATAAATTATTACGTATATCCGATAAGAAGTCTCCCAGATAGAATTCAAGATTCTACAATATGGTTTCAGCTGTCGTCTGAGACAGACTTTTACTCGTCGGGTTTCCAAAGGAGGCTTCCTTTTATTTCCGAACGAAGTGGTTTGAACAATGCTTTGTGAGTTTAGATAGATATAATTTGAGTTCTAGATATAAAATATTAAATAAAAGTAGAGCCAAGTAGTTCGCTGCTTGAATGGGCTGGCTCGACCGGTGAAATACCACGACCTCTCAGAATACCGACGTAAAGTGGCTCATGCCGCGTTTCGTTCGGTGAGAGAGGTACCCGGGGGCCCACCCCTCTTCCCCATCCTTTCCTATCCCCTATCCCTAAAAGGTCGGCAACGCAACAGTAAACGTACAGTTACTGGTGTCCATGGGCGGCGCTGGTTGCTTTCCATCAGGTGACACGCCTGCTCGTTTGCCCTCCTATCTAATAAAAAAAAACCTTCAAACCCGATCTCATTTCAAATCTAATATTTTCAAAATAAACAGGATAATTTAACACTTAGCACAGCTTAGCGTTTTTACTCGCAAATGAAAAGCCAATTGCTTCATACATTAGATACAATATGATAGTCGTTTATATTATCGATATTTATCAAACATAACTTTTGGAGAAACATGGATTTGAACCTAGTTTCAATCTCGAATCCTCTGAACTTGCAGTCAAAGTGCTGAAATACTAGACCAATGAAACTGAATATGTTCAGATATATGAAGGTACTTTTTACCAGACTGCATTTAAAACAGCGCTAACTGCTGATTAATGAATGAGTTCGGTAGATTTTTATTAGAGTTATCATTTTATTATGCGATAATTTTTCACTCACCAATCCTTTTAGTCAATTCAATGTATTAAACAGTATCCATACATACATTTTAAAATCATTATTATCCGGCAGCCGGATATAATTTTTCCACTTACATAAAATAGCCTATTAGTGCGGTAATCAATCAAGTGACTATAAATCAATAGAAGCGTCATAAGAATACAGCCTCCATTTTTGACATGACATATGATGTCATACTGAACGAATGGAATGACTGATCTGAAGAATGGTAGAGGTAAACACTACAACTATTATCTTTTTTCATATATCCATATCCATAAAGGTGTACTTTAATTACTTAGTGCTGGGAAGAGTATGCGGCATTTTTTGTCTCCGTCATGGTCCAGTGGTCGAGCATCCCGCTTCGGAATCAAAAAGTCGTGGGTTCGAACCCTGGCTCACACCAGTGACTTTTGAATTTATTTTCGGAAGATAAATGTGATAAATGACGATGACTTAAAACTTTGTGCCAGGTGTATGACAATAGGTTCGCCACCTATTCCATTTAGGACGTAAAGATAACGGCGAGTCGAAGCTTAACAGCCGCTGTCCATACCATTCGGGTAGAAAAAGGCATTATGTTTTGTTAAATTTTATTTTACATTTAAGTTTACATACAATAGTTTTGCCGCGAGAATGAAGTGTATATCATAGTTATGTTATTGGTATTGTATTCCAATATCATACATATTCGCGGTAACTGACGAATTTGTCAACGTTTATTAATCACCCAGTTTTGGTCACTTGTAAAATGTATGTCTCAGTGTATATATTAAAATATTCAAGTAATTGTATGCTCCTGACTATTTCTTGGTTAATAAAGAAGTTTTTTTTTATGGGATAGGAGGGCAAACGAGCAGGCGTGTCACCTGATGGTAAACAACTAACGCCGCCCATGGACACCAGCAGCACATATAGTGTTACTGTTGCGTTGCCGACCTTTAAGGGAAGGGGATAGGAAAGGATGGGGAAGGGGGTGGGCCTCCGGGTACCTCTCTCACCGAAGGAAACGTGGCATGGGCCACTTTACGTCGGTCTTCTGAAAGGTCGTGGTATTTCACCGGTCGAGCCGGCCCATTTATGCAGTAAACTGCTTGGCTCTACCACTATTAACAATGTACAAAAACAATGAAATATGAAGCTTATGAATGTAAATTTTAATGTGTTAACAATAATAACCCAAATTCTATTATTTATCATACATACATAACTTCACGCCAAATCTCTTGCAGGGTAGATAGAGGGAAAAGAGCGCCCACAGGGTACGATTCTTACATGCATCGCTGCGTAGACTTTCATAACTCTTTTCATGCACGCGCGTCTATTTTTGAGGCTCCTAACACCACCTTTCTCCAGAACACGTTCTATTTGGTCATCGAATGTATGTCGTGGCGGTCCTTGATTTTATTACTTATCAACTATTAGAGAATTCATTTTGGTCATTGTAATAAAGCAACACTACCAAATATTATATTCTTATGTTAAACTAGATATTAATATTAATAGTATAGGCTAGGAACAAGTCAGTTACAGAAGTACACATCAAATTTATGTTAATTTTAAGTACAACCAGTTATTTCACAAAGCTTTATCTGCATGACTTTTCTTGTAGACCTCAGATACCTAGACAAAGTTTAGGTCTGAGTTTATATAACGTCTAAGGTCCATTATTCTTTTCTCTTGAATTTTTCACCGCACCTATATATTTTTTACTTGCATAATCTTTGTTAAGGAGAAAGTCTATATAGTTTCGGTGGTCGAGTGGTCGAGCACCCCGCTCCTGAATCCAGAGATCGCGAGTTATGTGTGATAAATATCGATGAGTAAAAACTTTGAACCCGGTATGGCAATAGGTTCGCCACCCATTTGAGGCGTAAACATAACGGCGAGTCGAGGCTTAACGGCCGCTGCCTACACCTTCGGGTAGAAAAAAGCGTGAAGTTATGTTATGTGTTATGTAAACCTATGGAATAATGTTACTCCTAGCAACAACAAATCAAATCCCCTCCTAGTCTGGTCACAAAAGCTCATAAACATGCAACAGTAAAGTTGAGAGTGTGTCACAATTGGTCCGGGTTCCGTACTCTTGCGTGAAATGGAAACAAACACTTCCTGTAGGCTCGGGTTATGCTTTATTGTCTTGTTGGTAAACTTTGTGGCAGCGAAGTCATTTCAGGTTACAGTACAGTTGGGCTTTTCAAAGCGCGTAATGGTATATTTTTGTTCAGTATAGGTGAATATTTTCAAATGATTCGAAAGCTAACAGTATCTAAAAAAAAAAGAATGTTTTAATTGTATTTACTTTTTTAGTTTATTTCAATTAATTGATCTCCTATTTATTTTTACGCATATTTCTATATATAGACCTGAATTTATGGAATGTGTTCCTTTCATTTATTTATTCCAAAAATCATTTTCTATATAAGTACTGAAAAATATTGTTTCATGTCAGAATACTGTAATAGAAATATACAAAAGGTAACATAATTACTAATTAATTTCATCAAAACACATTGATTTTAGAGCCTCATTGTCCTCAATGATTACAAAGCTCATTTGGATGAAATTAACCTTATCAACAGGAGGAGATATTTCCGAATCACACTTGAGTTTAGCATCATATTTAAATCTAACAAAAAACATTGTTCAGTTTAAAAAATATTGCTTATGATATTCATAGACATCATCACTATAGTTTAAGTTTAACTCAAATAAAAATATACTAGCGACTTTAATGCAAATTAACTAGTTAAACTTCATACTTTAACCTTCTTGTAAACCACTCAACATAAATTATACTATATAAGTAACGACTATATGAAATAATAAAACCAGCGGCGCCTAGTTAAGACATAAATTACTCTCAACTTTTGTGGCTCTACCCCTACAGTTTCCAATGGGCGAACAAGCGAGCCCTCTCTACATCAGACTTTCTACCTAATATATCATTGTAATCATGAAATACAGGACATTTACATGTATTATATAAAATTTTAGACAACTATTTATTACTATAAAAAGTCTCGGTGGCGCAGTGGGCGAGCGCACGGCCTCTGATCCAGAGGTCCGGGGTTCGATTCCAGACACTGGCTCACACCAATGACTTTTCGAAATTGTTTTCGGAAGTTATGTGTGATAAATACCGATGACTGACAAACTTTGTGCCCGGTATGGCAATAGGTTCGCCACCTATTCCATTTGGGACGTAAACATAACGGCGAGACGAGGCTTAACAGCCGCTGTCTACACCTTCGGGTAACAAAAGGCGTGAAGTTATGTTATGTTATGTTATTTATTACAGATTTTATTTTAATTTTAATGGAATACTGTTTAGAAGTTTCAGATTGTCAGGGTTTGCTCACCAATGATTTTTAATTGATAAATCCCTGTTATATAAGTTAGGGGTATTTTATTTAAATATTAAGTTATGGGGGTTTATAAAACAAATATTCGTAAGAATATAATAAGTAATTGTTTTCCATGGAGCTTCGTATGACTACATCTCTTATTTTGTAGTACACTATCACGCCAACATTGTTTTTTTTTTTCTATCAATTTGTGATCAATTTGTAGTAAGCAATTTTTTTCACATGTAAATCATAGATATGGCTTGTAAATAGTTGGAACCATTAGGGACCTAGTTAATTTTAAAGAGAAAACTTCAGTCTATCTAAATAATTGCAATTTATAGATCCTTGCTTTGATAACAAAACCATTTGTATACACTTATAAATGTATAAATTAAATAAAAAAAAAAAAAATTTTTTTTTTTGCCAACAAAAGATTTGATTCTACATTTACGCTCTGAAAACTTTCCAGCTATATTGGCACGATTGAAATCAAAAAGGACAAATTTTGTTCCAATTACATGATAATTTAATAATATTTACGGGGACATATCTTTCCCGCAAAATTGCGATTTAGTTTCGTAGCCATACTGAATCGCTCGCTACATGAGTGGTCTAGTCAGCCGGTGAAATACCACGAACTGATTTTGGCATGGCCCAAAGTGGCTTATGCCCCGTTTGGTTTGGTGAGATAGTGATCCGGAGGCCCCCAATCTTAACTCCTCTCAACCCATCTTCATCCCCATACCATCTTAAAGGACCACAACGATCTCGCAGATATCCATAGGCGACGCTAGCTACTTACCACCAGGTACCCCGCTTGCTCGTTCGCCCTCCTTTCCTATTACCAAAAAGAAAGAAAAACATGCATTGCGAATATTTTTTTATTCGACCGCTTACATAATGCTGTCACGTCATACAAGACTTCCTGTTGCGTAGCTATTTTTGCGCAGACAAAAGGAAGATGCCGTGTCACAGACGTAACTCCTATACACAATTTATTATGGAACCTTTAAGATATTTGGTCAGAATGGGTAAAGGTCACAGTCATACATTCAGTGATAAACACGCACATATATTTTCCTGTGGAACAATATACTCTGACAATTTCTACTACTAACGATTCCATAGAGACTGCTTTTGATTGTAATAGTAATTGCTTATGTATATAGCTTTTGAGTCTCGGTGGTCTAGTGGTCAAGCACACGGCTTCTGATCCAGAGGTCCGGATTCAAATCCTGACACTGGCTCACACCAATGACTTTTTGAAATTGTTTTCGGAAGTTAAGTGCGACAAATATCGATGACTGAAAACTTTGTGCCCGGTATGGCAATAGGTTCGCCAGTTATTTCATTTGGGACGTAAACATAACAGTGAGACGAGGCTTAACAGCCGCTGCCTACACTTTCGGGTAACAAAGGCGTGAAGTTATGTTATGTATATAGATTTTAGTTCAAAATCTACAAGATATTAGCTATTTCAGATGGAGAATATATTATATAATGTATTGGTGTAAGCAGTTAAGGTTGGTTATCTTATATCTTTAAACGAGCAATTCTTGTATATATATATATATAATTGGAATCTCGGAATCGGCTCCAACGATTTTCATGAAATTTAGTATATAGGGGGTTTCGGGGGCGATAAATCGATCTCGTGTTTTATCGATAATCAACTTAAACATCAACTTACTTTTTTATTGGAATTCCTGACATCTATTGGCGAATACTATTATTTTAAATTGTGAGCAACTAACTTGCTTTAACGACAACAACACTAAAGCTATTCCAGCAGATGGCGTTGTTAACTAACACGAAGTCAATGTGTGTTTGCTTTGCTTTTATTACAGTTTATCACTGCAAAAAATTAAGTATATGTTTCTAATATAATATGTTAGTACATAGTATATATTAGTATATATTTATTATTCTGTCGGTAAGATCGAAAAATATTATTGATATTTCATTATTTTATTAGTATGTAATTCGTACTTAAATATAATTTTCAAAAAACACAATTTATAAAAAAAAAGAAAATACCGAGCAAAGCTCGGTCATCCAGGTACTTAATATAATATGTAAAAATCTTTGAAATAAAAAATATCTACTCCAGAACGTACACTTCCGAGATTGTACAATATCGGTGTAGTTTTTACCAAACAGAATTAAAAGGCAGTTTATATTTTCGGCAGATGCTTTTCTGTATGTATGTAAATTCATTTTTGGTATGCACTGAATAAAGTGGTCTGCAATCTTGAAACTGGCCAACATTATTTTGAACTGTTTAATGTTAATAATTCCAATAGTCAGGTACATATATATATTATTACTATATTAGGTCGGGGAAAAAGTCTTTTCGCATAACGTAGGTATAAACTTATTATAAAATTTCTTTGACTGTACTATTTGTGTCTGGCTGGTTTTGGTAACATTAAAAAGGTTACATTATAAAGAAAAGAAAAAAATAAAAAAAAGTTGTTTCCCGCTATTTTTCATTTGTTTTTCTCTCCGTAAAAATGAGTGAATCTAATGAAGAAATTCGATACATTTTAAAATTTTATTATAAAAAAGGCAAAAATGCAACTCAAGCAGTGAAAAAAATTTGTGATGTTTATGGACCTGATGCAGTGTCAGTAAGAGTAGCACAAATTTGGTTCAAACGTTTTCAGTCCGGAAATTTTGATGTTAAAGATGCACCTCGCTCTGGTCGCCCTGTTACGAATAAAATGGACGCCATTTTTGAAAGAGTGGAGCAAGATCGGCATATTAGTAGTTATGATGTAGCTGAAGAACTGGGAATTGACCACAAAACAGTTTTGACCCATTTGAAGAAAGCTGGTTATACAAAAAAGCTCGATATTTGGGTGCCACACGAGCTCACTCAAAGAAACTTAATGAACCGTGTACTCATTTGCGATTCATTATTGAGACGTAATGAAACCGAGCCGTTTTTGAAGAGATTGATAACTGGCGATGAAAAGTGGATCACGTACGACAAGAACGTGCGAAAAAGGTCGTGGTCGAAAGTTGGCCAGGCTTCACAGACTGTGGCCAAACCTGGCCTAACACGAAATAAGGTGATGCTGTGTGTATGGTGGGATTGGAAGGGCATTGTTCATTATGAGCTTTTACCGTCCGGCAAAACCATCGATTCTGATCTTTACTGCCAGCAACTGATGAGATTAAAGGAAGCAGTCGAGAGAAAACGGCCGGAATTGATCAACAGGAAGGGTGTGGTCTTTCATCACGATAACGCTAGACCACACACATCTTTAGCCACTCAGCAAAAATTAAGAGAGTTCGACTGGGAGGTCCTAGTGCATCCACCATATAGCCCTGACCTTGCGCCTTCAGATTTTCACCTGTTTCGGTCTCTTCAGAATTCTTTAGGTTCTGTAAGGTTGACCTCAAGAGAGGACTGCCAAAACTATTTGTCCCGTTTTTTTGATCAGAAGTCCCAAAGTTTCTACAGTAACGGGATAATGTCTCTGCCCACAAAATGGCAGAAAGTTATTCAACAAAACGGTACATATATATTGTAAATAAATGTAAATAAACTTTGAAAAAAATGTCTTGACTTTTCATACAAAAATACGAAAATACTTTTTCCCCAACCTATTATATTACTAGCTGACCCGGCAAACGTTGTCTTGCCGAAAAATAAAATTAAAAAATAGGGGTTGATCGTAAGGGGTTGAAAATTTACGGTTGTATGTATTTTTGTATCCCTCTTTATAAAAAAAAATAAGAAACAGAAATATATCGAAAAATTAAAAAAAAATTGAGGGGTGGGTTACCCTTGTGATTTAGGGGGATGAAAAATAGACGTTTGTCCTATTCTCAGAAATGCACACAAAATTTCATGAGAATCGGTCAAGCCGTTTCGGAGGAGCATGGGAACGAAAATTGTGATACGAGAATTTTATATATAAGATTACGATGGATGGATGGATTTTGCAAAATCCACGTGAAAAATCTTTATTTTTTCATTTTTCATCTGCGTTTCAAAAAAGTCTTCGTCTCTATCTCTGATGATGAAATGAAATGAAAAGTCTTAAGGCATTATTTTAGGTTGTATTTTGCTGTGAATTATTCCTGAGGTCAACGTTATTACTTACTCTGTGGGAGGTAGTCTCAGTAATCATAGTGATAATAAAAAAATACATTATATACCATGTTCTGTTAAATATTTTTAGTGAGCACTCAGATTTTGATTCAAGAAGTCGCGGGTTTAAATCCTGGCTCACACCAATGAATTTTCCAAAATTTTTTACGGAAATTATGTGTGGTAAATATCGATGACTGAAAACCTTGTGCCTGGTATGGTATGGCAATAGGTTCTCCACCTATTCTATTTAGGATGTAAACATAACCGCAAACCGAGGCAAGCCACTGCCTAACCTGTTAGCATAGAGTAAGGTAGCACAGGTGTTTTGACTACCTTCATAACTAATAGGATCATTTTAGTGAGCAAATATAACCTTATTTCAAATGATTTAGATTGTAATATGATAACAAATAAAAACTTAAGAGCCTTTCTTTCTGTTGTTCTAAAGAATTATTTTACAATATCTATATACCATAAGCCCTAAAGTGTTCAGAAAAATAATATTTAAAAAAAAACTTTAAAGCAAGAGAAAGAGTTATAAGTATTATCCTCGTTCAAAGAAAAGCGGCTATAATACGTAACGGTTAATGTTAGCCGTTTAGTGGTTCCGTAGTTTCTTTTAACGATTATAGGTACCTTGGTTGTAATGGTAATAAACAGCACTAGAACTTCATAAGAACAAATAAGGGTAGAAAAAATGCTTTGAAATATATTTACAAAGTTTAAAAGCGAAGTGTGCTGATATGGTCTATACTTCCCACAGTACCTATATCATTTTAAAAAAAATAGCTTATTTTATTGCCAGAAAGTGATTGAAATCATAGCTTTATTGCTATTAATTAAGCTAAATTTAGACTTATAATTTGTAACATAAGGATGAAGTTATTCGGAAATTCGGCAATTGTAGCTCTTCATGCTGAATTAAATTTCTAACAGGATCAATCCAGTTTCGAAATCATTTGCTAAAGCATCAAGCTCGTATGATTTCTGCAAAATCATTGGTGACTATCAAGATTCAAAGTTTCTACTAAATGATTAAGATGAATATCATTAATGAACTTTTTTTATTTTGTAGAATAGGAGGGCAAACGAGCAAGCGCGTCACCCGATGGTAAGCAACCTGCGCAGTCCTTGGACACCAGCAACAAGTGTAGTGTTACCATTGCATTGCTGACCTTTAAGGAGTAGGATAGGAAAGGATAATAGTCTCAGTGGCGCAGTGGGCGAGCGCACGGCCTCTGATCTAGAGGTCCGGAGTTCGATTCCAGACACTGGCTCACACCAATGACTTTTCGAAATTGTTTTCGGAAGTTATTTGTGATAAATACCGATGACTGACAAACTTTGTGCCCGGTATGGCAATAGGTTCGCCACCTATTCCATTTGGGACGTAAACATAACGGCGAGACGAGGCTTAACAACCGCTGCCTACACCTTCGGGTAACAAAAGGCGTGAAGTTATGTATGTTATGTTATGTTATAGGAAAGGATGGGGAAGAGGGTACCTTTCTCACCCAACGAAACCCGGCCTCTTTATGTCGATCTTCTGGAAGGTCGTGGTATTTCACCGGTAGAGCCGGCCCATTCGTGCAGCGAACTGCTTGGCTCTACCACTATTGTTTACATAAGTAACTAATTATAATTAATTAACGATATTGATTATAAATCAAATTATCATCTTTATCTATACAATTAGACTATTAGCGATGAATAATGAATAGCACACAAATTCACAGCAAGCAAGGAAACTTCAATAATATCCGATAATTTTAGCACTTGGACTTAATATTAAGATTCAAAACTTTACTAACTGACATTTATATTGAAAGCCTACATAACTTGAAATATAGCTATTAGCTATATTCGAAATATTATTAAAGTGAAGGAATGATTAAGCAGATATACAATTCAACAAGTGAAACCCGTTGTGCTATTTGGTTATGGAAATTGTGTCGTGGCCATCCTCGACTCCTACATCCGTCCGCTTTTGTATATCTGCGTAATGCCAATTTTGCCTTATCCAGTCTTTCTACAAGTCCAAACCATTACAACATTTTTTTTATTAGATAGGAGGGCAAACGAGCAAGTGGTAAGTAACTACTCATCGCCCATGAACACCATAATGCATTGTCCATCCTTTAAGGGAGTAGGAGTGGAAAGGAAGCGGAAAGGGGATCGGGGCCCCGAATACCTCTCTCACCAAACGAAACGCGACATAAGCCACTTCACGTAGATATTACGAGAGGTCGTAATTTATCATTGGCCCAGCCGGTCCATTTATGCAGCTAACTGCAAGGCTCTACCACTGTTAAACCACTGTTAAAAACATACCCTTTCTTACTTTTATATCTACACTTTCTTTCACCCAACTTCCCTCCTAACAAAATATTATCATAAATAATATATAGAGTCTATATTATAATCTCTATAAATAATCTCAACATTAAATATGCAAATTTAAAATATATAATCCTCTGTAAAAGAGAATCTTTCGTACATATTTGAATCTCTCAAAACCGAGCTACCGGATTGAATTCTGCGTTATAAAAGTCAATCGATGGGGACTATCCGTTTTGATCCTGTCTGAGTAGAAGCGAGATTGAACGGTTAACAGCAATATTAACTTTTCCCTATAGATTTCGGAAAAAAATATATCGATTTTTTTACAGCTTAATATTTTTACTTTCAAATTTCTACCCACTGATGAGTAATAGAATATAATATAATTTCACGCCTTTTTCTACGCGAAGATCCAGGCAGCGGCTGTTAAGCCTCGTCTCGCCGTTATGATTACGTCCCAAATGGAATAGGTGGCCAATCTATTGCCATAGCGGACACAAAGTTTTTCGAAAAGAAATTTCGTAATTAATTAATTTTGAAAAGTCATTGGTATGTGCCAGGATTCGAACCCTCGACCTATGTGTTCAGAAATCTTTTTCTCGACCACTGGGCCACCGAAACTACTGGACTAATAGAATGAAGTATTTTTTTTTAAATTCTTCTTCAGTAAAATTTATTCAAAGGCCAATTAATGTAAAAACGCGTCAGATGAAATGTCTGAAAATAAATTTAAGTTATATGAAAATATTTGTCGGCGAAAATGAGTAATCAGCATAATAATTGGAGGACCGGAGGGAAAACAATTCTCATCTCTGCAATTTTATCGATACAAATATGCAAATGAGTTTTAGGATTTTCACAGATTAGTTTGCTAAGGATTAAACCAAATTTTAAAAGCCTCGTTTTGCTGCCTTGTGGGCGATTTCTAATGAAAAAAAAAAAACCTCTTAAAAGGTACTATTAATAAGTAGTGTTGGGTTCGTAGACTCTTGGTAATAATTTGAAATTTGAAGTATCGAGTTCGTGAAAGTTATGTTTGTCTTTAGTATCAAGAGATTACTACATACTAAAGACAGTCGTAACTTCACGCCTTTTTCTACCCGCAGGTGTATGCAGCTGCTGTTAAGCCTCGACTCGCCGTTATGCTTACGTCCCAAATGAAATAGGTGCCGAAACTATTGCCATACCGGCCACAAAGTTTTTAATCATCGATATTTATCACACATAACTTTCGAAATTAATTTCGGCAAGTCATTGGTGTGCGCCAGGATTCGAACCCGCGGCCTCTGGATTCAGAAACCGTGTTCTCCACCACTGGACCACCGAGACTTTACTATTACTAAGGTAAGGTATCATTTGGCATTTCGTTTATCTTTAAAAAAAAACTCCTAATTGAATAAAGTTTTACTTTTTTAATATTTTTTTAATATAGAAAGATTACATCACAATATAAATAACGTAACTGTTAGTGAAATTCTCTACGTGTGTTCTTCAAAAGATAAGAGTATACGGAAAAAAAAATCCTTGTTAAATACCTCAGATTTTAGTATCAAAAACTCCTATAAATATTCATATGACAAATCAGGCGATATATTAAACCTTCTTCTTATCGGTGCACTACTTCCGTTTGATCAAACAGTAAAAGTTTTATAGTTCGGTCATTTTTATTACGCTTCTGAGAACTTATCTTGAAATTGCATGCGTTATTTTTTTACTGAAACTTAGATAAGTATAGTAATATTTTATATTTTTCTTAGTGGTAGAGCACGCAGTCCTTGCAGACACAACGTAAAGTGGTGCGCGCCACAAGATAAGCATAGCGCATCTGTTATATCTAGTTACATCTCTCCAGATGAGACAAAAACAGTACTACAGTGCAGTCTCATTAATAAATTAAATACAATTAAAATAAATTTTGGAGAAAAATGATGTTTCTTAAATCGACGCGCTTGCATGAAAAGAGCTATAAAAGTCAACGAAGCGTGTGAGGCTTGTAAGAATCTGTTTCCTCTGCCTAACCTGTAAGGGATTTGGCGTGAAGTTATGTATGTGTATATACTATAATTCAATTTTTAATCAGTAATCAAAATTATGAAATCAAAACAGACTATATAACTAAAATTATTATTTAATAACATCTGAAGTTAACTGAATGAGAGTAGGCTATTCAAGTCTATTCATTACTGTCCGTAGAGTCCGCAACTAAATCCGCTCGGATATCGGGTTTGATTCCCCGTTTAAAGTCGAATAGGCCGGAAATCGATTGCTTTGGAAGCTTTACGTTTGAATTGTAGGCGAAAATTGCACGAAGTTAGTTCACGCTTTGGACACGGTATCATAGTTTCTAACTATGGATATCTGTAACAAATTTTGATTAATATAACTATTCTACGCCAATGAATATGACTTTGAAAGGCTTAAATATATGCTGCAGTAGCTCGGTAGTTGAAAGCGATGAAACAGCTTAGTCGCTGGTTTGAGATTTTTTTTTGTTAGATTATTTTTTTCATGTCATCATTTTCATCATTTATCTTTGTTTCTGAAGTTTATCCAGCTTTTTTGTAACGATATAAAATAATCATAAGAAAGTATTATTAATGGTTTTTGCTGTAACTTTTGAAATAAAGATGTTTTATGCAGTTTCTTTCGTCCCGGCACCTAATACTGTTTTAATAAGTTAGTAGTTGGTTTTGATCCCTTTAATAATATTTAGTCTAAACAGGAATTCATATCATTGTTATCAAAATATCGACGTATTGTGGCTCATGTTGCGTTATGCTCGTTGAGAGAGGTGAGAATGCCCAATCCCTCCCCCCTCCCTATCCCACTTTCGACCATCTTAATATCCCATTGTAAGGGGCGGGATTGCAACTGTAACACTATCTGTATCGCAGGTGTCCATGGGCGGCGTTTTTTGCTGACCATCAGTTCAGACGCTCAATTGTCCCCCTATACCATTAAAAATATATAACAGAACAAAGGATTTTTGATTTTTGAAATAACATTATTATCAATATCAGTTTAATAACAGAAAACATTTGATTTTTATTTTTTTCATTCCAAGAAATACACATACCTTATCCAAATGTTGACCAAAAAAGTATTTACTTGGATCCATGTTGGTCTCTGTGAACGGAAATAACGCGCTTAATAGATTCGCTTCGGCACACAAGTGCGCTGACAACTGTATAATCTATTTATGAGGAAACTGGCCGTAACGTCACAGTTTCGACACGAACCGATGTTTGTATACATACAATGATAAAATAATATAAATTCACGCCTTTTTTCTACCAAAAAGTATTGGCAGCGGTTAAACCTCGACTTGCCGTTATGTTGACGTCCTAAATAGAATAGGTGGCGAACCTATGGCCATACCATGCACAAAGTTTTTAGTCATCAATATCCAACACACATAACTTGAGAAATGTGTCGGTGATGAGATTGAGAGTGTCGGTGTACAAGTAATAAAGGGCATGCTCCAAGATTCAGACATGTAGAAAAATATGGATGATGCAAGATTGACTAAGCAGCAATGCAAAAACGGATGGATGTAGGAGACGAGGATGGCCAAGACGCACCTTCCATGACCAAATAAAAGATGTTTTGGAGGAAAATGATGTTAGGAGCCTTCAAAATTGACGCGCTTGCATAAAAAGTATTATGAAAGTCAACGAAGAGAGTGAGGCGTGTAAGAATTCTGCCTGTGCCTTATGGCGCCCTGTTCTCTCTGCCTACCGCGCAAGGGATTTAAAGTTACCTATGTATTATAAGTACTATATTTTATTTGTGCCAATAAATAATAAACAT
This sequence comes from Euproctis similis, assembly GCA_905147225.2. Taxonomy (NCBI): domain Eukaryota; kingdom Metazoa; phylum Arthropoda; class Insecta; order Lepidoptera; family Erebidae; genus Euproctis; species Euproctis similis. Next base: position 8,231,151 of record LR990114.1, read on the forward strand.
TATGATATTTCTGGATAATGAATAATTAATTCCACTCGGTATTGTACAAAACTAACTATTTGAAATAATATTTATAGAAATCAGTAATGAGGTTAAACGATATGGTTATTGAAATACATAATGTTTGCTAATGTACACATGGCCGGGCTATTACTTACGCTACATTTAGTACATATAATTTTATTTGAATACTAAATGTTCAGTGTTTTAGGCGACAATAACTATGTTGGCAAATACAATTAGTGAATGAACATATTAGGAATATGTAGTTATAATAGATAACTTACCTTCACGCCTTTTGTTACCCGAAGGTGTAGGCAGTGGCTGTTAAGCCTCGTCTCACCGTTATGTTTACGTCCAAATAGGTGGCGAACCTACTGCACTATCGGGCACAGAGTTTTCAGTGATCGATATTTATCACACATAACTTCGAAAAACAATTTCGAAAAGTCATTGGTGTGAGCCAGTGTCAGGAATCGAAACCGGACCTCTTGATCAGAAGCCGTGTGCTCGACCACTAGGCCACCGTGACATTTTTAGTTATTATAGTTATAATAGAGTTAATATATTATTTATTCGTAGAAAGAAGAGTAGCGCTAAGTTAGGTACGTTTTACACGGTCAATTTAAGCTGATCTAGAGCCTTTATTAATACAGATGTTCCCAAAAATGGTTTCAATTAAAAGTGAAATCGATCAAAAAACTAAGAATTTTTAAATCTTTTCGCCCTGATTACTAGACACAATTTCTGACAAATTGCACCCGGATTTGAACTCGAGACCTCTCAGTTTGTAGTTTTTAAGCCGAAGGTATCATGAAATCAGGAAAAGTTCTAGAATTGTAACATGCATAGGACACGATTTAATCGGATTCGAACTGTAATCACAGAATCAAAAGCAGAACACTATACTACTAAATCTCATTTCTTTTTACAAAATTTTCGCGCTAATCTTGTTTTATACTTCACCAAAATAGCGACATGATGAATTAAATAGCGCTTACGTAACTCCAAAATGATGGACAGACGAAACCACTTACCTGAAAAAAAAGAGGTGTAAATTAAAAACTCGCTCAATCATCAATCAGTTAAATGATGCTAGGATTTTATGTTGGTTCTGTCGCTGGCTAGGGTTCCGTTTTTAAATTTGTAACAGTGATACCAAGATTATGTGGTACCAAGTCATTAATTGTACATATTTTCAAATATATCGTCAATTTAAGTATTTGTATTTGCTATCAAAATCGACACTAAATCCTTGAAAAATTAGTTTTTCAGGAATAATACTCATACTAATTCTTTACATAAAATATGAGTTATTTGCTCATTCTATAATGGTCATCACTAACAAAGTCCAACCAAAAAATGTTCAAAGAACATAATATGACTTCACGCCTTGTCCTACCTAAAGGTGTAGGCAGCGGTTTTAAGCGTCGTCTCGCCGTTATCTATACGTCCCAAATACAATAGGTGGCGAGCCTATTGCCATACAGGGCATAAAGTGTTTTGTCATCGATTTTTATCATACATAACTTCCGAAAATAATTTCGAAAAGTCATTAGTGTAAGCCAGGATACGAACGCGCGACTTTTTTGATTCAGAAACGGGCTGTTCGACCATTGGACCACCAAGACCTTTTACATATAGTACTTAGTAGTACATAAAATAAATTTTGATACAGGAAATATTGAAATGATTTTTAAAGTACCAAAAATTACTATTACTGTATATTTATCTCTAAGACTTTCGCGAATCACGTTCACGACATTAATACAACAACGAGTGATGAACAAAAAGATGGTATTTGTTCAAAAGTATTTTGCTAGCTGTATCAATGAAAATAGCTTTTGAACAACTACCATCTTTTTGTTCATCACTCGTGAAAATGATCTCTGTAAAGAGGTCGAAACGTCGGAAAATAAATTAAATTAGTAGTAAATAAACGCGATATAATCCTAAAGGTTGTTTTAATGTCATACAATTATTGTAATTCTGCAGTTAATTCGTGTAAAATTAATCTTTTTTTTTGTTATTTTATATATGTTTGGTTCATAATACACCCAGAAATAGTGTTTAGAGTAAGGTGATGTAGAGCGGTTGTGGAATTATAATCACATTATTTTGAAGTTCATTTTTCCCTTAATATCCAGGGAAAATGTTAGAATATTTTCCCTTACATTAACCTACTAACAAAAGTACGTACGCCTTATCCAATTTCCTATCTCCAACTTAATAAACAAATAAACATGGCAGGAATCCAACAAAATGTTTCGCCACTATACCACAACTAATCATTCTCAACAAACAGTACAAATTTGATAATGAACAAACGAGCGAATGAATGAATGAATGAGTGAGTGAGCGAACATGTTTCGAAGAATTGCGTGCCAGCCACTGATTGAGCCGAATTACTATTTTGAGGAATGCTATTGCATTAGTTAATGTACGGGGTATATGAACAGCATAACATTGATATAGTTACACTAGATAAGGTACGAAATTATTAATAACAAATAGAAAAACTTTAATAAGATTTCAGTTTTGAACTTAGTATTATCCAATCACCAACGATATCACTGGAAAAATTAGCTGTACAAAAAATCATCATCATCAGCCTTTTGATGTCCACTGTTTGGCTTGTTAGGCCTCCCCAATGGAAAGCCACAGCTCATGGTCCTGTGCCTTCCGCATCCAGTGGCTCCAAGCAATCTTGACCAGGTCGTCGGTCCACCTAGTGGGGGGAGGTCCTACATCTTTCTCACCCAACGGTTATCGGCTGGTCGAGTGATGTGGCCTGCCCATCTCCACTTCAGCGTGCTAACCTTTCGCGCTATGTCGGTCAACCGATCTGTTTAGTTGGCTCTACCTAGTTGGACTGTTAGTCCTAGGTGAACATAGTGGTTGACAACTTTGACATCGCTAACAGTAACCGGTGCTGGAATGATATTATTGGACATTACTGTGTGGTCTTGTCCATGTTCATTCTGAGAACTACTTTTTCGGGAATATCTGCTGAGATCCTAGATTATAGTTCATCTTCTCATGGTCCACAAACGCCAGGCACAGGGGGTGATAATACTCTTCGGTCTTATGTATAGTCTGGCAAAGTGTGTGAATGTGGTCTATGGTGCTAACAATATTTTTAATGACCACAATAATAAAATTGTACAAAAAAATTTCAACGAATTAAATTCGATTTGTTCAATTTCAACTGCTGGTCTTGTAATTACTGAAAATAGTAATTACCGCAGCTATGGAATTAATGAGTGGACCACGACCAACGGCTGAGCCAAATTTACTTGTAATAGTTTTGTGGTTGCGTGACTTACATGACAAATAAATAATTGTACTCAAAAATTGTGCAGTAAAAATTATTGTTAAAATATATTGAAATCATGTTCATCTCTTTCGCACAAAAAAATATTATTCTTAAAATGACGGCTTCGTAGTCATAATATATATTTTATCGGTATGAATGCAATTATTAATAAAAGTATAGTTATTTTAGTTAAACGAGTGAGGTGTGTAAGAATCGTGCCTTATGGCGCTCCGTTCTCTCTGCCTAACCTCGCAATGGATTTGGCGTGAAGTTATGTATGTATGTATTTTGGTTAAACATGTAGAAAGAATGGACTATGCAAGACTAAGCATATATACAATTCAAAAGCGAGTAGGTATGGATCGACATGTAGGAGTCGAGGACGACCACAACAAACTTTCCATGACCAAACAGGACGAGTCTTTGAGAAAGGTGATGTCAGGAACCTTACAAATCGACAAGCGTTTATAACAATAATTATGAAAATTTGAAAAAACGAGTGAGTTGTGTAAGAATCTTGCCTTATGGCGGTCTATTTCCTCTGCAAGACCCGACTAGGTACCGGCGGTAATTATAAAGTTCTGGCGCCATATTTAAAGTCAATATCAGTCCTCATTTTTTATATTTTTTACTATCAGTAATAAGAAGAAATAAATAAATTACATTATATATAATTTATACATTTAATAAACTAGCTAAAATCAAATTTTTCCGCATCTCGGTCTAATACTTTATAGTATTAAAATATTTATATTCAATAAAGCACTAGATACCATTTTTGTTGTATTTTTGCGTTCTGTCTACTCAAAAGCGTAGCCAACGAAAATTATACCTTGATATTCTAAAAAAAATAAAGAATTAAATAAGTAAGTGTAAGTAAAGACTGAAAAACTACATACATAAATAATTTTAGATATTTTGCCATTATATGTATATATAAAGTCTCGATGGTCCAGTGGTAAAGCACTCCGCTTCTGAATTAAGAAGTCACGGGTTCGAATCCTGGCTCACGACGATAATTTTTCGAAAGTTATGTGTGATAAATATCGATGACTGAAAACTTTGTGCCCGGTATGGTAATATGTTCGCCACCAATTCCGTTTGGGACGTAAACATAACGGCGAGTTGAGGCTTATCAGCCACTGCCTGCACCTTCAAGTAGAATAAGGCGTGAAGTTATGTTAGTTTATATGACTATGAATTTCATAATATATAAAAGTCAATAAATAGCCATTTTTAATCATGTCTTTTCCAGAAATAATACATCAATTTCCTGCACATTAACTGTACGCTGAATAATGTTTAGTTTCGACGAACATTTTCGGATTCCGTGTAATTGTGATTTAGTGTTGCCACTATGATATACGATAAAATTATGGATCTAATAACTAGATTATTTGTGTTTACACTGAAAATCTAGCACCTGTTTTTAGTATGTTCTCAATACACAGTTTCAAGTAATTTCATGATAACATATTATCTCAACACAATGTATAGATAAAGAATTTTTTTTAGAAAATCCATACTAATATTATAAATGCGAAAGTAACTCTGTCTGTCTGTCTGTCTGTCTGTTACTCTTTCACGCCTAAACGGCTGAATGGATTTTGATGAAATTTGAAATGGTCATAGGCTATAAATAATCACGCCATCGTTCTTAGGGGGTCGGCAATAGGCAGTAGTCGTTTTTGTTGGGGGTTTTGCTCTTTCATACGATAGTGGGACATTGTTGCAGGGGGACTTACAGCCGGGAGAAAACAAAAAAACTTATGCGGACGAAGTCGCGGGTAAAAGGTAGTATTATTATAAGAGAAGATTTTGGAGAAAGAATAAATAAATAAATTACAAAAGAACGTACAGAAAATATTTATTATTAAAATTAAAAACCTGAAAGGAGTAGATTGCCTGAAAGTAGCATCAGTTCTGCAGCGGTACAGCCATGCAGATCCCTGCATGAATGGGCCAGCAAGACCGGTCAAATACCACGAACTCTTAGAATATCGTAAAAGTATTATCATGTAAAAAAGTTATCTGGATGCCCAAGCCTTTCTCTTATCCTCTTCCCATCCCTCTATCGACCCCTTAATACCCCCATGAAAGCAAAGTAACCCATATAAATCCCATAAAAAAATATTGTTGAAAATGGGGTCTATTAGCATGGTATGTTATGCATAGCATGTTATGAGGAGGGAAGATGTCGTACACTCTGATTATCGCTTTCATACAGGCTCATCGGCTGCGGACAGTTTTGACCTGACCTTTCTCTCTGACATATCATTAGATCAGACCTTTACTGACTTGCCCTTTCACATGTGTCACATATTAATAATGCCATCATGCAGTATACGAAATTAAACTCCATAACAGTGGTAGAGCTACGCGGTTAGCTGCAGCAATGGCCCGACTCGACCAATTAAATACCACAAGTTCACGGAAAGTCGACGTTAAGTGACTCATGTTGAGTTTCGTTTTGTAAAAGAGGTATTCGAAAGTCCATCACACTACTAATCATATCTTAAAGCTCGGCAATGCATCTGTAAGAGCATTTGTGTGGAAGGTATCCATGGCGCGAGGCACTTACTGGTGACTCGGTTGCTTATTTGCCACCTATCCCATAATACCTTTCCCCCCTTTTTGGGGACAAACATAGCCCCCTGCATATTATTAATCTCAATTAACGAGCCCGCCGTAACCGTCCAACATATTAAGGAACACTTATCACTTCATTTGTTGTAAAAATATTAATTACCTTGTAATTAATACATACAAGTTTTAGTATCATAACTCTTTTGGGTATTTAGTAGGGTAATTTGCATTTTTTTTTATTATTTAACATTTTGGCAACATGTCCTCGAATGCAGTTAGATTTTTTAATTATTAAATTAATAATGATAACGTTTAAAATCAAGTTATAGTCTTAACAGTGGTAGAGCTATGCTGCTCGCTGCACGAATAATCCAGCTCGACCAGTGAAATACCACGGCCTCTCCGAATTGCGTCGTAAAGTGACTCATGCTGCATTTAGTTCGTTGTTAGAGAGATATCCGAGAAGAGACCCTACCCTCCTATAAACTTTTGATAGCTCTATCTATTTTTCAGGTGTCCATGGGTGACGGTAGTTGCTAAGTATGAGATGACCCTTTATTATTTGACTAAAGTACTTAAAATTTAAGTAGATATTTGTTAGTGAGAAAACCTCAAACCGCAACTTCCGCCTATTTGTGTTCAAACCAACCAAACCAATCATGTAATATTTATAGATGAATTTTGATAAAACTTTATGTTTGTTTACGAATTTGAACACGATATGTTTTAAAAAAAGCAAGAAAGCAAGTGAGGTCTAAATGATTCATGTTTTGCTGCCTTTTTTTTTTACGCGAGTACTTTATGCACACCTCCTGCCTGGGGACGGCAGGGGGTAGTGTGGGACTCCCAAAACAGTAAACTGCAATCCGATCCTAGGGTTACCCACTAAAACCTCGCGGCGGCCTTCCTCCGGCGTTGGGGTGGCCCAGGACAGTGCATCGGCCCTTTGGTCCACCCCGCCGTCGCCCCCCCTTTGTCACGAGGGGATGCTCATCCTCGGGGAGCCTCAGTGAAGCTCCCCCGGGCGGGGCGGCTTCAACCGCGCGCTGTAAAGAGGCGCGCGTGGCGCCCCCGACGACCCTCCCCGGCCGCACCGGTTGGTCATCCTTCCCGGGCCGCGACCCGGGCGCACCCGCGGGGTGTGCGCCCTCACGGCCCGTCGGCGGCGGCGATCACTGAGCTCGCCGCCGCCGCCTTCGAGCGGGATCGGCTCTCTCCCGACCCCGCTCGGCGGCCTCCTTCTGGAGCATCACAGCTTCGCAGAAGGAGACCACAGCCTTCCACTCCTGTTTTGCTGCCTACCCCTCTAGCCGCCTACCAATTATGAACAAATTATTCACAATGAAATAAAGTCAGTACAGTTTCCAAGAAGTAAACTTTCCTTTCCTCAACTTGGAGTTTTAATTGAATTTAATAATAAACTCACCATAGTACTTTCATATTTGAAATAAATGTAAACTGTATTGGTGTATATTTTACATTTTACAATAAATGTCAACTCTAATGTCTCAGGTATTGTGGAGGGTAGTTTCAAGTTTGAATTTTATATAACACCTATTGGTTTTTTTAATTCTTCTCTGAAATCTGTGATGGTCTTATGTCGTTGGGATGGAACCACCTATTCCATGTGGGACTAGAAATTCAGCGACTAGAGATGTAGGTAGTGGCAGTTACATGCCACTACCTACATCTTCAAATTGTAAAGAGCGAGAAGTTAAGAAACAAAACATTGCGAATTAAAACGGTACATTACACCTATTATAGCTATGTCGGTTACTCTAGTTCAATGTCGGATATACTCATTTCTGAGTTTATCATTTAGCGATACCCCGAGTACAGCTCGCTCCATAACTCGCTGAGCGGCTTTAAATTTGTCTGTCTGTGTTTCATCTCCTTAGGTCATTATTGATAAGATGCACTGGTTAAAGACTTTGTTCTTCAGGCATTGCGGTATAGGCAAGTTAAAATCTCGAAGTAATTTTCCGAATGCGGCTCAACCCCGCTGACTCCTCCTGGCGTCTTCCTTCTCGATGTTTCGTCCAACATAGGTCGTAGAATAAGCTCGCTGAAGTGGCAATGGGGATCGATGGTAGATGGAGCGAGAAGGTCATAGAGTGGAGACCGCATTTTCGTAAGCCTAGTGTAGGATGCCCACGAGTCCGATGGTCAAATTAAGAGAGGCCTAAGTTCAACAATGGACTGCAAAAGACAAATGATAACATTACACCTTCCAAACAGAATCATCTATTTTGGATAACGAAACGGTAGTTATTTAATTAAGTACGTCTATGCTACTGTGCAATATTATTAGAGACATATGTCATACAATAATTTAATGATTACTACCTGCTTAGTACAACCACATATCCGAGTTATAGTATCCAGATAAACACTGCTTAACAAACTCATTAACTTGTTTACCGAATTGTTTCAAAGAAAACTCGTAATTTTATTGATTTTTCAATAAATAGTTTGAACACGAGGAATGAATATTGTTGAATAAAATTCATTTAAAAAAAACATGTAGCAATGAATAAATTCGACTTGACATAAAATAATTATTTTCATAAATGATGAGTGTGTACATTATCCGAGAACGATATAAATACAATTTACATTTAAACCTGTAATATATATATAAAATAATTGAAACATGTATTCAGACACACCTGGTACATGGCTGGATTTTATTTTGTAATTTTTTATTCAAGTTGAATTTAAATAAAAATAAACGGCGCGTATGAATCGGTTAACTATCAATTTGTTACTTTTTTTTAACTTGTAGAAATTTCCACAAAAATGTTGGTACAAATCATTTATATCCGTATATTTGATATCGTTTGTATTGCATTCCAATTATTACGTTTCATTTTTTTTTTATGGGAATGGAGGTCAACGAGCAGGCGTGTCGCCTGATGGTAAGCAGCCAACGCCGCCCATGGACACCAGCAACACATATAGTGATACTGTTGCGTTACCAACCTTTAAGGGATAGGGGATAGGAAAGGATGGGGAAGGGGGGTGGGCCTCCGGGTACCTCTCTCACCGAACGAAACGCGGCATGAGCCACTTTACGTCGGTCTTCTGAGAGGTCGTGGTATTTCACCGGTCGAGCCGGCCCATCCATGCAACGAACTGCTTGGCTCTACCACTGTTAAAAAAATTTTTATCAATACATAGAATACTCTACACGAATGGGCCGGCTCGACAAGGTGAAATACCACGATCTCTCGGAATATCGTCGTGAACGGCAACGCACTAGGGTTCATGGGCGTTATTTATCATCAGGTGATCCATTTGCTCCGTTGCCCTGCTATCCAATAAAAAAAACCATATCCTAAACCACAATCAATTTGTGAATACTTCAAATTTAAATTGAATATATAAAAGATAAATAGAAAAAGCTCTTTAGCAAGTGGCGCGGCAACCGTAATATACGTAAGCCACTTACTCTCCTTTTTATTGCTTTCCCGTGTTACTCACTTATCTTTTGCGAAATGTGAAAAGCTTAAAAGGTCCTCCTTTTAAGGTATATTTCGGTTTGCCGGACCACGGGATGTATAATTATGATGCCAGTGTAGTAAATTATTTGCAATGTGTTTTATGAGATGGAATATGGCATATGCTTCTTATTGGTGGTCACGAGAATCTTCTAGAGTAATATATAATGTATTAAATTTTTGATGTGGTAAGCTAATTTAATTGAACGCTAAGGTTATTCATAGATCTCACACTTAATGCGTGCAAAGCTATGGGCAACAGTTAGTTATAGAAAATAAGTTCAATTTAAGTCTTCACGTTATTACATTTTAAAATTTTGAAAAGTTTTACTCAAATAATTAATACCTTTATTTTTCAAATGAAAACATCTTAAAGAATGTGTTAGTTCAAATGGTCTTAATGAATTCTGGTCTTTTTACCGACTGGTCTTTATTCTTGTTGTTAAAAAATGTGGCATATTTATGGAATAAAACAGCACTAATTGTTGGTAATATTTTGCTTACAGAAACAATTAAGAGACCAGCTGGGGCTGGAGACCAGCTGGTGCCAATAATTCATCGGATTGTCTGCGGTCAAATGCATAATTTCCTTTTATTGAAAAAATCTTTGAGTATAAATTATTCAGAGAATTTAATTGCTACAGGAAAACACATTTTTACGGTGCTGCAGCCACGCAGTTCTTTGCATGAATGGGCCGTCTCGACTTAAATCCACTTAGGCCTGCACTCCTATCCCTATTTATATATAAAGGATGTCAACATACTCTGTGTTGCAGGTGACCATAGATGGCGCCAGTAGATTGCTATCAGGTGGTCCACTGATTCCTTTACCCTCCACTCCAATGAAACATATCCATTATAATTAAGTTTTCTGTTCATTCTACCTGTCAACTCTGTCTATCTCTTTAACTAGTAAGGGTGTGAAAATGTAAGGAGATATATACATACATACACATACATAACTTCACGCCAAATCCCTTGCGGGGTAGGCAGAGAGAACAGAGCGCCACAGGGCACGATTCTTACACACCTCACTCGCTTCGTTGACTTTCATAACTCTTTTCATGCACGCGCGTCGGTTTTTGAGGCTCTTAACATCACCTTCCTCCAGAACACGTTCTATTTGGTCTTGGAATGTGTGTCTTGGCCGTCCTCGACTCCTACATCCGTCCGCTTTTGCATTGTATATCTGCTTAGTCAGTCTTGCGTCAACCATTCTTTCTACATGTCCGAACCATCGGAGCATGCCCTTTCTTACTTTTACACCGACACTCTCTTTCAAACCAACTTCCTTCCTTACAACCTTGTTTTCTACGCGGTCAGCGAGAGTCACTCCGCAGATTTTGCGTAGAGCCCTCATTTCTACCGCGTTTATTCTACTTTCATGCACACTCTGCCATACCCAGCTCTCGCTTCCATAAGTTAGTGTTGGGATCAGGACTGCATTGTGGATTGCTAACTGGGCCTTTCTGCTAATATTTTTTGCGCCCAGGATTCTGCCCAACACTCCGTTTACGCTATTTCCTATCGCCACTCGTCTTTCTACATCCGCGGTGTACCTTCCATCTCTGTTAAAAGCGCATCCAAGATATACAATTTCATTCACCTGTTCCAGCACTACATCATCAACCATTATCCTTGCATCTGTTCTGGATTCCTCCCTTTCAAACACCATTACTTTCGTTTTCGTCGCATTCAACTGCAAGCCTTTAATCATGCAATCATCTTTCATAGTAGTGACTAGTGTTTGCAGGTCCGACGGCGATTCGGCTAGAAGCACGGCGTCATCTGCGTAAAGCAGGCAGCTCACAACTAGGTCACCCATTCGCATCCCTACATCCATCGATCTCATTCTCTGGAGACAACTGTCCAGGTACAGGATGAACAGTCGGGCGGACAGCACGCAACCCTGTCTGACGCCGATATTGACGTCAAACCAGGGGGACAAGCCGCCGTCAACACGCACACACGCTGTGCACTCCTCATAAGTGGACTGCACAGCGCGCAGCAGTGCTCCGCTCACCCCGTAGCCTGGGAGTATATCCCACAGATCCTTTCGTAACACTCTGTCAAACGCTTTTTCCAGATCCACAAAACCGCAGAAAACCTTCCGGTTAACAGCCAGTTGTTTCTCCACGATGTTGCGGAGAGAAAAAATCTGATCCATGCACCCTCGTCCGCTTCTGAAACCACCCTGAGCCTCCCACAACACTCCATCAGATATCACCCTCATTCTCCTTTCAATAATTTTCCCATACACTTTTGCTGCTAAACTGATCAAACTAATGGCCCTGTAACTGGCGCACCGCATACGTGATCCCTTGCCTTTATACAAGGGCACGATGACAGCGCGCCTCCAGTCCATGGGAACCTTACCCGACCTCCAGCAGTAAGGAGATATATATGTATATATATTAGGGTGGAGCGAAAAATTTTTTTTATCGTTATCATTTTGGAATACATGTAAAAAGTTGCTTTTCTAACTCATAAATATACACACAAAGTTTTATTTGTCACTAATAATATTTAGAGGTGCCCCCAACCCCATTAAAATACGAGAAATTCGCGAAAATTGGTCAAAATTAAGATTCGTTTTATTTCCGCTAAAATATATTCTGAACGTGGCCTTGTTTGCTTATGACTAAAAAGTGTAACCCTTAGATGTGATTAGTGTTTGTCGATGTGAGGTACGCGGGGTACGCGGGGGAGGTCATTTGACTACCCTCACCAAAACGTTGCTTGAACGCCAATTATTAAACAATCGCTTTACGTGCGAGGATTACATTATTTGTGAGACGCTCTGGTTTTAAACGCTGAGATCAAGAAATACTACTGGTAAGTAGTATTTATAATTGAATATTGTCAATTAAGGTAATCTAGGTTAAATAAAGTCGTTTCGAATTGAATTTATACCTATTATTTTTAGTTATTTACAGTAAAATGTCTCAAGACAAAACTCAACAAACGACGTCTTGTCCTGTGTTTGGTTTGCCAGAGAAGTTATCAGTATCTCAATTGCCAACTTATAATGATATGATGAAACATTATCTATTCATTAAATATGAATTAAAGATAGTGCATCAACAAAAGAGCCAACGGTCCATAACATATCCAAAATAGTGGCTCAAGACGTATTAGATATTTGGCAAAAAGCTTCGCTGCCAACAGTAAGCCGCAAGAGACTTCAACTAATTCGCGCCTACTACGACAAATATAGAAGTTTATTGAAACCTTAAACTATCAACAGAAAATAAATTCATTTACAGCTCAGTCACATAGGTTGTTTGATATTTACAAATGCAAATGCCAACTTATGTCAAATTGTTATTGTTCGAATAACAGTCGCGTTCCGAAAGAAGAAATACATTTTCTACTTGATCAAAAAATAACAAGAAAACAATGATAATAGGGGGTGTAGATCTAGCTGCAACTATAAAAAGTAAGAAAAAATAGGAAAAAAAAGAGTTCCTTGCGTAACAGAGACATAACAGATCCCGAGAAACTGTGTTGTTCGCGTTTTTTATCCAGTGACGTTGGCCATTGAAACTACCAGTGCTAGTTCCAGCAATGGCGAAGCTTTTAGTCTAGTAAAAAAAACCATTAGCGCCAGCAAAAAAAAAGAGGAGATTAAGTTTGCCATCGTTAGCTCTTGCATGCGATCGTATGGAGTTTCTGACCGAGCCGCTGCAATTATAGCTTCTTCTGTCCTAATAGATGTTGGAATCATTTCTACAAACGATAGCAGGAGTATCATTGATCAATCTAATTTGCGCCGCGAAAGATCTTAAGTCAGATCAGCTTTACAAAATGCAAAAGCATGAGTGGTTTTTTTTTAATTTGATAGTAGAAAGGACAAAACTTTGGTCAGCTTTTAGAAGGTAAATTTTACAGAAAGAGAGTTACAGAAGACCATTATGTGATTTTATCAGAGCCAGGAAGTGAGTACTGAGGGCATGTCACGTGAGAAAAAATTTAATAAAATTAAATTAAAAAAAGTAAAATTATTTTTTTTTGTATTTCATTTAATAAATTAATCTATCCTAATAAGTAACGGGTCTTTTAGTTTTCGTGCTTACAAGTAATTATTATTATATTAATTTAATTATAGCCCTAGAATTCAGAAAATTACATTCATAGAACAATTTGACAGAAATGTAAAAAAAAGTTATATTTACCGATTTTCAATTGTGTTGGGGCACCTCAAAGCATTGATATAGATTAACAAGATTTGGTATGTTTGATTATCTCACCCAAAGACAACTTTTTATCGCTATGCAGTTACCAAAAAAAAAAGTTTTTTTTTCTTCATACAAAATCGCTCCACCCTAATATATATTACTTGTTACTTAACTTGCATATATATTAGCCCCTCCGGAAAGTTGCAAAGGCTCGCACCCAACTTCATTATGAATTTATATTCACTCAATAGCCCTTACGTTTGGGAGTGACTCCACCTTCGTCCCCTAGAAGTTTGGAACCGTCATGTAAAGATTAGGGTTCCTCGGGGCTTTTGTAAGCTAATGGTTTTTTTATGGTATTCCTTATTCAAAGAGTTTTTTGGACGATAAACAGTATTAAATTATAGTTGCAAATATAAAAAAAATAACTACCCTACAAAATAAATAATTACCAGTTCGTCTCTCATGTTTTTTTTTTAATCTAACCCTAAATTTAACAAGATAAAAAGACATATTGCTAAAATTCTGCCTGTTCTCTTTCAGCTTGGCAAAAAGCAAAATTTTATCCTTCTAGTTCTCAAAACTCGCAGTTTTCGTATCAAAATGGTTATCAGAAAGTTCTTAAACTATAATTGTTTTCACAAAAAAAAAACTAAAGCTATAAATTAACATAATTCTTTATAGAGCAGTTTGGTCATTATAATAATTATTGATCACATGAAATCAAATTATTATGTAAAATTATCCACTGTAGTCACTAATAAACACATAACATAACATAATTTCACGCCTTTTGTTACCCGAAGATGTAGGCAGCGGCTGTTAAGCCTCGTCGCCGTTATGTTTACGTCCCAAATGGAATAGGTGGCGAACCTATTGCCATACCGGGCACAAAGTTTTTCAGTCATCGATATTTATCACACATAACTTCCGAAAACAATTTCGAAAAGTCATTGGTGTGAGCCAGTGTCTGGAATCGAAACCGGACCTCTGGATCAGAAGCCGTGTGCTCGACCACTGCGCCACCGAGACTCTAAAACGAGTCAGTAATAAAGGATTACTTTATTTATTTGGTTATATTTCTGTACCGTCTATCGCGGTGGCTAGCCAAGCGTCCTACTTCTTACACTAAATTATTCATAGTCTTGAAGACTTCACTTAGTACTAAGGGCAAATGCAGTTGAATTGAATTTTATCTTGTTAAAGAGTATTGTTATCTATTTAATTTGTAATGTATGTTGTATTGTATCTAATTTTAATGTAGTTTACACGAATTTGAAAATAGCAAAATTATACAATAAATGATTCTTCGTAAAAACTAAGAAAAATTTGCTCAATAACAAAGTTAAACGAGTGAACTAGTTTCTGAAGCAGTTACAAAGCCTTTTTCATGGGATAAGGGACAAACGAGCAAGCGAGTCACCTGATGGTGAGCAACGAGCGCTGCCCATGGACACCTGCAACACATATAGTGTTACAGTTGCGTTGCCGACCTTTAAGGGAGTGGGAAATAGGAAAGGATAGGGAAGGGGGGTGGCCCTCCGGGTACCTCTCTCACCGAACGAAACGCGGCCTCAGCCACATTACGTCGATCTTCGTGGTTTTAACACTCGTTTAGTGAACTAGTTTCTGAAGCAGTTACAAAGCCTTTTTCATGGGATAAGGGACAAACGAGCAAGCGAGTCACCTGATGGTGAGCAACGAGCGCTGCCCATGGACACCTGCAACACATATAGTGTTACAGTTGCGTTGCCGACCTTTAAGGGAGTGGGAAATAGGAAAGGATAGGGAAGGGGGGTGGCCCTCCGGGTACCTCTCTCACCGAACGAAACGCGGCCTCAGCCACATTACGTCGATCTTCGTGGTTTTTACACTCGTTTAGTGAACTAGTTTCTGAAGCAGTTACAAAGCCTTTTTCATGGGATAAGGGACAAACGAGCAAGCGAGTCACCTGATGGTGAGCAACGAGCGCTGCCCATGGACACCTGCAACACATATAGTGTTACAGTTGCGTTGCCGACCTTTAAGGGAGTGGGAAATAGGAAAGGATAGGGAAGGGGGGTGGCCCTCCGGGTACCTCTCTCACCGAACGAAACGCGGCCTCAGCCACATTACGTCGATCTTCGTGGTTTTTACCAGTAGAGCCGGCCCATTCATGCAGCGAACTGCTTGGCTCCACCACTACCATTCAATTTGTTAAGCTTGAATTTCATTAGTGATGATGATGATCCTCCTCGACGTATCCGCCGACGGCGACCCTATGTTAATCTCCTGGAGTGTGCACGGATGTGACTAGCAAACCCAAACTTTGTTTTGAAAGTACGATCACAGGTACAGCAGTAAAGTTGACCGCTGTCATTGTACGTGTAGGTGTAGGTACTATAATTGATTTGTAAAATCAATCATAGTACCTCCACCCGCCACTAGATGTATGGAGGTACTTGACACTAGAAACGCGGCCTTTAGTGTCAACTACATTCCTTTATAACTGTATTTGATTGAGTTTATTATTTTATTTCTAAGATCTATTTAAGAAATAAATACATAACATTTATAATTATGTATGTTATTTATTACTATTTTTTTTATGGGATAGAAGGGCAAACGAGCAGGCGTGTCACCTGATGGTAAGCAACTAACGCCGCCCATGGACACCAGCAGCACATATAGTGTTACTGTTGCGTTGCCGACCTTTAAGGGAAGGGGATAGGAAAGGATGGGGAAGGGGGTGGGCCTCCGGGTACCTCTCTCACCGAAGGAAACGTGGCATGGGCCACTTTACGTCGGTCTTCTGAGAGGTCGTGGTATTTCACCGGTCGAGCCGGCCCATTTATGCAGTAAACTGCTTGGCTCTACCACTGTTAAGTATACTATATTATCTATTGCAATTTAATTACCTACTGATAGGGAGTCAAACTTCGCGACAAGCTTTTATTATTATATAAATTGTACATACTGAGGCTCTGAGTTGATACTTGAAGTGTTTAAGGAAATATTACTATCTTATATTTAGAGCGCTTAAATAAAAGCTTCTTTAAAAAGGGTTTTGCTTTTAATTTATTATTTTCTTTTCTACAACAGGAAGTTACACTTCCAACGCGCATTTTTTCATGTATAATTTTTTTTTTATTTATAGACACAGAAAGTATATTTAGTCGAGCACGGCCAAGACACACATTTCATGACCAAATAGAACGTGCTTTGGAGGAAGGTGATATTAGTAGCCAAAAAATCGACGCGCGTGCATGAAAAGAGTTATGAAAGTCAACGAAGATAAGGCACTTCTTTCACACCTCACTCGTGAGGTGTGAAAGAACTGTGCCTTATCGCGCTCTGTTGTCTCTGCCTACCCTGCAAGAGATATGGCGTGAAATTATGTATGTATGTATGTTCAGTATATTTCAAACAAAACTTAAAACTTTGGAAATCATTGGGAATTACAATACTAGACTCCAATATAGACATATTTTTAAGTTTAGCCCAAAGAAAATGAAGCCTAGAACATCATAATAGTGACCATTTACATCGAGCTAGAAGAGCCGACAAGCTAGCAGGCTAATGGACTACGCTACTTTAAAGTTTTAACGATCCTTACTTAGAGCTAATGTTGCTTTACAAAATGTTCACTGGGAAAAATGGTGCGTACTTTAAACTCAAGGTAATAACCCTGCATTATGAAAAAAATCTCTTAGTAGCAATATTATTACATTTACATAGGACATTCAATAATCATAATTTAAATTTTTTAATGCCTATTCTACATTTCTTTTCAAGCACCCCGCTTCTGAATCAAGAGGTCGCGTGTTCAAATCCTGGATCACACCAATAACTCTTCGAAGTTCTTTTCGGAAGGTATGTGTGAAAAACATCGAAGACTGAAAACTTTGTGCCCGGTATGGCAATAGGTTCGCCATCTATTCCATTCGGGACGTAAATGTAGTACCTTAAACCTTAAAGAAACGTACCTTTGGGTAGAAAAAGGCGTGAAGTTATGTTTATGTGTATCATAACTCACTGTTATTTTACTGTTACCTGTCTTTACCAGAAGTCATATTTATATACTGATACTTTTTGATTAACTTATTTCAAAACTATTTCTCTATACAAAAAAAAAAGCTTTCAAATTTCAAATGATGAACATTTATCTACTACAGATGAACTCTTCTGTCATAGCTACCACAGACAACTGAGCAAATATGGTCGGTGAATAATGCTGAAACATTTTTATGGCGTCGCTTCCGAAGAATGTCCGAAGTCGCGCGTCGGCAAGTTATTCGGTAGGCGCAGAGGTACCTACTTCCAAAAGTTTCTCGCCTTCTTCGATAGGCAAAGTTCGATTGGAAACAAAACCCTGCTTTCAAGTTTGTGACAAGTATAGTCTGACTACGAACGGTTAAAGTAGTTGACTGTATATTTTTTTCTATTTCATGTTAAAATTGGCATCAAAAATGGATAGTATACAATATAATATGGCGCTCACAATATTCGTTATTAATTGATAGACAGTGAATTTGTATACTTTTGTTTAATAAGAATAATTAAGTATAAATTATAATTTCTACTACTTTGGTTACGATTAAAAAGTTATAATATGCTTATGAACAGGATAATATTATGGCTTAAACAGTAAACAATTACTAAAGCCCTATCTGTAAAGAAAAAATTAACCATATAATTAAAAGAACCAAATATTTCAATTGACGATATGAATTAGAGAGTGAGATAAGGTTAGATTTGAAGAAATAAATTTTAATTTTTTGTCATTGTACGTGTAGGTGTAGGGTACTATAATTGATTTGTAAAATCAATCATAGTACCTCCACCCGCCACTAGATGTATGGAGGTACTTGACACTAGAAACGCGGCCTTTAGTGTCAACTACATTCCTTTATAACTGTATTTGATTGAGTTTATTATTTTATTTCTAAGATCTATTTAAGAAATAAATACATAACATTTATAATTATGTATGTTATTTATTACTATTTTTTTTATGGGATAGAAGGGCAAACGAGCAGGCGTGTCACCTGATGGTAAGCAACTAACGCCGCCCATGGACACCAGCAGCACATATAGTGTTACTGTTGCGTTGCCGACCTTTAAGGGAAGGGGATAGGAAAGGATGGGGAAGGGGGTGGGCCTCCGGGTACCTCTCTCACCGAAGGAAACGTGGCATGGGCCACTTTACGTCGGTCTTCTGAGAGGTCGTGGTATTTCACCGGTCGAGCCGGCCCATTTATGCAGTAAACTGCTTGGCTCTACCACTGTTAAGTATACTATATTATCTATTGCAATTTAATTACCTACTGATAGGGAGTCAAACTTCGCGACAAGCTTTTATTATTATATAAATTGTACATACTGAGGCTCTGAGTTGATACTTGAAGTGTGTGAAGTGAAGTGAATTTGTATACTTTTGTTTAATAAGAATAATTAAGTATAAATTATAATTTCTACTACTTTGGTTACGATTAAAAAGTTATAATATGCTTATGAACAGGATAATATTATGGCTTAAACAGTAAACAATTACTAAAGCCCTATCTGTAAAGAAAAAATTAACCATATAATTAAAAGAACCAAATATTTCAATTGACGATATGAATTAGAGAGTGAGATAAGGTTAGATTTGAAGAAATAAATTTTAATTTTTTGTTCGATATTTTAATTCATAGTTTTTATTCTAATATAAATAAAATAATATATAACTTCAATCTCTCATTATTAACTTGCGTATATAATGCAAAAGAAAAAATCAAATCAACAAAAATTTAAAAATGGTGTCCAATCATATGATAAAGTTTTTATAATAACCAAAATTGATACTATCCGATTCAGTTAATTCATTAGCTAACTTCAATTGGAAAATTGAGTTTTCAACACAAAATATCACGAGAATACAAACTATATTCGAGATTAAAAATGTTTTTATAACAAAAATACTTTTCAAATAACTCTATACAAATGCCAATACGTTCATGTTGATTTCGTATGAATGATAGTTGAGTCATAAAAAAAATAATCCACTATAGTATAGGTGTTTCTGTAATAAATTAAATAAGAATATACAAGAGTTTTGTATACTGAAAACTACACTGACCAGCTGATTAATTACCCGGCTCGCCTTGAGCTACAGAAATAGGAAAAAAAAATATCTTAACTTAACAAAATTTATTTCAGCATGAAGTTGATCAATTATAGGTCTTTCATTTTAACGCTTTTACGTGTTGTTTTTTGTCAAAAAACATTACAAGTTTATTAAGTATTTTTATAGGAGGTAGTTTGGTGAATTTTGTTGCAATTGTTCAGAAGCAATTTTTATATAATTATCGGACAATTTATAAAATTGGGTGATGATAAACAATGTAAACATATTAAAATATTTTTAAAAAATTTTTTTTTATTTACAATTTATATACATAACAGTAGTAGAGCCAAGCAGTTCGCTGCATGAATGGGCCGGCTCGACCGGTGAAATACCACGACCTCTCAGAAGACCGACGTAAAGTGGCTCATGCCGCGTTTCGTTCGGTGAGAGAGGTACCCGGAGGCCCACCCCCCTTCCCCGTCCTTTCCTATCCCCTATCCCATAAAGGTCGGCAACGCAACAGTAACACTATATGTGTTGCTGGTGTCAATGGGCGGCGTTGGTTGCTTACCATCAGGTGACACGCCTGCTCGTTTGCCCTCCAATCCCATAAAAAAAAACAGGTATGTAAAACTGAATTATTAAAAGGCATCAAAGAATTCTTACGTGCCGTTGTCAATGGGTAATGTGCCCAAAAGATTGGCAACATTGCCACGTTGAATGGCCTATTCTCTGCACAAACTGTCTCTAATTTTGTAGTTTAAACTATAACTGAAGTTCGATAGACTATAGAAATAAACACATAAAAACTGAACAAATATGGATGAAAATATACATCTGAATAAAGTCTCGTCTCGTCTCGTCCAGTGGTCGGGGTTCGAATCCTGACACTGGCTCACACTAATGACTTCTTGAAATTGTTTTCGAAAGTTAAGTGTGATAAATATAATATGACTGAAAACTTTGTGCCCGGTATGGCAATAGGTTCGCCACCATTTGGAACGTAAACATAACGGCGAGACGAGGCTTAACACCCGCTGCCTACACCATCGGGTAACAAAGGGGTGAAGTTATGTATGTTATTACATCTGAATAAAGAATTATGGAAATATCGAAATGATTACGTTACTTTCAGAGGATATTAATCACAAATAGATTTTTTTTTCTCACTTTATATTATCCGGATGGATATCGTTAAAAATAGTAAATTCAGCGTTTCATAATCGTTATATCTGAAGGCTCGTTCGGGTGGAATTTATAATGACACTTCGCATAAATTGAGGACACATCTCGAGGCGCAAGCCTGTTTATGTGGGATAAGAGTATGCAGCCAGAACTCGTGAGGCTGACTCGTTGGGCAATATTTGAATATATATTTTAAAACATCCATTTGATCTTTGATATAAAAGTAGTGTACTCAAGTTGCAATATATTTCAGCCGATACATCTTTTTATTTTATGCCAATCGTTTTTTTTTCTTGGCAATATGAGATAATATCGCAAGTTTAAAGTTTTAAATTCAAAGAGTCGAATTGAAGTTTTGTTTGGCAAATACGAAAAACATTTGCCAAGTTTAATGATTTGAATCTGATTTGTTTTATGACAATTTAAGAGATTTCTGGAGAAAGTAAACAAGTTTTTCTTGGTATAAAGTTATAAAAAATGTGTAATACACTTGAGAATAGATTTTTTGTTTACTTGTGATATGAATGATAAAGATGCCTACAAATAATACAGTAAAACAAAAGTAAATCTTGAAAATTGCAAAATATAATGATAACAAAATATCGACATTGAAATATAAAACCAACACCAGCCAAAATATAAACAAACATCGGCCAATTTTACTTTGTAGCTAATCTGTAATTCGTGATTGGAATCCCCTGCGCGGTCGATGCGACACCGCGCCTATTCGTTTAGACGGAAAGAAAAACGAGGTGTGGCCGAGTAAAACCATCGGGAGTATTTTTTTTTTGTTTAAAACACGAAACTTCAATTAGTACATAAATGCAATACTTTAAATTACAAAATGACGACGAATACGAAACGATGAATATCAGTGGTAATAAATAACGATGACTAACAAAATTGAGCCTGATGTATGGCAATAGATTCCGCCGCTTTTCCATCTTGGACGTGATCACATCAAAAAGACATGATATAATAACTTCACATTTAAGTGAAGAGATGGCGGGAAAATTAATAACAATCAAATACTTTATATATGAGCACATTGCTACAATAACTATTAGTATAAAAAAAACAGTTACAAAGTATAAATACTAATAAATAAAATAAAAGAAATATTAATTTTTCAAAACTTTGTCCAAGTTGCTACATTAATATACTGACCTCTGTGCCAGTTAAAACGGTGTCAGTTAAAAGGCCAGGTGTCTTCCTATGGGATACAATTGCCTAATGACATTTGTACAACAGATATTATTATACTTTTACTCAATTCAATATAATGTCTAACACAAAAAAAACACAAACACACTTAACGGATCTCAAGAAATACTTTTCAACTTTGTATATATTTCCAACAAAAATAACCAGAGAGAAGAAAATAAACAGAGAAATTTAATAAACAAATAGTATTGGATTATATCCATTTGAACAATAGCATGCCGAACGCTCAAGATCACAACATTCCTTAGTAGAATGTACAGTACTTCGTGGTGTTAGAAGGACAGCACATGCCATTTGGGGATCCGCAAAGCCAAATTGGACTGGGAGCCGATCACTTGGTTCGTTCCGAACGACTTGTTTCTTTTGTACAAATATACGAAAGCTAAGTAGATAATTCCAACAAACGGGATAACAAAGTGTGTAAGGAAATTTAGTGAGACATTTGAGCTGAATAGTATTTATTTTCTTTTTATGAATATTTTTTACAAGAGAACTAGTGAAATATGGATGGATATTCTGTAGAAGATGATATGATTAGAAACAGTGTAGAAGGTAAGTGTGTAAGAATTGACGGAATGATAGGAAAAAGAATAAGGATACAAAAGTGTAGTAAAGGAAAAACAAGGCAAAAACACTTTAGTGACCTTTAGTGATCTTCATAAGTGTCTGTACAAGACCTAAACTAAATAAATAAGTTTTGACTCTAACTATACATATTTTTCTAAATTCACGCATTTTTTCGAATCAAAAGTGTTAGTAGCAACAATTCTAAATTGATTATGAGGCATCACTACTTCTAATTATCTTCCATATTAATCACACATAATTTCCGAAATCATTGGTGTAAGGCAAGATTCGATTCAAGGACTTTTTGATTCAGAAACACTGCGACTACTCGACCACCATTGAGGCGGCTACTATTTTGAATATATTCTCAATATGAAGGATAAACACTGTACTATTTATTTACAGTTTTTATTTCAATGAACACTATCAATACTTTTCACTGTCAAAGAAATTTATTATTTGTAACATGCTTTACTTTAAATAAATCGTACAATAAATGAAGAAATGATGCAAATACTTTCGATACTTCGTATAGACATGCAGATAAAGAGAAGCTCCAGGGGTTAACGATAGTTTGCAGTATAGAATGACTTTCAAATACAAATGTATGGACATTTATATTATTCCTGTTTTGCTAAGCTTACAATAGACAACTTTTGTATTTATCAATCAGTGTTGAATAAATTTTTGTTTTCATTCAAATATAATATTCAGTAAATATTTTCCAAAGACATTTTTTAAAATGTCTCTGGAAATAGACAGTGATATAAATTGTGTAATTTATGCATGTATAATAAATTTTCTCACGTTTAATATTATAAATCAATATTCAAGACAAATATTCAAGTAAATTTGATGCATCTAGCATGGAATTTTCAATGAGCTTTAATAAATTATACATGTAGACTTATGTGTTATTTTTATATTCTATTAAAAGAAAGTCATCTTATTAGTAGTCCTGATGGTCCAGTGGTCAAGCACCCCATTTGCCAATCGAGAAGTCGCGGGTTCGAATCCTGGCTCACACCAATGACTTTTCAAAATTATTTTCGGAAGTTATGTGTGATATATAACTGAAATCTTTGCACCAGGTATGGCAATAGGTTTGCCACCTATTCCGTTTGGGACGTAAACATAATGGCGAGTTGAGGCTTAACAGCCACTACCTAAACCTACCGGTAGAAAAAGGCGTAAAGTTATGTTATAATATCTTATTCCTTATTCGTCGGATGAGATTATTCTATATAGGTGTTGGATCAGATTTTTGCACATTTGCTTTGAATTTTTCAACAAATTAATTTCAAATCTAAAACATTTTAGTAAAAATTAGATCCAAACATAGATCATAGATTTTATTTTTACTTTAACGGAAAACTACAAATTAACTATTAACTCACAACAAATTTTAGAGTGGATTTATGATTACACAATGATATTTACATTCCATTTAGTGATATCATCAAGATTCAAGGAAAATCTTGCCATTTTATATTATTTTCTACAATTATAAATGTAAGCAGGTTTTACATAAAACGAATCTAAAAATTTGTAATATTATAATAAACTTTGATATTTTAACGTTTACTTACACAATCAATGCACACTTTGAATAAATTTGAAATTAAGTTATATACATAAGGTTTTGTATGTTATATTTTTTTTTTATGAAAAATCGTAAATATAATATATATATATATAATATATATAATATAATATGTAAATATAATGGTAATAAAAGTAATTTAATTAAAATTGTCATATTAAATAGTCTATAAAATACGTTCATACATACACGTAAGTAACGCTACACGCCTTTTTCCACCCGAAGGTGTAGGCAGTGGCTGTTAAGTCTCGACGACTCAGCGTTTTGCTTACGTTCCAAATGGAATAGGTGGCGAACCTATTACCACACCGGGCACAAAGTTTCATCGATATTTATCACACATAATTTACGATATTATTTTTGAAAAGTCATTGGTGTGTGTGAGTATTTGAATCCGCAACCTCTGGACTCAAAAGCTGTGTGCGCGACCACTGTACCAACGATAAACTTTGAACACATAAGTATATATATATATATATATAGGCTCCTACGGCTTACTGCATGCGATCGTCACAGACCTTGGTGCGCTCGTAAACTTTAGACTGAAATAAACTACTCAATTTCAATCAGTCAAAGGTGTGGCAAAATCGTGTCACATATAATAATATAATGGTTTTAAAACTTCAGGAATGGAAGGTACGCCACGTATGTAGAAAGGCGAGTGGCGATAGGAAATAGCGTAAATGGAACCGTTGGGCAGATTCCTGGGCGCAAAAAACATTAGCAGAAAAGCCCAGCTACCAATCCACAATGCAATCCAGATCTCAAAGCTAACTTATGGAAGCGAGAGCTGGGTATGGCAGAGTATGCATAAAAGTAGAATAAACGCGGTAGAAATGAGGGCACTGCGCAAAATCTGCGGAGTGACTCTCGCTGACCGCGTAGAAAACAAGGTTGTAAGGAAGGAAGTTGGTTTGAGAGTGTCGGTGTAAAAGTAAGAAAGGGCATGCTCCGATGGTTCGGACATGTAGAAAGAATGGATGATGCAAGACTGACTAAGCAGAAATACAATGCAAAAGCGGATGGATGTAGAAGTCGAGGACGGCCAACACACACATTCCATGACCAAATAGAACGTGTTCTAGAGGAAGATGATGTTAGGAGCTTCAAAAACCGACGCGCATGCATGAAAAGAGTTATGAAAGTCAACGAAGCGAGTGAGGCGTGTAAGAATCGTGCCTTATGGCGCTTTGTTCTCTCTGCCTACCCCGCAAGGGATTTTGCGTGAAGTTATGAATGTATGTATGTATGGTTTTAAAACTTATTCATTAAAGCAATAAACTTAATGTTGTTGTATTAACGAGTCCTATAAACTTCTTTGTCTTTTCATTATGAATAAGAACATGTTTTTCGTGAGTTCACTTACATACTTCTTCTATCGCCATTTTGTAAGATTCCATCTTGTTTTGTATTTAGTAAATCTTACACTTAAGAGTATTTTTATTATAGTTTATGGGATAAGGGGGTGAAAGATAGTAGATAGGCAGATAGTACTAGAGTTGTGTTGCCGGCTTTAAAGTTGTATAGGAAATAAATAAATAAAATGGGCCTCTCTCACCGAGCAATACATGACATGAGCCACTTTACGTATTGCAACGTTTGAGCCGGCCTATTTGTGCAGTTATTTTCATGCAATTATTCATGCATTCATAAAAGTAACGTACAAAACATCAGCACAATCGTGGCTCTCGTTGTAAAATTCTTTCTGCCTATTGCCTAAAAGGTTTGAAAAATATCTTTTTCTATCACACTATCATTCTACAATTGAAATTGCACAGTCAATAATGAGATCCAATTAAAATAATAGAAATAAATCAGACGTATCCTTCGTTAAGATAGAGGCTCATTTTCTCGAAAACCAATACCGTACCCAATATCAATAATCAATTGGTGCATTCTTGGCATCAGTTCAAGTCTATTACGAAGGCGATATAAGCGGTGCACACGCAAATGTATTGGGATCCTTTTGTGAGTCTTGCATCTGGCCCGCAATACTATGCTTTTATATTTTAACTTTGCATACGATTGTGTTTTGGAAATAAATTGCAATGATGGCGGATACGATGTTTCATCCATATTTGCTATTGTAAATACTTGATAACATCTCCTTTTATCCAGGAAAAGGATACCATCAGCTCGTGTTTGCTGACAACTACTAATCGGTCTAAATACCAACTCATATCAGTAGAGTGGTTTTTAAAACTCCAAAGGTATGATTATATCGTCTGAACATTTTTCAATGCTAACACGTAGTTGTCCCAATAGTTTTGGTGTTTAAAACTCAAATTCCTGATTTATAATTAAGTTCAAAAGTTTCATTCATTTGTAATTTATTTATTTCTACTGAGGTACAGTTGTTGCTTACGGTTTCGTTAAAATACTAGTGTAATTGTAAATTTTTTGCATGTTAGATACTGTATTGTACTTGATATTATGTAGCAGAATCTTTTCACGATCCCAAAACTTATCTTCTGGCATCGTGTTTCCATCTTCGCAGTTCAATTTGTTATCATTACATCTTATATTTTTCAAACATTTGTATATAACATACCATAACTTCACGCCTTTTGTTACCCGAAGGTGTAGGTAGTGGCTGTTAACCCTCGCCTCGGCGATTTGTATTACAATATTTAGTAAAAGCACTATCAGCGTTTCCATAGATTTTTGTTATCAAGTAAATATAATTTAAATTTTAACTTAAAATCATTGGCAAAAGAATCGAATGTAACAACAAATGCATACGTTTTTAACTTAAAATACTTAATTTAATTATGTAACATTTGTCTGAATAAATATTTAAAATGATCCCGAAACTTCTAAGGAGTTTGATAACCCGTTAATGAAAATCCTTCCATGAATCATTTTATTATTAAACATAACTAGAAATTCTTGTATTAAGGCTTAATATTTCTCGACAATTGTCGCCTGTCTGAGTTTAACGAATAATGGAAATTAGGGCGTTTGTTTGATGTAATAGAGTACTAAACAGAGTTTATACGCTTGAAATAATTAAATGTTATTAGGTATACTATTTGACTGAAATTATTTGAGATATGAAATAATTTTGACAAATATCATACCCTCACTTACAAATGTAAATTCATGCCAAGTCTTTTGTAGGGAAGGCAGAGAGAACAGAGCACCTTAAGGCACGTTTCTTGCATACTTCACTCGCCAATTTGACATTCATACTTCTTGTTAAACACGCTCGTCTATTTTTAAGACCTTCTAAATATCCTCTTCACGGATTCGTTCAATTTGGTCAAGGTGTCTTAAGATTGTCCTCGACTCCTAAATCCTTTTGAATGATATATTTACTTAGTCAATCTTGCATCATTCATGCATTCTACATTTCTGAACCATTGCCATTCCCTAACTTTACACCGAAACTCTCTATCAACGTATTTATTTTAACAAAAATTTCGATTTAATAATATTATGCGCAAACATACATACATACATAACTTCGCCAAAATCCTTGCGGGGTAGGCAGAGAGAACGAATCGCCACAAGGATCGATTCTTGCACACCTCACTCGCTTCGTTGACTCTTTTCATACAGGCGCGTCGATTTTTGAGGCTCCTAACATCACCTTCCTCCAGAACACGTTCTATTTGGTCTTGGATTTTAAGTCTTGGCCGTCCTCAAATCCTGCTTAGTCAATCTTGCATCGTCCATCCTTTCCACATGTGAACCATCGGAGCATGCCTTTTCTTACTTTTACACCGACACTCTCTTTCAATCCGACTTCCTTCCTTTTAACCTTGTTTTCGAATATTATGCACTATGAATACTAGAGGTGGCAAACATTAGAAAAAAAAAATAGCCATAGAATTTATGGCAATACGATTGTTTATCAGCATTTGTAGTATTCCGTCACGCAGGCCATTTCGATTCTTAATAGGGCTATTCCCCAAAGAGGGGCCACGCACGAATCCATTTTGAAATTAGTGATCACACACCCAAATTATTAAGTCATTGCCCACGGGAGTTATAATGGTTTAAAGCTTCGTTAGTTACGTTCAATGGTTTTTATGAAATATTTTATTGTTAAATATTATATTGACTTATATTTTTACAAATAATACTATTCGAATGTTAAACAAAAAATTCCCGAGTTAAATCATTGTTTTTATATTCTATATTTCTCAATATTTCTCAAACTTAATTTACATCAAAAACGTAATTTTGCGCTAAATTTCTTCCGGAATAGGCCGCAATAATTACGTCTTATGCGCTATTCTTAAAAGTTATTTTAAGTATTACGATAGGACACAGTCAATTTGATCAAAAAACCAATGCCGTGACTCTCTCCGACTCCCGCAGCCTGCATTGCATATTTGCTTGGTAAGACTTGCATCTTCATTTTTTCTACCCTTTCTTTGATCACCACCAATGCTTCTTGAGTCGTCTTTTCTACCTTCATTGCCTGCAAGCATCACTACGGAGATTTTGTACCAGAATTTCGTTTCCGTAAGTTAGGTTAATTATCTTGGTTTATCGTTGAACTCATTGATTCTAATCAAATAATGTTACAAAAATAAATAAACCGTAATAATTATGCTGCAACATGTTCATCAACAGAATTTTCTAAATCTAACACACGACTAAGTCGATAACACAGCATCCCACGGATACATATAATTATAATATAACACAGAGTCGTGAGATCTTCGTCACCGGAGTCTGAATTGTTCCCGGGATCTGCGCGGACTTTTGTTCGGTCTCAGAGGTCCTTTGTCGATGGTTCACAATAAAATTTTATCCCGGAAACCTATTCGCAGTTACCTTTTATTATAATGTTGCAGCGGGCATCCGGGGTACTTTTCAGTCAGGGCTATTGTTGTCCGCATAATGGGCCAACCTTTTTATTCCGCTACAGATTTTTGACTATAAGTACCTACGTACTTGCTGGTATTAACGTTTATGTGGAACTTCATCGATTAGATCTTTGTTAAAGAAGAGTATATTTTAATATAATTTATGTACTATATTATTTGATTAAATTGTACCTAAACATATTACCAGAATTTTTTTCTATTCTAAATTAGTTTACTTTCTAAATTAATACAAAACAAAATTTAGACCAAGCATATATATATAGTTATTCAGCTAGATTACCTATCATAGCCTATCCTATAAGATAATATTCCCATACAGGTAGTAAAAAAATAAAACAATATTCTTGCATTTGAATCATTTCCAACAGTGGTAGAGCTGCGCAGTTTGCTGCATGAATGGGCCGGCTCGACCGGTGAAATACCACGACCTCTCGGAATATTAGCGTAAAGTAGCCCTTGCCGCGTTACGCTCGGTGAGAGAGGTATTCGGAGGCCCAACCCCTTTCCCCGTCCCCTTCCCATTCCACTTTTGACCCCTTCCATATACCATCGTGAGGACTGGCAACACAACTGTAACACTATTTGTGCTCAGGTGTCACACCTCCTCTTTTGCCTCCCAATAATATAAAAAAAAAAAACAGATTTATCGACAAATTCGTTATTAATTATAAAGCCGCTTGTTTTCCTTTATTTTTGTATGCATTAAGAAAATTCTCCAATCTTTTTTAGCAAGTGAGGATCAAAAACAAACCAGGAATAACCCCTTGGATGTATTGATTAATTAAATAAGCGAACGTCTCTGACCTCAGAAATATTTGGGACAAATTAATAGAAAATAATGATAGAACAGACTTGGATAAATTTGCACCTACCACTTGTGGACGACAGTTTAGGTGGAACAAAATAGCTTGATTATTCTAATGTTACAGTTATTACCCGTCTACACCTGAAGAAAGGTTATGTTATACATGTATATGTGAACATCGTAGTTTAGACTACGCTACCCATGACCGGATGGAGACATTCATAACTCTTTTCATGCCCGCGCGTCGGTTTTTGAGGCTTTTAACATCACCTTCCTCCAGAACACGTTCTATTTGGTCATGGAATGTGTGTCTTGGCCGTCCTCGACTCGAACATTCTTTCTACATGTCCGAACCATCGGAGCATGCCCTTTCTTACTTTTACACCGACACTCAAGCCAACTTCCTTTCTTACAACATTGTTTTCTACGCGGTCAGCGAGAGTCACTCCGCAGATTTTGCGTAGTGCTCTCATTTCTACCGCGTTTATTCTACTTTCATGCACATTCTGCATTATTTTATAATATACTAGCTGACCCGGCGAACTCTGTTTCGCATCAAAAGTAATAACTGCTGCCCCGCTATGTTAATACTGCAATATCTTCGACAAATTTGAAGTCGATAGCAGCTATAGGTTAAAAATGGGAATTTTCCATTGTTAACACCCCCCTTGTGGGTGGAATTTCGTAAAATCCGTTCTTAGCTGACCTCTACTCGGCGAAAGGAATAATCCTACCAAATTTCAAGTCGCTACGCCTTATGGTCCCAGAGATATCGTGATGAGTCAATATATAGGTGGAAATCTCTTATATATATATATAGATTATAAAAATATCCATAATTTTATATTTTAATTATTTTTTTTGCTATTATATAAAACATAGGAATGTTATAAGAAATATTACAAACTAAAAGGATTATTGTTCTTCTATCTATTTAATATCTATTCTGATAATTAGAACTGACACTTCAGTTTGGAAGATAACAGATTTAAAATAGTTTGTTCAATATAATATCATATAATATTAGGAACATTCATTTTAATTTAATAAAAATATTAAAGGACTTTTAATTAAGATTCCATCTGCAAAAATAATTATATATAAAACAAGTTAACAATATGAATCTTAACTTATAGTTATTATCAAGTTAGAAGTATCGCGTCTCCAAAAATCTTCATTAAGAAGCGAGGAGAGTAATGCAATTATAAGTTTTAATTAGTTTTATCAACAACTTTTGGTAACACAATATGGAGTATATGCCTTCAGACATTTAACAAAGGTATTATTGTACTTACTTTCTAAAGGTTTTATTCTAGGGCCAATTCTCTCTCCAACTTTTATTAGTTCACGAATGTAGCATAAACTGAACATGTTACGATAGTTTTTGCTGATAGACATTTTATAGATATCTTAGCCCATAAACCAATACATCAAATAAGCTCTATTAGTAGTAGTAGTATTAGTTTTAAGAATATTATATTAATTTGTATTAAAAAAATATATGACTTATTAATATGATGCTAACACCCTCATAATACTACGAGGTATATCTTGAATATTTTTTATCAACGAGAGAGCCCAACTTGCAAATATCTCGCCTATCATTCGTATCTTCCACACAAATACCCTTCTTCATGATGATTTCACTCAATTCATCCATATTTTCTTAAGTCTTCTCATATTTCCCTGAACATTCCGGTTTATCATTCTTCTCGCAACGTGTATATTATTCCTCTTCATTATCACCATACCATACAAGGCGATGTCCTCTTATCTTCTCAGTTATTGGCGCGATTTTCAAGCTTCCCCTTACTTACTAATTGCATATTTTATCAATTTTCATTACTTCACTCATATATCTCAACATTCGAATCTCTGTAGAATGTATTCTTCTTTCCTTCATCCTTTTCTTGGCTCAACATTTTGATCTATATCATCCTAAAATCTACAGGAAAAATCATTAGTATCTAGAAGGAATTGTACTAAAGATCTCTTAATAGAAAGTAAGAATACCAGTTCGCTGAATCAAGATTAAACTTTAAGGTCATAAAATATGTAATCCATAAATTATATATACGAAAACAGCTCTATTATAAAGACAAGTATGGCATGCATAGCTTTAGTAATAAAAGCGATATTGCCTGCCTGGCATGCCATTGTGAAGAATGGGAGCACATACCAAGATCACGCCATAACACGCTGGCATATTAATATAATTTCTACTTCAACTTAAACGGCATATTATAGAATATTGACATACAATTATGAGTTTCTATTACATTTTGGCGTCGACGAATATTAATAATAATCCATTTATATAATCGGATTGAATTTATTTGTAAAATGTAATCATTCATTCATTCATTCATAATTATGTTCATTGTTAACAAGAACTATTTACTGTTCGGTGATTTCTTAACATTTAATAATACAGATTCATCTTGTCTAACTTCAAGTTAAATGTATTTAATTTGTTGTGTACAGAGCTTGAAGCGCTCGGGCTGATTTTAACCAACTTCGGTTTGGTTATTTGTTGACATTTTCTTAACTTTATTTAAATATTGGATCATTGGGGGGCCTCGTGGCGCATTGGTAAAACTACCAGCTGCAGCATTGAGGTCAAGGGTTCGATTCCCACCCGAGCACAAATATTTGTGACAAACATGAATATTTGTGTGGCGTCTGGGTGTTCTTCTATGTATTATAAGTATGTATTTACAAAAGAAAAGTATATATGTATTAATATCCGTTATCTAGTATCCATAACACAAGCATTTAGTTGCCTAGCTTGGAACTAGAGGGCGCTGTGTGTATTGTGTCCAAGATATTATTATTGTTTTTTTAGTGTTCTTGTGTATTAAGAAATGAAAAAATATTTTATTATATGATAAATTGTAGCGATTTGGATACAAAAGAATGTAACTATTTAACCAATGAGAATTATTTTAACGATGTCATTTATAAAAGTGATACATAAATTATTTTTTAAACAGTCTCGATGGTCCAGTGGTCGAACACCCCTCTTCTGAGTTAAAAGGTCACGGGTTTGAAACCTGGCACACTACAATGACTTTTCAAAATTAATTTCGAAAGTTATGTGTGATAATTATCGATGACTCAAAAATCTCTGCCTTGTATGGCAATTGGTTCGCCACCTATTCCATAACGTTAACATAACGACGAGTCGAGGCTTAGCAGCCACTGTCTACACCTTCGGGTAGAAAAAGGCGTAAAGTTATGATATGGCATTCTCTTTTAAGATTTTTTATAAACTTTCATGATAAAATGTGGCAGCGAGTAAAATGTTTTGCCGTTCAAAAATAATTTGTAAAAAAAAAGATGTTGATTCGAACCCAGCATTTCTCAAACACAAGTCCATGTGCTATATCATTAAATAGACTATCACGACGAGTAGACGGCTGTTTAAGGGTTCAGTCTACAAAGTCAAATAGCCGTGAGCTATAATACCCAGTTGCGAAGTACAATTCCTCCCCCATAATACACAGCGAGCAGAATAGCTGCAAGCAAATTCAAGATCTGCCTTTAATGTGGGTTTCAAGGGCGTCATTTTGAATTAAATTGAATGTCATTGTATTTTTAAATCATTTTATAACATTTAAATAAGTTGGGTATGGCAGCGCGTGCATGAAAGTAGGATAAACGCGGTCGAAATGAGGGCATTGCGCAAAATCCGCGGAGTGACCCTCGCTGACCGCGTGGAAAACAAGGTTATAAGGAAGGAAGTCGGATTAAAAGAGGGTGTCGGTGTAAAAGTAAGAAAGGGCATGCTCTGATGATTCGGACATGTAGAAAGGATGGATGATGTAAGATTGATTAAGCAGATATACAATGCAAAAGCGGATGGATGTAGGAGTCGAGGATGGCCTAGACACACATTTCATGATCAAATAGAATGTGTTCTGGAGGAAGGTGATGTTAGGAGCCTCAAAAATCGACGCGCGTGCAATGAAAAGAGTTATGAAAGTCAACGAAGCGAGTGAGGTGTGTAAGAATCGTGCCTTATGGTGCTCCGTTCTCTCTGCCTACCCCGCAAGGGATTTGGCATGAAGTTATGTATGTAGTTATAGAACTATAATATTTATGTATAATGTATCCGACTAAACTGCATATTATTACTATAAGTATATTTTAATAAGTAGTAACAAGTAGTAAAAAAAAGAACAAGTAGTCTCGGTGTGGTCGAGCACACGGCTTCTGAATCCAGAGGTCGCGGGTTCCAAACCTGGCGTACACTGACTTTTCGAAGGTAATTAATTTCAAAAGTTATGCGTGATAAATGATAATAGGCTCACCACCTATTCCATTTGGGACGTAAACATAACGGCGAGTCGAGGCTTAACAGCCACTGCCTACACCTTCAGGTAGAAAAAGGCGTGAAATTATGTTATGTTAGATAACAGTATTGCATTGTCGTCTTCAGTGTCAACTCGTACAAATGTCTATCTGACATGCACGTCAATGTCAAACGCAAAACAAAGCTTTGGAACGTTCAAGTAAAATTTAAAAAAAAAACTCTAGTTAATAAGAGTTTTAACTAGTTTTTTTTTTTAATTTTACTTGAACGTTAACGTTAACATTAATTAGAGAATTAATGTTAACTGCATGTACTGGCCATGTTTCAAAAGGTATTTATTTTTCCAATGAACTTTTTTAATCGTAATGAAGTATTATAATAATTGGTCATGTAATTTTCTAACGTTTTTCGTAATTATATTTAACAATTAACTATAATATTGTTAAGCGTATTTCTTTAATTAAGGTAAACTAATTGCCTCTTTTATTATTGATAATTCTAAGTGATATGAAACTATGTAACATATTACCTATTCAGTTTTATTTAATGCCATATTTTAAATAATTTGAGGCCTGAAGCGAAACGCGGCAACTTTACGTCGATATTCTGAGAGGTCGTTGTATTTCCCCGGTCGAGCCGGCCCATAAAAGTAGTTACGTCTTAAAGTTTATTAAGTAAACTTCTTATTTTTATAAGCTTTTATTTACCTTGCACTGTATGTATGTATGTATGTATGTATGTATGTATGTATGTATGTATGTATGTAAGTATGTATGTTCGGTGGAATCTTGTAACTCAATTTTGAAGTAGATACCTTCAACCGATTGAGCTGAAATTTTGTATACACGTTTACTTTGGATGACAATGCATGATATAATGTATGACATTATTCTATATCCAATATGGCGGACGACCCAAGATGGCGGAATGGATATTTTTAATGCATTTTTGCAATATGGGTATCAAATGAAAGGGTTTGTTGACTGTAACTCAAAATATAATATGACGTCATTCTAAATCCAATATGGTGGAATATCCAAGATGAAGGAATATATATTTTAAGCTTTCGTACAATATGGGTATCAAATGAAAGGGCTCATTGGGAAAACTAAAAAAATAATGTGACGTCATTCTAAATCCAATATGGCGGATAATCCAAAATAGAGGAACAGTTTTTTTTAATGCATTTCTACAATATGGGTATCAAATGAAAGGGCTTGTTAATAGTAGCTCGAAAAATAATGTGACGTCATTCTAAATCCAATATAGTGGAATAAATATATGCGTTTCTACTATATGCGTATCAAATGGCCCTTTCATTAAAGAGTTATATGAGAACTTCAAAAACTATGTCTCGGTGGTTCAGTAAACTAGCCCGCTTCTGAATCAGGAAGTCTTGGGTTCGAATTTGGCCTCACACCAATGTCTTTCGAAATTTCTCTCGAAAATCATGTGTGATAAATCTTTTTGACTGACCACTTTGTGCTCGCTGTATGGCAACAGTGGTAGAGCCCAGCAATTCACTGTATGAATGGGATGGCTCGACCGGTGAAATACCACAACCAGCTCACGGCGTGTTTCTTTAGGTGAGAGAGGTACCCGGAGGCCTACTCCCCTTTCCCATCCCTTCCTACTCCCATATCCTATATCCTACTCCCTTAAAGATAAGATAATACGATAAGATAAGACGTAAACATAGCGGCGAGTCGAGGCTTAATAGATGCTGCCTACACCTTCGGGTAGAAAAAGGAGTCAAGCTATGTTATGTTATTAATTAATGTTATAAACAAATTAGATTGTGTATAAATATTATATATATCATAGGGTTTTCAATATGAGCGGCTAGATACTAGTGGCCTGCTTGTTTGGGCAGTGTCAGTCAATCTGTTGTTTACTATTCAGTCACTGATGCCAAATCACCATGTCAAGATACAGGGTTAAGCGGCGCGTCCAAATTTATAATCAAAATGAGTTAGTGCTAACATTGAGAACCTTACGACCACTTTACGGCTGAGGCGGTAGTCCATCACAGTCGACGGCTTTCCGTTGACCTATGTTTTAATAGTTAACAGTCTTTTAATTGTGGTCAGCCACGCAATCTGCTGCATGAATGAGCCGGTTCGACCGGTGTAATGCCATGCCCTTTCAGGATACCGACGTAAATTGGACAGGATTTAATAACTTTAACATGATTGCTACACTAACGGATTCTATATATTAGGTATTATTAGAATTATACACAGTGGATGGTGGGAACGAACTATAACTTTTATTACAACTCACTCCTATGTTACACTCAGGTCAGCAAGTATAAAGTACTGATTAAAACAACAGATGGCGTTACACATCACAAGTAGTTAAACATATTTTGTTATTAAACAACAGTCCCACATAACAAAATTAAGTTGCAAAATAACAAAAAAATTTGTTTACTTAGGCTCGAAACTCTTTGCTGCTGGTCAAGCATACGCGGCCTTAAGTAGAGAAAAGACTTTAGGAGGTCTCCTCATTGAAGAGTTGGACTGTTCGAAATGAACTGGCAAATGACCTTGTAACAATGATGCTTTGAATGAGATGAAGAGACTGAGAAACTTACCCATCGATAACTAAAAACTTGAAAATAATTTAAAGAAAAAAACTTTTTTAAAGAAGCTTTTATTTAAACGCTCTAAAAAGAATAAAATAATTTTAACCTTATACATTTTAACTATCAACTTATAACCTTATTATATACAATTTATGTGATAATAAAAGCTTGTCGCTATGTTCAACCCAACCCTTCCCCCCTCCTCTTCCCATCCCAATTCCAACCCCTTCCATTTCCCATGGAAAGGGCCGGCAACGGAACTGTACCACTATATGGGTGTCCATATATATGTTATAAACCAAAAAAATATATTTGGATAATGCGATCCGTCACAGTAATCATTAAATCTGAAAAAATATTTCCAGATGGTTATAGATAGCCACTGATAGGTAATTAAACATAGCGACAAGCTTTTATTATCACATAAATTGTATATAATAAGGTTATAAGTTGATAGTTAAAATGTATAAGGTTAAAATTATTTTATTCTTTTTAGAGCGTTTAAATAAAAGCTTCTTTAAAAAAGTTTTTTTCTTTAAATTATTTCATTCACAGGTCTTAATAATATGTATGAATACTCATATATTAATACTAATATATACGAAACGCTTGTGGCGAATGTTTCTAGAAACACAATCTAAGTTTAGCTCTAGAATAAGGTACCTACATTTGACCTGGTTGTTACCATCGTTCGTTGGCAAATTCCACTTACTACATAAGTATACATCACCTTCGTATATTACAACAACATGCATATAAAACAACATACTTTTGATAACGAAATGCCACGATGAAATAACATGGTCTATTAAAATATCGACGTAAAGTGGCTTATGCCGCGTTTCGATTGGTAAGAGAGGCGTCCATAGAACCACCCACCTTCCTCCTTCTTTTCTAACCTAGTCCCTATAGGCCGGGACCTCCTTTCTCCTTTGCCTTCCTATCCCATAAAAACAAACATGAGGCATGAAGTTGTTATGAAGAACAATATCATAATCCTATTAAATTTATATTAGAATTGTATTGGTTGTAATAAATAAATCAGGGACAGCATGACGATTCATTTGATATATAATTCATTTATTCACAGTAAATAATAAATCATTTGAGAAAGCCTGGAAAAATAAATAAAATACAATAACAGACAGTTTTTCTACATTAAAAAATAAAATAACATTAATTATATTGAGGTTCAAAACATAAAAACTTGACTGCTGACTTGAATTTCTGATTAAACTTTGAACCAAAATGGATTTAAGATAGTTAGCCAACCTCTGATCTGTATGGTAATATTACACAATGTGACTTCACGTCTTTTTCTACCCGAAGGTGTAGGCAGAACCTATTGCCATTACAGCGGTCACAATGTTGTCAATCATCGATATTCATCACGCATAATTCCGAAATATATTCCGAGAAATTATTGGTGTAAATGCGGAGTCAAACCCACTACTTCTGAGTCTAAAGCGGGAAGCTTGACTACATACACCTAGACTGATAATATACTAAATATGATCCTGCTTCTAAAATAATTTTAACATTATCCAACACAACACAACTTATGCAAAATAGATTAAGTCAAGCGAGAATAAATTCTATACTGTCATCATGCAGACAATGTTAGAATGGGGTCCGACTGTTGAGGGCAACAGAGCGAAAACTATCGGTTTAGTAGGTCGCTCTTTCAATTTGAAATTTTTATCAGCAGGTAATATTGTATACATCTACCTAGCTGATCCAGCGAACCTCATTCTGCATCAAAAGTAATAAATGAGGAAATATTGGAATTATTAATTAAGGTACACCGCTGATGTAGAAAGAAGAGTAGCGTTAGGAAATAAAGTAATATTGTCGTCGTGTTATACATTGATGTCCATGGACGGTGACAGTCGCTTACCATCAAGTGATCCGCTTGTTCATGTGCTATAAAAAGTTTGGTTTCGCAAACATAACATATTTACTATTTACTCTGAAAACGATCGAATATTTAATTAAGCTCTTAACTATCTTGAGTGCTTTTTCCTTAATGAAAATTAACTAGTTTTCTCTTCAACAAATGCAAGAAGTTTTGAACATATTACAAATAATTTTATATCAAGTATGGTATATTATATACTAGCTGTTGCCCGCTACTTCGTCCGCGTGGATGCCATAAAGCAGCAAAAAGTGCTCCAGTAAAAGTGCCAGGTGCCTGTTCATTGCTCACCCCCAATCAGTGATAGTGTGATAA
Organism: Euproctis similis; assembly: GCA_905147225.2. NCBI lineage: Eukaryota > Metazoa > Arthropoda > Insecta > Lepidoptera > Erebidae > Euproctis > Euproctis similis. The sequence continues at coordinate 8,270,176 of LR990114.1, forward strand.
TATTTAACCTATGTGTTGACCCGAACTCTTGGCTATTTTTATCCAAAACTGGACGTAAAAGCATGCAGTACTTTTAGAGTTTATCCGTAACAAACAAACAGACAAACGAATAAACAGACAAACATTATAAAAATAACATTTTTGGGTTCGGTATTGATTGTAGATCATGTCTCAATACATTCTAAAAAAAATGTTCAAGGTACAGTTTCAACTCTCCTACAATTTTATTATATGTATAGACTGTTGGTTTTTAAATTAAAACCGGCCAGAATAATAAAGAAATATTTCTTTTATTGTAATATATTTGTTAATTTGGAGCTATGAAGCGAGCTATGTTCAAGGTATCTCTAAAAGATAAACTCAGAAATGAGTATATCCGTCAGAGAACTGGGGTAACCGAGATAGCTCGTAGAATAAGCTCGCTGAAGTGGTAATGGACTGGTCATATGTGCGAAGGACCGATGGTAGATGGAGTAAGAAGGCCCGATGGTCCGACGACCTCAGAAAGGCTGCTGGAAAAGACTGGATCCGGAAGGCAGAGAATCGGATGTTGTGGCGCACATTGGGAGAGGTCTATGTCCAGCAGTGGACTGCAATAGGCTGATGATCATGATGAATATATTTATTGATTAAATAAAAAGAAGTTTTGTTATTTTTAGATTTATATTACTCATTGTTATTATTTTTTAAAATCACATCACTTTTCTGGCGTTATGACCATAATTTGACTATTATGACGTTATGTTTACATTTTTGACGCCAATTTTGTGGCCTCTAATGACCACATTGCCTGCTTACATTACATTTTTATTTTATCTAACTCCATTCAGGTGAAATTCCTTTGTAAATTATGTTCACGCTTTTATACCTTTGCTACATAGGGACATCTATATTGTAACAAACAGTCCAGACTTAAATGTAAATATTTATAATATGATATAATCAATATTTTTGGTGGTTCCTCTTCGTTTAATATTCCGTTAATTAGTCAATTGTGTTATAAATCGATACAACAAAAATAATCAAAGCATCCTACAATGTAATATATTAATATTTTTCAAATTATGATTACTAGTTGACCAGTAGTTGACTCGGAGGCAATAAACAAACCAAATATTACACCAGCTACCTGCCAATACAAGTACCGTCAAATTCGGTCCAGCAATTTCAGAGATTAGCCGGAACAAACAGCCAGAAAGACAAACAATGTAAAAAATCTCTAAATACATTATATTCATATGAGCCGTTATTTCAATATTACAAACAGACACTTCAACTTCAACTCACTCATTTATATGTATGGATGTATAGATTGAAAACATTAATAAGTATTTTTTGCACTCCCCAGTTTAAACAAAAAAAACGCTAAAGTAGTATTTGTTTTTTTTTTTTGTTAGTTTGATAAACATCGAAACTAAAATAAAACGAACCGTATATTATGAGAGTAGAGGACTCTTGTGATCAAGCTCTTAACTTTATTTCGTCAGTGTACTCGTTCGGGTAGTTTTTCAATTGGAGTTAATTAAAAGAAAACAAACAGACATGGTCTAGCCCAGAGATAGCAAACGCGAGTAACATGTTGTCGTCAGTTTAAGTTATAGAAGATAGCGATTTATTTGGGTTATTTTCACAGAAAAATTGACATGTCGTAGTCTGTCCTTTCCAAGCAAGCGTAGGTAATTGCAGTAGTTTGTGATATTGTTTCTGCAATCCCACCGTATGTGGTGAAGTGAGATGGTGAAGTGGGACAGTGGGATTATCTAGAATACCGTATAAATTACATACCTATAATGGTGACACCTATGACTGATTTCTACTGGATTAAAAAGGCATCTACACCACATAAAACCTATTATTATAATATTATTGGGAAATTTTGGCACTCTGCCGTCTTCATATATCATTTTTTCTTAACAATAACCACCACCAAATAGGGTAAATGGAATACACGTTTTGTTTATACTAGAATTAAATATATCACCCACGTTTTCCAATAAATCTAATAACTATATATAACTTTCACTAAGTCGGACAGATAAGTTTTATAGACGGCATAATATAATGTATGTATTATTATAAATAATAAATTTAATAATAAATTTAAATTTACTAATAAAGTTCTTGGTCGCGAGTTTTTAACTATATTAAGATAAATCTATATAAAATTAATCTTGTAGATCCAAAAAAGTAAAATTATAATCAATAGTGGTGATGATAAAGTAAAATAATTATCAAACTCGCTCCGCTTGTGTCTTAAAAATACTTATCAGATCTTCATGTGTTTTTTAAACTCGCATTTTCGTCCGCTTTTATTTTGATTTTGTATGGAGTCTATGTACCAGACGGTAATTACAAAGAAAATATCATGACATGCCGGCGTGTTATTTATTTTAAAAGGGAAATATTTTGCTTTTACATTTTTCACACTAGTTGTGAAATATGTAGACTAAAATGAAAAACACTCGTCATAGACTTAAATTAACATAAATTTTACATAGAGTTATTTTAGAAGGTCTATGTTCCATTCAATTCTATTAAAGTCCGACAAAGGGATAGTTTTTTCTTACTTTTTACTGTTACGTCATCAATATCTGTATATTTTATGAGTACTAAGATTATGTATTTGCGATATTTTAATTTAACTAATTCTACATAAATCAACGAATCACTGAATAGGTACAACATTTATTAAATCTTGAGAATTACGTGGAAGTAAGTACAATAATTATAATGTCACTGATGAATGCTGTACAAATCCAGTAATATATTTCGAAACTCATCACCCCAGTATCTACACCTCTACTGACCTATTGATTAGTTTATAGACAAATTAAAAAATCAAAACACCAAAACTAGTGCTGTTAAGTAAAAAAAAAAAAACTCCTCCCAAACAAATGGGCAATACTTCTATTTTTAAAACACCAACCAGAACACAACGATTGGAGCAACGGATTATTTATGACTGGTACTCTATGGGCCGTGATTAAAATAGAAACAGTGGCTATCGACAGTCGGCTTCGAGAGCATTACCCGACTATACGATAGGTATTACTATAGGTAACATTAAAACAACTTTTTAGGATTATATCGCGTTTATTTATTACTTATTTTTATTTATTTCCCGACGTTTCGAACTCTTTACAGAGATCATTTTCACGAGTGATGAACAAAAATATGGCAGTCGTTCAAAAGCTATTTTCATTGATTGAGCACCCACTTTTTGGAAATAAAAATCAAAAAGTTGATGTTGAAAATATGATTTTTACTATTGGTAACCCACATCAGAATGAAACAAAAAAAAATATTTATAAGATATATTTACTAAAGAAAAATTTTTGAGTAAACTAACTATTACCCGACTATACGATAGGTATTACTAGAGGTATTAATGTGAACTAACTATTACCTATGTTCAATGTTATGTACCGTTATTTATGTGGTTCTGTGTATGTCAAAGTTTACTTGTACTCGTACTTGTGCACGCAAATGTCAGTACATACTATAATGTATACGTTTCGTATAATTATTATTTGTATTAATTACAGTTATAAATCAATTGTGAAATAGAGAGAAACTATACCACTCTCACTGAAAGAAACTTGACATGAACAACTATAAGTCAATTTTCTGGATGCATGCTGAAATATGTTCATGACTCTACAAATTAAATCATTATTCCAGAAGGCAATACATTCCTGGAATGTAGTAGTCCAGAAGTCAAACTAAGAAGTTATATATCTCTATCGACGGGCCTTGTGGCGCATTGGTAAAACTACCGACTGCAGCAATGAGGTCGGGGATTCGATTCCCACCCGAGCACAAATATTTGTGACAAACATGAATGTTTGTGTGGCGTCTGGGTGTTTTTCTATGTATTATAAGTATGTATTTACAAAAGAAAAGTATATATGTATTAATATTCGTTATCTAGTATCCATAACACAAGCATTTAGTTGCTTAGCTTGGAACTTGAGGGCGCTGTGTGTATTGTGTCCAAGATATTATATCTTATTATATCTTATATTATTATATCTATAGGTCAATTTTTAATAATACTGAGTAACAACCTGCCAAACTATCGTAATACTACATAGTGTAAAATAAAGTCGCATTCTCTGTAGATATCCCTATGTATGTTTAAATCTTTAAAAATACGCAAAGGATATTTATGCGTTTTTTTTTAATAGATAGATTGATTAATTACATAGATTGTTAAGGAAGGGTTATTTGTATAATATCATCCATTAGTGGGTTTAAATCCCGGCACTAGCACACAACATAAACTTTTCGATACTCTTTTTGGAAGTTATGTATGATAAATATCGATGACTGACAACTTAGTGCCCGATATAGCAATAGGTTCGCCACCTATTCCATTTGGGACGTAAACATAACGGCGAGACGAGGCTTAACAACCGCTGCCTATACCTTTGGGCAGAAAAAGGCGCAAAATTATGTTATGTCTCATCCATTAAATAGTGGAGAAATACTATTATTTTTGAGATTTCCAATGTGGTGTCGTGCGGAGCCGGAGGCGGGTAGCTAGTTTATAATAATATTAAGATAAGAGAAATTGGATCAGATAAAGAATAGTCTACATTTATACAGTCCAACACGCATTCAGTTGATTTAAATAGATATAAAAGTCAGCAAGATCTAAAGGGATAACAGTTAATTATAGATCAACTTCACGCCACGCCTCGTTTCAATGATCATAAGATAAACTAATCTTTTTATAAAATGAAATAAATTAAAATTATTGCAACATAACGTCAAGAAAGTGACAGATATTGTAGAGGAGACACGTGACAGAACATCTTAAAATACATACATACATACATAACTTCACGCCAAATCCCTTGCGGGGTAGGCAGAGAGAACAGAGCGCCATAGGGCACGATTCTTACACACCTCACTCGCTTCGTTGACTTTCATAACTCTTTTCATGCACGCGCGTCGGTTTTTGAGGCTCTTAACATCACCTTCCTCCAGAACACGTTCTATTTGGTCTTGGAATGTGTGTCTTGGCCGTCCTCGACTCCTACATCCGTCCGCTTTTGCATTGTATATCTGCTTAGTCAGTCTTGCGTCAACCATTCTTTCTACATGTCCGAACCATCGGAGCATGCCCTTTCTTACTTTTACACCGACACTCTCTTTCAAACCAACTTCCTTCCTTACAACCTTGTTTTCTACGCGGTCAGCGAGAGTCACTCCGCAGATTTTGCGTAGAGCCCTCATTTCTACCGCGTTTATTCTACTTTCATGCACACTCTGCCATACCCAGCTCTCGCTTCCATAAGTTAGTGTTGGGATCAGGACTGCATTGTGGATTGCTAACTGGGCCTTTCTGCTAATATTTTTTGCGCCCAGGAATCTGCCCAACACTCCGTTTACGCTATTTCCTATCGCCACTCGTCTTTCTACATCCGCGGTGTACCTTCCATCTCTGCTAAAAGCGCATCCAAGATATACAATTTCATTCACCTGTTCCAGCACTACATCATCAACCATTATCCTTGCATCTGTTCTGGATTCCTCCCTTTCAAACACCATAACTTTCGTTTTCGTCACATTCAACTGCAAGCCTTTAATCATGCAATCATCTTTCATAGTAGTGACTAGTGTTTGCAGGTCCGACGGCGATTCGGCTAGAAGCACGGCGTCATCTGCGTAAAGCAGGCAGCTCACAACTAAGTCACCCATTCGCATCCCTACATCCATCGATCTCATTCTCTGGAGACAACTGTCCAGGTACAGGATGAACATCTTAAAATACTTAATTATAAATACACTAAAGAATTTGTTAAGTCGTGATGGCAATAGACAATGAAGTTATTAATACAATAGCAATATAAATAGTTAAGATTAGCAGATTAGATACTTTACTTTACGCTTAATTTTTTGCGGGGTAGGCAAAGATAAGAAACGATTCTAGCATGCCTCACTCACTTTTTTGACTTTAATATAAGCGTGTGAACTATGAATATATAATATTTGAAAATATCAATGGCTGGCAAAGTTTTGCCCTATTATTGGATAGTGAGTTTTGAAAACTTCTATTAGGCCTTAAAAATACTGAAAATTAAAAAGGCAAAAGGCATAAAATGCACTGCTCATACCTTCAAGTATTAAGGTTACAAAGCTGCACGCAAACAAAAATTTATATGATTTATCACTCATTTTTTGAACTGGTGTAAAGGTTGTCTGTTGATGAATTACTGAACGTTGTGTCTGGCGTGCGAAATTGATGAAAAAAATTTGGCAAATTGACACGCAATACATGCTGCTTACATCTTCGGATTGAAAGAAGCGTGATGTTAAACAAAATATATATGTGATGAGCCATCTGTTTATTTTTAAGTAAAGTAATAAAAGTTTACAAAATGTGCCACTAATGGAATTGGGGTTCAATGGCTGCTAGTGTTGAGAGTAACCCATTTTTTGTTTGTTTTATGTATAAATGATTTATGAGTTGAATGCTTTATTGCATTATCACACTCCATTATCAAAAACTGAGTTTCTTTCAAAAAACAACTTTACATTATAAAAAAATATACTGCTACTAGCTGACCCAGCAAACGTTGTCTTGCCGAAAAATAAAATTTAAAAAATAGGGGTTGATCGTAGGGGGTTGAAAATTTAGGGTTGCATGTATTTTTGTATCTCGTTTTATAAAAAAAATAAGAAACAGAAATATGTCGAAAAATTAAAAAAAAAATTGAGGGGTGGGCTACCCTTGTAGACCCCAGTAGACCAAATTGTAAATCTAAACCATTCTCGAATCTCCACGAACACACACAAAAAATTTCATCAAAATCGGTCCAGTCGTTTAGGAGGAGTTCAGTCACATACACACGCACACAAGAAATATATATATTAAGATATATCAGAAACAAGCCAAAAAAGGCCAAAAATCAAGCTCACATTTAAGCAACGTAGTGCATAATAAAGATCGATACTTTGATGATTTTCTGACAAGTTCAAGCTGCATGGAAAAAATAAACTTAAATTCCCATACCTGTGAAATATTAGAAATGAGATCAGTTTAAAACCATGGAACATCATTTGTACTGAAAAATCTTAATCAAGGTCCACAAAACTCATGTAGGAACTGCTAGCATGAACGACAGGGCCAAGCTTGGACCGACTCTCGGCAACTACGGCTCGGCTATTCGATGTTGAATCGAGCTTTGGCCAGTCCTTGTACAAGCGAGCCTCGGCTGTATGATTTTGGGCCGAATTGGGACCAATTCTTGTACAACTAAACGTTGATGTTGTTAACAAAACACAGCATGATCCGCATTACAAAGTATTATTTAACCTCTGAAACCAGCCCATTCATTCAACGAAATGTAAAAGCTCTACCACTGGAGAAGAATAAAAAAATATATAAATAAAAGAATATGAACTGAATTCAATTAAAACGTGTTATAAAATGATTTATCAGCAACACTGTGATCATTAAAACTGATTGGAAACAATATAGTAAGCTTTTAACGAACGTGTTTAATAATAGCACTCTCAGTATATTGAACGGGAGGCACGACTCTTTACCAATAATAATAAATACTGTTGAGCTTTGTTTCATTTCAAATTTCAGCGTGAGTGTTCAAATTTTGACATTCTATAACTGCTAATTCTATGAATAATTTAGTTCTAAGACTAACTTCTGATTGTACCCTTTACTTGTTGTTTTTTTTTGTGTGACATAATGTCTAATTTCATATTTATGCGAAAAGGAAGAACAAATCTAACCGATTATAATAAATACAATTAAGCTTTGTTTTTTTTCTAATTTTAATTGATTAATTTTATGAATGTTCTTGTTTTAAAACTATCTTCTGCTCGCACCTATTTTTTTTTTCATAAAAAGTATAATTCCAGTAATAATCCGAAGAATATAATGATGAAATAGTTTGCGATGACAATAAAAATATGAACATACGTAATGTAGGACACTTTTCTTGAATTTGTATGAGCGAGCGACATCAGGAGCTCCTTAAAAACAGACGAGCGTGTCTGACAAGAGTTATGAAAGTCAAAAAGACGAGTAAAGTGTACATCAATCGTGCCAAACGGTACTACGTTCTCTCTGCCTACCCCGCAAAACCCTTGCCGTAAAGTTTTTGTATGTATGTTACATTTATTAACCTCTAAATAGTTATACAACATCAGACGAAATTTTATTTAGTTTTAAACCACATTTTGCCTAAGCTTTCGTGAATATCGAAATGTTCTAATAATATATTATGTAGAGTAAACACTAATTCTATAAACCCATAAATATTCGGCCACGTGGCATATCACTCCCATATGTTTCTGGGTAACAGCATATAAAGGCCTTACACACTGCACATGAGATCGCGCTAATTAAAAAATAACGAACGCTGAGCGTGTGAGTAACATTTTTGTTGCGTCATCGGTTTCGTGTTAATTTTTTGGGTAAATAACGTTGAAATATGATCGTTATAACTGTTTACAGAGAAGATCTAATTTTTTAAATTAACTCTAAAATCGCGCTTTACATACAATTATACAATGTATAATGATGAATTCAAATAAATAGGTGTAACTTATTTATACATTTAATAAAATCGTAGGAATATGATCAACAATCGATACCGAACCCATAAATATGGTTTTTAGATTTTTTGTCGGTTTATCTGTTTGTCTGTGTGTTTTTATGGATAAACTCTAAAAGCAATGCATGCTTTTATGTCCAATTTTACATAAATATAGTCAAGAGGTCGGGTCCACATATAGGCTAAATACTATCACGCTATCACTAATCGGGGGTGAACAATGAGCTGCTTTATGGCGTCCAAGCAGACCAAGTCGCGGGGAACAGTTAGTTTAGTGCTTTTATTATCAAGAGTGTTTTGGAGAAACCTTGCCTTATTGGCAATAAATAAATTAATTACATTATTTACAATATATACAATTAAAAAACTACCTGAAATCAAATTTCTCCGCATCTCGGTCTACTGGCAGCGTGCCCAGAAGACTGGTCGCATTGCCACGCTGAATGGCAATGCTAATCCTCTGTGCGAAGAAAAAATGTGGCAATTGATTTTTTATTTGTATTTTGTTAAATGGAAGGCAAATAAAAAGGTTTGTAGCGTTTCGAATATGCATATTTCTTTTATAAAAAAATAGAGTATTTAGTTTAATAAAAACCTACCTTATCGGTTATCAAAAAAAAATTACTAATTAAAGCACGATAATAATATATTAGGCAACTCTGACTTTATTTTCTTCTCATATCAAACAGCTTTTGTCCGCAGAATACAGAAAAGTTATTGTAAATGCTCCTCAACAATGATCAAGTGTATTTTTATCGTAGAGTGATGCTGAGACGGACGCTGATCGAGAAGGAGCACAAACGGGAATTCAGCGCATAAACATAAACGTTTTATATTACATTGCATTATATTTACGGCATAGGTACTGGGTTTTATTTTAACTGAAACTCAAGAACTTTTCATTTATATATACGTACATATTACATAACGTCACGCCAAATCCCTTGCGGGGTAGGCAGAGAGAACAGAGCGTCGTAAGGCACGATTCTTACACGCCTTACTCGCTTCTTTGAGTTTCATTACTCTTTTCACGCACGCGCGTCGATTTTTGAGGCGCCTAATATCACCTCCCTCCAGGACACGTTTTATTTGGCCATGGAATGTGTGTCAAAGATATATAAATAAAAGACGGCCATCTTTTATATATATACACTCGAGAGCAATGAATCCGGGTCACTTAAAGAATCCTAAAAATCTCGGAAACTAAAAATGCTAGGTTAATGCAATAAATTGTATTTAATAGACAATGTAATACTCCTTAAATGAAGGTATTAAAACTTCTTAGTTATTGTAAAGTTATATCATAAAAAAATCAAATTTGAAAAAGGGCCACTTTCGAAGATGGAACTACGAAATTACAGCATTTGGTTTTGCTTTTGTTTGTAATCTGTCATTTATGTGGGTACATAAACCATGTTGATAGTGCTCTATATTCATTATTCAAGCTGAAATTATGTCGCTTACGCCTGAAGAATGCACCAGAATACTTACAATGCTGGAAACCGGCCGGAGTCAGCGCGATACAGCCAGGACTGTTGGTGTGTCGCTGTCAACAGTACAAAGAGTTCTCCGACGTTACGAAGAAACTGGTTCTAACCTACGCAGACCAGGAACGGGCAGAACCAGGTATACCACAGCACGAGAAGACCGATACTTGGTGAACACCATGCTTCGAAATCGCTTTCTCACAGGAACTGAACTCACCAATCAGTTTCGACGCCTCGGAGGAAGTAACCCAAGTGCATGGACAGTAAGACGTCGGCTTGCTGAATCTAACTTAAAACCCCTTAGACCTGCAAACGGCCCTAAACTGGAGCGTGGGCATCGTATTTCAAGACTAAGATATGCCCAGAGCCACGTAAATTGGAGTATTGAAGATTGGTCAAAAGTTATGTTCTCCGACGAATCAAAATTTATGCTCTACAAGCACGATGGAAGACACAGAGTGTATCGAAGACCAGGGGAAAGATTCAAGCAAGCATGCATCGAGGAAAAAGTAGCCTACGGTGGTGGGTCTGTACTTGTGTGGGCCGGAATTTCTTCTGAAAGTCGCACAGAGCTGGTGATCATAGAAAACGGCTCTTTAACTAGCGTAAGATATGTGGAAGAAATCCTCAATGATCACGTTGGTCCATTTATGGTCAATTTAGGTGAGGATGCTATATTTATGCATGACAATGCCCGACCTCATACAGGTAGGATTGTGAATGACTACCTTCAAGAGATGAACATTACTCGTATGGAGTGGCCAGCGCGCAGCCCGGATATCAACCCGATCGAGCATGCTTGGGACGAGCTAGGCAGATGCGTAAAACAACGAAACCCTCCCCCAATCACGCTTCGTGAGCTCAAAATTGCTCTCACAGAGGAATGGGAGAATATTCCCCAAAATCGTATAAGGAACTTGGTGTACAGCATGCCAAACCGTGTAAACGCAGTAATGGAAGCACGAGGAGGCAATACGAAGTATTAAAATTCAAGAAAATCGTAATAAAGTTCAAAAATTTCATGTTTCCTATTTTTGTTTTAAGGAGAGATCAGCAGATTTTTTCTTTATGTAATTTTGTGTTAATAAAATGTATGGTGACTCATATTTTTTTTACTTTCATTTAAGGAGTATTACATTGTCTATTAAATACAATTTATTGCATTAACCTATCATTTTTAGTTTCCGAGATTTTTAACATTCTTTAAGTGACCCGGATTCATTGCTCTCGAGAGTATATATTTTGGATAGAAATATTCTAGAAACAGTCAAGAGCAATATAAAGGTGGTAATATAAATGTATGAAGCGAATGAACTATTCTAAGATGTAATTGATTCAATTAGAATTAGAAAATACAAAGAGATCATCAACAAACGCTATTAATTTCTTTACCTATCTTTCGTAACCTTCTCAATCTTACACAGTCTCTCTCATCTTCGGCAATTCTCTACCTATATTCAAATCTACATGCATTCACATTTTATGGGATAACTAGCCAACAAACAAGAGGATCACCTGATAGTAAGCTACTAGCCCAGCCCATAGACCTGTAACACAGATTATGTTACCGCAGTCACTCTGTGGGCCTCTAGCGGAGTAGAATGAGAAATAAAGAGGAAACCATCTCTGGATACCACTCTCACCGAACAAAACGCGTCATGTGCCACTTTACGTAAATATTCTGAAAAGTTGTGGTTCACCGGTCGAGCTTAAAATTGGTATAAATTTATGAATAATATGATAAAGATTCTCATAATTGTATTTACACAGTTTATTGCATGACTTTATCGAACATTTAAATGATAATATATAATGTCTGTACATTATTGGTGAAAGACCAAATAATTGAGCGTAATACATAAGCACGCCGCGGCTGACCACACAGGTTGACATACTGATCTTACACGTTGACGTTGCGCTGGCACGATGCCTACAAATCTAATAGCACTGATTTTTAGATATTTCTATTTTACAATTGAAAATATTGAAATACAAATTCTGAATAATATTATAATAAAATAGGCAAAATAATATATAGTTTTTAGTCTTATCTTAGTTCTCAATAAAGTCTTCGACTAACGATAGGTGTTTTTCTGGTAGTTGAAGTTCCTATTCTCTTCCTGAAAATTTTGGAAATGTAAATATTTCAATTTATAATTTGAGTATTTTAGACACTAAAACGTAACAATAAAATTAAGCCAACTTGTATTTTTTTAAAGTAGTAAATAATTGAAGAACTGAGCGACGTGGAGTAGGGCGTCCCCCCACTAGGTGGACCGACGATCTGGTCAAGATTGCAGGCAGCCACTGGATGCGCAATGCGCAGGACCGTGAGCGATGGCGTTCTATGGGGGAGGCCTACGTCTAACAGTGGACATCGAAAGGCTGATGATGATGAGTAAATAATTTGTCGCTGAAGTTAGACAAAGCTTAATAAAAGTAAGTTGCGCATGTTTAACGAATAAATGATACTGAAAAGAGTTTATAGCGATTGTACATAACTATAATCTTTTACGAATATTGAATTAATATCGATATTTATATCATTACTAGCTGGCTCAACAAACGCCGTCTTGCCAGTAAAATAAATAAAAATAGTGGTTGAAAATTCAGGTTTGTATTTAATTTTGTATGTTGTTTCATAAAAACAAAATAAAAACAGAGATATACCAAAAATTATAAAAAAAATATTTAGGGGGACGAAAATTAGATGTTTTCCCATTCTCAGAACTGCACGATATGCAAAAAAAATTTATGAGAATCGGTCGAGCCGTTTCGGAGGAGTATAATTATAAACACCGTGACACGAGAATTTTATAAATTAGATTATTGGCTTTTTTTTGCACACACCTTTCCTACTCGCTACCTGTACAGAAGCTATAAAGCATTGACTTGTCGAATGTATACATCTCAAAATTAAACATATATTTTTCTAAAATAATACCGTGAAGTATTAAACTCGAATTCAATGTCGAAATTTCTTGATTTATAACCGAGGTGTTCGAACTCCAAATCACAATTTTCAACACATAGCAGATAGAATAAGTCAAGTAATATTGAGAGAAAACCAAAAGTTATAACCTACACAGAGGCAATCAACGAGTACCTAACTACCTACAATATGGGAACACTGCATCACCACGAACCAAACAGAAGCACGCAGTCCTTCACAATGGTATAATTAGAGGGCAATTAGTCCACAGGTAACTGATCAGCCTCAATAACAATTAGCGCTTCACTTGAGAAATAATGAACGTACAGTTCTAAATTATGCTAACTTAGAAAATATATTTACAGTGGTAGAGCGTTGCATGAATGGGTCGGCTCGACCGGTGAAATACCAAGATATATGCCAGGTTTCGCTCGGTGAAGGTGTATGTGGAGGCCTGTAACACTATTTGTATTGTAGGGATCATGGGCAGCGTTAGTTGTTTATCATCAGGTGACTCGCCTGCTCGTTTGCCGCCCTATCCCATAAAAAAGTAAAATCACAAAAAAAATAGGTATATAATTTTTCAATACTAATTTAAATTTTTGTTTGTATGTTTTTGTTTTGGCAGGAGTAATCACAAAGTATGAAGCGTTGCTGTTAAGTAAAAGGAGAAAATATTTTGAAATAATTCTTAATTTCAATTTATCACAGTACGTTAGTTTTATCTAAACTACTAATAAATATTTTGTATTCTTCAAATTTTTTGTATTTGCAAAGTAAATTACTTTGTGTTAAAATGATATCGTCATCCTAATACCTTTAGAGATTGGTTACGCCAATACTGTCTGTGTTAGTCCTACAATCCCATTAATTTAGGTTCAAGCCACTCAATCGTAAAGTCATAGTTTTCAAATTTATCAAAGTGCGATTTTTTGTAATGAGATGACAAGAGAGAGAGAGAGAGATTTCCAAAAATATAAATCAAATATTTTTTTAAAAATTTAATATATTTTTGGCAGTGGTAGAGCCGAGCAATGAGCCGGCTCGAGCGGTGAGATACCACGACCTCTCAGAAGATCGACTCAAAGTGGCTTATGTTGCGTTTCATTAGCTGAGAGAGGTACCCGGAGGCTGACCCCCTTCGCTATCCTTTCCTATCCTCCTCCCGTAAAGGTGGGCAACGCAACTGTAACACTGTGTTGCAGGTATCCATGGGCGGCGCTGGTCACTTAGCATCAGGTGACTCGCCTGCTCGTTTGCCCTCCTATTCCATAAAAAAATAACATAGTAATATCACCATTGACCGCTACCGAGTTTGCTAGTGCGTTGGTAACTAATTATTAGATTCAGTAAAGCACTTACTGAGAACAAGACTTGGAAACTGTTGGTATACGAAGACAAATATCAAATACGCTCAGAATTTATCGTAATTAGTTGAGACTGTAAAATAAGATTGAATTCAAAAAGATCTTTTAATAACTTGATTTTAAGTTGGTTGGATCATAACTGTGATTGTCGAGTAGTCTGGCTGCTACACCTTTTATGCGATATTTTTTCAGTAGCGTTGATAATACTATTGTGTAAATTTTCAATGGTTTTGAAAAGAGTATTGGCACATGAGTTTCTTGCCCGATTCTTCTCATGAAAGCCCCTACACTTGGAATCGGGCCGCTCGTGGCGATTGCTTTCGTGTTTTTTTGTTCCACGGAGGCACTTGCTTCAAGCGCTCGTGTCTAAGCTTTTTAAATATTATTTTAATTTTAAACATTTTTGTACATTGACTATTTTTAAGTGTCTGTGAGGACCTATGAAAATAAAACTTGACTTTGACTTTGACTTGACTTTGAACTGCTTTGCCAATTTTAATAAAAAGGGTGATGATCATTATCATTGTTATACATGGTATAAGTTGCTTTACGCTGTCTGTCCTCAATTCCTGTCCCTCTGCTAAGATCTTTGTAATTACGTAACGGATTTTAATGTTGTTTTATAATAGATAAGAAGTGTCAAGAGGGGTTGTTTTGTATGTTAAATTTATTGTATAATGTAGTAAAAAAGTGTCAATTTTCAAAATTTAGCATTTTAATTGCAAACGCTGGCTGTTGAAGCCTAAGTTATAAATTAACACAATGTACTAAAAATGTTCAATAGGTCTACAAAAAAGTCCGCGGTGGTATATGTCTATCTTTTAAGGATAATCCACAATGACCATTATTATTCTTTTTATTGCTTCTCAGGGAAAACAAAATTTGCCGGGTCAGCTAGTATAACAATATAATCTACACAATAAGGTTATAGAAAATAGTCTTTAAAAATGAATTGAAATATACAGAGGTTATGTATGTGTAAATGTAAATGTAAATGTATTTAATATAATATATTAATGACCAGTATTCTAGATGAAGATCTGCCATTAATCTATCAACAATCATAGACTTATGCTAAGGCTTCTGTGAATCTTCTTTCTTTCAAGAAAGTTACACGGAATTTAAACATACAAACATTATTGGATACTAATGTATATAACCGGAATGTATTTAGTACAACGTTCTCATAAACTAGGTTATTATAACATGGAAGATTCTAAAATTACTTAACAACTGGTTTTTTTACAGTCCACGATGAACGAAAAGAGTTTGGTTAGTTTCTAGAGAGATTATCACATCAGCAATCTCCATCAATATTTCTTTTTAAAAAAATACGAAGACAAGATCATTATGTTTTATTAGCTGAAGAATATAATCAGCTCACTTCATAAAAACAAGAAACTTCAAAATGGCTCTAATTTAAAATCGGAACGTTTTCTTTTTTGATATTACAAAATATCAGAATAAATGATATTTTTTATATTACTTTTTGTTTTTGTAATTATTAGCAGGCGGTATTTTTTCTAAATCATATCAGGCAGTATTTTTTATAAAACAATTTGAATCTATTTTCAAAATATGAGCTGTCATTTTTTTTTAAATTAATAATTGCTTATTTAAATATTATTACTTATCTATAGCAAATTTTTTTTTTTTTAAATTTAGAACTTACCAATTCATCATAGTAATTGGCAATGTGAGAGTAGATCAGCGAATCGTAATCCATTGTCGCTTTCACACAATCACTTAACACTTTTTTACTTGGACAAACCGCAACGTACACTTTACAAACGAACACTATCGTATTTTCAATGGTATTTCGAATATTGCAATAACGGAATACCAAAGTTCCGTGCGTTCCCTCGATATAAGACGCATTGGTCGACTACACTGACGTACAAATGCTTGTAAAGCTAAATTAAGACCAAATTTTAAACACAAATCTTTGATGTTGGCCGTATATATATAGAAATGTTGTAACCACTGTGCTATTGTACCGACTGGTGCAGAATAGAGGTACAATATTCTATCAATTGAACAGTAATAAGTTAATATTTTAATAAGTTTTTTTAATATTTTGTGATATAGGCAGCTTTTCTTTGTATTTACGGAATAAAACATTGGTCTCTTGAGTATATTTTTAAAACGAGTTTAAAACCTTGTTTATTCGTCAAACTGGTTGTGCAGTTTTAGCTTATTTTAGTATATCGATAATAATAAATAATATTTATTACATAATTATATTACGAATTTACATGTGGAGACGGAATGAGCAAAAGAGTATGATAGATTTGATTTTGATAGATAGTCGTCTCCGAAATACTCTAAGGGATACAAGAGCCTACAGAGGCCCCGCTCTTGATACGGACCACTACCTGGTGGTAAGCCGATTCGTGGGCCTTTTCAAGAAGTGGAGACACTGGCGAGTGCGTACCCATTTCGGAGAGCTTGAAAGGATAAAATGTGAGAAATTAGAAGATGAAAGTGTACGGAGTATGTATGTAGGCCTAGTCAGTAAAAGACTCAATGAGACGAGCCTTTCTGACCTAGGTGTTGAAGAATGCTGGGAAAGAATGAAAGAAAGTATAGTGAATAGTGCAAAAGAAGTATGTGGTAGTGCAAAGAGGCATAAGATTCTGAGAGGTGACGCCTGGTGGGACGCGGATGTGAAATCCAGCGTCGAAAGAAAGAAAAAAGCATGGATGGATTATGTCTCAAGTTTGAACCAGAATGATAGTATGACAGAGAAAAAGTATGAGAGCTACCGCCGCTGCAGGAATGTTACCAAAGCCTTAGTGAAAGAGAAGCGTGAAAGACTTGTTGCGAATGAGGAAGTGAGGTTGACGGAGAACTTCGAGGCGAATAACAAACTCTTCTGGAGGGAAGTTAGAAAGTCTCGGGGTTCTTCGTCAACATCCAGAATGGACAAAATTATGTCTAAGTTTGGTGACATTCTTGCAAACCCAAGCGATGTATTGGGCAGGTGGAGTGAGTATTTTGGGGAAATGTATGAGTATGTTCCGGATGTGGGCGCCGCGAGTGAGCCTACGGCTGACACCGCTGCGCCAACATCTGATGAGGACATTACTATGGAAGAGATTGAATGGTCGATACGAAGTATGAAAAATGGTAAGGCAGCTGGAATTGATATGATGTCTGCTGAAATGATCAAACACGGTGGAACCTGTGTCCGGGATGCTTTCCTGACCTTGAGCAATCTGTGCTGGAGGTCGGGTAAGGTTCCCATGGACTGGAGGCGCGCTGTCATCGTGCCCTTGTATAAAGGTAAGGGATCACGTATGCAGTGCGCCAGTTACAGGGCCATCAGTTTGATCAGTTTAGCAGCAAAAGTGTATGGGAAAATTATTGAAAGGAGAATGAGGGTGATATCTGATGGAGTGTTGTGGGAGGCTCAGGGTGGTTTCAGAAGCGGACGAGGGTGCATGGATCAGATTTTTTCTCTCCGCAACATCGTGGAGAAACAACTGGCTGTTAACTGGAAGGTTTTCTGCGGTTTTGTGGATCTGGAAAAAGCGTTTGACAGAGTATTACGAAAGGATCTGTGGGATATACTCCCAGGCTACGGGGTGAGCGGAGCACTGCTGCGCGCTGTGCAGTCCACTTATGAGGGCTGCACAGCGTGTGTGCGTGTTGACGGCGGCTAGTCCCCCTGGTTCGACGTCAATATCGGCGTCAGACAGGGTTGCGTGCTGTCCGCTCGACTGTTCATCCTGTACCTGGACAGTTGTCTCCAGAGAATGAGATCGATGGATGTAGGGTTGCGAATGGGTGACCTAGTTGTGAGCTGCCTGCTTTACGCAGATGACGCTGTGCTTCTAGCCGAATCGCCGTCGGACCTGCAAACACTAGTCACTACTATGAAAGATGATTGCATAATTAAAGGCTTGCAGTTGAATGCGAAGAAAACGAAAGTCATGGTGTTTGAAAGGGAGGAATCCAGAACAGATGTAAGGATAATGGTTGATGATGTAGTGCTGGAACAGGTGAATGAAATTGTATATCTTGGATGCGCTTTTAGCAGAGATGGAAGGTACACCGCGGATGTAGAAAGACGAGTGGCGATAGGAAATAGCGTAAACGGAGTGTTGGGCAGATTCCTGGGCGCAAAAAATATTAGCAGAAAGGCCCAGTTAGCAATCCACAATGCAGTCCTGATCCCAACACTAACTTATGGAAGCGAGAGCTGGGTATGGCAGAGTGTGCATGAAAGTAGAATAAACGCGGTAGAAATGAGGGCTCTACGCAAGATCTGCGGAGTGACTCTCGCTGACCGCGTAGAAAACAAGGTTGTAAGAAAGGAAGTTGGTTTGAAAGAGAGTGTCGGTGTAAAAGTAAGAAAGGGCATGCTCCGATGGTTCGGACATGTAGAAAGAATGGTTGACGCAAGACTGACTAAGCAGATATACAATGCAAAAGCGGACGGATGTAGGAGTCGAGGACGGCCAAGACACACATTCCAAGACCAAATAGAACGTGTTCTGGAGGAAGGTGATGTTAAGAGCCTCAAAAACCGACGCGCGTGCATGAAAAGAGTTATGAAAGTCAACGAAGCGAGTGAGGTGTGTAAGAATCGTGCCCTATGGCGCTCTGTTCTCTCTGCCTACCCCGCAAGGGATTTAGCGTGAAGTTATGTATGTATGTATGTATGTACATGTAAAAAAATAATTTCTGTAATTTGTGCTAAATCTTATTTTATGGAGACTTGCTCTATAGAATACAAAAATCACTATTGGTGACTGAAATAAATAATAATAAATGTTTTATTTTATGATTAATTCTGGTATTTTTTAGTTTTTTTATGGGATAGGAGGGCAAACGAGCTGGCGTGTCACCTGATGGTAAGCAATCAACGCCGCCCATGGACACCAGCAACACATATAGTGTTACTGTTGCGTTGCCGACCTTTAAGGAATAGGGGATAGGAAAGGACGGGGAAGGGGAGTGGGCCTCCGGGTACCTCTCTCACCGGACGAAACGCGGCATGGGCCACTTTACGACGGTTTTCTGAGAGGTCGTGGTATTTCACCGGTCGAGCCGGCCCATTCATGCAGCGAACTGCTTAGCTCTACCAAAGCTTTAGTGTAGTGAAAACATATTATCAGACTATTGTATACCCTGTCACACCTTAGAATTCACTCTCAGAACATATAGTAAGAGGAAACGGGTTGTATCGTTCACCCAACGTGTGACTTGTGTACTTTAAACACAAACTGACTCTTATGATTTCTATGTAAATTTTTATAATTTTATTTATACATATTCTCTATACTGCGAATTGTATTATTTAAGAAAAATACGTGCTCATATTTAAAAAAAAATTGTTGAGAAAATACTTATTTTAGAAGTTGAAAATTATGCTTAAAGTTATGGTGTTTGAAAGGGAGGAATCCAGAACGGATGCAAGGATAGTGGTTGACAATGTAGTGCTGGAACAGGTGAATGAAATTGTATACCTTGGATGCGCTTTTAGCAGGGATGGAAGGTACACCGCTAATGAAGAAAGAAGAGTAGTGTTACGAAATAAAGTAAATGGGGCGTTGGGCAGATTTCTGGGCGCAAAAGCTATTAGCAGAAAAGCTAGCAATTCACAATGCAATACTAATCCCAACGCTAACTAATGGAACCGAGAGCTGGGTATGGCAGAGCGTGCATGAAAGTAGGATAAACGCGGTCCAAATGAAGGCATTGCGCAAAATCTGCGGAGTGACCCTCGCTGACCGCGTGGAAAACAAGGTTATAAGGAAGGAAGTCGGATTGAAAGAAAGAGTCGGTGTAAAAGTAAGAAAGGACATGCTCCGATCGTTCGGACATGTAGAAAGGATGGATGATGCAAGATTGACTAAGCAGATATATAATGCAAAAGCGGATGGATGTAGGAGTCGAGGACGGCCTAGACACACATTCCATGATTAATGAAAGTCAAGGAAGCGACTGAGGTGTGTAAGAATCGTGCCCTATGGCGCTCCGTTCTCTCTGCCTACCCCGCAAGGGATTTGGCGTGAAGTTATGTATGTATGTAAAATTACCGTCCATAAATACTTGATTCCAAAATCTGGTAATTAATAAGTTATGTAGGTTTAAGTAGAGTTTGAACTTAAACCAAATTCCCTTAGCGGCCTTTCTGATAATTTCTCGATAATGATTCGCATTTCAGTGCTCCAAAATGAAAAAGTTAAAGGGTTACGATGATTTTAATCATTAAAAAAATATCATCAGAAACTGGATGATTAAAAAAAGCCATAAAAATACACGCAAAGTACTTAAAAAATAGATCTCATATTTTTCGAATATTGTCATATTATTAGTAATTCTCCCTTCAAAAGACATTCGGGTAATAAGGGAGGGAAGTTAAGAAATAAATAAATGAAACATTTATGATATGATTAATACTGAAAAACAGACCAAAAACTGACAGACTCGGTGGCGCAGTGGGCGAGCGCACGGCCTCAGATCCAGAGGTCCGGGGTTCGATTCCAGACACTGGCTCACACCAATGACTTTTCGAAATTGTTTTCGGAAGTTATGTGTGATAAATACCGATGACTGACAAACTTTGTGCCCGGTATGGCAATAGGTTCGCCACCTATTCCATTTGGGACGTAAACATAACGGCGAGACGAGGCTTAACAGCCGCTGCCTACACCTTCGGGTAACAAAAGGCGTGAAGTTATGTTATGTTATGTTATGTTGCTGACTTACAACTTCCGGTGAAATATAAGCTATAAATTTGATATGCGATTGAGTGTTTAGCTCGTTAACAACAAACGTAATGATTTGTTATCCGATAATAATATTCAAATTTAATTTATACAATTATGTTGTCCGGTAACTGAGTGAAAATATATTAGTATGTTTAAAGAAAAAATATGTCTCGGTGGGCGGTCCTCGCTTATGATTTAGGAGTCATGGGATTGGTTCCGGGGTCACACCAATAATTACTCAGTCATACATTATTAAATATCAATGACTGACAAATTTGTGCCCAATGTAAGGCAATGGCTATTGGTTGAAACATTACTGCATACATTTGAAAATATGGTAGCCACCATCACCGAAATGGAAGTGGTGGTCATTCCCTATTCCTTGACTAGTTGGCCAGGATGTTGGAATAAGAGTTCCAGATTATGAAAACTTATATTGAAATATGAAAACTATATTAAGTAACATTTCTGGCATATACACATAACAAAATACCGTTAAAAACTTTTTTCAGTTTAAAAAAAATAATAAAATAGAAAATACCACATCCATTCATTTATAATCTGTACACGCATGACCTGTTGCCATTACTACAACTGGATACATTCCAGTGTTTAAGTGAACTATAGTCAAATAAAAGCATTTGTAGTTATCATTTACATTTTTCAATTCGCAGCCTCCAGCTTGCCAAGTGTGCGTGTTACTGAACTGCAAGTTTGCAAAAGTGCCTTTTAAACGAGTCACAGTTCGTGTAATGGTTTGCGGAAAAGAGTTATGTGTATTTTTAAAATATACACTTGTTGTTTTTTTTTTTTTTTCATTTATATTAAACCTCATTTTACAAATCTATTTGATTGTAAAGTTGAATGAATAAATAAAAGAATAAAGTGTATATTTTTGAAAAGACTTTTTAACTTTGTTTGTTAGTGTGTTTCGTAAAAAGCAACATAACTATAGAAACAGACAAAAAACGAACCCGGCCCAATGATTTAACGAATTTTTTTCAGAATTTATTTGTGATATATACCAAAGACTGACTACATTGTGCCCGGTGTATGCTAATAGTTTCTCCACCTATTCGATTTGGAATGTAACCTATCGATTAGGGGAGCCGAGGCTTAATAGCCGCTGCCTTTATCTTTGGGTATAAAAAGATGTGTACGTATGCATGTACAGTCTTACTTGTAGATTTAAGATGTATCAGACGATAAATACATTTTTAGAGATCAATATGAAAATCGGGTAAGATGATGACACTGATTTATGGATAAATTAGTAACTTTTGATTTCTGAACATGTATTGACAGTAGCGATAAATTTAAAACAATCAAAAAAGTTAGTTTTTTTATAGGACAGGAGCAAACGAGCGTATCAACTGATTATAACCAACTAATGCCGCCAACACCTGCAACACAGATAAAGTGATGTTGCGTTGCCAGACTTTAAAATAGGATAGGAATAGGGTCGGAAGTGGGATGGGGAGGAGAGAGAGGAAAGGGTTGGGCCTCCGGATATCTCCCCCATCGAACGATATTGCGGCATAAGCCTCTTTACGTCGATATACTGATTTGTCGTGGTATTTCACCAGTTCCTTCATAGCAGCAGAGTACATGGAACTACCACAACTGGTCACGATCATAGATTTTAATGCTCATTTTTTTAAACCATAGGTCACCATAGGACTGCTTTAGCATTACCATTTGGTATGGATAGATGATCATCTAGACTTGAAGTATACATTGTAGTCTTTATGGTATGGGGACCGAGCACCCCGCTTTTGAGTCAAGGTGTCTAAATTGGAATCTTCGCCCACACTAATGACTTTTTAGAAAGAGATTGTGCCCAATGTATAGCAAAATGTTCCTATCATAGTAGCCCATATCATATCATATATGCCAATTTATTTAGTTTAAGTCCAAAAACTTACACTTTCGAGTACAATAAATTGTAAAATAATAAAAATTATGTAACATATTGTAACATTGCTTTAATAACAATATAGCAATGCTAAGCCTAATCGGAGAAAATTCCATTTATGCGCTATGACACACTTAACATTTATCAAGGCTGTATTGAACACATTTTTATTATTACAGTACTAACTTATTACCAGACTTAAAATTTATAACACAAGTAAATCAACCCACAAATACCATTCTAAGTCTCTACTATTGAATACTGAATCGTTTAACACGATTTTGGGATTTTTTTTTAATACACGCCCTTTGTACATGTTAGGGGAACATGAATTGTTAAGCTTTTCATTTTAATACTTTATGACTTAAGTTACAGAACACGAATATTAAGGTTTATAAGTGAAAATTTTTATTGCACGACTTGTCGTTATGAGTGAGAATGGAGCGGTGTTACTGATTTTTTTTTGCCTTTTTTATTAAGGATTTTTTTTTTGTATTGTTCGTTTATGAGGAATGGGTTCTTGTTACATTCAAGTGGAAAGGACTAATATAATGTCTTATTAAATCTGTGGTTGGAATGTTTTTGTGACTTATTCTGAGGGGAAATGAAATGGGGGAATGATATTTTAAGAAAAAAAAATGTTAACACCGGCTAATATAAGAAATTAAGGGAGATAATGATATTATTAAACTATCACCCAAATACAGCCTTTTATATTATTGTATGTTCATGCTTTTAGGTGTAGGCCACGGTTGTAAATCCTTAACTGACAGACATTCCAAATGGAATAGGTGGCGAAACCTATTTCAACATACCGGGTACGATATTGTCACTCATCGATATTTATCAGACATAGCGTCCGAAAAAGTTATGTTGAAGTCGTGAGCCCAGAATCAATCCCACCATTTCTTGATTCAGAAGCCAGGAAGCTCGACGACTGTACCGCCGTCTAATCCAATATATGTTATTCACCACATACAATATACATTTCAATAACAAACAAAACCTTTTTCATGTTCGTTGGTTTGTTGTTTTCATAGGAAAATTTTGAGGATGATTCTCTAAGGGACCAAATCGGCAGAACAAGGCATACATATGCTATTTGTGTACGTGCCGACAGTGAGATCGTACAAATTCAGATGTTCTGTAAATCAATATAATTTGAATATTTTTATACACCTTCACGCCTTTTTCTGCCCTGAAGATGTAGGCA
Organism: Euproctis similis; assembly: GCA_905147225.2. Lineage (NCBI taxonomy): Eukaryota > Metazoa > Arthropoda > Insecta > Lepidoptera > Erebidae > Euproctis > Euproctis similis. Next base: position 8,294,397 of record LR990114.1, read on the forward strand.
GCGGGTGTAAATTCTCACCGCCCAGAAATATTTCAAAGTAATTGACATTTTTCTAAAATATATTCTTTGTAATAATCAATTTCTTAAAATACATACAAAAGTGATACGTGATACTTTAAGTATGGTCTTGTTTATGACCTTCAGGGGATAAGTCTAAAGCTGTTCTGGAATTAAAACGTTTTGGTAGAATCAATTGCGATAGTTATCATGACAGGAATATTCTATAATATATACTCAAATATCTATGGTTATTATAGTTAGTATTTATATCAATGGGAATTAAAAGTATCATCATCATTCATCATTAGCCTTTTTGAGGTCCACTGCTGGACATAGGCCTCCCCCATAGAGCGCCACAACTGCCGGTCCGCTCAATCATGGGGGGTTTTTGCCATAATCGCCACGCTTGGCAGGCGGGTTGGCGATCGCAGTAGGCTGTATTTTCTTGAGAGAGAATGCTGCTGCCCATTCTTCTAGCTTTTCCCTTAGTCGCCTTTTACGACACCCACGGGAAGAGATGGGGTGGCGGTATTCTAAGCCGGCGCCACACAGCCAATTAAAAGTAGACAGGATTAAACTAGGTATAGAAATATTATAAAGATTTAATTATTTATCTAGAAAGAAAAAATAATACGAACTATTTATTTATTTAATTTATTAAATCCATATTTTAATCAGTAGGTTAATGTAGGTATATACAACAAAAAATACGCACAATATATTCATTCCGAAATTTTCTCAATAAATCTTTGTCTGCGGTGAAATTTTATCTCGACGATTTATTTTTGCCTATTTACGTGAACGGGAAATATTTTATGCTTGCGACAAAAGATATATAATTTATAGGAACAATTTTGGGTATACTATGACAGTAATATATTGAAAATATATATAAAAAAGTGACCATCTTTATTTATTTTATTAATAGGGACAGATCGGTGTGTAAATAAAATCACTAATAGTCTCGAAGCTTACACATCCAGGAACTGCTAAGTGTTTTTTCTAGGTTAAAAATCCGTACAGCTAGCAAAAATACTGGTCGTTCATTTCAATTCACATATCGACACCTTAATTTGCAAACTTCTAACCACTTTTTTTCGAAATATTGATACTAATAGAAACGAGGTAATATCTAGTATCTACCGGTATCAAAATACCATTTTCGAAAAATTGGTATTAGAAGGTTTGCAAATTAAGGTATTAACATATATAACATAGCTTCACGCCTTTTCTACCCGAAGGTGTAGGCAGCGGCTGTTCAGCCTCGATTCGCCGTTATGTTGACGTCCCAAATGGAATAGGTGGCGAACCTATTGCTATACAGGCCACAAGGTTTTCAGTCATCAATATTTTTCACATATAACTTCCGAAGAGAACTTCGAAAAGTCATTGGTGTGAGACTGTGTCAGGATTCGAACCCGGACCTCTGGATCAGAAGCCATTGCAATTATTTTAGTAATAAATAATAATTAGTAATAAATAATAATATTTTGGTTTGTGACCCGGATACTGTGGTGCACTTATTTTTTTCGGTACTTGGCTGTTACTCATCCCAATTGTCATACATCCGACAGAATTTTTCAATTACAAAAAAAAAAATATTCATATTATTATATATATTTTTTGCTGACTATCCAAAGATGTGTCAATGGTGACTATAGAATTGTATCGTAGTTATAACTCGACATAATACGCAAAAGGCTGCACACGCCCGATGTGTTAACCTCATTATTTATGAATAACGTTATGGGCAGAAAATTTCTTACGCCTGAATTATTTAATCTGCTTTTCCATTACGGTTTTCTCGGTAAACGACACAATTTATATTCAACGCTGTACGTTCAAAACTCAAGAGTGCTTTATGCTAAGATTAGGGGATGAGATCGAACATTAAAATACGTTGTGTTTCCATATCGTTTACGATTCGACAACCCTTATGACACCCCGGATCGTATAAATATATTATGTGGATACTATGACGATTCATTTAACGTGATGAATTAAAATATTTAAAATAAAAATAACAAACAGTCTCGGTGGCGCAGTGGGCAAGCGCATGGCCTCTGATCCAGAGGTCCGGGGTTCGCTTCCAGACACTGGCTCACACCAATGACTTTTCGAAATTGTTTTCGGAAGTTATGTGTGATAAATATCGATGACTGACAAACTTTGTGCCCGGTATGGCAATAGGTTCGCCACCTATTCCATTTGGGACGTAAACATAACGGCGAGACGAGGCTTAACAGCCGCTGCCTACACCTTCGGGTAACAAAAGGCGTGAAGTTATGATATGTTATGTTATGTTAAAAATAACAAATATTAATAAGATTGATCATATTCATCATTGCCTCTCTCTAGTTTTTGGTCGATTCACTGAATCGTACATCTGTTTAAAAGGTCTCAGAGTGACACCCTGCTGCAGACCAATTATCTTTTGTGTGTATTTCCAAAATAGTATATAATAGTTTTATGATTATCACAAAAAAACAATTGCATTTGGTAAATATTGTTTTAATCACTACTTAATATAAAACAAAGTCGTTTTTCGCTGTCTGTCCCCTTAAATGCTTAGTAAATCTTTGAAACAACGGATTTTAAGGCGGTTTTTCTTAGTTGATAGAGAGTGTCAACGGGTTGGTTTGTATGTATACTGTTGTAAAAAAAGTGATTATTTTCGAAATTCAGCACTTTTGTTGTAAATGCAGTAAATATAAAAAAAATATTTTGATGCGGATATTCGCTGGGTCAGCTACTTAATAATAAAACTTAAACAAAACAATCTCTGGAAATATCATGCAAATGGCTAAGGGTTTACATATAAACGAATGATTTAATTTTCATCAATTTCTAAAGATATTTTTTTCTGAATACCTCACAAGATAAAATACAAGAACGGCAAGAAAGTAATCTAATCCACTTGAGCTACCATTAAGATTGTGGTTCCCCCTTAGAAGGGTACCCAATGTATACAGGCCGATGTACTTTTAATCCATTACTGTGACGACCTTTCAAAATTACGAATGAATTATTTTGTAAAGCAAAGAAACGAGGGCGAGTAGTGAAACGAGAAATTTTCAACTGAAAATATTATTACATACATATATACGATCACGCTTTTTTCCCACGAGGATAGGCAGACACTACTTTGTTTCCATTTGTTTGGTTCACATTTCTCGTTCCCTCCACTCTCATTAATACTTTCCGTTTTGACTTGTTCTTTCAGATAGAACTTTAAATGTATTTTTTAAAAGGAGCAGGCGTGTCACTTGATGGTATGCGACTTAAGGTCGCCCATGGAAACTTGTAATATATAGTGTTACAGTTGCGCTGAAAATAGGATAGGAAAGGACGGGGAAGGAGGGTGGACCTCCAAGTAACTCTCTCACCGAACTAAATGCGGCATGAGCCACTTTTCGTTGATCTTGCGAGGGATCGTGGTATTTCACCGGTGAAACCGGTCTATTTATGCAGTGAACTGTTTTGTTAAATGTTTTTGGAAGTAATTATTATCATTTAAATTATTTTAAGAGTGATATATTTTTGTGACTTTAAGCTCTCAAAACCCGACATTGTAAGCAGGGGCAGTTATGCCAAGCCAAAAATAGTTTCTGATAGTTAATAAATCTATTGTTATACATTTATTAGACATAATTTTTCAAAATTATGAAATTGTTATTCAAAATTATGTAGTTTTAGCATAAAAGTGTTAGAACCTTTTTATAAACTAACAAATTATCAGGTTCTTTCACTAATACGTGACTGATTATATTGAAAAACTAAAGGGTGTATCAGTCATTCGCCAATTCAAGTTATAGGCAACTTGGCACCGACTATGCATAATTATAAACTTGATACAGAACCAATTTTATCGCTGCATATTCTAAATGTGCAAAGTTCTGAACGTAGTGTTCCGTTGTGATAACATTCAATACCGCCTATAATACTTTATAGATAAGTACTATATGTGCTTTATCGGTCTAGAAATGTTGTTAAACATTACATAGCTTCACGCCTTCTTTTACCCGAAATTGTAGGCAGTGGTTCTTTAGATTCTACTCGCATCGAATCGTTATGTTACGATTCAAATGGGATAGGTGACGAACCTATTGCCATACCGGGCACAAAGTATATATTTTAAACATATTTTATATTTATATTATATATAAGTTAGTAAATTATTAATTTTCTAAATATATAATTAATCATAAGTTGTTTTTTTTATGCTCCGATGGTTCGGACATGTAGAAAGAATGGTTGATGCAAGACTGACTAAGCAGATATACAATGCAAAAGCGGATGGATGTAGGAGTCGAGGACGGCCAAGACACACATTCCATGACCAAATAGAACGTGTTCTGGAGGAAGGTGATGTTAAGAGCCTCAAAAACCGACGCGCGTGCATGAAAAGAGTTATGAAAGTCAACGAAGCGAGTGAGGCGTGTAAGCATCGTGCCTTATGGCGCTCTGTTCTCTCTGCCTACCCTGCAAGGGATTTGGCGTGAAGTTATGTATGTATGTTTTTTTTTAACTTTAAGTAATTCTAATGATTAACACGTTCAAAAACTAATTTGTTATTTATATAACTACTGTTGCATTGAGAAACTAATGGGGTGAGTAACAAGACAAGTAATCTTGAAACAAATATTTAAATGCCAACAATAAATCTTTGAAATTAAAAGAAAATTTGACAGAAAACTGAGTAATCAAATGTATTTTTACATGTAACGACTTACGACTTATAGAACATTTAAATAATTTGATTTGTAAATAGCAATGAAACAAGAATAATGTCTTTCTCTCCATACTTTCATGAAAATAAACGAATAGCAATCCATTGTTAGCAAGTATAATATGAACAAACGTGAGACAAGAGTCGCAGTTGTTTCTTGGAAAATCGATAGGGAAGAGTTACGAGCAAAAAATAAATATCACACCTGATATCGGTTTGTGGTATAGGTAGGGAGACCAGCTGTTTTACATAACGAATATTTTGCCAATATAATCACATGTGCATTGGAGATATTCAAGCGTAATTTATCACATTTATATATATTTCTATTTTCTTGCAAAAGTTTTACTTTACTTTTTTAGTAGACGAGAGCCACCTAGCGGCCGTAATTTGTACCGTTATGAAATTATACCTCAAGAAAGTATTTCAAAATTTATCAGGGGTCGAAATTTGTTAATTTATGCTAGTTGAACCAGTAAACTTTGTTCCGCCACAGAAGAAATAAAAATCGTCATTGTGGGTCGTCCCTAAGAGGGATTTGAGGGAGGTTTTGAAGGTTTATAATAACGTAGTACATTGTTTTGACCGGCCAGCATAAATTAAAGTGCTAAATATCGAAACTTATCACTTTTTTTACTACATTATACATTAATTGTACATACAAACTACTCCGTTGACACCCTCTACCAATTGAATTAAAAGCAGATCAAAATGCTTTAGCTAGTTTCAAAGATCTAAAGGGGACAGACAACGGAAAGCGACTTTGTTTTATACATATATATTTTAAATATACCTAATCGATCTTAAATTTCGTATAACTGAAACTGGTTATAGTTGAAACTAAATTTCAAAACTTAAGAGAAATTAGATAAGGTGCTAATATCAAAATAACTTACCCCTGGTAGCGTCCTTTTCTCATGGAGAGCTGTTTGAGCGCTTGAAGCGCTCTCTGGATTGAAGTATGTCAGGAACGCACACCCTGAAACACGATAAGATAGTTAAACTTTAAATTAATTTCGATTTAACAGTGATAGAGCCAAGCAATTCGCTGCATGAATGGGCCGGCTCGACGGGTGTAAAACCACGACCTCTCAGAAGATCGGTGTAAAGTGGCTCCTGCCGCATTTCGTTCGATGAGAGAGGTACCCGGAGGCCCACCTCCCTTCTCCATCCTTTCCCATCCTACTCCCTGAAAGGTCGGCGACGGAACTGTATATTATATGTGTTTCAGGTGTCTATGGACGGCGTTTGTCACTTACCATCAGTTCACACGCAGAGTCGAGAATACCCATTATTAAATTAACAATTTTAGTCTTTTTGCCTACTACGAGTGATAAAGTATCGACTCTGGTAGATGTCATAAAACTATAAAGACTAATTGTTCTGTTGAACTTACAAGTATATCCCAACTAATTATATGTTTATAACTTCAAACCATTCCTGGAGGCTTAGGCAGCAGTGTATAGTATAGTATATCCTCAAGGTCCATGACACTTTGAACTACACACTGTTATAACAAAATTGATTAAATTGTAAGATATATAACCTCAAGTTATTTTTACTATTTATATTAAGAACTTTATATACAATATAAATATTAGAGACGCGACTAATATTTCCATTGATGCTAAGTTAAATATTTATTATTTGAATATATTTAATAACAAATTCCCTGAAGAACTTCACGTAATAACAAACCATCGTATAATAATTTTTTAAAGGGCGGAGACGTTCAAATGGGATCGTTCTGTCATGTAGCGCGTCCCGAACATTTGTCTACGCCACCATTTTAAAAGGACCGTACTTGAGACAGACTAAGAATAAACTTGTATAGCGTGATCATTTTATATAAAAATAATTTTGTTTTGATGTTGCTTTTTTATTGCATAATTCACTATAATATCTACAGCATCAAAAGAGAATGTGTTGTCCACTCGAGGTCAAGTAACCCGCTTCTGAATCAGGTAGTTTCAGCTTTGAATCCCAGCTCACACCAATAACTTTTCGGAATATATTTCGGAACTTGTGATAGGTACATGTACCTATAGCAATTAGTCTTGTCACCTTTTTGACTTGACTTGTAACAATTTTGCGATACCATGTGTAACTGTCGCTACTTCGGGTAGAAAGAGGCGTAAGGTTTTGTTCAACTATTGTTGGTCATAATAAATAAAACCAGACTGTCATTAATATAGATTTATATCTTAGCGAGTAACATCGATTGGCATTTATTTATCATATTTGGAAATAAACGACAAACAAATAAACTATATTCCTTAACAAAACAATGATAATATGATGGTTATATTTCTTAACACAAATATTCCGATATCAGCTTTAAAAATTATGACTTGGCAACATCCAATGGACCGGAAATGTATAGGCGCAGGAAATGAACCCGTTAGCGCAATCCACGATGGCGACCGGAAACTCAGCACCGATTTATTCGTTTTGCAGGACCATAGCAGATGAACTGTGCCTATTATGACGTATGTTTGAGATGGAACGTTAATGTGAAACAAGTATAATAATTTACGATTAAAACAAGTTGAAATTAATGAAAAATCTAAAATTTTTAGAAGTGTTAAAACATTGATTAAGAAATTACAAATTTTTATTAAATAACTGCAGTAAAATTTTACCTTAAGACCTTCGAGAAATACTTCGAAAATTCTACCTCAACTCTTCATCTGAATAAAAAATATAAGGTTAAGGATCGAATCCTTGACTGACTTTTGATAATTATTTTCGAATTTTATATCTGATAATACCGAACAATTTGAGACTTGAAATTGCTGAGTTGATGCGTACCAGCCGCTGCTTACTATTTCGTCGAGTCGTGGAGCTATTTATGTGATGTGGGTGAGTATTAGGTATATATGAAAACTAATATTAATAAGTCGGTAGTACAGTGGTCGAGCAACCCACTTCTTAATCAAGCGGGTTCGAATCTTGCCTCACACTTATGACTTCGAGATTCTTTTCGAAAGTTATGTGTGATAAATATCGATGACTGAAAACTTTGTGCTCGGTTTAGAAAAGCTTTGCCACCTATTCCATTTGGAACGTAAACATAACGGTGAGACGAGACTTAACAGCTGCTGCCCACACCGTCGGGTAGAAAAAAGGCGTGAAGTCATGTATATATAAAAATTAAAGTAATAAATAATATTTTTATGTTATAATTTAAGGAGTCTAGCGGCACAAATCACGCGAGTGTCCTAATACCCACTTATGTGCAGGTGCGTTCACAACTTTATCTATTCCTTGCTTTAAATGCCAGATTAAGGCCATATTTCTTGCTTTTTTATAGGGGCAATAATTACAAATATTAATATGGACACGTATTTTTCTATGATTTTCTTTTATATCAAGAAAAAAGTCGAAAAAATATTTTTATCGTTATTCCTAAAATTTAAAATAATTTAAAATATTGAAGTGTTTTAATCAGATATCATGAAGATTAAACCAAACTAGTGACAAATAAAATTTATTGTTCTGGTATATCACATATTCGTCATTTATTTTCCTACCCTTATCCCACTCTAAGTGAACTCCGGACTACATGTCCTCTTACCTTCATATTAACTATATTTTATATTAGAGGTAAAATTTACTAATGAACCATGTGCGATTCATTAGTAAATTTGTGTCAAAATTATGTTTAAAAAAGTTAAAATTTAAGTATTTTTGAGGAATAAAGGGCAAATTAGCAAACGTGTCACCTGATGGTAAGTAACTAACGCCGGCCATGGAAAATTTCAACACAAATACTGCTACAATGGAGTTGCCAACTTTGAAAATAAGATAGGGAAGGGCTCGGAAATGGAATAGGGAAGGAAGAAGAAGGAGTTGGTTCTTTGGGTACATCTCTCACCGAGAGAAACGCGCCATGACTCACTTTTGTCGATATTCTTTGAAGTCATGGTATTACACCGGTCGATCCATGCAGTGAACTTTACCATTTTATTGACCCAAAGGAATATATTACTGGGGCGCAAAGCAGCCTTAGGTTTCGTTTTTATATTTATATGCTAAATTTCATCTAATTCTGTTAAACTTGAGTGTGTAACAAATATACAAACATCTTAACAAAATATGCCATTTATAATATTTTTTATAGTCTCAGTGGTCCAGTGGTCGAGCACCACGCTTCTAAATCCGGAAATCGCGGGCTCAAATCCTGACACTAGCTCACACCAATGACTTTTCGAAATTGTTTTCGAGAATTATGTGTAATAAATATCGATGACTGAAAACTTTGTGCCCGGTATGGCAATAGGTTTGCCACGTATTCCATTTGGGACGTAAACATAACGGCGAGACGAGGTTTAACAGCCGTTGCCTACAGCTTCGGGTAACAAAGGCGTGAAGTTATGTTGTGTTATAATATTTTTTTAGGTTAAATATAAGACAGAAATCCTTCTAGTCGAGTGTAATTTGTGAAACAGTGATTGTCACGGCGTACGTCAATCAAATTTATACAGCACTCAGAACGGAATCAACCATCAATCACTCGAACGATTCGCTACACTGATTGATAGTTTATTTGAGCATAGTTGATTATTTATATTGTTTCCTTTTATATGAATTACAAAAGCATTATTCTAGCATGATATGAGCATCTACCAAAAAAACATAACTTCACGCCTTTTTCACGTCGACCCCACGACTTCTCAATTAGAAATGAATGTATTATTAATTAATACAAACCCAAAGTAACTAAGACATTCATTCATTACAAAATCTAAATTTGAATAAATGAACTACCAAATAAGGATGGACAAATTAGTAATGAGTTGCCAAAGAGGAAGTTCGAAAGTTGCGCGAGTGACGGGAAAGTTTAGAAGTGAGAGTGAGTAAGTATGAAAATGAGATAAGGCGGGACGAATTGTGTTCACCATGCGATTTTACCAGAGTGAGTTTTTTTTTTATAGATATCTTTTCATAAATTACTTGTGGTTATAGTCTCGGTGGCGCAGTGGCTAGTACCCCGCTTCTGATTCAAGAAGTAGTGGGTTCAAATCCTGGCGTCATACACACACCATACACACCAATGAATTTTCGAAATGTTCGGAAGTTACGTGTGATAAATATCGATGACTGACAACTTTGTGCCCGGTATGGCTATAGGTTCTATTTGGGACGTAAACATAACGGCGAGACGAGGCTTAACATCCGCTGCCTACACCTTCGGGGAGAAAAAGGCGTGAAGTTATGTTATATTATGTTATGTTACTTGTAGTTTTTTTTTTCATGAGTGAAGGGAAAACGAAGAAGCATAAGCTACTTTACGCCGATTATATGATATTTCACCCACTGGATATTTCACTACTGCGGTCGGCCTATTTATATATATATCGGCCTATAGTCATAAATTATATCTTAAAATATTGTACTACATTTAGTTTTTTTATGAGACAGGAGCGCAAACGAACAAGTTGGTCAACTGATGGTGAGCAACTGCTCACCGTCCTTTAAGAGAGTAGGAGGGGAAAAGAAGGGGAAAGGGGATCGGACCTCGGGATACCTCTGTTACCGAACGAAACGCAGCACGAACCACTTCACGCCGATATTCCAAGAGGTCGTGATATTTGACCGGTCGGCCCATTCATCCAAAGAACTGCATGATCCTACCACTGTTGAAATAGTTCGCGAAGCTCAGAATGCATATTTTTATAAACATTATTAATAAAATATCGACATCACGTATAACAATTTTATCTCCATAAAAGTCTAACCACAAAATAAATCAGCATCAAAACTGTGATAATAGGTTAATTATTATTATTATTATAGCAATTGAATTGTATCAGACAAACGCAATTGTAGGCGATTAGCCACCACACTAATTTACGCTGGCTACTCGAATTTGCATCGAGGCCGACCACAGACCGACCGCACTCCGCTAATTACTAGTTAGCCGGGTTTTATTTCCGTAGTGGTGTTATCTAAGCCGTTGTAATCTGCCACTGCAACGCCCAGTCGTGCCTATGCGGTTACACTGTAAAAAAAGTAACATTTTTCAACCCCTGCTGTAGCCCGGAACTATAATATGTGCTATAGGGTACTATAATATATAGGGTTGAAGGAAAAATTTGAAATGATTGATTGGATAAAATATTATTCTTATTTACAAACGGTTTCCTAACGAAATTTCTGACTTCAGAATATTAAAAAAAAAAAAAAGTTAAAATTTTTTATGAGTTACCCTGATTATTAATAAAATGTACTGCCTTTATTTAACTGTAGTTTTGCTTGTTCTAACGTTTGTATGTATATACAAAAACCACCCCAAATCTAGTACTACTAAGTCTATCTCTAAAAAAGTATTCATTCTTAGTGGCAAGATGGAACGCTCCAGGTTCAGTACAAAACTATTCAATAAAAAATAAGTTCCAAATAGTTTTAGTCCATTTCGAAATACAGACTCGTGTACTTCATTTTAAGATTTATTTCGCTTTGTCAATTGAATGAGTGAGTGAGTGAGTGAGGTAGGAACGAACAAAACTTTCCATTAAACTTTACATTGTTGGTAGAAATTAGTTCCATTTAAATGTCAGAAGTGATATAAAGTATATTATTCTGTCTATGAAATGTGACTGTGTGACAGCAGTCAATAGGATTACACGTCTTCAAAACCAACAATATTTAGATTTATATGTAGTATATTTGGATTCGTGTATAAAGTCAGAGGAAAAATACTTAAAAGTATAAGTATTTTATTTCTCACTATAAATGTTAAAATCTTATTAAATCCTTTATAACAAATATCAGTGAGTAAGAGTGAGTTAGTCAATCCATAATGTCGTAAAAACCGTTTTTGTGATTTAGTTCGATATGTTAGTACCTTTAAGACCAATATCATTAAATATATATATATATATATATTAACGTATACATTTTCAATGAGTTTATGTGAAAAAAAAAATAACAACACAATACAATTCAAATGTATTTACATAAAGACACCGCAAAGCTATATTTTCGGCGTATTGCTAAAACCAGCGATACAATAAACAAAAGAAATTTATACTATCTCCAAAAACAACATACGTTCGTGACACAATACTGTAAGGCTGTCTGATTTTTAATGTAAAATTTCGTGGCAAGGGGAATAATCCACAATCTGCCCGATCGGCCGCCGCTCGTATGTTCATTTGTTTATTACTCTGCAACGTACCACCGTCTAAACTTTTTACTTCGCCAGGAAAATTCTTTCTCTGTTTTCACATAGCTACCCTGTCCGCGTTTCCTTTTGTCGGGAGATTTGTAACTTTTTTTTTTCAATTGGCAACATTTTTCTTGTTTAATTACGTAATAATACTGTAGATTCCAGAGATCTCTTTTTAAATCTTGTTTGAGAATGTTTGCCGACCTTGTTTATTTTTTCACAAAGCTATCTCCTGGACATTTAAGCTTATAGACATTATTAAAACGTAATTTTTCTTTGATCTTGTTTGATATACAAAGATACTATCACTGGTCTTAATTTGAGTTTTTAAACATTATTATTTTTTCGGGTCGGTGGTCCAGTGGTCGAGCACCCGCTTCTAAATCTAGAAGTCGCGGGTTCGAATCCTCACAATGGCTCACACTAATGACTTTTCGAAGTTCTTTGCGTGAAAAATATCGATGACTAAAAACTTTGTGCCTGGTATGGCAATAATTTCGCCACCTATTCCATTTGGGACGTAAACATAACGGCGAGACGAAGCTTAACAGCCGCTGCCTACACATTCAAGTAGAAAAAACGTGAAGTTATGTTTTTGTATTTTTTATATTTATTTATATATGTAGAAGTCTAGGAGATTAACTAATAATTCTTGAGAGCCCTATTATTATTTCTTTTATTTCCAATTTCATTCAGCTACGGCACAAAATTTATTGAAATTTAAAATACCCGTCACCTGCAACAGCTCTAAAAAGCATTTTATTTCGTCATAAGCCACTTATTTATAAACTAACAGCTGATGAAGTAGCTTATTCTCACTATGTTCATCTATACAAAAATATACTCCACAATATTAATCTTAAAACCAAGAGAGAACAAAAAAAATGTAGTACGGAAACGAAAAAAGTGGAGGTAGCTGGCGAAAATGGTGGGTGTCATTCACACCGCAGTCGCAAGTTTTGGGTATGGGTTAATCCTGCCGTTGCCCGCTCCGGGAATTAGTATTCTTCTAGCGCTGCCAAACGGAAAAAGTTGGACTTAAAAATTTCCAAGTTGCATATTTCCCGGAATACTGAAAGCCAGATAAAGATATCACTGCAAGGTGTGTTTTAATGGAAATCTTACAGGTATAAGTATAGTATGACCTGAGATTTTCAGTTTTGTTATTAGAACCATTGTATAGCCTCGTAAAATAATAATCTTTGATACTGAGATTTAATATTTTACTATAATATTTTTTATATTGAAACTTTTGGTGTTAATAATAAATTTAATACGTAAAATTAAATATTATTTAAATTCAAACAAAGCTCTAAATTTTATTTCTTTTTTTTTTTGAGACGCCTTGTCGTAATTTATCAGAATTTATGCCAAAAAGAGGCTCTAACTACTCCGCAATAGATTTAGCATCAATTTGAGTAATTACTTTAAGCATTAAGCCAGAACAAAACCATTATGAACATCAAACAAGCGAGTGAGTTTATGTTAGACAATCAGTAGTATGCATTTGGATTTATTGACTCCCCGCAGGTTAACCCTACCGTTAAGATATATGAACGTTATTAATCCGCATACATTGCCTCAAAATTATCAAAAACATTTCAAGATATCTGAATGTCATCCCTAAGTAATTACATTTTAAAATCGCACAATTATTTTTTCCCTAACAACGCTATATTCTCACAGGGGTAGAACCATGCATTTGTCTACATGAATAAGCCAGCTCGACTGGTGAAATATCAAAACATTTCAGAATATAAGTGGCTCATGCCACGTTTTGCACAGAAAGAGAATATTCCGGAAACCCAATCTTCTTCCTCTCTCCCCTTCCCGCTCGTTTGCCCCAATCCCATTAAAATTATAACAAATATTTATATAGTTTATTTATTTAATAAAGTGGAAATCCAGTAAGTTTACGGCTTCGCTGTAGTTAAGAACTTACTTAACCAAATGGCCTCAGTTTGTTCGCTCACCAATTTGCATTCGTTAGGTTACATGATATGGAATAAGTTTTTCTTTACAGTTGTTAGATGAATTTTGTATGAAATTTACGATAATTGAGTCAAATTTTATATTCAAAATGAAAAGAATCTACTAATTCTGCAGATTTGAATTTGAATAAGTTACGATTCTTGAAATTGAAAGTTTTAAGAAGTGAAACGCATTTTTTTAGCAATAATTCCCAAAACAGTCTCGGTGGTCCATTGGAAGAGCACAAGGCTTCTGATCCAGAGGTCCGGGTTCGAATCCTGACACTGGCTCCCACCAATGACTTTTCGAAATTGTTGTCGGATGTTAAGTGTGATAAATATCGATGACTGAAAACTTTGTGCCCGGTATGGCAATGGGTTCGCCATCTATTCCAAGTGGAACGTAAACATAACAGCGAGGCGAGGTTTAATGGCCGCTGCCTACACCTTCGGATAACAAAAGGCGTGAAGTTATGTTATGTTACGTTATGTAATTCCCAAAACAATAGGTAAGTTTTTCTACAACGTTTAAAAATAATTAGCTTTTGATTGGATATTTATGTTTAGTAATGGAATAAAACGGTTTCTGTTACAATGGAGCAAGCTCAAATTAAATACTGTCTTATATTAAAGACAGAAAAAAACAATGCTTAGATGGTACTGTATGTGGAAAGGATGGATGGATGAAAAAGTCTGATTAAACAAATTTATAAGAGAAGTGTGAAAGGGTGAACCGATAAAGGTCGACCTAGGCAAATCTAACTCCATCAAATCAATGATGTGTTGGTGAGAGACCAGGCCAAGAGTAGCCTCAACCGACGAGCATGTATGAAAGCGATAATGAGAGTGGAAGAAGCAAGAAATGTATGTTAGGATCGTATCCAATGGAAGGAATTAGTCTCTGCCTACCCTATGGGAAAAAGGCGTTATTGTATGAATGTACGTATATTATTATACATGCATTCATAACTTCACGCCAAAGCCATGAAGGCAGAGAGAACAGAGATATGGATATTATTATACGAGAGTACTGGTTTATTTGTATATTTAGTTATTTGTACTCTAGTAAAATATGTGGTAAGTTAAGTTACTTTTAATTTGAAGCTATAAATAAAATTGCAATAGGGTATTATAATTGTAATAAGGGTATCGCTACAGAAGTGCAGCTTGAGTTGACCAATAAGCAGAGACGGGCGATTTTAAACCGGTGATAAATATAATTAAACACTAAAAAACTGGCCACACTTACAACGCACACAACAAGTGCTGTAAAACAAAAATAAATGCGTGTGCGTGTCTCTTATCGCTTACCCTTCCGTAATACATTCTAGAAAATGCTACTTGTAATTAGTAAAAAAAAATATGTATTTTTTTTTATACATATAGCATTTACTGCAAATAGTGAATTTGTGTTTGAGAGGGTGAAAGAAACTTAACGAATGTTGAAGGTATACTGGAAAGTAATGCATTAATAATAAATATGCTTTAAATAAATCGACTAACGTGTATGACTGGAGTAATGAAAGTTAAAAAACCGAGTGCGGTATGTAAGATATCGCTTTAAGGTAGAGCCAAGCAGTTCGCTGCATGAATGGGCCGGCTCGACCGTTGAAATACCACGACCTTTCAGAAGACCGACGTAAAGTATCTCATGCCACGTTTCGTTCGGTGAGAGAGGTAGGCCCACCCCCCTTCCCCGTCCTTTCCTATCCCCTATCCCTTAAAGGTTGGCAACGCAACAGTAACACTATATGTGTTGCTGGTATCCATGGGTGGCGTTGGTTGCTTACCATCAGGTGACACGCCTGCTCGTTTGCCCTCCTATCCCATAAAAAAAAATAAGGCATGTATGATTTTGCCTACCCCGCAAGGGAATTGCCGTGTAATTAAGTGTTGTTTTACTGATTTATCTTTAAGTTTCAAGTACATAACAAGTTCTGTATAGTAATTTCAGCTATACCCGACAGAGATAAAAATAAAACAATCCAAACTGTATATTATTGACGGGCCTCGTGGCGCATTGATAAAACTACCGGCTGCAGCACTGAGGTCGGGGGTTCGATTCCCATCCGAGCAACAAATATTTGTGACAAACATGAATATTTGTGCGGCGTCTGGGTGTTTTTCTAAGTATTGTAAGTATGTATTTACAAAAGAAAAGTATATATGTATTAGTACCCGTTATCTAGTATCCATAGCACAAGCATTTAATTGCTTAGTTTGGAACTGGAGGGCGCTGTCTGATTTGTGTCCAAGATATTATTATTATATGTATGAATAATATTACACAGCTATTTGCATAAACTCGTAACATAACTAAATAATATAACTATTTCCCGATGAAATAATTAACTTATTTTTATTGATATTACAATCCAATTAACAAGTTAGCAACCCTTCTGTATCGCCGAGTGATATAAGAAACTCAACCATATCTGGCCTTGAAAGGAAAAATGTTATAGAAACTAAAATTTAAGCAATGTTACGTTAGCAAATAAATATATATCGGTACCATTTAATATTTGCTAGCGTAACATTGCTTAAATTATGTATATATTTATATACATAAAAATAACAAATGTTATTCCGTGACTGTAGCAATTTGTTTTGATAATAATTCGACGTTCAACCGAACCGGTATGATAATATCAGCGTATGGACAACTAAGGCGAAAGTCCTAGTGATAGCAGCATAGCGATTAATCTATACGATATAATGCGATATTGTTTTTAAAAAAGGAATATCTCGGTGCAATAGGTTCACCACCTATTCCATTTGGGATGTACGACGCGGTTCACTTTCGGGTAGAAAATATCCGGATAACTCTATCACCGAGGAGAATGCGGCAGAGCCACTTTACGTCAATATTCGCGGAGGTCGTAGTATATCAAGAGTCGAGCTGGCCCACTCATGCAGTAAACTGCGTTGATCTACCACTGATAAAACGACTGTTCATCATTTTCTATTGTTCCTTAATTTTAATAATCTCAATATTTTATTTACGCTTGTGACCTCTTTGAAGTTAAGTAAGTCGGTTATATAATAATTAATAAATAAAATATAATGTACACGCTTGTATTATATCAGTTGCCTTTTGCCAAATATTGCCAACTTTAATCACTAATCATATTGCTTATTACTTTACCGATTTCTTATAATTTATTGGCAATAGGCTATAATTAACAAATAATGAAAGCATTGGATTTTTTTTTCATTTGCTTCGCGTTTTTATTTTTCTAATGAACTATAAACTATTTTTTTATTCCAAAATTATTTATTTTTTGTTGAATAGAAAATTTATACTGGATTAAGACTTAAACCTTGAACTTTACATTGCGAATGTTTAACAACAGAGCTATTGAGGATCCAAGCGTGTGTATCTATATTATCTCTTATCTCATATTTACGTCAGATTCAAGTATTTCTAAAATTGTTTAAAAGTCCGTAAACCAGTTCAATATATACATATATGTATATTTTGAGATACATAGTACATATTGAAAAGGGCTGAACTTCGTCCAAGTCTAAGTCCACCACAAGCTTCCAACTTCAATTTGGTCACTGTCAGTTAAATTACGTTCCGACTAAATCAATTTATTCTATATAGGTTGCAACATTGCGACAATATACTTAAGTATATATGTCTATTTTCAATTATCTTCCTGTCTTCATTGTGAGTGTTGTGTTGTGAGTTACTTCCTTCTTTCTTAGTGATTTAGTTTGGAGACTTCTGTTTAGAAATTTTCGATTTTGATCATTGGAAAAAAATCCAAGAGCTGAATTTAGTTCAAGCCCAAGTCCACTATATGCTTCTAACTTCATTTTAACTCCTACCTATTCCATTTGGGACGTAAACATAAAGGCGAGTCGGCGTTTAACAGTCGCTGCTTACATCTTCGAGTAGAAAAGAATAAAATTGGGACCAGTACGCAGAACCAAGTTTGATGCTAGTTCTCCCGTTTCTAGGTTGTCTAGGTTTATTAACGAGTATATGGATCTATTTGATACACATTACTACTAGACTACAAGCAGTAGTTTATTGATAATCATTACATAGTATAAAACAAAGTTACTTTCCGCTGTCTGTCCCCTTAAATGCGTATATCTTTAAAACTACGCAACGGATTTTGATGCGGTTTTTTGTAATAGATAGAAGGTGTCAACGGGGTGGTTTTGGTCTATAATTCATTTAAGATGTTGTAAATAAAAAATGATAATTTTCAAGATTTAGCACTTTAATTGCAAACGCTGGCTAAACCCACCTAAACACCTTTAGAAGGTCTACAAAAATGTTCTCGAGGGCATATGTCTATCTCTTGAGGATAACCTACAATGAGCATTTTTATTTTTTTACTTTTTACGAGAAATAATAGCCTATTTCCAAAATGATTTTAAACATTACACCCAAATTTTCATCCAATTAACTGTCTTAAATAGATTGTGTATGTAATAAAAATGATCCTGGCCCTTTACAGGATGCAATTAAAACGAATATTTTCGAAGATATTGCAGTATTAACATAGCGGGACAGCAGTTAAAGCCAATAAATAGCACAAATGATATCCAAAATTTACTCATTTATTAATTTTGATGCGGAACAAAGTTCGCCGGGTCAGCTAGTATTTACATAAGAAAGACATGTACCATTTTTTGTAGTTTCAATATAATGACAGAATAATGTGAAAACGTCAAAACAATTAGAATGTATGTGGGGTGTATTTTTTTAGAGTACATAACATTACATAACTTCACGTCTTTTCTGCCCGAAGATGTAGGCAGCGTTTGTTAAGCGCCTACTCGCCGTTATGTTTAGTTTTAGAGAACGAAAAAATAATATATATAAATTGCAATGTCCTATAAATCATGTGATGTTTACCTGTAAAGATTGTACATTTAGTTGTAATTCTATCAATTATGTGTGAAAGCAAATTAAGTGTAATAATGTAACAATAGTTAAAGTCAGGCCCACCTGAGTAATAAATAAAAAAGGCGATAAGGTACGTCTTGATTAAAAATACCATATAATAAGTCTTTAACTAGTAAATTAAGTTATGAATATACAATTGAAAATTGCAGAGAAATTAGATTTTAGCGATTTTTTTTAATTGTATATATTTTAAATAATGTAATTAATTTATTTCTTTTTATTATTCAAAATTAATTAATTACCTACAGTTTAAATATACACAAATTTACATTTGTTTCCACGCAAAATTTTACCTCAAGTTTTTTTTCAATGTATGTTACATTAAGAAAAACATTAGTTAAAATTTTGCGCTGTGAAATAGATACTTATGCCCGAATACTGAACCGCCACTCAAATATATAAGCGCCACTTAAGCATTTAACTAGCTGTCACATTAGACAGAATACGTGAAATTTGAGCAGTAAGTAGCACTTTATTGATTGTCAGATTTGAGTGGCGGTTCAGTATACGGGCGTTAGTCTCTTAATACTTCTTAATACTTTCAAATTATACTTCAGAATATAATTGTTATAATGATAAAATCTTAATAAAGCAGTTTCATTTTTTTATTCTCTATGAGAACCGTGATCCTCTTTATGGGTGCTGTCGGGTAAAAACAATCACTGTAAAATCACGCCAAGAACTTTCCGCTCCATTATCTCGGAATCCAATTCTTAATAAGTTTTATATCTAAGTTTCTGATGTAGATTCCTCTGAGCGCTGGGTGGCTGATGGAGAAAAGAAGAGGTGGGGTTAACTTTCATTTAAATTTTCCATTCACCTATCACTTCCATAGAATAACTTTATTTGAGTCATTAAAGTGTAATAACTTAAGAATGGATCGCTTGTAATATAATTTAATCGCTAATGAAAATTATAATTATAAGCATTTAATTTAATTTGTTTTTTTAATAACCAGTACCTATAACACAAGCATTTAGTTGCTTGGTTTGGAACTAAAGGGCGCTGTGTGTATTGTGTCGAAGATATTATTAAATAGTTATATTAATTTTAAATATTAGATAGTCACGGTGGTCCAGTGATCTAGCACCCCGCTTCTAAATCCAGAGGTCCCGGGTTCAAGTCCTAGCTCACACATTTATATTTGGTATTTGTATTAGGTAGCTACAATACTCCAAATGTAATACAAGTAGGTTACGAAGATTATTCTATACATGAGGTGCAATAAAACGCGCAATTAAAAGATATTGCTATTAATACTTAAGTATCTCAATAATTATGGGCTTGTTTACATAAATTGAAAAATAATCGAATCCTGACACTGGCTTATATTTAATTGACTTACTTAATTACTTACTAAATTAATTGACTTACTTAATTGACTTTCCGAAATCATTTTCGGAAGTTATGTGTGATAAATATCGACGACTGAAAACATTGTGCCCGGTATGGCAATAGGTTCGCCACCTATTCCATTTGGGACGTAAACATAGCGGCGAGACGAGGCTTGACAGCCGCTGCCTACACCTTCAGGTAACAAAGGCGTGAAGTTATATTATGTATGTTAATTTATTCTAATACGCGTACACGGTAAATTGTACCAAATATTAAACATGTAGGTAATAAATTTTACTTAAAAATGTCTACACATTTTCTTACTTTGATCCAATTGAAATTATCGTGACGAGATACCCTTGACACTGTGCGTATAATAATTCACGGTTTTTAGTTGATTAGTTCAGGAGTAACAAACAAAAAAAAAGTATGTTTTTTATGATATAGGGAGGGAGCAAACGACCAGGTGTGTCACCCGACAGCAAGCAACAAACCCCGCCCATGCCCACCTGAACACAGAAACTGTTATAGTTGCGCTGCCGGCCCTTACAATAGGATATGGATGGGTTCGAAAATGGGATGGGAAGAGGAGTGGGGAAGGGGTTCTGCCTCCGGCTATCTCTATCACCGAGCGAAACGCGACATGAGTAGATATTCAGAGAGGTCGTGGTATTTCACCGGTCGAGGCAAACCATTAATGCAGCGAACTGCATAGCTCTACCACTATTAAAAGTAATAGTAGTAATTTTGTTAATACAATTACACTTAAATTTATATTGTCTGTAACATCATCAAAAATCCTCAAGTTTTAGTTCAAAATTATCCAAATCTGGCCCTGAATGATACTCGCATATTTAAGGCTCAGTTACGACCGCCAACTTTCAGGGCATTCCTCGGACAGCAATTATACTGGGATTACGTCGGACTCATAACAGTGCCAGCGTATCCCGGCGTATCCCGGGGTATCCCGTTAAAAAGGTATAATGTGCATAGGCCGGATTAAGTATGGTGGATCATATTATCCTTAATTATACTTTTAAGTACAAGTTTATGTGTTGGATTAAACCTTTATATTCTGTTTGTTTGTTTGCTAATTTGATTTCTGCGAGCCGGATTTTAAGTAATTAAACAATAATAATTATCCTTACCCATTTTATCTATCTATATTCTATATATATATAAGAGATTTCCACCTATATATTGACTCATCACGATATCTCTGGAACCATAAGGCGTAGCGACTTGAAATTTGGTAGGATTATTCCTTTCGCCGAGTAGAGGTCAGCTAAGAACGGATTTTACGAAATTCCACCCACAAGGGGGGTTGCGGGGGTGTTAACAACGGAAAATTCCCATTTTTAACCTATAGCTGCTATCGACTTCAAATTTGTCGAAGATATTGCAGTATTAACATAGCGGGGCAGCAGTTATTACTTTTGATGCGAAACAGAGTTCGCCGGGTCAGCTAGTATTGTGATAAAATCAAAGCCCGATTTGATATTTTGCCAAATTTTTGCCCACAAGTAAAAATTAAGATACTATTTTACCTTATTTTAGAAAATCGTTAAAAAAATTATAACATAACATCACGCCTTTTGTTACCCGAAGGTGCAGGCAGCGGCTGTTAAGCCTCGTCTCGCCGTTATGTTTACGTCCCAAATGGAATAGGTGGCGAACCTATTGCCATACCGGGCACAAAGTTTGTCAGTCATCGATATTTATCACACATAACTTCCGAAAACAATTTCGAAAAGTCATTGGTGTGAGCCAGTGTCTGGAATCGAACCCCGAACCTCTGGATCAGAGGCCGTGCACTCGCCCACTGCGCCACCGAGACTATTTATGTGTACTAAATAATTTTTCATTTAATTTAAATTTACGCAATACGAACGATTGATTTCTTTGTTTACAGAAATAGAAACAAGACATTATTTTGACTGAATATTATTATTATTAATAAATATACTAAACACAACTTATTTGAGTGTTAAAAAAAAACTCTAAAAATAAGGGCTTATTTAGTCATGACTAAGTACGCATCTAAATATAATCGTAGCAGTAAGTCATAGAATAGTTTTACGTTATGTAATCAATTTATTCCCAAAGTAATAACAATAGGCACGTCTAATAATATAATGGGCGTGTCTTCAAGAGGTCCGTATGTGAAGGGTATAAATAAACACAAACTTAACTTCAAGCCCTTTTCTACCCGAAGGTGTAGCAGTGGCTGTTAAGCCTCGACTCAATGTTATGTTCACGTCCCAACTGGAATAGGTAACGAACCTATTGCTATACCGGGCACAAAATTTTTAGACATCGATATTTATAACACATAACTTCTAAAAAAACAATTTTTAAAAGTCGTCGGTGTGAGCCAGGATTCAAGGGTGTAATTATACAAAAAAAAAAACTCAAAGTTCTAAAACTTTCCTCAAAATAATTAAACTCCACTTATATTATATATTATCTGACCCGGAAAAGTAATAAATGAATAAATTTTGGATATCACGAGGTGTGTATTATTTATCGCCTTTAACTGCTGTCCCGCTATGTTAATACTTCGAAAATATTCGTTTAAAATTAATGCTTTAAAGGGCCAGGATCATCTATATTACATGCACAATCTATTTAAGACACTTAATTGGATGAAAATTAATGCTGTAATGATTAAAATCGCTTCGTTAATAAGCCATTATTTCCCGTAAAAACTAAAAAAATAAAAATGGTCATTGTGGGTTATCCCTAAGAGATATAGAGACATATCCGGGACTTTTTATAGACCTTCTAAAGGTATATAATAACACAAGAACATTGTTTTGATCTATCACTTAGGGTTCAGCCAGGGTTTGCAATTAAAGTGCTAAATCTCGAAAATTATCATTTTTTCTTTACAACATTATATATGAATTATAGATCAAAACCACTCAGTTGACACCCTCTAACTATTAAAAAAACCCGCATCAAAATCCGTTGCGTAGTTTTAGAGATATACGCATATAAGTGGACAGACAAAGGAATGTGACTTTGTTTTATACTATGTAATGAAATCACTTACATATTATATATATTAATATGATGGCTATCAACCTCATCTTAGTTCCTCTCATATCGCACTGTTAACAACAGCCCTAATGGAACCACGTGAATCGATAAATGCTGACCGGCTCATTACTTTACTTTCAATCAATCCTAAATCTTATCTATATTTGCGTAAGGTTCAATTTGTTTTGCAAAGATCTCGCATTTAAGGCTTTTAATATCGATAGCGCCAATAAAAGTGTCAAACTGCTATGTCCGTGCAAAGGAATACAGAAAACGATTATTGTCGACTATTATTAATAAAATAAAGATGAAATGAATGTTTCCGTAGGAAATGAAAATGATATTTGGATAGCACTGTCCTTGGGCGGACGTTAAAAAATTTGCTAATTCTTTGTAACATAACATAACTTCACGCCTTTTTCCCCACGAAGGTGGCTGTTAAGCCTCGACTCGCCGTTATGTTTACGTCCCAAATGGAATAGGTGGCAAACCTATTGCCATACCGGGCACGAAGTTTTTTAGTCATCGATATTTAATCACGCATAACTTTTGAAATTAATTTCAAAAATCATTGGTGTGAGCCAGGATTCGAACTCGCGACCTCTAGATTCAGAAACCATGTGCTCGACCACTGGACCACCGAGACTAATGATTAATGGTAGAACGAATTTAACATAGTTCATCTCACGACAGCGTATGTTTCCCTTCGCTTTTTTTGTCTATATTAATTAAGTGAATTTATTTCATATACTAGCTCTTACTAGTCTTGCTGCGTCTAGGTTTGTGTACTAAATAACATATTCTATTTTTTTTTTGGTTTTAAAGTTCTTTTCCATTCCTTATCATATATAAAGCTGTCCCAAATTATACTTATTTAGAAATATTTTTGTAAAAAAAATGAGACTAAGGTTAACTAATAAATAATACTGAAACATATTATAAGACACTATAAATGTATGAAATAATACTGTTCAGGCTATAAATCTTATGACCACGTTACAATATCTGTTTGCATGAATAACTCTTCGGGTCAAGAGGCTTTCAGTTTGAAGACGGGCCCCCACCCACAGCGAGTAATTAAAAAAAGGAAAAATCATCTGTTATGTAAATTTAAATTTCCTTTTTTCATTAATCATCTTGAGGCGTAGAGGTCGACAAAGCCGGGTATGGTGCCGACAACGTATAACAAACGGTTACGGTTGAAATGTGTCCTGCCCGGTTATGCCCCAGAGAAAGGAAGCATCTCCTCATATTTTAACGTCGATGGTCGTGCAAGGGACATAAAACGTATTTTGCTAAACAAAAATTTTGGATACGAACCACTGACACATTAAAGGGGAATAAAATATTACGAAAAAATAAATAAAGATGAGGTCTTTTTATTTATTTTACATATTATGTTTATTTTTTTTTCATTTCAATTGTATACAAAAATATCATTGTTGTATTTATAATTATTCAGTTAAAAAAAAAAATGTGCACATGAGAATTTTCTCCCAGAAATCCCAGTCGTAAATGAAGTACGTGCTCAAAAATTAATGAGAAAAGTTTAAATCATAAACATAAATTTCTAAGCTTTGAGCAAGTAAATTATAAAGTACATAATTTCTCTCTTTTGTCGGTAACGCCATAGTATCCGTCATGGTTTCTTCAATCCTACAAAAAGTAAAAGTTTTATATAAAAGTTAGATGTTGGTAACTATTACACGAAAAAAAACTGATCAAATTTTGATACAAATTTACTTCACACACCTCTACTATAACTTTAGGTTATTATCCATATAATAAAGAACTTGATTTCTGTCTAGCGTCACGGTATACAGACAAAAGACAAAATCTAGCATAATAGTACAAATTATAATACTTTTATAATAATAGTAGCTTTATTTCCTTCAAAGAAAGTTGTTACCTCCTACTTTTCGTTGGAGAAATAAAACAAAATTCCGTGCTCGAAGCGAAATACTTTAATACGTTTAAAAGTTAACGCCTCGTATGCAGCTGCTTGAAGTCTTGTCACAAATAAAATTTTAAATTTCCAACAACAAAAAAAGCAGCGAAAGTGCATTAACATATATAAATGTATTAAAAAATATAGATATTTAAACCACAGTTTCAATGTCCGTTAGATTCATTATATAATAGAAAAATGAAACAATTTCTTGTTGATATTCCAATCAGGTAATATGAAAGTGGATGTGAATAATCATACTTTTATTATTTTTTCTATACATGATTGTTAAAGTTCTATATTAAATGTACGCTAGACAGTTTTAATTATACAAAATCATCGATGTACGTTCACCTATTCGGGTCAACCGGTGCGGGATGCTGGCAGTTTTTTAAAATGAAACAATAGAGGGGAAATGAAGACCAACCGTGGTACGTATGTTGGAATGAAATAGTATTGTTAAGGGCACTTCAAACGGAAGTATACAGCGGTGCATGCAGTACTTTTGTATTGGTTTTAGAAAAGCGCTAACTCTCCTTTGTAAAATGCAAATGCATTTTATGAGATGTTGTAAACAAAAGTTGCCATACAGTTTTACATTGACTACTACAGAGAATATTCTCTTGTCTATTTGTGAAAGCACATAATTGAATCATAATATCTGTATGAGTATTTATAACTTTACTAAAAGTATTTTTCTTTGTGGATATTTCTTTATCAGCACAAATTCATCCACCTTGTTTCCGTTTTTTTTTATTATCAGTATTTTCAATAATTAATATAATTAAGTATTTTTATGAATTATGAGACATTGATAGATACCTTGATAATTTAGCAACAGTAGGTATGTCACTTATGTATTAAATGGGACCGACAAACAGCTTACGTATTTGAACGTTAGTAGACGTGAATGAATATAAAGTATTTAAACAAATGTTTTTTTGTTTATGTAAACAAATAAAATTATTACTTTCAAACATTTTACCGGGTTTTAACCCGAATAAAATACTTACTAGATAATAATTTGTGATTAATGTTTAGTTTTAGAAAAAGCCAAAAAGTAACAAATTTTCACGCCCAGTCCCTGGCGGTAAAACAGAGAAAAAAATAAAAAAGATTGTGTGGTTTTATGAAACCACCGTAAAAGTGAAACTTTTTTTCACATTATAGACATTTAACTAAAAATTTTCGAAATATTATTTTTTTCGAAAATCGAATGTAAGTCACTGTTCACGTATTTTAGTTACCATAAAATATTGGTTACATTTATAAACGATAATAGACATGAAAGGCGCTCTGACGAGCGCCTTTCACTTTATCCCTACTCCGCGGCCGACCGTCACGCGACATGCAACACACAGGCGAAAAAGTTTGAGACGATGTAATAAAAGTTTCACTTGAATATCACCCATATGTAAATGATCCGCAATACCGAGATCCGCTAGAGATCTGGCGTGACCGACATAGCCCAAAAACTCAGCTCGCTGAAGTGCAAATGGGCAGGCCACACCGCTCGACGAACCGATTACCGTTGGGATAGAAAGGTTCTCGAGTGGCGACCACGAACTGGTGGAGTAAGCCGTCCTCTTACTAGGTACCTGGTAAAAACCGCGGGAAGCCAGTGGATGCAATTGGCATAGGACCGTCAGTTGCGGCGTTTTATGGAGTAGGCCTACGTCCAGCAGTGGACCTCAAAAGCAGATTACAGTTAGTAATTCCTTATTCTCCTAAAATTACACATTTTTAACCATCTTCAAACAAAAGAGGAGGTTCAATCTAACAGATGTTTTTTTTTTGTTTTTACAACATTAATTTCTAGAGTATTTATTACACATAATTGGTTGTTTTTATTTGAAAGTTTGTACTTCCGGCATGATATTTTATTTCAATTTTGACAATAACCTAATAACTATTGAAGTAAGATCTTTTTTGTCTGCCAAGTATTATAATTCCGCTCATGTAATTCGTATATTTTTGTGGCTAGAATTATTGAAAGCCACACCCAGTTAGATTGGAAATTCTTTGCGCGGCTTCTTCCCTTTTGATGCGTGCCTTTGGCCAAAACCAATTGAATTTGTTTCAGTTTCTCGCTCTTGTTTTCCGCAATGGTATTTTTGGCCACTTGCGGTTTTCATATATAACCTTGTAATAGCAAAAATAAAACTTTTATCGTTAAAGTGCTCGTTTTTTATCTTATAATCGGTTTTGTTTTATTTTATTTATGTATTATTCAATATTTTATGATATTACGCAATATATTCAACTGTGAATTGTAACTTCATGATCATAATAACGGAAGGTGTAGGCAGTTGTAATAAGGAAAAGTCTTACCTGATTTATTTTGTAATTCCGAAAGACATTGTTATAAATCAAGATTCAAAATCACGACCTGTGTATTAGAAATTAAATTACTGAATAATTTGGTCATCGAAACTAGTGAAAATTATACGAGGGATATTTCGTATCATTTCTTAGTCAAATTCAAAGAAGCTTTATTTTCGTTGGTATTCACAGACACTTAAAAAGCTAGTAATAGTATAATAGTACAAATACAAAATAAAACTTACTATAACCAAATGACACATTTAAACACGAGAATTTGATAAAAGTGCCTCCGTGGAACAAGAAAACATGGACACAATCGCCAAGAGCGTAGGGGCTATCATGGGAAGAACTGTGCAAGAAAATCTTGTGCCAAATACTGTTTTCAGGTTACCTACCTAAGTAGTCTTCTGAAACACAGATTATTCAGTGTTACAATTCTTTGGAATTGCTTTAAAGTCACGTGTTCTAACCAACTACATAATATAATAATATATAAGATCAATTATTAAAATTTATAAAAAAATAAAAAACTTCATACCTTTTTCTACCCGAAGGTACAGGCAATGGCTGTTAAGCCTTGACTCGCCGTTACGCTTACGTCCCAAATAGGACAGATGGCGAACCCATTGTTTTCAGTCATCGATTTTTATCACACATAACTTTCGAAATGAATTTCAAAAAGCCATTGGTTCGAGCTAGGATTCGAACTCGTGACTTCTTGATTCAGAAGCGGGGTGCTCGACTATTGGACCAATGAGCGTATTTTAACACGAGTAACCAGGACACATGTGTCCTTGTCCAACATCCTATTAAGTAATAATGTATATATCTCTATATATTATATACATTATTACTTAATAACTATCATCATCATCATCATCATCATTTCATCATTAGCCTTTTTTGAGGTCCACTGCTGGACATAGGCCTCCCCCATAGAGTGCCACAACTGCGGGTCCGTTCACTCATGGGGGGTTTTTGCCATAATCGCCACGCTTGGCAGGCGGGTTGGCGATCGCAGTAGGCTGTATTTTGTTGAGAGAGAATGCTGCTGCCCATTCTTCTAGCCTTTCCCTTAGTCGCCTTTTACGACACCCACGGGAAGAGATGGGGTGGCGGTATTCTAATCCGGCGCCAACAATAACTATAATAGGATCTAATTTAAAACCTCTTAATAAAGTGGATATTTAATTTAATCTTGTAATATAATCACAACAAAGCAGGAAAATCGTAAGAATAATAAAACTCTTAATGGTATGCAAATTACATGAGCGTAGAAAGTCCGCCATTAGTAATTCAAGCTACATAAATGGAGTGTTGATGTACAGTACTTTTCAAATTGCTCTCTTTGCTAATATTTTACTGTTATCAGATTTTTTACTTATTTAAAATGAATACATATAAAACTAGTTATAAAATTGCAATAGGGAATTATTTCTATACTTTGTTTTTATTCGAATTAGCGAAAGCAAAACAATTTGTTTTAAATTTTATGTTTGTAGGTTTCGATATATGTCACTGTAGGCGATGACTCAGACGTATAAGGAAAACACAGATTACTTTATTGACGTTTATTCCCGGTGCTTGTCGGACCGAAGTGACTGTACAATGCATAGATATAAGAATAATACATCGGCAATAGTCACCCAAACAACGAGACCAAAAATGGGTTGTTGATGTGTGAGTGACTTAACAATGTGTGCGTAAAAAGCGCTTCAAAGTGTCAACTTCTACATAGATAATGTTCATCTGTTGAAATGTAAATATCCTGAAAATCTTATATACGCGGTTGCGCTGTCAGTGATGAATATTAGTACATTTTTCCTAACATATGCTATCTACTATAGTCTATGCTAAATCTATGCATTGTTAAACACTATATTATACTACTATATTATAAGCTAGACACACATGTATTCGTATGTAGTTGTAACCCATACATACGTAATGTACGTGTTTCACGTAAAAAGTACTGTACCGATTTTAACATGGTCTTCGTTGATGTGTAGCTAAAGCCCTAATTTGAAATAATATTAATATCTTGGACACAATACACACAGCGCCCTCTAGTTCCAAGCTAAGCAACTAAATGCTTGTGTTATGGATACTAGATAACGGATATTAATACACATATACTTTTCTTTTAAAGTGAAACTTTTATTACATCGTCTCAAACTTTTTCGTCTGCGTGTTGCATGTCGCGTGACGGTCGGCCGCGGAGTAGGGATAAAGTGAAAGGCGCTCGTCAGAGCGCCTTTCACTTTTATGTCGCGTGACGGTTGGCCGCGGAGTAGGGATAAAGTGAAAGGCGCTCGTCAGAGCGCCTTTCACGTCTATTATCGTTTATTATCGTTTATTTACACGTACAAACAACACAATAAATATATTTGTTTGTTTGCACTCGGGTGGGATCGAACCCGCCCCGACCTCGTGTTATCGGTAGTGCGGTTTACCGATGCACCACGAGGCCCGTATGAATGATTGTCTAATTACCGTCCTCTTTACCAATTTCGACACATTTTCTAGGATCGGGTTTGTTTGTTTGTTTGTTTTTTACATACATACATATACGTACGTACGTATTGCAGGCGGAGAAAAAAAAAATTATATTATTAATATAACAAATGACACGATAAAAGGGAATATAATAAATTCGTATGTATTGTAAACGACGGAGGCTTTTAAGTTTCCAATTCAAAAAAAGTGAACTACATATATGTGACACAGTTATGTTCGTCAATTTATTAGCGATAAGATAGTGCTCTTTATATATGTATTTGTCACATTTTCATAATAAATCAAAATATCATATTTACTGGAGGAAAAAATATCGTTTTGTTTTGTAAAGATCCTTTGTTGTAATGTTGTTAACGTTTAATAGGTGTCGCGTTATCCCTAGTGCCGTAGCTGGAATACTTGTCGATTCGGGCGACATCTATCGACATAATACGATATTACGGCAGAATCATCAATAGTAGCAACCTAGTAGCACCATCTAGGAATTATTGTCGTGACCACGTAAAATAAAAAAACATTTATTAAACCCTATTAACAAATACAAGATGGCAAGTAAATTAAAATCGTAACCAATATTTTATGGTAACTAAAATACGTGAACAGTGACTTACATTCGATTTTCGAAAATTTTTAGTTAAATGTCTATAATGTGAAAAAAAGTTTCACTTTTACGGTGGTTTCATAAAACCACACAAGTTTTGTAAATATATACGTATATAGAAAAACACCCAGACACCACACAAGTATTCATGTTTGTCACAAATATTTGTGCTCGGGTGGGAATCGAACCCCCGACCTCAATGCTGCAGCCGGTAGTTTTACCAATTCGCCACGAGGCCCGTCACGAAATATACGCCCTCCACTCAAAAAATATTAACTACCCAATTTTATATGTGTTCTAGCTGTTCTAGAAGATCATTTTCTTGCCCATAACTGCCAAACCGAACCTGCTGACGTCAACCCTCCTTTACAACCAATCGATAAACCACGTATATTCTACATATAAAAATAGGCTATCAATTGATAATTTAGTTTTTCTACAAAAATCAAACTGACAGACATAACATTTTTAGCAACAGAACCCATCATAATAATTTATTTCTTTTATACAAAAACTGAATAAATTTCCATCACCTGTTTCCTGTTTCATATTAATATATTTATATGTGCACCAGTGCTGTATAGTTTTCAGATTTGTTGGCAAGCGTTCTTGCTTTTTGAACAGCTTTTAAAATAACGCATAATGTATCTTCACGTCTTTTTCTACCCTAAGGTGTAGACAGCTACTGTTATGCCTCGATTCGCCGTTATGTTTACGTCTCAGATGGAATAGGAGGCGAACCTATTGCTATACCGGGTACAAAGTTTCAGTCACCGATATGTATCACACATAACTTTCGAAATTATATAATTTCGGATAGTCATTGGTGTGAGCCAGGATGACAGCCCGCGACCTCTTGATTCAAAAGCCTGGTGCTCGACCACTGGACCACCGAGACTCCCAACTGCTTTTGTTTTTTTTATGAATTATTTTTAATGCGCACATAAAACTCATTCGAAAGGTCTACTATACATTAGGACAATATAAGAGTTTATTATAGCCTTTAATTTTATTTAAACGTTATTACTTTTATATATGGCTTGTTTCTATATATTAATTTCACTCAATTTTTTCTTATGGATGTCTTAAGATGTGACTAAGAGCTATAAAATTAAGGTAAAAAGAGCTCTTAAGGAGAACAACTTCCTTTTATCAATAAAACAAGGATGTAATCGCCACAAGCGGTCCATTTCTTTGTATACGAGCTATCGTGACAAGCATTAGAGAAAATACGGTCATTTGATACAGAACATGTCTCCTATTATAAGTCGCAATTGCCTGATTGTTCAGCATTCCGATTGGACAGGTCTTAATTTCGAATCTTGGATTACACCAATATCGTTTTGCAAGTTATAAGTTCAGGCCTTTTTCTACCCAAAGGTGTAGGCAGTGGCAGCTAAGCGTCGACTCGCCGTTATGTTGCGTTCCATAAGGAAAAGGTGGCGAACCTATTGCCATACCGGGCTCAAAGTTTTTAGTCATCGATATTTTACACATAACTTTCCAAATTATATAATTTCCAAAAGTCATTGGTGTGAGCCAGGATTTGAACCCGAGACTACTTCCTTCAGAAGTGGGTTGCTCGACCATAGGTCCACCGAGACTACTATACCTATTTTATGAAACTAAATAATTGCTTTGACCGTAAGCGGAATACCTGGCAATACTTTTAAGGCTTAAGGTGAAATGTGAGAGAGAATTCAAAAATAATTTGGAAAATCCAAAAGTGCACGCCTCATAGCGGTCATTCACATTTAAAAAAAAAAATCTAATACTAAACAAAAAAAATGTATATATAGATATACAAATACACAGTCGTATTTTAGTTTTTTACAAATTATAATTAAACGACAGTACTTAGAACGCTAATATTAACTAGGAATCAGCCTGGGGTATAACTTCATATAATAAAAAAAAAAGTATTCCGGTATGATGAATTTTTCGACCAATTTCTCTGCCAACATACATGGATACATGGATCCATAACGATTTTAATGTTATTATTTACTATGTTAAACAAAATAATTGTTTATAAAATATATCATATGTGCTAGACAGATTATTTAACTTGATATTAGTGCACTCATATTATCCTGTAAGTGTTATATTAGTGAAACAACAGTCATTTGAGTTTCGAAAGACCGGATTTTTTGGCATGTCGAGTGTAGAGCACTACCTACCTCACGCTCCGATAATGAGGCGTGCAATACCTCACGCTCCGCTAATGAGGCGTGCAATATATTTTAAATATTAAAAAAAAAGTTTAATCTGCAACAATGTAGAACTAAAGACGTGTATTAAAATGGTATCAGCTCGTACCCAAGATAAGATCCCCTACGTATTCAGCAGTTAATCATGAACCTCGCTGCTATTTACATAACGCTTCCTTTATCCGACAACTTGTACTGGGGATCGAAAAGTTTTCGACGCGACGCACACTGCCACAACTGGTTTTGTTTGACGATCTACTACAACCACCCAAAATTGCCGGGAACAAATTAAAATATTGTGAAATCTTAATAAGATTACGTGTACGTAACAACTCTTAGGTGTATTGTTCTTTCCGTGTTTAACGAGGAAAGTCTACGCTTTCAACTTTCTGATTTTTTTTATAATTTAAAGATCCGACTTCAGAACAAAAGTATTTCATTTCTTATTGAGTCTATCTTAAAACATTAATCCATGGCTAAGAAAATAGTCTAGAAAACACATTTTTGTACAACATTTACCATTTCCATTCTCACTGTAATGCAGTAAGTAAATGGTAAAGAAAATAGGCGGTCTTATTGCATGCTACGATTTCTGCCAGAAAACCTTAATATTGGTTTAATATTAGGCTATCGATATATAATTCTTCTGGACGTGTGTCAAACAGTCCTCCTTAAATGGTAGGACTTATTTCAATGATTTTTATTGTTTGTATTCAAGTGGATTCGAGGATGGTTTAGATTCACAAACAAGTTTGGCATACGCCTTTGCAGTAGGTATAGTCTTTTAATTTATACTGCAAGTATTGCCAAGCTTATTAGTTCAAAACATTCAAATCGGTCCAGCCATTTAGGATAAAAATAGACAAACATTATTGATAATAAGAAGTGATTTTTAGAAAAAAAAATTATGTCACATATATCAAAGTTAAAAATAACATGACAACAATATTATTTAGATTTCATTTATTGCTTTGTTTAATATCCATCCAAATCTTTGATAAGCATGAATGTTTGTATGGCGTCTGAGTATTTTTCTATGTATTAACTGAAAAAAGGTATATATTTGTTAATATCCGTTAGCTAGTTTCCAACGCATTTAGTCGCTTAGTTTGGTGGACGAAAATATTGATATTATTAACATATAACATAATTAAAAATTGTCTTTAATGTCCAAAAAAAACATCATGTCCAACAGAGTCGTTTAGTAAACAAGAGTTTTCGTTGAGTACAATAAGAGAGAACATGTGAAATGAGATGTCTCATAACACCGGATAGGGGTTGGTACGTGCGGCTATGTACCTTCGCGGTTATGACGCCGCGTTTGACACTGCCTATGTACAAGTTATGTAATATTTAAGAAAAATCAATCTTGAGTTACTTATAACAGGGTGGTATTATGTAATGCCGACAAATTTTGCCTTTAAACCATTTGCTTACTATGTCTCCAGTAGTGAGAGACTTTTTTGACATTACAATTTGCTATTAAAATCTGATCAGCTAAAGAGATAACAGATAGACAAACCCTTAGCTAATTACATTATAGTTTTAAATGATAATAGAATGGGGTACTAAGTTATGAATATGTCATCACTAATATTATTAATATAAAAACAAAACAAAACTTCACGCCATTTTCTATCCGAAGGAGTAATAAAAATATTATTATTACTAATCCTACTCATCATCTTCCTGCCCTTCTCCCATCATTTGGGGTCGGCACAATAGTTTTTTCTCTCCCACGCTTCCCTCTCATTCGCTTCTTCCACAGTAACACCCTTCCTAGTCATATCGTCTTTCACACAATTCATCGATGTTTTCTTCGGTCTCACTCTTCTCTCGTTTCCTTCCACATTCCATTCATCATCCTTTTCACGACATGTGCATCATTCCTCCTCATTACATGCCCATACCACGGAAGGCGATATTTCCTCTTATCTTCTCAGTTATAGGCGCTAATTCTACCAATATTATTAATCCAGAATAATAGTTTATTTTTAGGAAATTCGTGACAATAATAATGATTACTTCACCATTAGAAATCTACTCGATTTATAAATAGCCTAGGCTATAAAGGGTTAAATAATTATGAGTCTCAATTAAAAAAAATACTATTGATTTACTTACTGCGCGGACAAAGCTCGTAATTATACAAAAATGTATATAATTTGCGTGGTCTATTTATTAGATATGGTGGAAATAATACAATCATATCTAAAACTTGACGTTACATTATGTCCCGAATGGACATACA
Organism: Euproctis similis; assembly: GCA_905147225.2. NCBI lineage: Eukaryota > Metazoa > Arthropoda > Insecta > Lepidoptera > Erebidae > Euproctis > Euproctis similis. The sequence continues at coordinate 8,329,426 of LR990114.1, forward strand.
CAACATAGATAACGTGGTGCCGAACCTATTGCCATAGACAAAGTTATCAGTCATCAAAAATTATCACACTCAACTACCGAAATTGGTGTAATTCCGAAATCGGTCCCACGACTCCTGAGTCAGAAGCTTGGAAATCGACCACTTAAAAAACAACATAAAAAGGTTCTATTAAGGCTTCCACAACGCGACAACCATTCGCGGGTATACTCTGCGCTTGACAGATATTAAATTCGCGCATCCCGCGATGCCAGCCGGCCACAATATACGGGTATATGCCGTATTGTGACAACGTTCACCGGGAATACGTTATGTTTGATGATGTACAAATCATGACGACTCGTCTTGTTCTATCACAGGGGACTGGCAGGTACAATATTTTGGATTACTCACACTGCTTTTACATGTACAACATTGGTATATTAATATTTTCATATAAATGTCAAACATAATTTTCTTTTTTATCTATTCGCATAAATACATGTATAACTTCACATAACTTCACGCCTTTTGTTACCGGAAGGTGTAGGCAGCGGCTGTTAAGCCTCGTCTCGCCGTTATGTTTACGTCGCAAATGGAATAGGTGGCGAACGTATTGCCATACCGGGCACAAAGTTTTCAGTCATCGATATTTATCACATATATCTTCACGCTAAATCCCTTGCGATGTAGGCAGAGAGAACAGAGCGCCATGAGGCACGATTCTTACACACCTCAATCGCTTCTTTAATCTTGTCTATTTTCGAGGCTTCCAAAATCACCTTCCTTCTTTTTTTGCATACATAAAGCAATTCATAATAGAAAAAAGATCAAATGTAAAGTCTTTAAGTGTGTATTGTATACATAAAAGTAAAATATATATTATGAAACATTATTAAATAGTATTTTTTTTTAAATGAAAATGTCCTAAAAATAAATTATAAGTAAGAAATGTCACAGTCGAATACCCGATCAATAAGGAATATAAACTCACGATTATCGATGATCGAATACCTATCGGTATTGCCCGCAACATCTATACTATGCAGTATAAAAATAGTAAATAAAAGTTCCCATACAGAGAGATCGTCTGTCAGACATTACATTACTTGTTACAGTACCTGTTAGAAGAATTCCTGAACCAAATCATTTAAAGAATATTCGCAATAAGCAGAAAGTATTGTTATTGATATAACATAAAGCATAACCCTTTTATTCTAACTTCACTACTTTAATATCCGAATGAGTAAACATTTTATTTGAAACAACTATATGAAATTATTCAAAAGTCATTTAAAATTAAAAATAGTTAATGTAAATGAAAAAAAAATAAAAGGTAATCGAGCTCTCAACTCATAAAAATACATCTAAAACTGCCAAGCCCTCTAACTGGAGGCACTTAACTTGCCCTAAGTAATTCCCTCCCACCCATGAAAGGGTGATTACCCCTTTATTACTCCCCCGAGCGGGTCCTAATGCATGACACTATTACGCGCAGCACCAACTAATATGCAACTTTTTTTCATATAAAATACTATTGTTGTTTACGCAAATAATAAAAACGGAATAGAAATGGTTTTGTCATACAATAGAAATTGTTTTACTCGTGATTATGCTGAGTTATATGACCGAGCTATAGATGAAGAACCTGTTATAAATTTTTAGTCTTTTACATAATATCTAAAATAATAATAATATCTTGGACACAATACACACAGCGCCCTCTAGTTCCAAGCTAAGCAACTAAATGCTTGTGTTATGGATACTAGATAACGGTTATTAATACATATATACTTTTCTTTTGTAAATACATACTTATAATACAGAGAAAAACACGCAGACACCACACAAATAATCATGTTTGTCAAAAATATTTGTGCTCGGGTGGGAATCGAACCCCCGAGATCATTGCTGCAGCCGATAATTTTACCAATGCGCCACGAAGCCCGTCAACGAATATTTTTATATTCGTTAAAATTACCTGGGTCGATTGATTTTATCATCTTTGAGGGGCCTTGTGATGCATTGATAACTATCGACTACGGGATCGAGGTTGGCGGGTTTGATCCCCACCTGAGAGCAAATATTCATGACAAGAAGGAATTGTTGTATGGCGTTTGTGTGCTTTTCTATGTACTGTAAGGACTTATTTACAAAAAAAAGTATGTATTAATATATCCGTTTACCTATCTAGTTTCCATATCGCAAACATTTAGTTGCTTAGTTTGAAACTAGAAGGCGCTGTGTCCGAGATATTACTGTTATTCAAATCGGGTGTTATTTCATTTACACTTTTACGTTTACATATTTACATTTACATTTAAAAGTAAAGATTAGTTAAAAAAAGCTATCAAACATTAAATCGAATTCAAATGTGTCATAGAATTTGTTTGTTTTGTATTCAGACGCATTTAGATAATGTAAATTACCACTTTTTTTTTACTACATTATACATAAATTATAGATACAAACCAACCCGTTAACACCCTCAATTCAAAAAACCACATCATAATCCATTGCGTAGTTTCAAGGAATAAGGCGGAAAGTGACTAATTTTTTTTTAAATTGTGATGTTTTGTTTTCCCTTCTGGCTGTGTGGCGCCGGCTTAGAATACCGCCGCCCCATCTCTTCCCGTGGGTGTCCTAAAAGGCGACTAAGGGAAAAGCTAGAAGAATGGGCAGCAGCATTCTCTCTCAAGAAAATACAGCCTACTGCGATCGCCAACCCGCCTGCCAAGCGTGGCGATTATGGCAAAAACCCCCCATGATTGAGCGGACTGGCAGTTGTGGCGCTCTATGGGGGAGGCCTATGTCCAGCAGTGGACCTCAAAAAGGCTAACGATGAACGATGTTTTACCTTCTTCACGCTTTTGTTAGACAAATGTATAGTGAGCGAATATTACAGCGGTTAATTTTCCTAATATATAAAATTCTCGTGTCACGGTGTATTTAATTCTAGTCTTCCAAAACGGCTCAACCGATTCTTATAAGATTTTGTGTGCATATCGTGCAAGTCTGAAAAAAGGACATCATTTTTTTTATCCTCCAAAATGTTAAGGGTTCCATCCCTGTTTAATCAATGTTCAATCCCAAATTTTTTATTTTCGATATTTTTTTAAATTTCATTTTATGAAATAATATAAAAAAAACTCTAAATTTTCACCTCTCTACGATTTTACCCCTTTTTTATATTTGTTGAACAAAAACTTTATTTTTTGGGAAGACAACGTATACTAGGTCAGCTAGATAAACAATATAATAAATAATAATAACTGTACAATGTAGGCAACAGCTATTAACTCAGGAAAAGAATTCCTAAAAATCAAATAAATTGTTATGACACTTGAGCTTAAACCCTATACCTTTGATTCCGAAGCAGGATATTGATTCACCGATTTTTTTTGTATTTTAATGTAATAAAGTATATTAAAAATAAAATAAACCCTGAAAAAAAAAACAACTTAAAATAAGCAGTTCGCTGCATGAATGGCTCGACCGGTGAAATACCACGACCTCTCAGAAGATCGACGTAAAGTGGCTCATGCCGCGTTTCGTTCGGTGAGAGTGGTACCCGGAGGCCCACCCCCTTTCCCCATCCTTTCCTTTCCCCTATCCCCTAAAGGTCGGCAACGCAACAGTAACACTATATGTGTTGCTGGTGTCCATGGGCGGCGTTGGTTGCTTACCATCAGGTGACACGCCTGCTCGTTTGCCCTCATATCCCATAAAAAAAAAATAACATGCTATGATTAATAAAAATGAAATACTAGTAATTGTTTTGTCTTTGTCAGTTTGTGACATTAACAAACACGCCAGATAAATTTTATTGCCGTACAAAACTAACCGTATCTAGTACAGTACATCTGTAAAATATCTACTATTGCCAGAACAAATACTACGGAGAAGGATGATAGGTAAGTGGATTGGACCGGTCTCATATTGTATCGTTGTTACAAATTTAAACAGTGTGACTTGAATCAGAAGCTAACTTATTATTTACTTTGATTCAATGATATTTCTTCTCTCTCCTTTGTTCCCTTTTATTTGAGTCATTTTACAGTATAAAAATAGTAAACATACAATACATGCCAGTACTGTAAACATATGCATAACTTCACGCCAAATCGTAGTAAGTAGATAGAGGGAACAGACCGCCATAAGGCACAATTCTTAGACGCTTCTTAGACTTTCATAACTCTTGTCATATACGCTCGCCTTTCTTCTTATTTTTTTTGTCCGTTCTTCCTGCTTACTACTTACATGTCAGTAATCTGCAAGTAATGACGGTACAGTCACAGGGTCACAGGATGGAGCTTAATCTTATAACCAATGAAATGACGACTTGACCAAGTAACTCCTTCGAAGGATTTATCCAGTACCAAGAACATTTGATAGGAGTTTGTACCAAAAAGACATTATAAAGACAGAAAAAAATCGAATGGGCCATTTTTATGTAGTGAAGAGAATTGAAACGTCCATAAAAATTAATGATATTTTTATTCTAATATTAAAAAAAAAAACTTTGAAATAGAGAAAAGTGTCTCGGTGGTCCAGTGGTCGAGCACCCTGCTTCTAAATCGATATATCGCCGGTTCGAATCTTATCTCACACTAGTGACTTTTCAAAATTATTTTTGAAGTTATGTCAATAGGTTCGCCATCTGTTCCATTTGGGCGCAAACATAACTGTGAGATAAGGCTTAACAGCCGCTGCCTACACCTTTGATAGAAAAAGGTGTGAAGTTATATTACGTTATATTCTCTAAAGTTATGTGTGATAAATATCGATGAATGAAAAACTTTGTGCCCGGTATAGGAATAGGTTCGCCACCTAATCCATTTGGGACGTAAGTATAAGAGCAAATCGAAGCTTAACTGGCACTACGTACACCTTTGGGTAGAAAAAGACCTAAATGTTATGTTATGTTAACTAAGAGATAGCGTCTCAAAGAAATATATAGAAAAACAAACATACGCTACTAATTTCTAATAACTCGGTAGTAAAATACTAACTAAGATTAATCTTCGAAAAATAACAAACAATAACTCTCCGAAATTCGTTAAAAAAAACTTGAAACTTCAAAAAGGCAAGTGGTCTAAATTAAAACATAGCTTACATAAAACACTATACTCTACTCTATCTAAAGTAAGAATTAACTCAACCCTATTAAGTATACGTGTACTGGATAATATACAATTAGTATTTTAAGAACGAATGTTACAAAGTGGAACTTTTAATAGTTCTGTGCAAAGTTAATAACATAATGCAAACAAAGTAGTTTGACAACATTAGTATTCAGTGTACGGAGTTCATCTCGTGAGTGCGTCCTGAGGCTACACGTCAAGTTTGCAATTTTAAATTGTTGAATTTTAAATGGCATTTATATTAATATTATTTAAACCAAAAATTGCTTAAAATTGCGTAGAAAGTATACATGTATGTATGTTACGATTTCACGCCATAACTACTCAACCGCTTTTTTATGTTATAGAAGGACAAACGAGCAGGCGTGTCACCTGATGGTAAGCAATCAACGCCGCCCATGGACACCAGCAACACATAATAGTGTTATTGTTGCGATGCCGACCTTTAAGGGATAGGGGATAGGATAGGATGAGGAAGAGGGGTGGGCCTCCGGTTACCTCTCTCACCGAACGAAACGCGGCATGAGCCACTTTACGTCGGTCTTCTGAAAGGTCGTGGTATTTCACCGGTCGAGCCCGCCCATTCATGCAGATAACTGCTTGGCTCTACCACTGTAAAAATCACCGCTTGTCATAAAACTTTGTGCACATATTATTTTCAAAAGTCTTCAGAAAGATATAGGATATGTTTTGTAAACACAAAAACGGTCTAAAGGTCTCAGTGGTCCAGTGGTCGAGTACCTCGCTTTTGAATCAAGAAATCGAGAATGGCGGGTAGGAATGCTGGCTCACACCATGGACTTATCGAAATTTTTGTCGAAAGTTATGTGTGATAAAAATCTGAAAACTTTCTACCCAGTATGGCAATAGGTTTGCCAACTATTCCATTTAGGACATACACGTAACGCAAGTAGAGGTTTAACACCGCTGTCTATACTTTTGGGTAGAAAAAGACGTAATGTTATAGAATAAGATTTTTGCAGATATAAGTAATTTCTATTAGAATGATCCAATATAATCTTTGATATTGATTTAATAATACGAAATCTCGGGTAAAAGCTTCTGTATATAATAAACTAAAACCAAAAATATGCCATTAAATTTCGCAATTATCCCTTCATCCCACGACATTCTATCCCTAAAATAAAATCCTTCACGCTGAGTCGCTCTTGAGCCTGAGTGTCATCGAGTTCTAATTGTCGCCATCAACCCGAGAATACCTGAGGCATTCAGGAGACCCTCGATAACGGTGCTATAATGCATACGTAGATATATACGGTGATATCAACGCTCTAATTAATAAGGACCAATTAGTTAGTCGTTAGACCGTCTTTAAAAGTAGCATAGTGTACATTTGAGTTGGGGTTTGTCTAACTGAGATTTTGTCTTTTATGTTAAATGCTAAAATTGTTTTTCGTTTTAATTTGAATAGATATTTAGTACGTGGTGCAATTAAAAGAGATCAAATGGTAGTATCTGATACCTAAAGACTGGTGAACTCGATTCACTATCGAATTTCTACTAATATTTTTGTAAATTTAGTGGTTGCATACCATTGTTTGACATGGAAAAATTGGACAATTTCTTTCCAAAAACTCGTGAAAAGAATAAAACAATAATAAACATTTCTAAATGACAGCAGTGCATTCTAGAATTATTTAGGTTTATAATATAAAAAAAACTTGACAACACCGACTAGGTTTTTAAAATTGACATCAATCATCGCGTCTGTTGCATACAAACTTAACACGAGATCTTCTACTTTGACTCGCTATAGTTTGCTATCAACGAATTAAATCTTTAAACTAATCTTGGTAAACCACAGACTATACAACATTTACTGAGCTAAGTAAACAATTATTTATTTACTTAATCCATTAAAAAGTTCCATAAAAAAGTTCGCAACGGCATAACTTACGTGGACGCTGTCATTTTGTTTGAAATAGACTTCTGTTTCGCGTCTCTAAAACGATATAAAAACTAAAAGTGCTTTCGCGTTTTCTTATTTTTACGCGGGAAAGTTCACGTCGTGTTATTAGGCCTTTTGAGCGTAATCTCATTTGTGAGTTTTTTGTTGTTTTTTTTTTAGGTTATTTTTGTTGAATTGTTTTGTTGTTTATGTTTATACTTAGAGTTTAAATTGTGTTGTAAATAACTTATACAGGTAACCCTTTCAAAATATTACCTTATTTATTTATACTAACGACGCAGACAATACGTTAGGACATGCTCGTTGTAATGTTTCAAACTAAATATTTTTAGTTAGTGCTTTCATCACGTATATCTTCAGCATATACTTTCTACCTTTTTTAAAAGCGCAGCAATTCTATTACAATATAAGTGTAAAAATTGTAAAAGAAAATATATAGAAATCACTGATTAAATGGCTGGACAGGTAAAATACCACGACCTCTAAGAAAATAGACTCAAATAAAAGTAACCAACGCAATATGACTCTCAAATTGCTACACATATCGATAGATAGCGCATGTTCATCTACCCCTTATTCCCAAAAAGCCTTAACATAAACATAACTTCACGCTTTTATTACCCGAAGGTGTAGGCAGCGGCTGTTAAGCCTCGTCTTGCCGTTATGTTTACGTCCCAAATGGAATAAGTGGCGAAAATATTGCCATACCGGGCACAAAGTTTTCAGTCATCGATATTTATCACATTTAACTTCCGAAAATAATTTCGAAAAGTCATTGGTCAGGATTCGAACCGGGACCTTTGGGCCAGAAGCCGTGTGCTCGACCACTGGACCGCCGAGACTTTTAAATAGATATACAATCTATTTATACTTAAATTACAAGTTAGTTCTAATATTAAAATATAGTTATTTCCTGTAGACAATATTCGCCGCCGTCTATTTACTGCCCTCAAGCTTGTAATTACCAAAGTAATTACTTGCTTTATAAGACCGGCAACACTGCACTTTAACTGTGGAAGACTTTAAACGCCCCCTTGTTGGACACGCGTCACAATTATTTATGTCTAGCGAGTGAGAAGTACTTGTCTATGTCCTGTAATAACGTTTACTTACAAGTTTTACCCCCAAGGTGGTAGAAAGAAAGAAAGATAAGGGAATCACAATGATGAGTCTTATAATATCTCTATTATGTTTGCAAAAACTAGGTGTGGAAGGGCCACGCATGGAAATACTGCATGAATATATATTTTTTTATGGGATAGGAGGGCAAACGAGCAGGCGTGTCTCCTGATGTTAAGTGATCGGCGCCGCCCATGGATATCTGCAACACATATAGTGTTACAGTTGCGTTGCCGAACTTTAAGGGAGTACGATAAGAAGGGATGGGGAAGGAGGGTAGGCCTCCGGGTACCTCTCTTACCAAATGAAACGCGGCATGAGCCAGTTTACGTCGATCTTCTGAGAGGTCGTGGTATTTCACCGGGCAAGCCAGCCCATTCATGCAGCGAACTGCTTGGCTCTACCACGGGTGAAATAAGGTAAAATAAGCCGACTTGACTAGTGTAATACCAGGAAGAATATCTATGTAAAACGACTCATGCCGCATTTAATTAAGCCTAATATACGGACGACCAAACTCTTCCCTCAATTGTATTGCAATGGTGCAATATTTGTGTTAAAAATGTCCATGGGCAGCGTTAGTTGCTTAACATCAGGTGACCGGTTACTCGTTTGCTTCCTCTCAATTAAAATAAACAACGATTACTTAAATCTATTTTTGCGTATTTTCACGCTTTCAACTTACAAAATCGTAGGCATAAAAACAAGTAGTGGTATATTTCTACATGTAGGTACAGCATATAGATAATAATACTCTGTTTGATAATTATATATCACATTTGGCTCTTAAAGTGACTATTAACTAGAAAATTAAAACTGTGTATGCAATTCCACCAACTATCATGACTCGCTAATATGTAAACCTTGTTTGTATAATTCATTCGTGTTAAATTAATATTAATTAATGTCACACAAAATCATATATGTTTTAACAAATGAACTAATTAAAAAATATATTTATTTACAGAGCCTTTTTAAACTGATTCATTACCGTAAAGGCTTAAGCCACTTCATATTAATACATGAGGTCTGCTATTATAAACACACCAGCACGTCCGGCTGACTTCGTATAGCACAGCTTGATACCAAATAATTTTGAGACTACGCAACTAAACGAAAAAAAAGGTTTGCTTTTTTACAAAGTTCCTATAAAGACTAAAAAGATTGGTTAATAAAGTAAAGGCAAATAAGTTTCCAAAGCAAAGTACTACTACAAAACAAAAGACTGACGATGCCCGATAAATAGGCATCCAATAACGTATTCGAATAAATCTTGGATACAAATTTACGACGTACTCCTATAAATACAGCCCACGAATTGCTCTCGGTTGGAAAATAAATAAGACACTGTCTGTCTGTGGTCGCCCAACGAATGTACTCTTGTTTAATTATTGCCAGTTAAGAATTATTATTGATACAGTGCCTGTAGATAATCACCAGTTTATTTATGATGGAAATATTTATTAATTTGAATGGAAATATTTAATATAAGAGACAGTCTCGGTGGCGCAGTGGGCGAGCGCACGGCCTCTGATCTAGAGGTCGCGGGTACGAATCCTCACACTGTCACACCAATGACTTTTCGAAATTGTTTTCGGAAGTTATGTGTGATAAATATCGATGACTGACAAACTTTGTGCCCGGTATGGCAATAGGTTCGCCACCTATTCCATTTGGGACGTAAACATAACGGCGAGACGAGGCTTAACAGCCGCTGCCTACACCTTCGGGTAACAAAAGGCGTGAAGTTATGTTATGTTATGTATGAAATATTTATTTTATTATGTTACACAATAAAAATACATACATTATGTTATACAGGGTAAACAAAGTCACCTGCTGGTAAACAACTAGCGCCACCCATGAATATCTGCAATACCAAGATCGGGTTGCGTTACCGAACTTAAATATGGGATAAAATGTAGGATGGGCAGGCAAAGGAGGAGTAACAAATGCGGGATACATACATAAGCCACTTCACGACGATTTTCTGACATGACGTGTAATTTCAGCGGTCGAGATCGTCCATTTATGCAGTGAAATACGTTGCTTTACCATTTTGCAATAAATTAAACTGTAAGAATGCGCATACCAAAATCGTGGCCCCAAATCTCATTAAAATTGGCGGAAACTATAAGTATGTGATAAAATTCCCAATCATATATGTAACAAGAAAAACATCTTGATAAATTTAAGCTCAATTGATGACCGCATCGTTTGACGCTTTGGTTTCCTGCACATAATATAAATACGCTATCGGCAGATTTAACAAATGATTAACCGCAGAAAGGACTTAGATTAACATTATAAGAAAACATATGTAAAGCTTTTGCTCAATTTCGAGAGCTTTTGCTTGAAAATCCGCTAATTTGCAATAATAACCACAGAAAAAAACATTAATCTTCATCCATCCGCAAACCACTCTTGGAGGGAGGTTGCAAAAAAAAAATCAATTATCGCACGCCTCCCTCCAGGTTGGGAAGTCACACGGGATTTTGTTCCCATTTGAATTAAAGCACAAATGGAATTCCATTTTATAATTTTCTCCAATTTGCTGATAGCGAGTCCCTTTCCGTTTTATTACTCGTGTTACTTGCGCAATAGATTTGAATGGAATTGATTATTTTCAGTTGTTTTTCGATGATGGAAAGCAACGTAGGCCGTTTAACGCCCTGATTGAATACAGGTCAAAGTCTTATTACGCTTGAGCTACCTACTTGTAGGAAATTTCGTTGGAGATTCTTTTACAGTTCATTCATTCAGTTCGTTGCTATATTAAGCCTAACGCATTCAAACATTCATGACCAACTGTTTTAACTTGATTAGAAATGCCAATTTATGTCAATATATTTCGACATCAATTACATTCGCAACGTAACACCGGCATAAGAATAAAAAAATAAATAAAACTAGCCAAAACTCGATCAAATTTATCAATCTTTGCTCGATAGCCAAAAAAAAATGTAAATTGATTGCCAAATTTCGATTAAATCAAAAATGAATGAACCAAGTTATGATCTATGGCGATCGAAACTTTTGGCGTTTACACAATTATATTAAAATCATTCGTGAACAAGTGATCTATTGGAGCGAACTACAAGCCATTTGTCATTGACCGGACCATAGTACGATAGTTTAATGGGCTAACTTTTGTGTGTCTATGGTTGTTCAAATTTGCCGAATTTGGTGTTGGTCTTTATATTGATGGTTGGCAGGTTCTACTGAGCAGAAGTTACTGGGTTCACACCCCACGTGAGTATAAAAAATCATGATTCGAATTGACAGATGCATGGCGACTGGGTATTTTTAACTAAAGTAATTATTTGCGTAGCTTCATAAACTAGAGGGGAGTGAATGTATTGTGACGTAAAAATTACAAACATTATTGATAATACAGAAACATAATAATTACATACTATTAAATATGGTCGCGTTCCGCTGTCTGTTCCCTCATATGCTTAGATCTTTGAAACTATACAACGGGTTTTGATGTGTTTAGTAGTAGAGAAACAGTGAATATATCGGGGTTTGCGCTTTAATTAAAAACGCTGGCTCAAACCAATGTGATAGATCAAAATAAGGTAGATACTGCATTATTGTGCACCATAAAAAGTCTACAAAAAAGTCGATATTTATGTGTAGATATTTCTTAGGTTCTCAATTGCAACTAATTTGCCGAGTCAGCTCGTTAAACAGTAAATATTGTTTTAAATTAATTGTGATATTTTTGTATAGTATTTATTTATGGATAGAAGGCAAAAGAGCAAACATGCTACCTGACGGTAAGCAATTAGCACCATTCGTGGACACCGGAAACACAGATATTGCTACAGTTGCAAAATCGGCTTATAAGATAGGATAAGAAAAATGTCGAAAACGGAATGGGAAGAGACGGGGTAGAAGTTCTTTCTCTGGATACCTCTCTGGAAAACGCGGTGTGAGAAACTTTATGTTGATATTCTCAGAGATCGTGTTATTTCATCGGTCGAGCCGACCCCCATTCACGCAGTGAATTGCGTGGCTCTACTGTAGAATTAATAAAAAGATTCGTTCCTTATTTCCTTAATAATGAAAGATATGAATATCTCGTAAATACAACGATATTCCAAACAGCTCTTTCACCTCAATCAACTTTACATTATATATAAAAAAATATATAAAAACGTTTTCTCTATAAGAGAAAGTGAAGGCTTCCATTTTTTTATTGGGTGTAGATACTTTTTTGTAGGAAATAAACTTATTTGTTATTATCATAAAGTTAACAAACATGTCACGCTCAGCATCCTTACGTTATTTCAATATTTTTGTATAACCTTTTACTATGTTGTTTTGTAACTTTACGGCATTAATATTTGAAGAAGTAGGTAACAGTGATTATGCCCCGTTTACTGCATTACATGTTACATCTCGTAAAAAATACATTTCTAGCATAATTTAACATATATTTAAGGCAAAACTAGTGAGCGTCTAAAATAAAAAAAGAATTGTCAAGAAATACCCATAAAATACATATAATATTAAAGACTGAGCGAAATATCTCCGTGGAAGAAGAAAAACGCATTTGCAACGAGTATCGCGATTGCAAATATGTGGAATATCAAGAGAACAACCGGTTTAGAAAATAATATTACAAATTCTCTTTTCATTTACTTGAATAATAACAATAAGGCTACTTCTTATCAATTGCAAGATATGCAGAATAATAAAGATCGCGATAAACAAAACGTTTTTTTTTAAACATGTCTATCGGTTTTTAAGCCCTTTTTTGAATAGAACATAAAACATAAGATACTTTTTTTTTAAAAGTAGTACAGCCACAAAACAATAAAAAAAAAATACGAAACTCTATGGAAATGCCATCAAATTTGCACGACGACATAAATGGAGTCAATTTGTGGTGGTCGAGCATTGACCACGGCTATTACCGCGTGGTCCAGCCGCTGTCATCAACTTTAATATTGATGGTAAAATCATGATGGAATATCTGTGTCTGCACAGATACATATAAAATATTTGATAATTTGGGTAAATGTTCCCAACTACAGCAATAAACAGTAACAACTTCAAACCCTATAACCTTGAGCGTTAAGTAGGAAGAACTGTTTGTCATAAGATACTAATGTTAACATTTCGTAGTTGGTGGTCTTGAGGTCGAATACCCGACAAAGTCGTGAGATCGAATACGCACCAATGACTTTTAGAGTTTTCTTTTCGAATGTTAACTGTGATAACATTGTGCCTAGAGTATGGTAACTGGTTCCACCTATTCCATTTGGAGCACCAAAATCGGAGAGTAAAGTTGAAAAAAAGGCGTGAACAAAAAAGAATTTTGGACAATTCGTCTAGAACATTAAATTTCCCAATTGAGAAATGTGCTAATTACTTTGTAAAAGTCACCATAGATAGTAATTATCCAAAAAGATGACGTCACTTATAGGGCAACTTATTTTCAAAAGGTTATAATGAAAAACCTGGCTGAAAAATAACTAGAACTTTTAAAATGTTTTAAAAAGAAAAAAAAAGAAATCATTTTAAAAATGGAACACTAAAAATGAGCTTAGGCATTTTTGAAATAAATTGAAAGGCTTGTGATTGATGACTGCTCGACGCCGACGTTTGGACGCAACATGTTTACAGTGTACAAAATAAAGATATATTAAAATGATATATTTTCACACATTTGTGAACGACGTAGGCATCGACAATATAAAAAAAATGCCTGTAAATGTATGACGACATATTTGTTTTCGAAGGTGAATTGGATTATTTTTTATGTATTATACATGCTGAAATAAAAGATTAAGTATAGTTTACTCATCATTTTCCTGCCCTTGTCCCACTCTAAGTGGGGTCGGCACAGCATGTTATCCTTTTCCACTCTCTTTTATCACTCGTCGTGTTCACACTTACTCCCTTTATACTCATATCAACTTTTACACAGTCCATCCATCTCTTTTTAGGCCTTCCTCTACTAATGTGTCCATCCACAGTCAATCCCATCGCTCTCCTTGTGACATGTATTAAGTATAGTTTACTAAAGTTAGTCTCGGTGGTCCAGTGGGAGAGCACACGGCTTCAGATTCAGAGGTCCGGCCAATGACTTTTTGAAATTGTTTTCGGAAGTTAAGTGTGATAAATATCGATGACTGAAAACTTTGTGCCCGGTATGGCAAAAGGTTCGCCACCTGTTCCATTTGGGACGTAAACATAACGGCGAGACGAGGCTTAACAGCCGCTGCCTACACCTTCGGGTAACAAAAGGCGTGAAGTTATATTATGTTATGTTACTATAATTAAAACTCCGTAGACTAGAAGTCCCTTCATTGGTAGAATTTAACGGAATTTAAATACCCAAAATCATTAATTATACTGACATATCACCTGATGGTAAGTGACCAGCGCCGCCCATGGACACCTGCAACACATGTTACAGTTACGTTGCCGACGTTTAAGGGAGTAGCATAGGAAAGGATGGAGAAGGACGATGGGCATCCGGGTACCTCTCTCACCGAACGAATTGACTAAGTTAATAAATTAAAAGAAGAAAAATATTAAATTGCTTAGAGTGAATACAAAAGGCCTATTTCATAGCACACACGAATCCCAAATTATTTATCATTAACGTCTTAGTTTTTGATTCAATGACAAGATTTAATTTTAATTAAGAACTTAATTTTTTTTCTATCATAAAAATAAAGCATAAAATGTTTAATTTCCTATGTAAAATATACTGAGTTTAATTTAAAACGGTCGCACATTGTTAAGGAAATGAGACACATGTCATATTACACGTCCTTGAATTCGCGTATAAGGGGGAGGCTTCGTTTAAAATATGTATGAATATATGAAATAAGCAATTTCTGGTTGTGAAATTGAAATTGACTGACATATTTGAAAGTTAATTTAAAAACTTTTCATCTCCAAATCACACTTATTTAAAATATATACGTTTTATATAGTGGATTTGCTTAAGTATTTTTAATCTTAAGTCAACAATAAGACTATCGAAAACCTTAAAAAAAAATCAGATTTTTCATTTAAGAATTGACTATTGTAGTAAGAGCAAAATCTCAATAATTGTCATAAAAAATATATTTTGTCTTGACTTAAAAAATATATTTTGATATTATAGGGATCCCCGAAATTTAAATTTTCATTTGATTTTTTTTAGTTTATCCAATATCCATATTAAAGTAACTATCCAAAGCTATAATAACATTGGATCATCTTGGCGGTCCAATGGTCGAGCTCACGCTTTTCATTCAGTTGTCATGGGATCGATTCCGGGCTCACACCACTGATTTCACGGAATTCTTTTTTGAAGTTATTTCTAATAAAAACTGATGACTGACAACTTTGTGCCCGGTCTATGGCAATAGGTTCGCCACCCATTCCATTTGGGACCTACGAGTCGAGGCTTAACAGCCTTTAGATGTAATTTATTATAGCCTAAATTATTTCAAAGATACCCTGTGAATTAAACTTGAATGTAAGATAAACATACTATATTAATATCAAATACAATATACAGAGAGCTATATGACCTATGTAACAGCACACATATAAGGACGCAGTTGTCCGACAAGATTAATTTCTGTTGTAATTAGTATGTCAAGCACCACTGGTGGCAGATTGCACAATTACATACAAAACGTGCTTTTAGAATTAATACAGTTTCACAGATTTAGAATTTGATTATTATTTTAAACGTTTTATTTAGTCAATTTTAGTAATATTATTAAAGATAATACACGATAATTAATCATTATCATTACATAGTATTAAACAAAGGCGCTTTCCGCTATCCGTTTCCTAATATGCTTAGATCTACGAAACTACATAGCAGATTTTGAACGTCTTTTTAGTAGATAGAAAGTTTCCACAGGGTAGTTCTTATATAGCAGAGAAACAGTGAAAATACCGAGGTTAGCGCTTTAATTGCATACGCTGGCTGAACCCTAAGTAATAGATCAAGGTAATGTACTAGATTATTATGCACCTTGAAAAAGTGTACAAGAAAGTCTACAATGGTGTATGTATATCTCTTCGAGATAACACACAATTACCGTTTTTATTTCTTTACCCGGCTTACGCTCGCCAATCGAATTTAATAAAATCCAAAATTCACTCAATTATTTCTTTTCAGACGAAATAATACGTTTTTAAATAATACGTAGTCTATGTTATGTTGGTATTAAAATTATCTGAAGTTATTTAAAATATTCCTAAACCAATTAAAGTACATTTTTTTACTTGATAAATCGATTCACCATCTACCCTTTAGAGTTATTTTTTACATTGGATATTTCCAATAAAGTTGGTAGTTCACATGGCCCATCCCAAGTCACAGTTTAACGTAACTGATTGCAAACAAGCAAACGTAAAAGCATACATACTGCCCAAAAACATCCAATACTTATTGACGACCAGTTGAAAGTCTGTTCAGTCCCATTTTTAAAACATCTTACCAAATTTATAACTACTAATGTATTTTCAGAAAAGTATTCTGAATAACTTGCGAAGTGACGTAATGCATAAAACATTGACTACTAGTAATTTCGCAGAACATTTTATCAACGGTTCCACACATATATATAACTTACCAGAGATAAAAGCTATCGTACCTGATAAAGGGGATTTGTATAGGCTCAATATCGGCTCAGACATCAGTGGGCCGCTCGGCTCTGAAAAGTAAATATTATGGCACTATAATAATAGATACCTAAGTATCATTCCAACTACAGAGGTTTTATTGCAGTGCCTTATTTGACGTATTATTATCATTGACAATACAGATAAACGAACTCCTTTTGTACTGGCCGTTAATGGTGCATTCGATTATTAAAAGTTTGAAAATTTGTTTCTTTTTATTTGTTCATGAATAAAAAGCTTAAGTTACTTCTACAATATTAGTTATATGTATGTAAAAATTTCATTTGAGAGAGAGAAAGTAAAAAAAATATTGACAGACAAATGGACAATAATTTTGGATAATAAGGGATAAGCTATGGATGCTAATCATTAATCATGATAAGTCATTTTGAGAAATGTTAGGATTGAAAACAGATTAAAATGACTTACGTAATAAATGTATTCTGTCACAGAATAAAACAGGCAGTAAGTTAAAGACGGCTCTAAAAAAGATGAAAATAAATAAATTAAAATCAATTTGACAACCCTAATTGTGGAATAGTGTAATGTTCAAGTCAAACATTTCTATAGAGAATTTTTGGAATGTTTTTTTTTATTCAACTTATTTAAATTTAGAACCATTTATCATCATGGCATATTTCTAAGGCAGTGTACTAAGAAACGTAACAATATGCTCAGTAGCACTACTAACTAACATAACTAAACTCACTGCTTCTCTATTATTGTCATTGAAGTTAAAAACTGGAAGACACTTTAGTGTACAGATGTTAACGGATTAAAATGGAACAGTCTCCACTTCTCTCTCTCTCTCTCTCTTGCTCTATCCTACGTGCAGTAGAATTTGTCAATCTATAGTTTGCTACATATTTCTGTGATTTCTACAAAAAAGGTAGTTTTATTACTTTTTATTTTCACCATTAATTCGACTAGTTGTTGTGTCAAAAATAAATATACATATAGATATTTTTCCATATTAAACATTAGTAATTTTATTCGCTGTAGTGGAAAAAACTATTTTAGATAGGGCCAGTTATTTGTGTGTACAGTTATACACCTAGAAGTTACGAAATTGTCTGACATCGTTTCTTTCTTATTCAGCCAAAATTAAACAAATTTTATTACAAAAGCGCTTTTATAAAACGAGGGTCTTAAATCTGATGTTGATATAATTTATTTTTATTCTAAGTCCGTCATATAAAAATGATAATGAGTTTGAAAACTTTTTGGTTCCAAGGAGGTTTATTTCAAAACGGTCTCACTAAAATTTCGTAATATTATAACATAAGTTAGATTATAACATGGATTTCCTAACACCACAGTCTCGATGGTCCAGTGGTCAAGCATATGGCTTCTGATTCAGAGATCTGGGTTCGAATCCTGACACTGGCTCACACCAATGACTTTTCGAAATTGTTTTCGGAAGTTAAGTGTGATAAATATCGATGACTGAAAACTTTGTGCCCGGTATGGCAATAGGTTCGCCACCTATTCCATTTGGGACGTAAACATAATGGCGAGACGAGGCTTAAAAGCCGCTGCCTACACCTTCGGGTAACAAAGGCGTGAAGTTATGTTATGTTTTCCTAGCACATTCAAGACAGTGTGATGAAAGGGAATCTAAGGTCAACGGATTTTAGACAATAAATAGATAAAGTTTTTATTTTGTATGACGATTTTATGGGCTTTGTGAAACGCAAGGAATAAAGACATTGTTATTTTTTGATTATTTATAAAATGTTGATAAAATTAGTATCATTGTTATACCTCATAATAATTTAATTCTATGTTTTATAATTTTTCAAGTTTAGTTTATGTAAGAATTTATGGTTTCTCACCCTTTAATAAGTTATATTTGGTCTCATCAAACTCCTGTTCACACAATATGAGATCATTTAATACAGTTTCTAAATTGAAACGATAGATTAATTACATTAAAACACTTGTAAAATAAGACTATAAAAATGCATTTATATTTTATTTATAACTAATTAACAAAATAAATGTACTTTTATTAGATAATCTCATCAGTATATTCGTGAATCGATTCTACAAAAGGGATTGATTTATTAATAAACATATTTAACCCTCATAAAGGTTAATGAAAACGAAAGGCCCGGCTAAATCGGCCTCTGTCGATCCGTCTAGGGCAGATTTTCGTCGATTTGCCAAAACCCCTGGGGTCCTTTTTCAAAGAAAATCACAAATAGAAGGAATAATAAATTATAGATCACTTGTTTATTCATAAGCCTAGAAATTTTCACAGACTCGTTTTGGTAAAGTTTTTTTTGTCCATAATATATGAGAAACTTAGTTACTCGATGAATAAAATATGGACATGTCAAGAATAAGCTTTCACGCACATTCCCGGGTAAATAGGTAGAATTATGTCATAATCTCATATATTCAAACTTGCAGAATACTTGGTAATTCGCTGAAATATACCAAACATCGCCTGTTCAGGTATGTACAAAAGGTATATATATATTATTTTTTTTATGGAATAGGTGGCCAAACGAGCAGGTTGATGGTAAACAATCAACGCCGCCCATGGACACCAGCAACACATATAGTGTTACTGTTGCGTTGCCGACCTTTAAGGGATAGGGGATAGGAAAGTATGGGGAAGGGGGGTGGGCCTCCGGGTACCTTTCTCACCGAACGAAACGCGGCATGCGCCACTTTACGTCGGTCTTCTGAGAGGTCGTATTTCGCGCCCAGCATCTCTTCTATTACATAGCACAAATATTTAACAAATAACACTCAATACCATCACATAGAATTTAAAAAAAATATTTTCACATAAATACCAGGTATTTTGTTAAATTAAAATCCTGAAATTTAATATCGCTCATAACAATCATAACAACTATTTTGTAAGGCGACTTTTGTCTATTTCCAAGAACATTTGCCAAGAAAGTAGCAAGAATTATTATTAAATGCATCCGTTACATTTAAATAACATTATCTTAATTGAAATCTTATTATTAAGATGCGAAGATTGGGATAACTTTTATTTTGGTTTACATTATTGAATTTGGATTTATATGACAAAGTAATAACGAGATTATAGTATATTTTGCTTTATGTATTGAAATAAAAGAAATAATAAATAATTCTATTTAAAGTACTGAATTGGTTTTATACTATTTTTTTATTTTATTCACTGGTACTTGTTGTCAAATAAGATAACAACTTATGAATTGATATGATAATAATTATTTTTGTTATTCTAATGATATATTCCATTATTTTAACCTTTAATTATAATATTTATTTGATTTGTCATAATATGTAATATAAGTCTAATGCGTATTTGGTGATATCAAATATTTGATTCGTATTATTCCAAGAAGAACATAGAACGCAGGTAAGTACGCAAGGCGTTTATGTTTTTCGAAAAAAAAACAAAGATCATTTATCAAATTACTAGAAAATACTGCGCCAAACATAGTGTATTATTAATTAAAAAGCGTGACCATAGATGAAAATAATATCATTCTGAAAATATGTTACAGTCACTTTGCAGTCTCACAACAACAAAAAAAAAAACATAACCTTTTTTTTCACACTAATAATTCACTTTTAACACCTTTTATTTTTCAGTAACAAAACCAACCCCAGTCATTATCTGTTGTAACTGAAGCCGAACTATAATTTTCGCAAAGTTTATTTATTACGAGTTGCCAGGGGAAATACACTAGACTACTAATTAATTCTTTGGTCAAATATAGTTAGTACGGTAATAAATCTCGGGAAAACTTTTGAGTCGGCGCCCTAAACAAAAACGGAGGTATATCATAAAATGTACTTCCCCCAATTATTTATTATCAAGGTTTTCATGCAAAATGGATTAAGTTATCAGTCAATTAATTCTAAACTTAATTATAATTATTACGTGACCACGTTTATAATAATGTTTTAGATATTCTAATTGAGACAGTTTGGCTCAGAATACTAATAACATCGGGTTGATAGAACTAGTATACTATGGCTTTGTAGCAGATTCGAGTTCCATCCACGTATCATCTATTTGTATTTTTTTTTGTTTTTAGTCGATGTTTTTTTATGCTTGTCAATTGAATTCGTTTTCATCAAATTGAGTTTGAACAAACAGGTAGAAAAATATCATTGCTAAATTAAATTTATCTCTACAGCGAATTATGAGAATAGAAACCTACCGCGGACACTTTAAGAAACCTCTTTTAACTTTAAATATTTTTCATCTTTCAATTCCCTAACGTCTCTGCTAACTAAAGAAAGCTTTTAAGCCCTAAAAACACATTCTTTAACACTGGATATTAGTTTGATGTGGAACTTTAACAACCTTTAATATTTAAATGGATTTTTTAGGGAATATTTGGTCACGGTAATTTGGAACTCGACAACCAAGTGTCAGGTTTATAGCCTGGGTCACGTCCATCATAATTCAGACAGACAAAATCGTTACGTTACCTACTATTCTATTTCAGAAGCAAAAATTTAACGAGTGGAAACGTAAAAGCTGCTATCTCCATCAGAAAATAGCGTGAAATTCCAATTAGCGAAATTCTCTGAATAATTCTAGGCCATGGAAATAGAATATTTATATATATTTAAATGTTATCACAGCATTAATCGCAAGCTATTTGGTAATCAAATGTAAGCTTATATCACCTACCATTAGATTTTCTCTATGCTTCTACGAAATGTATACTCGGTCATTTATATCAATAAAATATGTTTGGCGTAACTGAATATGTTGAAATATATAAACATAGAAATTAAGAACCCTCTTTTTTATTAGTGATCATTGTAAACTATCGACTTATGATGAACCTCCTTTGATTTACTCTGAAAATTAGTCAACAATTATAGTAGCAAAAATAAACTCATTTTTATGAGTGAGTCACCGGTCAGACAATGTCGTAAGCCTCTTTGAAGGTTAAACATATTTTTTTTGGCTAACATACAACGTGTATATCTAACCTCAACTTACCTCCACAAATTAGAGACATTTAGGCTATTTTTTTTTTTATAAAACACTAATAATAATAATATTTGACTATAATATATCTCTCTCTTTTTGTTAAATCTAGCGCGTCTAAAACTCGAAAGCTTGGCTATTTTTATGATATTTTTTATTATTATTAATATACTATTAAATATTTAGAGGCGTGAAGGCAATGAAATTTGAAACTTTGTACTGGCGATAAGTATCGTTAGCGCTACGACTATTTTATTATATCACTTTTTAGAATAAAAAATGGCACTAAAAAGACACGATTTACAATCGATTTTGTTACACAGCAATAAACGCCGTCAACGAACAAACGTCCAACACACGACGACACACACACAGACACACACCAAAATTTACTTTTTGTATTAAAATTTTTATTAATATATCTTAATTAATATTTTTTTTTGTGTTATACTGTAAACATTTTGAAATGAAATTACATCAAAAGCGAAAATTAAATACAACGAAATGACTGTTTTTTTCTTTGGTTCACGCGTCGGCGATTTATATCATAAGCGTGTATACATATTGGCTTGTTATTATTTTTGTTTACGCGCTAGGCGTCTTCGAGCCGTGTCGGCGGGGCGTGTGGCGCGGCCGTCTGTGGGTCTCGACTGGCGGATGGCAGTGTATCCGTGACGTCACATCACTCAGCCTCAGTGTAACAACAACGCATGCGCTACCCCAACACACACCGACGCTCCCGATACACTCGCACGTGTTTGACATTTGACAGATAATATCTACTTACACTTAAAATACAACATTATCATCATTTCCTTTCCTTATCCCACTCCAAACGGGATCCGCACCACACGTCATCCATTCCAATTAACAATGTTGTCAAAAAATTTTGCTGTGTTTTTAAGATCGGCCGCCTGCCTGCTTTCGACGTTCCTTAGAATGTTTTCATTGGTGGGATAAGGGGTTGGAAAAGAATGGGCCTCCGGATACTTCTCTACCTCTCTCATTAAGCGGAACGCGGCAAGAACCACTTTACGTCGATATTCTGAGAGGTCGTGGTATTTCTCCGGTCTAGCCGGCCCGTTCGTGCACTGCATAGCTATATCAACAAACCTACATTTCATTTGTTAGTAATTTTAAGGCATTACGTCGGATGGAAAAAGACTGTCGGTGTTAACATAAGAAAAATTAATATTTTGTACTACTTGAAGAAATACATAGCGTAAGATATATAAAGAAAAAAAAGAAGTAAGTAGGAGTCAAGGATGGCTAAAGTACACTTTCCATGACTATATTGAACGGGCTCTTGCAGAAGGTGATCTCAGGTGCCTCAAAATTAACCGTATGAAGGTAGAAGAAACAAGTGGGTACGTAAGAATCGTGCCATACGGCGCTCTCTTTTCTCTGCCTACGTATGTAATAATTGCAACTCTATAGTTTTAAGTATATGGCAATAGCAATTAATTATTAGGAGACCAATTAACAATTGCTACGCAGATCTGTTATTTATTTTGCTTACGAATTTCCTCTCAAATTTCTTTAATACTATTTTAGTTTTTCAGTTTAGTTCTTTGTAATTAATTTCCCGATACCGTAGTATTAGTTTTCCGCTTATAAAGAAACTATCTGACGCAGGAACCTACGTATCAGTTCGGCTTCAATAAGTTAACCGATTTGCTGACGTTAATAGCTATCTACACTATCGGTCCCTTTCCTTGGTTAGTTGAGCCTACTGAAATATTGGCAGAATATAATATTTCCTTTTAAATGAACTATCAAATGGAATAACATGTTTTTATTCTGTTTTGCAGTTCCTGAGATGGAGCATTCCGATGAAGTAACTCTGCGAAATAGTAAATTATTTTGGTTTTTAACGTAAGATAAAGTAACAAAACTTCACGCCTTATTCTACCAGAAGATGTTGGCAATGGCGGTTAAGCCTCGACTGGCCATTATGTTTACGTCCCAAATGGATTAGCTGGCGGACCTATTGCCGTACCGGCTAAAAAGTTTTCAGTCATCAATATTTACTTATAACTTTCGAACATAATTTAGAAAAGTTATTGGATTGAACCATCATTCAAACTCGTGACTTCTTGATTTAGAAGCAGGGTGCTCGACCACTGGACAGATTACAGTGACATTTTTTCCATAGCAGAACTGATGAGAACTTATGAATATGTGTCAAGTGTAAAATATAATATAATAATAAATTGAGCATGACACAATTTACAGTCTCAATGGTTCAATCGTTTAGTACACCGCTTCTAAATCAGAAGTCTCGAGATCAAATTCAAGGGGCACACGACCGATTATTTTTCAGGACCTATATGTTACAAACACCGATAAAAGGCAAAAAGTTACCATAGCTGAATATGAATGAGATGGTCTTGGTAGTTCAGTGTTCGTACTCTCTGATCCTAATTCAGAAGTCATGGGAAAGAGTCAAAGTCAAAATCGAAAAAGCTCTATTTTCGTAGGTATTCACAGACACTTAAAAATAATATAGATTCAGGGCAATGATTTATCGGAATTCTTTTTAGCAATTATGTATGATAAATATTCTCATCAGATGACTATTTCGCCACCTTATTCTATTTGAGACGTGATAAGTCGAAGCTTAATAGTCGCTCCCTACACCTTTGGGTAGAAAAAGGCGTGAAGTTATGTTATCTTTATAAAAGTATCAGATCAATACATACATAAACTAATGCCAAGTTCCTTGCGGGGATGTAGAGAAAAAAGAGTGCCATTAGGTCTAAATAAATATAGTAGGTAAAATCTATCATTTGGACTTTTTTTTTTGATAGTATTTACCAACTTTTCTCTAATAATAAATAACAATTTTGATATAACATCGTATTACAAAAATGTCCTACAAAATAACAATAACCAATCACTTAAGGAGGACAAATAAGAGAAATAACAGCATCAAACACGTAGGTGTCTGTCCTAACAGAACGGTTAATAAAATGTCTACAGCTGCTACGGCTGTTATGTTGCTACGAACGCGTAGCACATTGCTACGATATAGGTGATTGAACTTTTTACTTTGTTGTAAATTTATGATTGATAGCTCATAGTTGGTGTGTGTGTTGTATTTTTGCTCGCTTTTATTCTCGTTAGTAAAAACTTTGAGCATTTCTGCTCTAGCTATACTTAATATTGCAAGCATCGCTTGTAGGTGAGAACTTTCCGCGAGAAATAAGTATAAAGATAAGCTATTGTATAAATTTACTTTTTCTTAACTTTTTTATAATATCACTAGCTGACCCGGCGAACTTTGTTCCGCATCAAAAGTAATAAATTAGTAAATTTTGGATATCATGAGGTTCAATTTGTGCTATTTTTCGGCTTGAATTGCTGTCTGGCTATGTTAATACTGCAATAGCTTCGAAAATACTCGTTTAAATTGCATGCTATAAAGGGCCAGAATCACTTAATTAGATGAAAATTGATGCTGTAATGTTTAAAATCGCTTCGTAAATAAGCAATTATTCGTCGTAAAAAGTAAAAAAAAAATGGCCATTGTGGGTTATCCCTAAGAGATAGACATATGCCCTCGCGGACTTTTTTGTAGACCTTCTAAAGGTGATTAATAATAAAGAACATTGTTTTAATATATCACTTAGGGTTCAGCCACCGTTTGCAATTAAATTGCTAAGTCTTGAAAATTATCATTTTGCTTTATAGTAACATATATGAATTATAGATCAAAACCACCCCGTTGACACCCTCTTACTATTAAAAAAACCGTATCAAAATCCGTTGCGTAGTTTTAAATATATACGCATATAAGGAGACAGACAGCGGAAAGTAACTTTGTTTTATATTATGTCATGATTATAAATTGACTGATGGATTCGAATAGATAGAATACTATCTTCATATTTATAATGTAGGTTAAGTTACTAGAGGCTATTTTATGGTTTTTAATAACCAAAGATGCAGTATTATTGACATGAATATTTAATTATATTTATTTATTTATATTTATATTTTTTTATTTTTTTTTTATTTTGATCTAAAAGGTGGAGTTTATCAATACGTCTTTTTACTCAATATTCTATTAATAATGAACCAATCCTTAACTAGAAATAACGTTAATATGTAAAAAAATCTTAAATATTTAATAAATAGTGAATATAGTGTTAAGTGATACAAATGAAAGTATCTATCTATTTATTTCATATCAATAGCCAAAACTCTTTAGCTTTGGCTCCTCACAGCGTCCTCACATTTTATGATATAGCGGAGAGAGTTTCACCAAATTTGGCAATCACAAATTATGTACGTAAATTTTGATAATTCACATTCCTCCTTGACACTTTTTGAGATTTTTTGTGCCTTGACGCACAATTAATGCCCAGAGGTGTAGACAAAGTTACTAGTGGCGCAAGATAAAATATTTAATCCCATTTAATTGAGGTGAATAAGTTTTAATCAAGGCTAATTTTGCATTTATAGCTTAGTATAATTTATGTCAATAGCGTAGCGAGAAATACACATCAACTACTTTTATTATCGAAGACTCGGTGGTCCAGTGGTCGAGCACCCCAATCTCGAATCAAACAGTCACAGCTTCGTATCCTGGACCCGAACTAAAAAAATCCATAGAAATCGTAAATGTCAGTTTGTTTTTAAAGTACAAGTCACACATTGGGTGAACGTTATAACCTGTTTCCTCTTACTATATGTTCTAAAGCGAATTCTAAGTTGTGACAGGGTATAAAATAGTGTTGATATTTTTTGACATTAATTAATATTAAGCTCACACCAATGACATAACGAAATTGTTTTCGTTCGTTCGTTCGTTTTCGAAAAATATTGATGACTGAAAAACATTGTGCCCGGTATGGCAATAGGTTCGCCACCTATTCCATTTGGGAGACGAGGCTTAGCAGCCACTGCCTACACCTTCGGGTATCAAAGGCGTGAAGTTATGTTATGTATGTTTTAATATTAATAGCACAATCAGTCTCGGTGGTTCAGTGGTCGAGTACCCCGCTTCTAAATCAAGAGGTCGAGGTCGAATTCGAATCCTGGCTCACACCAATGACTTTTCGAAATTATTTTCGGTAGTTATGTGTGACAAATATCGATAACTGGAAACTTTGTGTCCGCTACGGCAATAGGTTGGCCACCTATTCCATTTCGGACGTAAACATAACGGCGAGACGGGGCTTAACTGCCGCTGCCTACACCTTCGGGTTAAAAATGCGTGAAGTTATGTTATGTTACTTCAATCATCATTTATCATTAGATAGAATAAAACAAAGTCACTTTCTGCTGTCTGCCTTCTTATATGCTTAGATCTTTGGAACAGCGCAACGGAATTTGATGCGGTTTTGTAATAGATAGAGGGTGTCAATGGTTTGTTTGTGTTCAATAAAGTTGTAATATATATGTTCATGTATAATATAGCAAATAAAAAGTTATCATTATCAAGATTTAGCATTTTGATTTATTATTATTATTTTTTAGGGAATAGGAGGGCAAACGAGCAGGCGTTTCATCTGATATTAAGTGACCAGCGCCGCCCATGGACACCTGCAACACATATAGTGTTACAGTTGCGTTGCCGACCTTTAAGGGAGTAGGATAGGAAAAGATGGGGAAGGGGGGTGGTACTCCGGGTACCTCTCTCACCGAACGAAACGCGGCATGAAGCGTCGATTACGTCGATCTTCTGAGAGGTCGTGGTATTTCACCGGTCGAGCCGGCCCATTCATGCAGCGAACTGCTTGACTCTACCACTGTGAATCCTAAGTGATAGATGAGAACATTGTATTACATTATTATTCACCTATAAAAGGTCTTCTTAAATTCCGCGATGGTATACCTATGTCTTTCTCTTAGGGATAACCCACAAGGTATTTTTTTATTTTTTTTATTGTTTATTGTGTCTCGGTGGCGCAGTGGGCGAGCGCACGGCCTCTGATCCAGAGGTCCGGGGTTCGATTCCAGACACTGGCTCACACCAATGACTTTTCCAAATTGTTTTCGGAAGTTATGTGTGATAAATACCGATGACTGACAAACTTTGTGCCCGGTATGGCAATAGGTTCGCCACCTATTCCATTTGGGACGTAAACATAACGGCGAGACGAGGCTTAACAGCCGCTGTCTACACCTTCGGGTAACAAAAGGCGTGAAGTTATGTTATGTTATGTTTATTGTTTCTAATGTTAGGAGCCTTAATAATCGACACGCGTGTATGAAAAGAGTTATGAAAGTCAAATAGGCGAGTGAGGCGTCTAAGGATCGTGTCTTATGGCTCTCTGTTCTCTCTGCATGGGATTTGGTATGTATGTATGTATTCTAAGGCTAGGCCAACTAGCACTCAACACAAATGAAATATTTTCCCAAATCAAAATAAATATAATCTACAACTGACTCTTTTATTGTAATGAATGTTGTTTTTAAGACAAAACAATAACCTAATATTTTTTAATCATTGAAAAAATATAAATTTTATTTGTGTATTTATGTTTGAAAAAATGATAGTTATAAATATGAGTCTTTTTTTAGGCTAATAAATTCGCATTCTGCGTGGAGTCGGTCAATTTGATCATGATAATCAACCTTACTCCATCGCAATCCATATTTTTACTGACATAATATCTGCTTAGTTATTTTTGTATTTTTTTTATGTGATAGGAGGGCAAACGAGCAGGCGTGTCACCTGATGGTAAGCAACCAACGCTGCCCATGGACACCAGTAACACATGTAGTGATACTGTTGCATTGCCGACCTTTAGGGGATAGGGGAAAGGAAAGGATGGGGAAAGGGGGTGGGCCTCCGGGTACCTCTCTCACCGAACGAAACGCGGCATGAGCCACTTTACGTCGATCATCTGAGAGGTCGTGGTATTTCACCGGTTGAGCCGGCCCATTCATGCAGCGAACTGCTTGGCTCTACCACTGTATCTTCCATTCTTATCTCACGCTCAAGCTAATATGCTTAAACTCGCCTTTGCTTATGATACAATTTATTATATATAATAGATGATTGAACAGTGTGTATGTAAAATGTATTTCAATATATAAGTTTTATATACCATTCAGCCTTGGAGAAATTAATAGGTATTTTTTCTTTCAGTTAAACGAGTCAAAAGCTGCTATTGATACCTTTATGTATATCAAGGAGGTGAGTTTCCTAGAAAATAAATTCCATACAGCTAACAATTGCTTCCATTAAATTCTACTACTGCATAGGTATGTATAGATCGACGAAGTTAGGGTGAGTAAAGATCATGACAAGCGTAGCTCGGGTCGAGCGCAATCAGCCAAACGTCAATCAGTACCCGCCTTACTTAATTACGTACTACCGTATGTAGGGCATTCGCGTTCATATATATGTGTGAGTTCGATACTAATATAGGAGATATTTACACAGAATATATACACACATATATGTAACTCACACATATGTCGATAACGTAGGCACGGGTAGGCAGTGAGCATCGAGTAACGAAAAATCTTTTTACCTCACTCGTTTCTTCGCCTTTCATGACTCTTGTCATACGCACATGTCGGTTTCTGGGGCTCCTGTCCTCGCCTTCCAATAAGGCATGGATAAATTGGGACCTGGGAAATTTGCCGACTTTATTTTTTTGCACAATATACATATTTATATATAACGCGGTCGAAATTAGGGCGCGGTGAAAACAAGGCTGCAAGGAAGGAAGTTGAATTGAAAGAGAATATCGGTGTAAAAATAAAAAAGAGCATGCTCCGATTGTTCGGACATGTAGAAAGATTGGATGATGCAAGATATACAATGCAAAAGCAATGGATGTAAGTCGAAGACAGCCAAGATCCACATTTCGTGATCAAATAGAACGTGTTCTGGAGGAAGGTTATGTTAGGAGCCTTAAAAATTTATGCGCGAGCATAAAAAGAGTTATGAAAGTCAACAAAGCAACTGCCGACTCCGCAAGGGATTTGGCGTGAAGTTATGTATATATTTATATATATATTTATTAAGATTCTGTAACACACAGTTCAAGTTGTAATATATGAATTACGCATATTCTCAAACAGGTACCGATAAGTTTTCAGAACTGTTTATACCACTAAATTATGAAAAAGCAAATTGTGCCCGGTGTATGGCAATAAGTTCCGTCACCTATTTGATTTTTTTAACGTAATAGCCTGTTTACATTTTCAGAAAAACACACACATTCAAAACGTACAGGTAAAAACGTTCACGCTTACGAACATAATAAATAACTTTATGTCTCGGTAGTCTAGTGGTCGAGCACCCCGCTTCTGAATCAAGAAGTCACAGGTTCGAATCCTGGGCCACACCAATGGCGTTTCGAAATTCTTTTCGAACATTTTGTGTAATAAATATCGATGACTGAAAACTTTCTGCCCAATATGGCAATCGCCATCTATTTCATTTGGGACGTAAACATAACGGCGACCTGAGGCTTAATAGCCAATAACTACACCTTCGGGTAGAAAAAGGCGTGAAGTTTTGTTATGTTATGAAAATTTTTACAAATCTATACATTTCCTCAGAATACGTAAGGTAGCAAAAGCAAAAAGATGAAATTATGTATAAACATTATTAAATTCAACACAGCAATTTCTAAAACTTCCTCAAAATAATAAGCGAACCTATTAAATTTCACCGCTCCCTCAATGTTTAAACAAAACCTTGAATTTCTTCCTTAATCTGTACGGGCCTTAATAGCCTTACCTTTCTGTATACAACCGACCTCCCCTTAAGTTGTTATGACGTCATAGAAGTCGTGCCTCAAATAACCTAATCAGAATTCTACGTGACCCAACTTCCATAGAACTTGGTGTATTTGTATATAGTATTATGATCTCTTGTGTAATAATAAGGTTCACGTTTGCTTGTATATAATCATAATCTTAACCAAATTCACATTCCCAAAATACTTACTTAGTACTTAGAATAATAATTTCTGCTTAGTATCGCAGTAATTGCATTAGGCAAAAAAAAACGAAAATTAAATAATAAGGAATTTGTGAATTTATGTATCTGTTAGAATGTGAAATTTTCCCTCCTACTTACAAAAAGGAAGTAATAAAAATAACATAGGCTTCTTTTAATTAACACCAGATCTCTGTGAAATAACCGAAGCTTCAGGCAAAACCAAGTTAATAATAAACCTCTTTCTC
This sequence comes from Euproctis similis, assembly GCA_905147225.2. Classification (NCBI taxonomy): domain Eukaryota; kingdom Metazoa; phylum Arthropoda; class Insecta; order Lepidoptera; family Erebidae; genus Euproctis; species Euproctis similis. The sequence goes on from LR990114.1 coordinate 8,360,369, forward strand.
TTTCTATTTAACGACAAATTCATATTTAAAACGATATCATTTACAGAACTGAACTGGAACTGTGCCCAGTGAAATAAGTACAGTATCCAAAAAAAAATCTCATCCGTCTATAATCATATAATACATTTCTTGATTCTTCCTGATTCAGAAGTCGGGCTCACACCAATGATTTATCGGAATTTATTCCGGAAATTGTGTGCTATGGCAATAGGTTTTGCCACCTATTACCTACCTATTATGGTACGCAACGATTCGGCGAGCCAAAACTTAACAGCCGATACCTACACCTTCAGGGACACAAGCCTTAAAGTTATGTTCATATGTTATTTCATTTCATATATTGCCGTTAAGTAGCATTTGAAACTTTGTATCGACGTTTGTAAATGGTATTCAATATGTTATTTACTTACTGTTTCTGAGTAAGATAGACTTGTTTCTGAAATTGAAGTTTGACGTAATATTAATCTTGAAATAGTCTTGACTGCCTAGTACTTTAGTACTGATAGGGAAGTGTAAATTTGATTATAAGAGACGTATTGTATATTTAAATATTTACATATCAGATGTTGTCTAAATAATCAAACTACTGTTGTCTAAGCTAACCTAACAGTGGTAGAGTCAAGCAGTTTGCTGCGCGAATGAGCCGGCTCAACCACTGAAATACCACGACCTCTTAGAAGATCGACGTAAAGTGGCTCATGCCGCATTGCTTTCGGTGAGAGAGGTGCCCGGAGGCCCACCCCCTCCCCCATACTTCCCGATCCCCTAGCCCTTAAAGGTCGGCAATGCAACAGTAATACAATATGTGTTGCTGGTGTCCATTTGCGGCGTTGGTTGCTTGCCCTTAGGTAACACGTCTGCTCGTTTGCCCTCCTATGCCATAAAAAAAACATACTGTCATCATTACTAAATGAAAATAAATCATTATTAAGCATTGTATTATACGATGAAGTATTTTAGATACATACATAATTTCACGCTAATTCCCTAAGATTTTTGGGCTACTAACATCCAGGTATTTTAGATACAGCCAACCCACTCACTTTTGATTTCTTTACTTGGTTAATATCTGAACGTGTTGCATCTTACCATAGACGTATTGTACTATATTCAATTGTACTATAATCATATGAATAATCTAGAAAAAGTAAACAAATCAAAAGTTTGTTAGTGGGCCAATGTTACATTGAAAGTTTAAAGTTACCCAGATTGACTGTACATTACACATTATTAACTTTTTTTGAAGTGAAACTTCTTATGCGACTTGCAAACCGTTTAATGCATTTAACGCTAGGTAGTTACCAAGTTCTACCCAGACCCATATTAAGAGTTATACTCGAGTGGGGATCGAACCCGCCAATCTCCATTCTACAGTCGGTAGTTTTACCGTGTATTGGTGAAACTACCGACTGTGGAATGTAAGTAAGATGTGCACTTTATAAATTAAGCGTGTTATAAATATACCTCACAAAGTTTCACTTCTGTATCGCGGAGGAACTCCACGTACTTTTTTTTCATATTATGTATGTTATACAGATCCAGTTAGTTGATCACAAAGTACTCCATATCTGTTATGAAAAGAGCTGATTACTGCGATCGCGAGAGGAACTGATGATGCTTTAACGAACATATTCTGTGCTATAGAAACTTCTAGATGGTGTCACTCTGCAGTACGAGGCAATAGATATATTACAAGCGTCGTATTAAATTGATAGTGATGCATTTGAAATGTGAATATGGCGTCTGAGTATAAGAAATATGTAATTTCCCTTTTATACGGAAATTGTAAAAAACATAAATTATCATTTGACAAGTCTATTTTTATTGGGGTCTCATTTTAATACAAATTATTTTCATACATCTATTGTTGATGTCGTCAGTCATCGTTTTTGTCATAAGTCTGAAATGAATTGATAAATCTTTGGTGTAAGCCAAGATTAGAAAGTGAGACACAGTGGACAGATATCATTGCTACTACTTACAGTCTGGTGTATTAAAAGTGTGAATTTTTCGAAAAATGTGATATCGAAAAAGATAAGAATTATTTTATACCCGTTTAAATAAATATCTTGGGCACAATACACACAGCGCACATAATTGCTTGTGTTATGGATGCTAGATAACGGATATTAACACATATATACTTTTCTTTTACTCCCAGACACCACACAAATATTCACGTTTGTCACCAATAATTGTGCTCGGGTGGGAATCGAACCCGTGACTTATTGCTACAGCCGGTAGTTTTACCAATGCGCCACGAGGCCCGTCGATATGTTTAGAAGAGATATGTTTTATACTAAATAAAAAAAAAAAAAAATGTTATTTTAATACATTTTTTATATCAAATATGATCCTTTCCCTTTAATAACTCCTCTAGATCGTTGTCCAATAAAATTCATTAAAATTTTATTAAAACCAAATCTCTTGCGAATTTGATGGAAACCATAACAAGTGAATGGTTCAGTTCAAAGAGCCAACTCATAGGCATAGGTACCTACCGGGAGCAAAAAAGCTAAAAACTTGTAACCAAATTTTCTGCTCGACTGGCCGAAAACATCTGCTTACGTGTGAGTGAAAGCTTTTGTGAAATAGGTTAAGTCGTTATTCGCTTTGATTTTGCGACGCACATGTTCTTGAAGGTAGACAAAGGTAAGGTTGCTGACTTAACAATTATTATCTCCCTTAATAAACTTACTGGTTTAGGACAGCATCTCTATTTTAAAGGTCCAAATTCATATTTGAATCACTTAAATGTTGGTAATATTGAAATGATGACTTTCAAAATTGTTTTCGGAAGTTATGTGTGATATATATCGATGACTGAAAACTTTGTGCCCGGAATGGCAATAGGTTCGCCACCTACTCCATTTGGGACATTTAGTTAAACATAACGGCGAGATGAGGCTTAACAGACGCTGCCTACACCTTTGGGTAACAAAAGCGTGAAGTTATGATATGTTAATATTGATAATTGAGTCAAAAATCCAACTTCAGATTAGGAGGTCCCGATTTGCAATCTAGGTACATAGTTTCAGAAGGTGTATGTGATGAATATTGCAAAGAGACTATCTATACCATTTTATTCAAATTTTAATATTTTCTGCCTACGCTTTTATTTGTTAAAAACGTGAAGATACATTAGGTACACTCTAGAGATATAATAAACACGATGAAATTATTATGGTACGAAATATCTCACCCAAGAAAACCGCATCTCTTTTTCCAAGCGTCCTCCTTTTATAAATTTATGCGTCCCTTTTCATTGGATGTAATTATTAAATTTTATGTACCACCTCCCCGTCTGTAATATGTCCACTTATTTTAATTGTCGTGTTCAAATATTAACGACGGAGGCTGTTGTTGTAATTATTATCGCCTATATTCACCAACAAAAGAGATTTGTCTCAGACATTAAAGTAATGACTCATTTAATGGATCTTTCCAGTATAGCGTACTAGTTGAAATGTATATTTTTCAGCGGCGTAAATTTCAAAGAAAATTTCTAAAATAAAATTACACTATGCTTAGAGGTTTTTGAGTTCAAGTTGTACATGTAAAAACATTAAACATGTATAAAAAATTTAAAATCTTACTAGAATTGTGTGTTGATATACATAAAGCGATGAATTGATAAATTTGTGCTTGATAAATGATTATAGACATACATATTTAGTGCTATAAATATAAAGAGTGTAATATAAAATTATACTATCGTATATTGTTAAGGTTGAATAGTTGCACGACATCTGAGTCACCTTTTTTATCCTTTTTCCTATTATTATATCGAGCAACTGGAGACTTCTTTCATTCACACATCCTCTCAAACCTTGGAGAGAAACGGGGAGGCCCTTACTGTCTCTCTAGACATCTCCAAGGCCTTTGACCGAGTTTGGCATGATAGCCTTATTGGCAAGCTTCCAGCATTCGGGATATCCTCTGGCCTGATTACATGGATAAGGGACTTCCTGAGTGAACGATCACTCCATGTTGTAGTCGGCGGCTGTGCATCAGAGCCTTTGTCAACCAACGCTGGTGTTCCTCAGGGGTCAGTACTATCTGCAACGCTCTTTTTAATACATATCAACGACCTGCTTAAATCCGGTATTTATGCATATGCGGATGATACCACCATCGTTGATATGTACGAATTAGGAGCTCGGGCCAGTCAGGAGCAGGTACAGATTGAGCGGGAGGCCATGGTAGAGCGAATGAATCTCACACTCAAGGCAGTCTCCGATTGGGGCGATGCCAATCTTGTGAGATTCAATGCCACCAAAACTCAAATGTGTCTTATCACTGCTAAAAGGCTTTACTTTCCAGGGTGTGGCATTGGAATACTCCGACTGCCTACAGTTATTGGGTGTTGAAATATCTCAAAACCTTAACTTCGGGCGGTTCATCGAGTCCAAAGCAGGGATAGCAGCAAGGAAGCTTGGCATCCTTGCGAAGTTGAAGCAGTATTTCACGCCAGGACAGCTTCTAACACTGTACAAAGCTCAAGTCTGGTCTTGCGTGGAATACTGTAGTCACAATTTGGGCTGGTGCTGCCAAATGTCACCTATCGTTGTTGGATTCGATGGAGAGGCGGGCTAAAAGATTAATTGGCGATCCTGTGATGGTTGACAATGATCTGCAAAGCCTGGAGTACATGCGAAAGGTGGCCAGCTTCTCGGTGTTTTATAGGCTACACTCTGGTGAGTGTGCGCAAGAGTTACACAACTTGATACCTCCATCCCCATTCTATCGGCGAACTTTCCCGCTAACTATGACATAGGTCTCTTCGAAAGGAGAGTGAATAGGCTACTAACTGGACAGTGCGCTTCACCATCAACGGCCTCATCGTCACTTACCATCAGGTGAAACGAGGTCAAGCGCTGCCTAGTAAGATATAAAAAATAAAAAATATCCGTTTCTATCTATAAAGGTATAACTTTGTTGTTTGTATACTGAGACATTTCAAGAAATAACTAAACAGAGTAGAAGAGAAACATCAAAATATAGAAGAGAAACATTAAAATGTTTTGGGGGTTCCGAAAATTTTTAACATAGCCAATATCACCACGACCTCAGTTAATAGTGATCTAACGATAGCTAAAACATATCCAGTGATTAGGACACGATGTATATAAAACATATTCGTCCTTCATAAGATTAAGAACAAACATTACACTAAATATATCAAGCACCACAATTTAATTTGTACATTATATCTTTATTGCACTACATTAACACCGCCGCCAAAATCAAAACATTACCCGGTGCATTTCCGTATTTAATAACGTAACACGTCGCTGAAATCATTACATAAATATTAGGCTTAATCAAAACACTCAAAACATGTAGATTCGGGCACAAAAACACGCCACGCTATGTACAAAACGAAAGGATCTACGCCCGCGACAAATTTTTCACTTGGCGTCATAACACCGCTTGCGTGTGACTGTACAAAATAGAAAAAAAAAACCTATACGAAGCCGCCGAAACTTGGAAACCGTTGCCACTGGCACGCTATTGAAAAAAAACGTTAAAGTCGGTTATTTAAAAATCTTGTGATGGTTTTAAGCTTCGAAAGTATAATAAATAAAGCGATTTGTTAATAATTTTACGCCTTTCTCTATATTGTAGGTGTAGGCTTTTCAACTTTAACTCGGCCAATTTTAACTACCTAAATGGAATAGGTAGCGGAACCTAACGCCATACACCGGGCTTGACGATATCATGTATTTATAAGTACACTCGAGAGCAATGAATCCGGGTCACTTAAAGAATCCTAAAAATCTCGGAAACTAAAAATGCTAGGTTAATGCAATAAATTGTATTTAATAGTCAATGTAATACTCCTTAAATGAAGGTATTAAAACTTCTTAGTTATTGTAAAGTTATATCATAAAAAAATCAAATTTGAAAAAGGGCCACTTTCGAAGACGGAACTACGAAATTACAGCATTTGGTTTTGCTTTTGTTTGTAATCTGTCATTTATGTGGGTACATAAACCATGTTGATAGTGCTCTATATTCATTATTCAAGCTGAAATTATGTCGCTTACGCCTGAAGAATGCACCAGAATACTTACAATGCTGGAAACCGGCCGGAGTCAGCGCGATACAGCCAGGACTGTTGGTGTGTCGCTGTCAACAGTACAAAGAGTTCTCCGACGTTACGAAGAAACTGGTTCTAACCTACGCAGACCAGGAACGGGCAGAACCAGGTATACCACAGCACGAGAAGACCGATACTTGGTGAACACCATGCTTCGAAATCGCTTTCTCACAGGAACTGAACTCACCAATCAGTTTCGACGCCTCGGAGGAAGTAACCCAAGTGCATGGACAGTAAGACGTCGGCTTGCTGAATCTAACTTAAAACCCCTTAGACCTGCAAACGGCCCTAAACTGGAGCGTGGGCATCGTATTTCAAGACTAAGATATGCCCAGAGCCACGTAAATTGGAGTATTGAAGATTGGTCAAAAGTTATGTTCTCCGACGAATCAAAATTTATGCTCTACAAGCACGATGGAAGACACAGAGTGTATCGAAGACCAGGGGAAAGATTCAAGCAAGCATGCATCGAGGAAAAAGTAGCCTACGGTGGTGGGTCTGTACTTGTGTGGGCCGGAATTTCTTCTGAAAGTCGCACAGAGCTGGTGATCATAGAAAACGGCTCTTTAACTAGCGTAAGATATGTGGAAGAAATCCTCAATGATCACGTTGGTCCATTTATGGTCAATTTAGGTGAGGATGCTATATTTATGCATGACAATGCCCGACCTCATACAGGTAGGATTGTGAATGACTACCTTCAAGGGATGAACATTACTCGTATGGAGTGGCCAGCGCGCAGCCCGGATATCAACCCGATCGAGCATGCTTGGGACGAGCTAGGCAGATGCGTAAAACAACGAAACCCTCCCCCAATCACGCTTCGTGAGCTCAAAATTGCTCTCACAGAGGAATGGGAGAATATTCCCCAAAATCGTATAAGGAACTTGGTGTACAGCATGCCAAACCGCGTAAACGCAGTAATGGAAGCACGAGGAGGCAATACGAAGTATTAAAATTCAAGAAAATCGTAATAAAGTTCAAAAATTTCATGTTTCCTATTTTTGTTTTAAGGAGAGATCAGCAGATTTTTTCTTTATGTAATTTTGTGTTAATAAAATGTATGGTGACTCATATTTTTTTTACTTTCATTTAAGGAGTATTACATTGTCTATTAAATACAATTTATTGCATTAACCTATCATTTTTAGTTTCCGAGATTTTTAACATTCTTTAAGTGACCCGGATTCATTGCTCTCGAGAGTATATTAATTACAAATAACCTCCAAAAAGTCATTGATCTGAGCCCGGATTCAAACGCACCTGATTGCGAAGCGAAGTGCTCGATCTCCAGACCACCGAGACAGCTTTTTTTTACAGAATATAATAAAATTCTTCTTATTTTTACATTAATATAATTGTATAAATAATTATTGCGCTAAGAGACCTGAGCGGAAAGAGAAAGATCATGGAGGTAGGTGAATTATGAACTATTAACTCCTAAAACTTTGTGATAAATGACGACTAAGTCATAAGATGAATGTTTAAACTTACGTAGTTTAATTCTAAGCTAGTAAATTGGTATACAACTTAATATTAAGATATTGATAATAAGTCAAATTATGTTTTATAACTGAACGCCTATTCAACAAGAAAAGGGAGGATACAGAGAATACCTTTCATTGGATGGTATTTTAATCTATTACGAGCTTTGAATTGTTTCTGTTCTGTTCTTCTGTTCATTTGTACGCCTGTTTACCTGTAGGAATTTACAGCAATACAATTAAAATTTCTTGCAGAAGTATTTATATCGAATAATGCAATATAATTAAACATAACTGCACACCTTTTTCTACCCGAAGGTGAAGGCAGTGGCTGTTAAGCCTCGACTCGCCGTTATGTTTATGTCCTAAATGGAATATAGGCGACCCTATTGCCATACCGGGCACAAACTTTTTTGTCATCGATATTTATTAAACGAAAGTTTCGAAATTATGTGTGATAAATAATAATCATTATTGTTTTAATATAATTCATGAAAAGCAATAATGTACTGTATCGTATTGCATTGCATTCATTTACTAGTGACTTACTTTAATTTAATGAATTTGACACATGACACAAGTGCTAAAACAGATTGTGTAAACTATGGAACTAAGATATATTTAAATTAGAATTATAAAGTAAATTCTTGCAAAGAACCTACTTCTAGATAAGATTCACGCAGCTTGACGTGAATCTGAGAAAATAAGTCGAATGTAGCAATATATAAATGGTGTTTAAGCAGATAAAGATATTGAAGAAGATAAATAGAGAAGAACATAAGACAAGAAAGAAAAACCTTCAAATAATGAATTGATGATACTGTTATCAAAATGGCATTGTCACTAATTTAAGATAGGCAGTGAATGTGTGACAACATTGTATGTTAGCGCGTGAAGCGTCTTTTTTATGAGGCTTCCACGATCTCGGTGTAATCTTGGTGTGACGTGATCTGGCTCCGTTATTCACTGTTTGTTTTGATTTTGGGTTGTATTCAACGACGTAGAAAACATGTAAAAACACTATACACACTATCACGTACATATCTTTGAGAAAATAATTTGTGCCACTGTGAATTTACTTGCGCAATGACCACAAGTTTCTGAAATTAATAATATTAGTAATAATATCTTGGACACAAATCACATAGCATCCTCTAGTTCCAAATTATGCAACTAAGATAGCGGATAATAATACACATATACTTTTTTTTGTAAATACATACTTTATAATATATAGAAAAACACCCAGACGCCGTACAAACATTCATGCTTATCACAAATATTTGTACTCGGGTGGGAGTCGAACCCGCCAACTTCGATTCTGCAGTCGGTAGCTTTACCAATGCACCACGAAGCTTGTCAAAAAATTATCCATCATGTATTTATGAAGTGTAGATAGAGGCATGTGCTTCCACACTCGAAATTTTTTCGGACCTGTATAATATCTGGTAGAGGTTATTGCCATACGTCGGGCTCAATTTTGCGAGTCATTGATATTTATGAGACGATATTAAAAAGTAATTATTCCCTACTCGAATTTGAACTTCAGACTTCAGATTTAGAAGTAGAGCGCAGCTACACCGGATGTAGTTGACTTGATGAAACACCAGGTCATCAACATCGAGTGTATTTCTTTACTGTTGTACATTGAATTACCGAGTAACATGCTGTGTGGCGCCGGCTTAGAATACCGCCACCCCATCTCTTCCCGTGGGTGTCGTAAAAGGCGACTAATGGAAAAGCTAGAAGAATGGGCAGCAGCATTCTCTCTCAAGAAAATACAGCCTACTGCGATCGCCAACCCGCCTGCCAAGCGTGGCGATTATTGCAAAAAACTCCCATGATAGAGCGGACCGGCAGTTGTGGCGCTCTATGAGGGAGGCCTACGTCCAGCAGTGGACCTGCTGCAGCAGTGGATGATGTTATTTTTGGAATCTCCATCCCCCTTATAGACGAAAAAATAGCTATGATCGCAGATTTCCATAGAAGATGCTACTAACCTTCCATCAGGTAATCCTTGTGCCTGTTGCTCTACTCAACAAAAAAAAAAAAGCTTTCAGCACTCCAGCAAGAACGGGTTCTTTGACCACGGCGGACCGGTATTAATGTTGCTTAATCTTAATTTAAGCCTATCAATAAGAACACTGCTACCAAACAAACGACCACTTTATATAAAAAAAATGGTACTAATAAATGATTTATACAAAATAAAATAAATAAGTATTCATTAAATTGTCTTAAATGAAATCAAATACCGAACTGAACAATAACGTTTTATCAATTGGCATACTTGAAGCTCTTCTTTTTTTAATCATTTTGTAACAACGGGATCATTTTTATTCGTTTCATACAATAAGACAATTGATTGAGAATTATCTCAAGATCGCTTCAATATGATTAAATATAAATTAATATTCGACTTCGACAAGCGGATTGCGAATTCACAAATTTCATACTTTAAATGAAAACAATGTTACTATTAAGACAAACATTTCTTAAATAGTACATTTAAAAAAAAGAACTTGATAAAAAAATCCTTACAGACCTTTATGCATACCGGTGTGCTTGTCTTTGAGCACGGTGAGTTCGTATATCTTCCCAAACTCTTCAAACATCGGTCGAAGATCATCTTCCTCCAGATGTCGAGGTATCTGTCCGATAAACAACTTAACAGCATCTTTTCCCGCGCCAGGAGGCGCTCCAGTACGTTCAGCAGGCGTCTGTGGTGAAGCCCGCTTAGCGTCCATATTATAGTTGCCATGTACAGGCGTTGTGGGTATGCTGTTAACACTTTCAGGTCTACTTGGTGTAACACTGACCATACTTGGCACGCTGTACCCATATAACATAGGGTTAACGCTTCTCATATTGGTTCCCACAATCATGTCTATCACAGTATCCAGACTTTTAATGAACACAAATTTTATTTAATATATTATAAATCACAGTATATTTTTGTACTCGTTTTCCCTTATATCTATAAATTCGGTTTGCAAGTTTTTCTTTTTAAAGCTCACTTGTGTTTACTTTCGTTTTTCGCGGAGGGAGAGTGCTTGTTGAGGGGTGGGGGTGAGTTGAGCGTGTGTGCGTGACGCTCTGTGTCTGTGTGCGTTACGTCTCTTCTCACAGTCACCCCGTAATGCGTAATATTATCGATCGCTATAGTAACAGTAGTAGGTAGGTAGAACAGCCGACCCCCGCTTTTATCACCGACGCGTCGGTATTTCTAATTTTATTTCTATATCTATATATTTACGATAATTGAATTATATATATATTTTTAATTTTTTAATAAATAATTACACTATTTTTACACACATATAAAATTATTAACACATTTATCTTCTACACATTTAATAATTAGATCTAATTAATTTAATTTTAATTAATTGAATGCTGGTTAATAATAATTTGGCACGTTAATTATAATTTATACAGTTTTAACTTGAGCACTGATTTTTAACATTTTGTAGAGACACCAATTAGTAACAATCCAAAGAGTTTCAGTTCGTAATAGTTTTTAATAACTTTTTTCACATGTGAAAAAATAAGTATAATGGTACGCGATGTTTGTGTTGTCAGCGCGTAGCACGCGGCAATGTTTACAAACAAACCACGAACCGACAGAAGTCTTATTTTTTAAATATTTTATATATATATTTTTATCCACACCATTTATCTTTGATAGTTCCCACGCAATTTGTCAATGTATACACAAAAATCCTACGCACAGATCGTTCATGTTTGTTTTTGTTTTTTATTTTCTAAATTAATATTAAAATTTTATAATTAAAATTATCACTTATAAACTACTTATATTAAATACTTTTACGACAATTAACGATGACTTGACGCACAAACGAAAATCACAAAAACACGAACTAAATTAGAGAACAAATCTGCCGTGTTCCCGCTTATATGCCTACATGTCCACTAACCTAAAATTTCCTCGTAGGTCCCCTCATAGCACACGCCATGGGGGAGTCTCCAGTCTTGATACAATCCTCCCTTTCACTCACCCTCGCTCAGATACGAGAGTGGATTCCCTCTCTGCGAATAGGTTGATTACTCGAAATTTTCTTGTTTCTTTACATTACGTTGACATTGTCGAGATATGAATGACTGTGCGTTTAGTATTTTTGTATAACAAATTTACAAGTAAAATATGATTGAGGATTTTTTTAGCAATAAAATATGTATCCATTATGGTTTTTTATATGACATCTTGAAATATTTACGAAAATTTTATATATTAATAATAAATTCTTTTTTTTTTTATTTAAACAAAATGTATGAGTGTGATAGAAATATATCGGTCAATAATATAGCGATACTGTTAATAGATATATACTTAAATATATACGGAACCCACATCAAACGTGAAAGCCGAAAAAAAAAGTATGCCGTTGAATAATTTAGTCGACGCTTAGGAGTTACTCGTAAAACGCAATACCGAATTCGGTAAAAGGTCTTCAATGTTTGGTCGAGCTATAACTCAAGCTCCAAAAATAGAGAGGGATAAGCCCTCCCTTGCGCGGCACCGCGCAGCCTCCGATGATCTTTGCACGCAACTCTTAATGGTTGTTTAGAAAAATACATAAAGTGGCAACCCTCCTTGAGTTATTTGTTTTGTTTTTTTTTTTGATAAATTATGAACCTCTACGGATAAAGTTCTATGTTAATTTAACGACTTAATTAAATGTATGGTTAGAATATATACCGGGGCTTGTAATAACTTTTTTTCTATCGGATAGGATGCAAATTAGCAAACGGGTCAACGGATGGTAAGCAACCAGCGTCTGCAATACAGATTATGTCGCAGTTGCGTTGCCGGCCTTTAAAGGTGATGGATGGGGGGTGGTCCAATAGGCTCCTCTCTCAACGAATAAAACGCGGTATGCCACTTTTCGTCGATATTCTGAAATGTTGTGGAAGTTCGACGGTCGAGCCAGCTTATTCATGCAGTACAGACATCGTGCGCTCGACCACTGGACCACCGAGACTGGACAGCCGTAATAGTGTAAACTTTTTTAATATGAAATTTATTTAACAGTCGTATATTAGTACAGCAGCTCAAAGTGAAGTTTTAGACTAATATTATTTCATCAGCCATGATAACTTGTTATTCATTGTGGAACAATTCGGAAAATATTCGACAGACTCACGGAATATTTTAGGTTTCTGACTGTTGCCAAGTTGAACTTGGTAACTGAACAAAAGGGTTTCCGACCTACTTATTGAACATTCTCCATTGAATATTTGAGCAGGGCGCCAAGTAGGCGCTATGAACTGTTCCCGTCAGGTACTATGACAATAGGGGACTTCATAAAATGTATGTATCTTGGTGATGTCGTGAAAGAAATTTTAATATTATTCTTACATTAATAATAAACGATATATTTTTAAGTTCTAAAAATTTATTACACAAAAAAAACAATTTTTTCTTTTGAGAATCTGTTAAATAGTTTAGTGCTTAGGAGTAATTAATATCGGTGTCGGTAATAGCTCTATCCTTAACGATGGAGTACTTTTTACATACAAATAGACAGAGAAGTAATAACTTTTTTTATGGGATAGGAAAACAAACGGCAAAAGAGAAGGGGGTAAGGCCTCTGGATATCTTTGTCACCGAGCGAAACACGGGATAAGTCCCATTTTATCGATATTCTGTGAGATCATGGTATTTTACCGGTCGAGCCGGCCCATTGAGGCAGCTCTTCTTGATATTGGTATTTTTTTCTGTAGCTCTGACACAGGCTTAATACTAAGGTCTTTAAGATTATATTTCTTCAATATTTCTAATATACGGAGATAACTAAAATATTATCATAAGTAAACATAGATATCACTACAAATATAACATGTTCTATTCAGTTGGATTCTAACGGAACAAGGCAGGACTGTCAACAAGATGTCTACAAAATGTTAGTCTACTTTACCCTGAGGCTGTGGATAGTCATTTTCTACGATAGGAGACGCGCAATTAAGGCCATCTATTAAATTATCTTGGCACGGTCTGCAACAAATTAATTCGTGTAACTAATATGGATTCTAGGCTTAGGAATAATATTTAATTTTGCGTAAATTCGTCTTATCTATAGATTTAAATAAAACTGAAATGCCTGTCGGTCGAATGAACTAATCCAATGTAAGCTAATCTCTGAAATGGATTTTGAAGGATCGGATGGACCGATTTTGAAGGAATTTTTATTGTCAGGTAGCTAGTGTAATAAAAAAAACATTTAAACAATAATAAATTAAACTTTTTTTTATAAATACTTTGTTTATTGCTTAATATCAATACAATTTTTGATCTGAAAGTTTCGAAGATTATTTATCCTTTTATTTCTACACTAGATTATATATACTTAGTCTGGCCATAAATACTGTTACAACTAAAAATAAAAATATATTACATTTGAATTTGGAATCTGTCATTTTTATACGATTGTTCATTGTGTTTTCTCGTTTTGGCGCCAATACATTGTACAATATTTTGCGATATTAAAATGGAGGGGGGTGATAAAGAGAACCGAATCGCTGTGATTGCATTACACAAAGTAGGTATGGAGCCAAATGCAATTTTTAAAACTCTCCATACACTTGGTATTAGTCAAATGTTTGTGTACCGGGCTATTAATAGGTACAATGAGACCTCCTCTGTTTGTGACAGATGAAGACCTTGCCGTCCATGTAGTGTTCGTACGAAAAAGATGGTCAAAGCAGTAAGGGAAAGAATTCGAAGAAATCCTGTCCGCAAGCAAAAGATTTTATCTTGGGAGATGAAGATAGCACCTAGAACAATGTCGCGTATTTTAAAAGATGACTTAGAACTTGCAGCCTATTAAGTATATTAGTTTTGAACAAGAATAACATTAAATTTATTTACAATTTATAGAATTAAAAAGCTATCTAAAATCAAATTACTCCGCATCTCGGTCTACTGGCAGCCTGCCCAGAAGACTGGCCGCAATGCGACGCTGAATGGCAATGCTAAGCCTCTGTGCGAATAATAGATCAGCCCTCTGGTCGCGAGAGGCTTCGATCAGCCACTTCGCAAGATCTTTATAAAGTGCACGAGCACTCGAACCCCATGTCCCTAACGGCTAAAATACATAATCACCTACAAGATTTCTGTATTTGTGTCGCTTGAGATTTTCTGCCGAAGCAGCAGCAGCATCGGCCACCTCTAACTGCGCTTGGAAGATGCGATGGCGCAAGGGTGTCGACGCAAGTAGCGTCCCACACCAAAGCCCTACCCATCTTCCAAGGCAAAAGAGACATCCCGTCCGGTCTCTTGCCATCATCGCGCACTAAACCGTTCGGCTCCAGAACGGCTGGTACACTGGCGGTGATAACAGCGAGACGGATAATGTCGTTGATGTTGGCGTGACGGGAAATGCGACCCGCAATCAAATTAAATTAGATTTAAGACCTATTTATTATGTATAGAAAAACAAAAGTAATTATTTTTGTTTTGTGATGCGTAATTATCGCTATCTACAGCTGCCGCTATTAAAGGAATAGATTCGCAGCTGCGTAAAATTTAAATAACCAGTTTCTATTAGAACTTATTTATACAAAAACAATAAAACGTAAGTCTTTACATAACATCCATAATTTTCCACAGGAAAACTGATGACTCGATGCAAAGTTTTGTTCTCGAAACTCACGATTACAAGTGAAATGGTATAGCAATCGTACAATTATTGTTTTATTAGTCCTCGTCACGAAATTGGGGTGCCAGAATACAACAGTGGTACAACCCTATCACCCTACACAATGGGGAAGGTAATACTGTCGTAAAAATACCACAATTAAAAACAATGGAATTATACACGTGTCGAATTTATCATGATAACGCCATTCCGAATAATGTTATTACTTTAGTTTTGTAATATATACCTATTGTTTCAAGGCTACGTCGTATTTTAAATATTCATGTTATATCTCTAACTAGCAGACCGCGCGAACTTCGTACCGCCATATTTTATACATTTTCCACTCAAAAGATTATTGCCGCAATCATATTAATACCCCAAAGCTTTCATCATAAATGGACTATCTAACACTAATATTTATTTCAATTCAAGTTCTTGATACATACATACATAACTTCAGGCCAGATCCCTTGCGGGGTAGGCAGAGAGAACAAAGTGCCATAAGGCACGATTATTACACGTGTCACTTGCTTAGCTAGTATGTATTAGCGTACTGACAACCAAGACATTGATATTATTTACAACTTCAAAGAAAGCTTTATTAGCAATGCCACTTATAAACAATGAATATAGCAATGAACTTGTCCCAAGTTTTTGCTCAACCTTTAGTTTTTTTTAATACAACATAAACAACTTTTTTTATATGGTCACTATTGTTGACTTCAACGAAAAAAACGGGCCACCATATGTTCAAACCGGGGTAGCTAACTCACAGTGAGTGTTTTTTTTTATAAGTCAAATGATGTCGGTTTAGCGATTAAGCTTATCGATATAAATTTACTACATTTTAAAAGATATCACGATCTTAAAAATGTAAAGTTTATTACATATATCTAGAATGTATTATAAATCAGTCACATCAGTCACACCTTGTCAGTGGTAAAGTCACGCAGTGTTCGCTGCATGAATGGGCCGGCTCGACCCGTGGAATACCACGACCTCTCAGATTATCGCTGAAAAGTGGCCTTAGCCGCGTTTCACTCGCTGAGAGAGGTGTTCGGAGGCCCAATCCCTTTTCCCCTCCCCCACCGAAACCCACTCCCGACCCCACTCATATCCCATTGTAAGCGCCGGCAACGCAACTGTAACACTGCATGTGATGAGGTGGCCATGGGCGGCGTTTGTAACTATCATAAGCCTGCTCGTTTGCCCCTTATACAATAAAAATGTAACCTAATTCCTATGCTATCCTACTTCTAATATATAAAATTCTCGTGTCACAATTTTCCCATACTCCTTCGAAACGGCTTGACCGATTCTCATGAAATTTTGTATGCATATCGGGTAAGTCTGAGAATTTTCAACCCCCTACGATCAACCCCTATTTTTTAAATTTAATTTTTTGGTAAGACAACGTTTGCCGGGTCAGCTAGTAAAATATAAATGTCAATGTAAGTTTGTTTGCGTGCTTTCACGCGATAACTACTCAATCGATCACCATGAAACTTTGTACACATATTCTTTAAAGTAATTTACATATTTTTGAACCCGAAGGAAAAACTTATAAAATAGTCTACAACAATATCCTACATACTCTTATAAAATTGTTACAGTCCAAAATTATTTATTTTTGTATTACCGTGTATTATATATTTTACCTTAAGAAAATGTTGTTAGTTTTTTAAACGTCATTGTAAGTAGTAATTTTAAAACCTAATGATTCCAGCCAAGCAATAAAACAGAGTTATCATATTGGTTAACTTCTATAGTAATGATCTTTGATATCTATTTAATGGATTTAATGCGAGCGAAGCCGCGGGTAAAAGCTAGTAACTTTTATAAATAAAAATACCACAAAATACGATTAAATACTACAAATTTTAAACTAAACATAACTTCACGCCTTTTGTTACCCGAAGGTGTAGGCAGCGGCTGTTAAGACTCGTCTCGCCATTATGTTTACGTCCCAAATGGAATAGGTGGCGAACCTATTGCCATATCGGGCACAAAGTTTGTCAGTCATCGATATTTATCACACATAAGTTCCGAAAACAATTTCGAAAAGTCATTGGTGTGAGCCAGTGTCTGGAATCGAACCCCGGACCTCTGGATCAGAGGCCGTGCGCTCGCCCACTGCGCCACCGAGACTTTTTTAAATTTTAAATTCTAATTAAAGTATTGAGCGATATGATGACAAAGAGAGAAACAACAACAAAACATAACTTCACGCCTTTTCTACTCGAAGGTGTAGGCAGCGGCTGTTAAACCTCGTTTCACCACTATGTTTTCATCCCAAATGGAATAGGTGGCAAACTTACTGCCATACCAGGCACAAAGTTTATAGTCATCGATATCTAAATACACATAACTTCAGAAAACAATTTCAAAAAGTCATTGCTGTGAGCCAGAACTCGAACCCGCGACTACTTTATACAGAAGTGGGGTTCTCGACAACTGGACCACCGGTACCTTTTAGCAAGAAACAAACGTAAAAAAATCTACCTGCTAGCTGTCGCGGTCCGAGCTGTCCGAGTCGGATACATCATTAGTGTAACTAAATATTTCCCTATGAAATGAATACTTACATTTTGTATTTTGCGATATCTTTGGTATTAAATGTCCGAATTGAATTATTCAAACAGTTCTAGAAAGGTATTGAATCTGTCTTTATATTGAAGTAATTTATTTTCAGGAAAGTTAAATTCAAGGTACAAAATAAAGCATTTTTATAACGACATCAATTTAATTATTTTTAAAAACTCAAAAAACACTTATTGTGAGATAACTACAATAGTTAGATATATGCCATCGCGGACTTTTTTATAGACAAATTTATGTTCTGTAAAAGTGTAGTACATTGTTTTATTCTAGAATTAATAGTTTTCGCAGCGTTCACGATGTAAGAATTATTTTCGAGTCATTTTCTTACACCTTGGGTTACATTATTGGACTTATAGTAAGGATCCCTAATTAATTTGAAAATATAATATAGCCTAAAGCCTTCCTCGATAAATGGACTATATACCACTGAAAGAATTTTTAAAATCGGACTGGTGGTTTCTGAGATTAGCGCGTTCAAACAAACAAACAAACAAACAAACAAACAAACAAACTCTTCCGCTTTATAATATAAGTATAGATTTTAAGTAATAAATCAGAATTAATTTTATAATATATCTAATATGAATGTAGTCCTGAATTCGATATTTGTGTATTTCAGTGGGTATTCAAAATACTTTTCTAACTAATATGAGCTAAAATATAGGTGGCTGCAACTTTTTTCTGTATAGAATTGATGGTAGCGCGTATTACTGCTTAACGGGTAGGGTATTATTGTTATACATGTGTCAGTTATCAACTAATTCATTTTACACATAATTTAATTAACGAAATATCATTGATTTCTAGCAGGATTCTAATAAGAGAATTTCTAACTGTTTACCTGCTAACGGCCGAAACCAGTAATCAATCTCCAATCTAAGATTGAAGCCAATCAAACATTATTATGTATCTTATGAGTATATTATGAGAGTGGTAAAGCCAAGCAGTTCGCTGCACAAATGAGCCGGCTCGACCGGTGAAATACCTCTCAGAAGATCGACGTAAAGTGGCTCATGCCGCGTTTCGATCGGTTATAGAGGTACCCGGAGGCCCATCCCCCTTCCCCATCCCTTCCTATCTTTGTCCTTTAAAGGTTGGCAACAAAACTGTAACACTATATTATTATGTGTTGCAGACGGCGTTGGTCACTTAACATCAGGTTAATCGTTTGCCCTCCTATCCCATAAAAAAAAATTGTGGGTTGATTTGTAAAAGAAAATCAATCCATGGATTGATTGTTGGCACGCTTATTAGTAGAAATGGATTGGAATATTGATCTTAAATATCAAAATTGGGATTGGGATTTGATTATTGGTTTCGGCCGTCCACTATCGATAAAGATAACGAGACAAGAGATTTAAATAATTGTACAATATATTGTGATTTTGTTTTTATATTTATCTTATTATAGCGATATTTTTTGTATGTTAGAATGAAGTAGTTTTAAGTTACTTATAGGTAATTTGCAAACAAATATATTCTAGCAAAAGATACGTTACACATACAAAAGCATGCACAATAAGACTGCTCTTTTAGAAAAAAATAACTTTTTACATTGTCACCAAATAGAAAGAATCTTTTTTTTTATTATAATCGACAATTTGGAATTGGGGGAGAATTTTGCAAAACGTGTCGAGTGGTTTAAAAATCAGGACCTTTCTGAATTATGAGACTTAGCAATATTCATTCGGATGCATAATGAGTAACTATTTGATATGAGTGCGGAATCCGGATGAAAGTACCTACACATTCGGATTTAGTGCCAATTTACCGAATGGAATTCGACACGTTAGCCGCCAATCTATTTTTATTTAGAATAAAATAAATTAGGGTCTCGGTTCACCGATATATTTGAACATTGAAAAGTAAAATTGAACAGAAATCGGACTCGTCCGGATAGCAATACTAATTTCGGAAAACTCGTGATTTGAATACGAACAAGGTTTAATTTTGTTAATGTTTAATGATAGCTATAATTTTGCTATTACAAAACAGTAGTCACAGATTAACTTTCATATAATTGAGTTTTATCGGTATGCATTTAATTAAACTTGTTTGAGGTTCAATTACAAACTTTTGGGCTATATTATAAAAACATTGCCGTTACAATTTCAACAGTTCGCTGTATTCTAAAAAGAAAAAAATAAAATAAGTAAAGATTTGACCGGTGAGAGAGGTATCCGAAAGCCCATTAGCCTTGAAGATTGATAAGCTAACTGTAACCCCATAGACAGGGAAACATTTATGTGCATTGCTAGCCGCACCACCGGTTGACCGTTTTACCCCTATCCCACAAAAAAAAAACACATTAAGTATAATACGTATATGATAGTACCAGTAACAATCATTCCGTACCTTAATTCTCATTCTCAACAGAACTGTTGACTTAATATTTACCTTACGAGCTCACAGCTCTAAGTAGGAACGCAGGAACAAGTACTAGTGTAGTTTTATATAGTGTTGGGCCAGCTCGGAACTAAGTAGGTACTCTAGTTTCTAGCAAATTGAATGTTTTAAAACGTGTTACTGTAATTTTTAATACTTTAACTATATTTAAGACTTGATACATATTAGTTAAGACAGTGGTAAAGCCATACATGACACTGGTAGAGTTGTTTGCTGCAGGAACGGGTAGGCTCGCTCGGTAAAATACCACGGACACTTAGAAATATCAACGTAAAGTGGCTCATGCTACGTTACGTTCGTTGAGAGAGGTATCTGGAGACCCACACCCCAACCCATGCTCCTTTCCCTTTCAAATCTCTTAAATGCCGGCAAAGCAACTGTAACACTAGCTGTGCTGCAGGTGCGCTTGGGTGACGATGGTTGCTTACCATCAGGTGACCCACTTGCTCGTTTCCCATCCTATTCTAAAATAGGGTTAATTTAAATAGTTACATAACCGATAAATTAATTATTTTAATGTTAATATAATGGATTGGATAATTATAAGTAGGAATAATCTAATTTTCTTATCATAATCAAATTTATTTTATTACATAAATCGTAATCAATTTGAGCGGCTTGTTTTAGTTTTTTCTGATATTATTTGAACTATCTGACCTATGTATCATTGCTAATGTAATTTTAATAAATAATAATTAATTATGTTATGTAATAAGTAATAATTGTAATAATGTCTTACAAAAGGAGACTCCAATCATTATTTTTACTTTTTTACAAATTTAATTGGTATAGTCTAAGATTTTTTCTACAAAAAACCACCTTATTATCGATTGAACAAAATTAAACTTACCTTAGAACTAAAATACAAAATCTATTACTGAAAATTTGTTTAATTACTATTATTATTATTATACTCAATTGATGAATTCATAAAAAAATGTAATATTACCCAGCTCTACTATATTTTATTTTATTGAACCCTATTCACGTAATACAAAGTTAAAAGCATAGCTATTCGGAACTATTCGGTGCGTACGTATCCCAAAGCTACGGTTATAATTTCGGTGTGGATACCCAACTTATTGGCCCCAAGACAACGGTCCAGTCTTACTGTGTAACTCGGAACACTAAAAGGATAAGCCTTCGGGCATGCACGATATAACTCGCTGTGTTAAAGTTACAAGTACTATAAGATATATTATACCATTGAAGAAACTTTTCTTTTAAAGTGAGAAATATGTTTATTCTATTGACATTTTATTTTATAGCAACACGTTTTCTTGGTCTTATAGTTGAGTTTCTCGCTTCTGATTCAGAAGTCGGGAGGTTCGATCATGGACATCAAAGATTTCTCGGAATTCTTCTCGGAAGTTCTGTGTGGTAAATATCGATTACTGACATCTTCGGTCTAATGGTAATAGATTTGCCAACTATTCCGTTTGGGACGTAACATGATGGTTCGGCGAGTCGAGGCTTTAACAGCTGCTGCCTAGACCTTTAGGTAAAAAGGCGTGATGCTACGTGTTACATTACGTTATGTGAGTATTCTCGAAATTGTGATAGAGCATCGCAGCTTGTTACATAAATGGACCGGCTCGACCGTTGAAACGAAAGGCAGCAATATGCACTTCATGTTCTGGGAAAACGGACGTGAAGTGGCTAATACTACGTTTCGTTTGGTGAGAGAAGTATCCAGAGGCCGACTCTATTTCTCATTCTCCTACCCTTCTTGTGATAATCCTAAAAAAGAAAACAATGGAAAAACTATCTCAAAATTGAGATAGTCAGCATATGTCAATCCATAGATTTATATGAAACGTCAAATATAACTTGATTCAATTTCATGCCGTCCAAGTTACGCTAGTCACTGGACATTTGGACGAAAAATAGGCGTGACGTAGCAGAAAATCCAGTCATGCAGGCATCTGGTACTCCATTGAAGCGAGACAAGTCCGATTTTGCAACTTTAAAGAACATCCATTCGTTATATATGCAAAAATATGCAAATAAATTGCAACACTTTAAGTTTTTGAAATAGGAACGGTGACTTTTTTTTATTTATTTTACGGCAATGGATTCAAGTCATACCTTTTTTCAGGAATGAAATTGCCAGTATTAATCCCGTGTTGAAAATAGTGAAACTCGACAACGTTTGGTAACTGAAATTGATTATTATCAAATGTATTGTTAGATTGTTTAAAATTATTTTTCATGATACACTTGTAGGTTTTAAGCAATTTTTTTTTTGCATATTTAAATAAACCATGGAGTTTTTGCAGAGGATGTATTAATTGACATTCTTAGTAGTGCAATGGTCAAGCTCCCCGCTTCTAATTCTGAAGTCGTGGGATCGAATCCGCATTCACGCCAATGATCTTTCTGAATTATTTTCCAAAGTTATGTGTGATAACTATCGATTACTGACTTTGTGCCCGGTGGGATTGGGTTCCGCCACCTATTCCTGTTGGGCCGTAACGCCAAGATTCGGCAAGTCGAGACTTAACAGCCGCTGCTAACACCATTACCATTTTGCATGAATGGGCCGGCTCCACCGGTGAAATACCACGACCTCTCAAAGATCGACGTAAAGTGGCTCATGCCGCGTTTCGTTTGGTGAGAGAGGTACCCGGAGGCCCCACCCCCTTACCCATCCTTTCCTATCCCACTCCCTTAAAGGTTGGCCACGCTACAGTAACACCATATGTGTTGCTGGTGTAAATGGGCGGCGTAGGTTGCTTACCATCAGGTGACACACTTGCTCGTTTGCCCTCCTATCCCATAAATAAATAAATAATAAATAAACAAAAGGCATGAATTTGTGTTTCTGTGTCTAATATGTTTTGTGTGTTTATTTTGTTAATTATTAACAGTTTTTCTCATGTTCTCTGTTCACCGGGATAAAATAATTTGCTTAACTGAGTTAAAGTGACTTGAAAAAATAAATGTATGCAATATTTCCATCATTATATTGACGTAACAATAGAAGACACCCTTTTTTTAAACAGCATTCACCCAATAATCCCAGCTTGTGTTCGGCGAATCTTCGTCGTGGACAACGCACCCCTGATTAAATAGGGTCGTTGAACTTACACATCGCATATCTGGGGTGAAATGAAAAAAAAATCGATAAGATCAGTTTTTGCATAGTTTTATCTCGAGCTTTACTTTAGTTTAATTCTTTAAATCTTATATATAAAATTGTCGTGTCACGGTGTTTTGTAATTGTACTCCTCCGAAACGGCTCGACCGATTCTCATGAAATTTTGTTTGCACATCGTGAGAATAGGACAACATCTACTTATCATCCCCCTAAATGTTAAGGGTAGCCCCCCCCTAAAATTTTTTTTAAATATTTCGGAATATTTCTGGTTTTTTTTTATTTTTTTATATAAAACAAGATACAAAAATAAATTCAACCTGAAATTTGCAAACCCTATTTTTCAAATTTTATTTTTTGGCAAGACAGCGTTCGCTGGGTCAGCTAGTAAAATATAAAGATTAAAACTAGTTAAGACAAAAACACGCGAAGGTATTGACGTCATTGTTTTTACTTATATTAAAATTGAAAGTTACAATCATATATGAGATTCCTTATTAAGTTTACCAATACATATACAAATAAATAAATCAATGATTGATCAATCATCATTGCATAGTATAAAACAAAGTCACTTTCCGCTGTTTGTCCCCTTATATCTTCAAACTCGCAACGGATTTTTATGTGGTTTGTTTTAATAGTTAGAAGGTGTCCACGGCGTAGTTTTGATTTATAATTCATTTAACATGTTGTAAAGAAAAAATGATTATTTTCGAGATTTAGCACTTTAATTGCAAACGCTGGCTGAACCCTAAGTGATAGATCAAAACAATGTTCTACATTAATATATACCATTAGAAGATCTATAAAAAAGTCCGCGAGGGCATATGTCTATCTCTTAGGGATAACCCACAGTGGCCATTTTTATTTTTTTACTTTTTACGAGAAATAATGGCTTATTTACGAAGCGATTTTAAACATTACAACATTAATTTTCATCCAATTAAGTGTCTGAAATAGATTGTGCATGTAATATAGATGATCCTGGCCGTTTACAACATGCAATTTAAATGAATATTTTCGAAGATATTGCAGTATTAAGACAGCAGTTAAAGCCGATAAATAGCACAAATTGAACCTCATGATATCCAAAATTTATTCATTTATTACTTTTGATGCGGAGCAAAGTTCGCCAGGTCAGTTAGTTTTATAATAAATTGAAGAATTGTTTTAAATTTAGCCCGAAAATATATATAAATAAAATATTGAACATATTATTATATTGATTATAAATAAAGTACAAAAATAAAATAAAGAAATACCTACCGTACCACATAAAAGTTTCTCAATTTCGTTAGATGTCATGAGACATTATTTTGATAGGTTACATCGATTCATTCAAACAGTGCGATAAATATCACCCTGACAGACAGTTACAGTGTATCTATTTGTTTTCTCGAGACATATGAAATAAGGAGGGGAGTGGGGGAGGGCTGGTTTTCCCCACAAAAAATAGTACTTAAAATTAATTATTATCTAAGCTTGGCTGGTAATAATCCAAGGATAAAAGATTTTGTTATGATTAAATAATTATCCACAATAGAATAGTTCTTTAATTAAACAAACCAGGTTAAACATAAGGTTAAATATTTAACTTGGTTTTTAAAGCGGGTTTATACTCAAAAATAAAAAATAATCAATATATTAGACCTTAAACTTTAGAAAGTACTTGGAATCATCATACAAAACTACTATCTAAAAGTCGTGGAGCTTAGATTTCCTTTCATGACACTGTCTTGAATGTGAAAACGAATCTAAGTGCCAGTTCCGACGTCAAGGTTTCTTGAGAGGAACTGGCAAGAAACTCAAGGCCGACTCTTTTACAAGAAACTAGCCCCCAGTCGCAGTAGTACTGTGTCGTACAAGAAATAAAAAAGTTCCAATCCATGTGTCAAATTATAATTAAAATTTTACATTATTTATTTTCTATTAGCTAAAATATCTAGTTTTTTATTTAAATAGCTTTGTTATGATTATAGAATAATTACAATTGGTACGATTTTTAATAAGCCGACCATTTAAAGTATACTAAAATTCTGCACTTGTCGGTTTCAGGTGCGACGCATTTTGCCTGTTTTATTTTTTCATAGTCCGTCTTGGTCTTCCTTTACTCAGTCGTCCTTTATTCATTCCTGTAACATAAGCAAACCAACGTAACATATTTATTTCCACCTTGGTCACTCTGTCATCACATTTGTCATCCTTCAATTTGCATTTCTACAGTATAAAGTTATTTTTTATATATTTTTTTTTAATTAATGCTCTCTTATTCTCAAAACTGATTCTGTCCGGCAAATCAAACGATATATTTTTCTTCTATTCTCTATTCGATAAGAGAATGGATCAATGACCAAATAATTCGGTCTTTTCCGTACACTTTCGTGGGGCACTAGGGTGGGTTGACTATCGTACAGTCCCCGACGTATTTAAAGGCAGAGAAGAAGGATGTGTGACATAGGTTACTAGTGGTATGGAGGCGCTAGTAGGTATTTATTAAATTTTATATCTGTGACCGTGAAAATAATGATAAATAGATTCAAAGAAATTAAATTTAACCATATTTAATATTTATTTAATTTATTTTTCATAGAACAAGTTCTGCTGGAAGATGATGTTAGGAGCCTCGAAAATCGACGCGCGTTATGAAAGTCAAAGAAGCGAGTGAGGCTTTGTTCTTTCTGCCTACCCTGGAAGGGCTTTGATGTGAAGTTATATATTTATGTATATAAATTTTACTTCATCAGTATACTCTAGGTCTAAGTTTTGTTTTCATCTGTTCGCCTATTAAATTATTTTTTGAACACCCATCCGGGAGAAAATAGAATGGATTAATATTCTATCCGCAATATTTTTCACACAATTATTTTTTAATGCCTATTTGTATTATTAGGACAAATGTATGTAAAACTTTTTTTTGTTCTTATAATACTAAGACATAATACAGAAAATAAGACAAACATAACTTTCCAATAATTGTAATTTGACGCATATATGAAGACTGTAGATACAAAGAAAATATACATCAAACACAGTTCGCAGCCCCACACCTGTCGCCGTTCTCAGAAACTGTACACCAAGAGAAGGGCTCGGACTCGTAGGGAACGTTGTTATTGATTTCCATTATACCCACACCCGTACCTCGTCATCTTAAAGACGTGCCACATTTCACACACTTATGTACACACAAAGATGATATCTATTTACAGATCCAGATATTGTGAATATTGTAATAAAAAATAACATAACATAACTTCACGGGTTTTTCTACCCGAAGGTGTACGCAGCGGCTATTAAGCCTCGACTTTTTTTTATGGGATAGGAGGGCAAACGAGCAGGCGTGGCACCTGATGGTAAGCAACCAACGCCGCCCATGGACACCAGCAACACATAAAGTGTTACTGCTGCGTTGCCGACCTTTAAGGGATAGGGGATAGGAAAGGATGGGGAAGGGGGGTGGGCCTCCGGGTACCTCTCTCACCGAACGAAACGCGGCATGAGCCACTATAGGTCGGTCTTCTGAGAGGTCGTAGTATTTCACCGGTCGAGCCAGCCCATCCATGCAGCGAACTGCTTGGCTCTACCACTGCCGAATATGTTAGGTGGTGAACCTACAGCCAAACACCGGACACAAAGTTTTCAGTCATCGTAACATAACTTTCGAAATTAATTTCGTAAAGTCATTGGTGTGAGCCCGGATTCAAACTCGCGACCTCTTGATTCAGGACTACCGAGACTTTTACTACCGAGACCGTATACATATTAAAATAAATTGAAACTAAGTATGTAAGATTGTACTGAATTCCTCAACGTAGCAGTTAATTTACATTGTTCATTTCGTGACAATTCACCTAGAGACGAGTAAATCTTACATTTCATGTACACAAATGTCACCATTCTAAATTCCCCCCCGCCACTCACTTGCCCTGTATTTACTGTCGCCCTAAATATACATTTAACCTTTAAGTCATTTAAAATTGTTTACTTGCTGTTGTGAGTCTGAGTGGAGTTTATTTGTCACTTGTGTTGGTAGTAGACGCGCTGTTTCTTCTGTATCGTGGATTAATCATAGTATGAATTGTATTTTATCGGTGAGTAGTTAATATGGCGAACATTTTTTCGCTTCCAAAGCAATAAATGAGTAAATTTTGGATTTTATTAAAGTCAATGAGTGGACACCGCGACTTGGTAAGCGTAGTGTAGGACGCCCGCCAGCCCGATGGTCCGACGACCTCAGAAAGGCTGCTGGAAAAGATTGGATGCTGAAGGCAGAGAATCGGATGTTTTGGCGCTAATTAAGAGAGGCCTATGTCCAGCAGTGGACTGCAACAGGCTGATGATGATTATTGAAGTCAATTGGGTGCGTTCGGGTTTGGCCGGGTAAAGAAATAAACACGTTTGTGTGTTATCCCTAAATGATAGACACACGCCATTGTGGACTTTTTAAAGGTGTATAAATTTTTATATTAATAACTGATTCAATTTATGGATGACGACTTACGCCATCTCTTGGCGGATCGCTATTCTTAACATAACTTCACGCCTTTTCTACCCGAAGGCAGCGGCTTTTAAGCCTTGTCTCAGCATTATGTTGACGTCCCAAATAGGTGGCGAACCTATTGCCATACAGGACACAAAGTTTTAAGTTATCGATATTTATCACACATAACTTCCGAAAATAAATTCGAAAAGTCATTAGTGTGAGCCAAGATTCAAACCCGTGACTTCTTGATTCAGAAGCGGGGTGATCGTAATTTAATAATAGCGTATATTATTAAATTACGATCACCCCGCTTCTGAATCAAGAAGTCACGGGTTTGAATCTTGGCTTGTTGCTTTAATTTTGATCTAAAGTTACTTCCACGTTTGAATGAACAGTTGAAATATAAATTTAACTCTCAACAATAGCGAAACCATTACCGTTTTTTAGAGGCACTATTAGAGATTAAAAAGGTTTTCTCTTAAAATCTCTTTTTGGAGCTCATTGTCTTTAGAAAATTTAATCAGATTCTCTAAATCATTGTTTGGAAATCCAATCTCAACA
Source organism: Euproctis similis (assembly GCA_905147225.2). Classification (NCBI taxonomy): domain Eukaryota; kingdom Metazoa; phylum Arthropoda; class Insecta; order Lepidoptera; family Erebidae; genus Euproctis; species Euproctis similis. The sequence continues at coordinate 8,388,762 of LR990114.1, forward strand.
CTTTCACGTTAACTTTGCACTGCACTTCAAAATGTGATTGTCAAGTGTAGAAAGAACATAATTCAAGCGTTACTGTAACTTCACGCGTTTAAAACGAAAAGGTATTGTAAGTTCAATCAATCAATCAATCAGCCCTTTATCCTGAACTATTAAAATTGTTCTAGAAGTAAAGACATATTAAATAAAGTCTCTTAGTTCAGTGTGCCTTTTGGCATAGGCCTCCTCTAACATTTTCCAATGTAATCTGTCTTTTGCAACTCTCCTCCAGTTGGGCCCCGCTGTTAGTTTCAGTTCATCTTCCCATCTTTTTCGTTGCTTTCCTCTGTTTCTTTTACCATTCCTAGGGTACCATTCAGTAACTATCTTGCTCCATTTTTCCTGAGTACAGCGTAGTAAATGGCCTGTCCACCTCCACTTTAATTGGTCTATCTTGTCTAACACATCCGTAACTCTAGTTTTTGATCTTATGAAAGTGTTTCTTTTCCTATCTTGCTTTTTGACTCCGATCATGCTCCTCTCCATAGCTCTTTGACAATGTACTAAACTGTCTCTTTGGAGTTTAGTGAGGGACCAGGTCTCGCAGCCATATGTGAGGCAAGGAAGGATACAGGTATCAAAAACTTTCCGTTTGATTCCTATGCCTGTTTCTCTAGATTTCATTACTTCTTTCAAAGACCAATATTTTTTCCAGCTATTAGCTATTCTTCTGTGGATTTCTTTGGTAGATTGGTCTTTATGTGAGATGATTTGTCCCAGGTAAATATATTCTTCCACATATTCGAGAGGATAGTTATCAACTTTTATCTCCTGATGTTTGCTATTTGTTAATAGTTTGGTTTTGTTTATGTTCATGTGTAGACCAACGTTCTCGCTTTGTAACCTTAGTTCTTCAATCATTCCTTCTAGCGTGCAAGGATCACTTTCAAATAGGACGATGTCGTCTGCAAACCTCAGATGATTGAGTTTTCTTCCATCTATGTTTAGGCCATATTGGTCCCAATCTAGTTTACGGAAAATATTTTCCAATACCGCAGAGAACAGCTTGGGGGACAGTGGGTCACCCTGTCTAACTCCTCTCTCAATTCGGAACTCATCACCTAACGCTTCCAATTGAATTCTACCTTTACTTTGGGAGTATATGTTTCGTATTATTGTGATGTACGTTGAGGGTATACCCTGAGTCTCCAAGCTTTCCCAAATAGCTTCGTGGCTGATTGTGTCGAAGGCCTTGGTGTAGTCTATAAAGACCATGTAAAGAGATTTGTTGTATTCCTTGTACTTCTCCATGATTTGTTTTACTGTATGTAGATGGTCTATTGTGGAGAAGCCTTTCCTGAAGCCGGCCTGTTCCATGGGTTGGTTTTCGTCTAATGCTATACTTATTCGCCCAAGGATGATTTTAGAGAATACTTTATATATATTTGACATCAAACTAATTGGTCTATAGTTGTCTATGTCTTCTTTGGGGCCCTTCTTGTGAATTAATGTTATATGTGATGTTTCCCATTGTTTTGGAATATATTTTGAAGTTAAAATATCATTGAAGATTTTGGTAAGTATCGGGACGAGTTCTTCTAAGGTACCCTTCAGTATTTCGTTTGAGATCTTGTCAGGGCCTGGCGATTTGCCTTGTTTCTGCCAAAGTATTGCTTGCCTTACTTCACTAGGCAAAATTTCAGGTTCGCAGTTTACGTTTGAAGGAAAAATTGTTGGTCTCGCGTATTTATTATCTTTTACGGCGTCTCTAGTACTGTACAGGTTTTGATAGAATTTTGTAGCTGTTTTATTAATATCTCTTCGATTTGTGACGTGTATCTGGTTATTTTTCAAATTTGGTATCCAATTGTTTGACTCGCGTAATTCTTTGAGGGCTTTTCTGGTTCCTCCTGTTTTTACAATGTGTTTCACGATAGTTTGTAGCCGCTCCGATTTCCTATCCTTTCTAATCCCTTCTCTTATTCTCTTGCTAAGCTCAGTTATCTTTTGGATATTTTGTTTTTTCATTTTATCATTGAACAGATATTTCCTTTCATTTATTAATAGCATTGTTGGTTCAGTTAAGATGTACTTTTGTTGGTCTATTTTTCCAGTATTGATGTTGGTAAGGTTTCTATGAAGTTTAGCATAGCTAGATACTACTTGTTTTGAATCGGATTTTAATATTTCGCTGAAAAGTATTTTCATGGAGGTTCTTTTGAGATTACTTATTTCTAATGAAGTACCAGCATTAGGTTTAGCAGCGGGCCATCTGGTCTTTTTAAGTGGGCTTATGTTGAATGAAGCTCTTACCATGCGATGATTTGTGTTGAAGTTCAGTCTCGATATTACAGATGTGTCTGTACATAGTTTTGCGTGAGTACATGCTATGTAATCAATTTCGTTTTTATATTTCCCATCTGGGGAGATCCAGGTCCATTTGTTGTTAACATTTTTCTTAAATAAACTGTTCAAAAGTGTAAGGTTATGCTCGAGCAAGAAGTCTAATAGTCTTTGTCCGTTTTCACTTCTTTTACCATGTCCAAACTTGCCCAATACAAACTCATCTTGACCTTGTTTGACTCCTACTTGGGCATTGAAATCTCCCATTAGTACAGTAATATTGTTTGAATATTCTGAAATAACTTGGTCCAGTATATTGTAGAATGATTGGTGTTCTATTTTATTAGCTACTTCAGTGGGCGCATAAGCTTGTATGATAGTCCATGTTTTCTTATAGCTGGGTAATGTCAGGAGTAATACCGAAATCCGGTCTGTGATCCCTATGAAGCCTTCTATATGGTTTCTGAGGTATGTTTTGATCATAAACCCAACTCCTCTTTGTCCCCCCTTTTCCCCTTTATTGAACAATATATAACCTGCATGTTCTTCTATAGATTCTCCCGCTCTTCGCATTTCACTTATCCCCAGTATATCCCATTTCAAGTCCATCAAAGCATTTTCCAATTCTAGTAGAGCTTCTGGTGTTCTCAGAGTTCGAGTATTAAGGGTTGCAATGAATAATTTGTCTCCTTTTGTTAGAGGGTGATGGTCTATTCCTCCCTCGGTGACCAGCCGTAGTGGGAGGATATTTTGGTTTTGTTGCGTTAGTATTTTTATCTGATTTGTTTTTGATTTCCGTTTCCTGATACATTTGTTTAGTTGCTATTTTTTTCCCTCTTTTGTTATAGTAGAAAGAGAGTTAGATCTCCCCCTCATTCTTTCAAATGCGTTTAGTCTGTCGTTTTTGGGCCCTACTACCGTCTGCTGTTTTCTTGGCTGTGAAACAGTGCGAGGTGATGTTGAAGCTTCTCTTTTTCTTTTATCATAAGACGTTGTGTTTTCTTTGATGACAAGCTTATCAAATTTTATATATGCAAAGTTCCCTTTTCTTCTTTCCTCCATAAGTTTAATTTGAAGTCCTTTCCTTTTTTCTAGAGTTTCTTTTGAATAGTCTTCGGTTATATATATTTCTTTAAGTTTCTTCTTGCTTTTCATTATTTCATTTCTTTTCCAACCACTAGTTAAGCCAAGGAGTGTGGGTCTTGGTTTCTTGCTTCTGTTTGGTTTTCCAATGCGATAGATCTTATTTATTTCATAATCATCTATTGGCATGCCTAATTCGTCTAAAAATATTTTTTTCAAGTTTCGAAGAAGCTCTGGTGAAGACTTTTCTTCTTCTAGTAACCCGTGAATTATTAAATTGTTGCTTTTCTTCTCTCTTTCTAGATACTCTAGTTTTTTCTCCAAGTTCTCAACTTTAAGCTTCAAGTTTTTATTCTCTTCTACGATGGGTTTTAACTTTTCATCAATTTTTTCCATTATCTTGTTACTCAATTCCAATGTTTGTTTTTCCATTTCAATTTTCATTTTATCAAAAAGCAATTGGAATTGTCCTTCCATGTTTATATTTTTTTGTGTAGAGGAACGTTTTAAAGTTCTAGTTTTTCTTAGCTGGCAACACTGAGGGTACTGTATGTCAGTTTTATGTGTTGGTAGTATTGCAGTATTCTATGTTGTAAATTGTCTATTGTTAGTAATTCTAACCTCAAAGTTGATTTTGTTTTTCCCAGATTCTTCATGAAATTATCGATCACCAATAAATATGTATGATTGCTATTTATAACTATTTGTCGTCACTTGTTGCTTGTTTTGGTGTGCTTTAATTGTGAAAACTATGGCTCTAATATATATATTATTAATAAACTTTCCGGAGCGTCGACACTGTGATGTTTCTAATACTGAGACCGGAAACGGAAAAAAATTGTAAGTTAGTAGGTATTTATTTCTTAGATTTTCCCGTATCACATTCATAACATTGAAACAACTTTTTATGGATTATATCGCGTTTATTTAGACCTTATTTTCTTCTTATTTCCCGACGTTTCGAACTCTTTACAGAGATCATTTTTACGAGTTCGAAACGCCGGGAAAAAGTCGAAATGTTATTAGTATAGGCAGTAAAATATGCTAAAAAATATCAAGTACAGTTTTCTTCGTAATCAAATTTTTAGCACATAACTTCTTGAAATTTATTGGTGTGTACCTTGATTCAAATTGATAATGTGTAAATTAGAAGTGGTATTATATAAGGCCAAGTTCGCTGCAAGAATGGGCCGGCTCAACCGGTGACATAGCACAACCTCTCAGAAGATCAAAGTAAAGTGCCGCGTTTCGTTCCGTGAGAGAGGTACCCGGAGACCCATTCCCCTTCCCCATCCTTCCCTATCCCCTATCCCTTAAAGGTCGGCAACCCAACAGTAACACTATATATGTTGCTGGTGTTCATGGGCGGCGTTTGTTGCTTACCATCAGGTGACACGCCTGCTCGTTTGCCCTCTTATCCCATAAAAAAATTATACTAACATAAAATAACTTCACGCCTTTTGTTACCCGAAGGTGTAGGCAGCGGCTGTTAAGCCACATCCCAAATGGAAAAGGTGGCGAACCTATTGTCATACCGTGCATAAAGATTTCACAAATTTATTTCGCAAATTTATCACAATTAACTTCCTAAAACAATTTCGAAAAGCCTTTGGTGTGAACCAGTGTCAGGATTCGAACTCAGACCTCTGGTTCAGAAGCCGTGTGCTCCACCACTTAAACCAGCGAGACTGTTTATGATAATAAAGGTGAAAAAGCTGTTTTATCCTCAATAATAATGTATGTGAGTAGAATTCTCGCATTTTTTTCATTATAAAAATTACAAATAAATCACAATTCAATTCACGATCGAATCTTTACGATATCACGACTGCATTTTATTACTTAGGTACCTACTTATATTTGAGGAGGTGACAAAGAGTAGAAAATGAAAAAGATAGAAGTTAACAAATGAGAACGTCTCACTCTGATGGTATCTGATCAACGACGGAATGGAATGAGTCTCTCCCACACCAGGGAATGATTTGTTTTCTTCGGGAATGAGCAAAAGTAATTTACTTTTACTCTTTTAAGGGAAGAGACTTTTACTGCCTCAACTTATGTCGTCTTATTAAACTTGGCTGTTGTTTTTACATGTACACCTAACGTATATTTAGTTAATGACAATATATTTAGTAGTACAATAAAAAGTATAATATTGTCTTTATAACATTTGTTATCGTAATTATTAAATTTTTTATATGCAATTGAAACTAATCGTTTAACTTTACTATAAATACCAAGACAAATAAAATTATTTATTTATTTATTCTACATGTACATAAATGTAGTACATAAGGCGAACTTAATGCCATGAGGCATTTTCTACCAGTTGGGTTCTACCTTAGGGTTAAAGGGAAATTAGATTCTAGTCTAATCTAAATTTAAAACTATGTTATTTAACTTGACTAATTATTTTGTAGGTTTTTTTTCTCTGGCATGTTGCATTTCATTCATTAAAAATATTGTCTGAATCCTTAAAATTTTAAAAATTCTTAATCCCAAGAATGGTTCAGTGATGTTCGCAAGATGAGGTATGCTTCCAGCATAAAGATTTGCTGGTCTAAGTTAGTTCTCTGGTACTACATAATCCACTTTAAACTGATAAAAGCTTTGTAAATCGATAAAATTTCTTTACAATAAGTAAAGAAAAATTATGTTTTAGCTCATAATAGGTTGATTACCTGCAAAATAATCGATAATAACAATAATTACACACTAGACACGAATATTTTTCGTAATATCGAATTTACGTTCATCTTATGGAATTTTGTAGGCATCGGGAATATCTGAGTCAAAGTCAAAAGTCAAAATAAGTTTTATTTTTATAGGTCTTCACAGAGACTTAAAAATAGTCAACAAGTAAATCTCAGAACCTGATATCTATTTTTCATCCCCATAACCGTTAAGAATAATGTCCATCCCTGTTTTTCAAATTAATTTTTAGTAATATTGTTTTAATTTTTTTTTATGAAACTGCATATAATATACATACAACCCTAAATTTTTCATTCATCTACGATCAACTCCTATTTTTTTATCGAAATCTATATTTCTTGGCAAGACAAAGTTTCTGGATCACCTAGCTATATGTAAACTATTTTAAATTTCCTGTTGAAATATACCATACCTATACGAAGTTTGCAAAAGGCCAATTCGGCAAACCTCCGACCTTCATATGTCATTAGTTTTGTTAGCACAGTAGCATGATAGCGTTATAGATGGGGTCCAATAATAATTTCAATTAACTATGAATATAGGTTGAGATCGAACAAAGGTGAGTGAAGTCATAACTTTGTGGCCGTAATTACAGAGCCTTAGTGGTGTAGATTATGATGGCTATGTATGTTACAGGATTGTGGGGTGAATGATTAGAATACGGAATCATTTGTGAGCAGTAAATTGTCAGACTGGTAGATTGCATGAATAATAGTCACGACGCATTGAGTATCAATGTTTTGTATGTTTAGTACTGACTATTTTTTAGCTTTGCTTACGTATTAATTAATTTTAAATAATTTTACTAACATAAAAGTTAACTTTTATATTAGTAAAATTATTGAAACTAGTCTTGATGTTTTGTTAAAATATTATTAAATTTACTAGGGTAAAAAGTATCGTCTTTAAGTCACTTTTGATCCTAGGTTTAGTTGAGTATAGCTAAGGTTTAATCCAGAAATTCAAATAAATATGGTTCTCCCGCGACTCAGTAACAACATCCAAACATCTTGACTAAACACTCGAACTTCGCAAACTTATTATCGAATGTTTAATTCCCTCATTAGAGTATTAGCTATCCTAAATTAAGGATAAAGACCGACATTTTTAAAATTCATTATGTTAAAGTGATAATCTAATATATAAAATTCTCTTGTCACGGGGTTCGACCTTGAACTCCTCCGAAACAGCTCGACCGATTCTCATGAAATTTTGTATGCATATCGGGTAAGTCTGAGAATAAGACAACATCTATTTTTCATCCCCCTAAATCACAAGGGTAGCCCACCCCTCAATATTTTTTTTTAATTTTTCGATATATATCTGTTTTTTTTATAAAACGGGATACAAAAATACATACAACCCTAAATTTTCAACCCCCTACGATCAACACCTATTTTATAAATTTTATTTTTCGGCAAGACAACGTTTGCCGGGTCAGGTAGTTTTAATATATTATTTATCAAACAAATAATTTCAAATAATATTAAAACTAAAGCCAGTGAACAAATATTGAGCTGTGAAAGCTACAGCTGGAATCCCTTGAGCGCTGAAGCTGCACAACAAGTTAAGATTTAATTAAACGCTACCCACAACTCATGCTAACCTAATAAAGTACATATATTACTTTGGATACAAGGTTTTAATATCAAACACAAACAAGCATTTAAATTGTATTTTAGGGGAACATCCTAAAACTTATTAACTTCACTTTTTTTTCGACCCAAAAGTGTAGGCAGCAGTTGTTATTCCTCTACTCTCTGAATTTGATTATACCAAACGGAATAATGATTGTCGAAACCATTTTTTTATGGAATAGGGAGGCAAACGAGCAGGTCGACACCGACACCTGTCAGACAGAGAGTGTTACCGCTGCGGTGTCGGCATTTAAAATGAGAGGAAGAAGGTGTCGGTAGGATGAGAAGGAGAAATAAGGGTTCAGCATTATTGATATTCTGAGAAGTCGTATTTTTGCACCAGTCGAGCCGGCCGATTTATGCAGCTAACTGTGTGACTCGACTACTCTACCACTATTAAAATACATCAAATTTTTTTAGTCGTACTACATAGCTAGCGAAAATAATTCCGAAAAGTCATTGGCGTGACGCTATATTCTATCTATTTCACTATTTTCTTGGTATTTTTTACTGTAAAAGATAATATAGTTCATACAAAGTAAGAGTAGAAAATTACTGGTCGGCGATCACGATTCCAAGTTTCTAATCATGATCGAATGAAAGAACGCAGTCATTCTGCAACTTGAGAAAATGCTCACATTCAACTGATAAGTTAAGCGTAAGCCGGAGGCCATCGAGGGGACATTGTTACAACTTCGTTGTCTGAGAGCACTTCAAACTGATATCTAGATATTGTAACGAATGTTGATAGTAGATACCGTTGGAAATGTAATATTTAAGAAGAAATTCATAGATATTTACTTCTTACTATACTAAAGAATAAATAGTAATAAGAAAAATAATAAATAAATAATGTGTTGTGAGCTAAGTAAGAAGTGCCTTATGGCTATCTATTTTTTATCTCTCCCTATACCGCAAAAGACTTGACGTGAAGTTATACATATGTTTGTATTTTATTTCTACATCAATCAACTACGTTTTGAGATATATTATAGAAGTTGCTGTTTAGAAGAATATACTTAGTCATGCCATAAATATTGTAACAAAGAAAAATTCGGTTCTCTTGATCACCCCACTCCATTTTAATATCGCAAAATATTGTACAATGTATTGGCGCCAAAACGAGAAAACACAATGAACAATCGTATAAAAATGACAGATTCCAAATTCAAATGTAATATTTTTTTATTTTTAGTTGTAACAGTATTTATGGCCAGACTAAGTAGATAGAAGTGAAGGAAGTGAGTGTATGGGAGCGAGTACAACATTTTCAGACCGTTTATAAATGTACAAACAAGTAGAGTTTGATTCAAATATTAATTAAACTTTCAGTGGAAGTTTCAAGGACAATAAGAATGACAAGATTGAATTCTAACAATATAATAATATGTTTTTTATAACTTTATGCTTTATTTTGCACTAAGGTGTAGACAGGGGCTGTTAACCCTATACTCGCGGTGGCGAACAAATGGCGGACTTATTGCCATACACCGGACATAATGTTCTTAGCTATTGTTATTTATCGCATAAAATTTCCGAAAAGGATTCCAAAAACCTACTGTCCGAATTCAATCCTCTTGATTAAGAAGACGGGTGCTCGATGTTCAGATCACCAACATGACTATAAACACTTTATATTTTCTCAAAATTCACTTTGTTATCTCTAAATAATTGCCCGATAAATAATAAGTGCCCGATTCCTTCAAAAGTTTATATTCTAAAAAGGAAATAAATAATATTTTATAAGTATTGTCCTATAATAAGCGAGGAACACTCGGAAACACAAGTCATCTCGAGTCTCACATAAACACTTTTGTGAGAACTCATCGTGATCAAACGCTGGTAATAAAGATAGATTAATGGCGTCCCTTCGAGGCGCACGAATTTCGTCGTGTTTTTTTTGCGAAGGCATTCCCTATTACAGTTTTTAGATATTTACAATATGTTGAATAAGGTCTCGTGGCGCAGTGATCGCGCACTCGGCTTCTGATCCAGAGGTCCGGGTTCGATTCCAGATACTGGCTCACACCAATGACTTTTCGAAATTGTTTTCCGAAGTTATGTGTGATAAATATCGATGACTGAAAACTTTGTGCCCGGTATGGCAATAGGTTCGCCACCTATTCCATTTGGAACGTAAACATAACGGCGAGACGAGGCTTAACAGTCGCTGCCTACACCTTCGGGTAACAGAAGGCGTGAAGATATGTTATGTCATGTTGAATAAGGTTTTCTTTTTTTCTTTGTATAAGTTCTAAGTGTAAGCGTTGCAAAATTAATTATTATGCGTGATTTTTAAGCGACTTCGAAAAAGAGAAAGTTTTTTATTCTATATTTATTATATTTATACATAAAATTATCACTTCCTGAAGGTGTAGGCAAATGATGTATAAATCTCGACTCGTGTTATCGTTACGTCGAGTAATCGATATTTTAGCCATAGGTATTTTCCGAATAGAATTCTTTTTTTTTATGCGATAGGAGGGCAAACGAGCAGGCGTGTCACCTGATGGTAAGCAACCAATGCCGCTCATGGACACCAGCAACGCATATAGTGTTACTGTTGCGTTGCCGACCTTTGAGGGATAGGGGATGGGGAACACCCACCTCCCCGGTGGGCCTCTGGGTACCTCTCTCACCGAACGAAACGCGGCATGAGCCACTTTACGTCGATCTTCTGAGAGGTCGTGGTATTTCACCGGTCGAGCCGGCACATTCATTCAACGAACTGCTTGGCTCTACCAAAATCATGGGTGTAAGTGAGCCAGGAATCTCTCTCAAAACTTCTTAACGAAACGTGAAGCTTGACCACTTGACCAACGAGACCAATAACTAATACATATATTATGTAATATATCCATTTAAGAGAAAAAGAAAATGGTAGTTTTGGTAGCTTGCGAGTAAGGTTTCAGGACGGACCATGTACCAAAAACTATTAATATAATGCAACCTTTCAAGATACTACGGACTTCGATGACTTCGAATGAGCCCATTTTCATATGTTTTCAATGTTTTGTTAATGTACCTGGCTTATTAACGGCTATTGTCTACAATCAGAAGGTCTTGTTTTTTTTTGTATAAAAAGCATCAACTATTTTTACTTATTTCATATTTAAAGTGACATCAGGTGGAGCCGTAGAAATTGTATGTAATAAAAAGTACAAATCAATATAAACTCAAATCAACTCAAAAAAAACAAATTTATTTATTTTTTGCGCCCATTAACATTGATGCAATCTATACTCGGTGGAGTCTTGATTTATTCCCTTACAGTAGAAGTATACTTCTCACATGACAGGAGGGAGATTTATTATTACATTTTTTTCCTCTCCGAAGGTTCAACCATACTATCTATGCCTGTTTATCTGAAACTAACTATCGTGAATAACAAATCTATTTGTTTGAGAAGTACCAAGATATTTTGTTGAATATATGGAATTCGTAGGTTAAAATGTTACCTACCGATAAACACTTAAGATTACTGTAATAATTTGAAATGTATTTTTTTTAATACCCTGGTGTATAGCAATTTGTTTGCTACCATTTGGTACGTAACGTAATGATTACGGAAGTCGACGCTTTAACAGCCGCTGCCTACACATTCGGGTAGAAAAAGGAGTGCAGTTACGTTTTTTTAATACCAGGTACTACTACTAATACAAATATATATAAATTCACGTCAAATCCCTTGCAGGGTAGGCAGAGGGAACAGAGCGCCATAAGGCACGATTCTTACACGCCCGACTCGCTTCGTTGACTTTCATAACTCTTTTCATGCACGCGCGTATAATACTTGTATTGTATATAAATAAACTATTATTAATTCCAGCTGGTTACAGATGAAGTAAAACAGTGAATCAGTAAATGTAGAGTGGCCAAATCAAAATTGGAAGAACAAGAAAGAGCTACTGCGACCAAATAAATATTCTGTTTCAAAAAAGGAAAAATGTGCTTATTAGCGGGCCTCGTGGCGCATTAGTAAAACTACCAGCTGCAGCAACGAGGTTGGGGGTTCGATTCTCACCCGAGCACTAATATTTGTGACAAACATGAATATTTGTGTGGTGTCTGGGTGGTCTTCTATGTATTATAAGTATGTATTTACAAAAGAAAAGTATATATGTATTAATAACCGTTATCTAGTATTCATAACACACACATTTAGTTGCTTAGCTTGGAACTAGAGGGCGCTGTTTTTATTGTGTCCAAGATATTATTTATGTATATTGGATCTGAGATCGTCATCAAAAGTTGTTTGTATAAAGTGTATGTTTTGAACCGTCCAATAATTGATGTAACTTTAACAAAGTTAAATAGGTAATTAGTCTACAAATAGGTAATAGAAATAATTAACTATTAAGTAAAACAAAATGAAACCTTAAAATTTACATCAGCCCAATTGCAGGTAGACAAACTGCTAAATTCAGTTGACAGTGTTCTCTCTACAACGGATGTAGGGAGATGCAGGTCTTCTACAAAGGGGTAGTTAATAATTTGTTCATGTGACATCTGGGTTCATCCCTTTTCTTGTAGGGACTGGAATTGTTGAACGAATGAACGAACTGCAGAGTCGTCGGGAACCACAATAAAATGATCACGTCTGCTGTCCTGTTGTATTATATATCACAACCAAATGTGCCTACAATTTCGTCTGTGGGAAATTCAATGAGATAAGATAATAAGATTTCTAAAATAAAATATGTAATGTATGTCGTTGTATTACACTAGCCATATAATATAACAGTAACAGTTCTGTGAAATTGGTTCATGCGTTTCTGGTATTAACCGTAACAAGCAGACAGAAAAACAAAAGATATACTGAAGTAACATTTTATTTTCAATTAATAAAAATAAATTGTTACTTCAGTATATTTTTATGCATATAGCAAAAACAGACATTCCATTTTCATTTATTTGTATATATTCTAAAGGTTGATTTTTATAATACATATCGAAGCGTGAACTACTGTTGGGTTCATAACTCATTTTAATACAGGTAGTATTGCTAGTACAAAGTGATTAGTATCCAGCCTGCCGATCACGTGAGTCGAACTTTTCGGGGCTAGTATTAATCGATTAGGGATCACGTATGCAGAGCGCCAGCGAAAGTTTATGGTAAAATTATTGAAAGGAGAATAAGGTTGGTATCTGACGGAGTGTTATGGGAGGCTCAGGGTGGTTTCAGAAGTGGAAGAGGGTGCATTCACCAGATTTTTCACAACGCAACATCGTAGAGAAGCAACTGGCACTGAGCCGGAAGGTTTTCTGCGGTTTTGTGGATCTGGAAAAAGCGTTTGTCAGGGTGCTACGAAAGGATCTGTGGGACATACTCTCGGCCTAAAGGGTGGGCGGCGCAGTGCTACGCGCTGTGCAGTCCACTTACGAGCGCTGCACAGCGTGTGTGCATTTTGACGGCGGCTTGTCGCCCTGGTTTGACGTCAATATCGGTTTCAGACTGGGTTGCGTGCTGTCCGCTCGGCTGTTCATTCTGAACCTGGATAGTTTTCTCCAGAGAGTGCGGTCGACGAATGTAGGGATGCGAATGGGTGGCCTAATTATGAGCTGCCTGCTAAGCATCAGACAGTCATATTTCATAATAGGTAGGCTTACAATTGAATGTAATGAAAACGAAAGTTATGGTGTTTGAAAGGGAGGAATCCAGAACGGATGCAAGGATAATGGTTGACGATGTAGCTGGAACAGGTGAATGAAATTGTATATCTTGGATGCGCTTTCAGCAGGGATGGACGGTACACCACGGATGTAGAAAGAAGAATGGCGTTAGGAAATAACGCAAATGGAGCGTTGGGCAGATTCCTGGGCGCAAAAAACATTAGCCGAAAAGCCCAGATAGCAGTCCATAATGCAATACTGATCCCAACGCTAAATTATGGAAGCAAAAGCTGGGTATGGCAAAGCGTGCATGAAAGAAGGATAAACGCGGTCGAAATGAGGGTACTGCGCAAAATCTGCGGAGTGACCCTCGCTGACCCCATCGAAAACAAGGTTGTAAGGAAGGAAGTTGGACTGAAAGAGAGTGCCGGTGTAAAAGTAAGAAAGGGCATGCTCCGATAGTTCTCTCGAACGCAGCACCATACGGCACGGCCATAAGGCAGAGATGCCTACCTCGCAAGGGATTTGGCGTGAAGTTATGTATGTATGTATATCAATCGGCTACCACACGATTTTAAAATAGGTTTTGCGAAATAGGATATTTGTGTGGAGACGCACTTTTGGTGACTGCGGCGAGCTGGACGCACAATCACCCCAGCAGACCAAAATTTATCTCTTAAAATATTGTTGTTGAGACGCGACAGTAACTACCGGTGTGAAATAATGTGCACAATGTCATATTTGACAATTTTAAGTGGCATTATTTTGGAAGCTCGGTGGTCGTATACCACTTTAAAGGAATTTTTTAATAATAAAAACAAGCAATCGATCGTGCGGATCACCTGATGGGAAGCGACCATCGCCACCCATGGACCTCCGCAACACCAGCGTTACCGGCCTTTAAGATAGAATACGTTTCTTTGAGTTTCCAATGTCGTAACGGTCCGAGAATACCGTTGCCGGCAGCTGGTTCCATATAGAAGCAGTGCGTAGAAAGAAGTGACGGCTGAAACGCACTGTCGTTGATCGCCAACCATTAAGCCGATGCGGGTAGTAGCACTGGCGTGTCCTACGATGCCGAAAATCAGCAGGTGGTATTAGTCCGAACAATTCCTCAGAGCACTCCCAGTGGTATATGTGGTAGAAGATGCATGTATCATGTTCCTGATATTATATAAAACCGGAATCATAATTTAGTTCCAATTCTCTGAGGCGACAATCCTCGTCGTTAGTGTTATTGGAGAAACAGCTATTTCCTTTGTTGTTTAAAACTTGGGCGAATAAAATTGTCGTTTCTTTACTTAAAGTTCGTTCAGACTTTGACTGCTTTGATAACTTTGTTTAATGTTAGGATGAATTGGAAAATATTTTTTCTTCGTCGAATTGTCTTGAATTAATCTATACTTATGTCGATACGCAAAGGAAAAACATTTGATGACATCTACAGTAAATTACGCCAGCCTTTTTATTATCAAAACAACTTATATATTTATATTTTGTTCACAACATTTATAAGATCTAGGTTGCATTTATACCGGCAAAGCCAAAAACATAACCGAAATAACTCTGAGATTACTCAATAATCCGTACAAAAGGCTTGCAAATTATAGACAATATTTCTGTTCGTAATTACTCCTTAGTTTTAGAAATATCTTAATATTTCATAATATATTTCTTTTCACATTTTCTTTAAATTAATTTCTTAATTACATTCATATAATATCAATATAACTGTGAGTGAATAATACGTGAGTCCATTTTTACGAAAATAGTTATTAATATTTATATAATAGAAAAAAGCGGTGGTACTTGCTTAATATTAGGTGACTCGCTTACTCTTTTGCCCTCCTATTTCATAAAAAGAAACCAAGTAGAAACAATGATGATGAACAACACAAAACACGTTATATTGCCTATAATTTTGTAACAAAGACAAATTATACGCTCCGGCCGCGAAAATAAATTATCTTTTATTTATATTCAATCATTTTTGGAATACTAATAATGTTATATAACATTTTATTTCCTATTATCAAATACGTGTGATAAACCATAACCGTAATTTACTATAATAGATTAATATAAAACGTGTAAATTCTCTCAAACCAGAACAAGATAAATACATTCAAAAACAATGTGATTAAAATTCGAACGCAACCGTTTCTCGCTTACCCTGTGAACGCAGCCATAAAAAAATTAAAAAGTTAACACATTTCAATTAAGAACATAACTCTCTAACCCTAGAGAATAAAATTTAAAAAAAAAAAACAGCAAACGGAAACAAAACACCACAGCCATGTAAAAACAGATGCAATGGAATTAAAAACTCCGGATGAATACGGCCAATAACAAATGCGAATAGCGAATAGCCGTTAAAATAAAACAGCTTGTGTGTCCATATGTTTCATGAATTACGTATGGCGTTTTGTTCATATTTATATTTACAGTAAACATATTAATAATCGAGCATTCCGCTTATGAATGAAGAAGTCGCGGATTCGAATTTACACCAATGACTTTTCGAAATTCTTTACGGAAGTTATATATGTATGATAAATATCGGTGATATGATGACGATATTTATATTTAAAAAATTCTGACGTGTAACTTTATAATAATGTAGCTGATTGGGTGAATTTTGGTACCGACATATTAAATATTTTTACCACTAAAACTAAAGTCAACGAAGCGAGTGAGGTGTGTAAGAATCGTGCCTTATGTCGCTCCGTTCCCTCTGCCTACCCCGCAAGGGATTTGGCGTAAAGTCATGTATGTGTACCAAAACTGTCAGTACTCCGCTGTTATTGATTACATCGTACGTTTCGCCGCGGTAGGAACCACTTTACGTAAGATCTGAGTGGTGGTGGTATTTTAGCGGTTAAGCCATTCTATTAATGCAGAGAATTTTGTGGCTCTACCACTGTTAAAACAAACTGCTATTCGATATAAAAGTTCCACACATTTATCCACCGAACCAGTGCCGCCGCCTTCACCTTCAGTATAGATTGATGACAGCAAACACACAAACAAACTATTGTTTCCACTGAGAAATAAGTAAAACTCAAATATATATAAGGTTTATACGTATTTCAGCAACTGTAACTACAATATTTTACTCTAAAGCATCACAAAGATTAAAACGCAGTATTATCCTCAATGTTTAACCACACTCAAAGATGATTACTTCATATCGCTCCACGAAACAGTGGTACAGCGTTCACTATCGTTACGGAGCTTGACTATATATATATAATATCTCTTTCTATCATTATATGTTAGAGAGAGACGAAATGAATTTTCAACATAACGTTACATATTACAGTGAGTATTTACTTTGTTCTGACAAACTAGGTAGTGGATTAATGAAAAACAAATATGGATGTTTAAATAATATTTTCCATGTCGGCAGAAGCTGGTTTTGTGTTTACAATGTCTTCAGTATGTTGTTTGTTTGTTCTTGTTAGGTATAAGGTTATGGGGTGAACTAAGCATTTTGCATCTAGCCTGAAGTTCTATTAAGCTATTTCTGAAGCAGCACTTCTTTCAGATTTTATGTCTGATAATAGTTATTATCGATGACTCGCAGTCAATTTCGTCACGTTTAAGAACTAAGAATTCGGCGGGTCTAGGCACTATTTCCGCTGTTTACACTTTCAGTAATTGTGTTGTTTGGAATCCATTTATATAAAACTAGCTGACCCGGTGAACTCTGTTTCGCATCAAAAGTAATAACTGCTGCCCCGCTATGTTAATACTGCAATATCTTCGACAAATTTAAAGTCGATAGCAGCTATAGGTTAAAAATGGGAATTTTCCATTGTTAACACCCCCGCAACCCCCCTTGTGGGTGGAATTTCGTAAAATCCGTTCTTAGCTGACCTCTACTCGGCGAAAGGAATAATCCTACCAAATTTCAAGTCGCTACGTCTTATGGTTCCAGAGATATCGTGATGAGTCAATATATAGGTGGAAATCTCTTATATATATATAGATAAAGATTTATTTATACCTTCGGAGAATAATCACTCATTTAAAAATAAAATCAAGCCGTGCACCTCACAAACAACTATACTTGCTACTACAAAAATGTTTCTCCTGGATAAAAATCGCTCCACAACCCGGAAGCCGGAAGGATAGTACTACCAGCTACGGCACTACGGGGCCTGTCTAGTCTTTTATATTATTTTTCAGGTCTGTTTTAAAAAAGTCACCTTATTAAACCTTATTAAAGTGTGTTCGTCCATCTATATCTCAAAAATATTTCAAATTTATATTTAAAAATGATATCTATTCCGTATTTATACCAAAATTATTGACATTTAAAATAACATTTAGTAATGACACTTTTAAAAAATTCTCTCTAATTTTTTCATGATATTGTTCGAAATTGTGCTATGAATTTTGCATATAATAATCATTTTATACCTACGTGTCTATTTTATTACATATCTTTGTATCAAATTAATCTTATATTGCGCAAGGTCTGACAATGTATGACCAGTTATTTTTTTTAATAAAACCAATTAAATCGCCAGAAATCCTTACACATGCATTCTAATGGCAAATGTTGAATATAATTATCATCTATGTGGCTATACCAAAAATTATAAAACTTAGAATCCGTTTAATAAAACCCACTGAGTATAATTGATGATTAGATTAGGCGACCCCGATCTGATATCATCTAAAAGGAACTGTTTCTTGTTCAGGTGACGTCACCATCTTACGCAAATTGTCAATATTGTAGCTGTGTGCCTTTTATTACGCTTGGGGTACACAGTAATGTAATATTTAGGCAAATTGAGATTAAGTTAAAGTAAATGTAATATATATGTCAGACCGTGAACACAGTGGCGCCATCTTTGGAGTATGTGTGAGTTTTCGTTTCTTAACTCACTATATACGGGTTGTATTGGTAGTACGCAGTAATTATTATTATGGCAGGCAGAATACGTGATCTGAACGTTTCCGAATTAGTATGACTTAGCCGTCAAATAAAAGAGGGAAGGATTCGCAGTTGTGTGGAGACGCACTTATGATAACTGCGGCGAGGTGGAAGTTCAGCCACCCAAGCATCTTTGAACGAGTACTGGAGGTAGAGTATTGTCGTTAGAGGTTTGATTGACTGTCGATTTGATTGTCGAGTCGGTAAAGATAGGAGGACCAACGAGCAGGCGTGTCACCTGATGAGAGCAAGGTATCCGAGCCACTAGACCATTTAGGTAGTTATACATTTTTCTAAATAAGCCGATACTTGAAAGTGCCCTAAGCATATATAAAATATGAAAACATGGAAAATAAAACTTCAAAAAGAGTTCCGATACCGGGATTCAAACCCGAGCCCCCTGTATGAGAGCAAGGTATCCCAGCCACTAGACCATTTCGGTAGTTATACATTATTCTAAATAAGCCAATAAAAGATGTATTGTGTCGTGACAACTTTTCGTAAGATTTTTTTCCGTCTAGCCCCCTTTCACAACGCGCGAAGAGGAACTTCGTTCCAATAATTATGCCAAGCAGTTTGTTGCATGAATGGGCCGGCTCGACCGTTGTAATACCACGACCTCTCAGAAGATCGACGTAAAGTGGCACATACGGCGTTTCGTTTGGTGATAGAGGTACCCGGAGGCTCCCTACCCCTTCCCCATGCCTATCCTCCTTCCTTTAAGGTCGGCAACGCAACTGTAACACTATATGTATTGCAGGAGTCCCTGGGCGGCGATGGACACTTACCATCAGGTGACACGCCTGCTCGTTTGCCCTCCTATCTCATAAAAAAAGCTACACTGAGTACGGTGGTCATCCACTACCACTCGAGCCAGTTTCGACGCTCACACGCATTCTATTTCTGATATCTCTTTTAAAAGTCAGATAATGTATTATTTACAACTAAGAAATAATAAAGAATTGAACATTCAACTAGTTACGTTGGTAACGAGAAACTTACGTCATGATTCTGACTCTTCCACTGTCTTAAGTCTTGACAGTAGAAGAGTCTTGCAGTTCGCTGCATGAATGGGCCGGCCGACCGGTAAAATACCACGACATAACATAAAAAAACATAACTTCACGGCTTAGGCAGCGGCTGCTAAACCTCGTCTCGCCGTTATGTTTACGTCCCAAATGGAACAGGTGGCGAACCTATTGCTATACCGGGCACAAAGTTTTAAGCTATCGATATTTACCACACTTAACTTCTGAAAACAATTTCGAAAAGTCATTGGTGTGAGCCAGTGTCTGGAATCGAACCCAGACCGCTGGATCAGTTGCCGTGTGCCCGACCACTGGATCTCGGTGGACGTCGGTGAGAGAGGTATCCAGAGTTCCGATCCTCTTTGCCATTCCTTTCCCCTCCTATTCGCACCACGGTATTCATGGGCGGTGGAAAGTTACTTACCATCAGGTGACCCACTTGCTCGTTTGTCCTCATATCCCATACAAAAAATGATGAACTATGGTGTTAGTCTTTTAAACTGAATACAAATCTCCAACCTGGTTCCTGGTTAAGTGGTCCGAGATTTGAGACGTCTTCATAGTACATGCCATGTCGTTATAAAAGATTTTTTGGTTACTTCACACCTATTTCTACTAAGTATAGGCAACGGCAGTGAAGCCTCGACGTACTGTTTTTTTTTTATGTCTATGGGGTAAGTTGCGAAACCATACCAGACACAAAAATGTCAATCAGCGGTATTTACAACACAAACTTTCCAAAAGACTTCGTATCCGAAACTTTTTGATTTAGAGATATTTTTTAAACTAGTACACAGCCATTTCGAATTATAATAAAATTGCTTTTATAAACTTTTTTAGAGGATTTCGCATGAGTCACTTTTCTTTTTATAAGCTTTTATTTACCTTGCACTGTATGTATGTATGTATGTATGTATGTATGTAAGTATGTATGTTCGGTGGAATCTTGTAACTCAATTTTGAAGTAGATACCTTCAACCGATTGAGCTGAAATTTTGTATACACGTTTACTTTGGATGACAATGCATGATATAATGTATGACATTATTCTATATCCAATATGGCGGACGACCTAAGATGGCGGAGTGGATATTTTTAATGCATTTCTGCAATATGGGTATCAAATGAAAGGGTTTGTTGAGTGTAACTCAAAATATAATATGACGTCATTCTAAATCCAATGTGGTGGAATATCCAAGATGAAGGAATATATATTTTAAGCTTTCGTACAATATGGGTATCAAATGAAAGGGCTCATTGGGAAAACTAAAAAAATAATGTGACGTCATTCTAAATCCAATATGGCGGATAAACCAAGATAGAGGAACAGTTTTTTTTAATGCATTTCTACAATATGGGTATCAAATGAAAGGGCTTGTTAATAGTAGCTCGAAAAATAATGTAACGTCATTCTAAATCCAATATAGTGGAATAAATATTTGCGTTTCTACTATATGCGTATCAAATGGCCCTTTCATTAAAGAGTTATATGAGAACTTCAAAAACTATGTCTCGGTGGTTCAGTAAACTAGCCCGCTTCTGAATCAGGAAGTCTTGGATTCGAATTTGGCCTCACACCAATTCTTTCGAAATTTCTCCCGAAAGTCATGTGTAATAAATATTTTTGACTGACCACTTTGTGCTCGCTGTATGGCAACAGTGGTAGAGCCCAGCAATTCACTGTATGAATGGGCTGGCTCGACCGGTGAAATACCACAACCAGCTCACGCCTTGTTTCTTTGGGTGAGAGACGTACCCGGAGACCTACTCCCCTTCCCCATCCCTTCCTACTCCCATATCCTATATCCTACTCCCTTATAGATCGTGAGACGTAAACATAGCGGCGAGTCGAGGCTTAATAGATGCTGCCTACACCTTCGGGTAGAAAAAGGAGTCGAGCTATGTTATGTTATTAATTAATGTTATAAACAAATTAGATTGTGTATAAATATTATATATATCATAGGGTTTTCAATATGAGCGGCTAGATACTAGTGGCCTGCTTGTTTGGGCAGTGTCAGTCAATCTGTTGTTTACTATTCAGTCACTGATGCCAAATCACCATGTCAAGATACAGGGTTAAGCGGCGCGTCCAAATTTATAATCAAAATGAGTTAGTGCTAACATTGAGAACCTTACGACCACTTTACGGCTGAGGCGGTAGTCCATCACAGTCGACGGCTTTCCGTTGACCTATGTTTTAATAGTTAACAGTGTTTTAATTGTGATCAGCCACGCAATCTGCTGCATGAATGGGCCGGTTCGACCGGTGTAATGCCATGCCCTTTCAGGATACCGACGTAAATTGGACAGGATTTAATCACTTTAACATGATTGCTACACTAACGGATTTTAATGGTGTTATAGGTATTATTAGAATTAAACACAGTGGATGATGGGAACGAACTATAACTTTTATTACAACTCACTCCTATGTTACACTCAGGTCGGCAAGTATAGAGTACTGATTAAAACAACAGATGGCGTTACACATCACTCGTAGTTAATCATATTTTGTTATTAAACAACAGTCCCACATAACAAAATTAAGTTGCAAAATCAACAAATAAGTAACAAAAAAATTTGTTTACTTAGGCTCGAAACTCTTTGCTGCTGGTCAACCATACGCGGCCTTAAGTAGAGAAAAGACTTTAGGAGGTCTCGTCATTGAAGAGTTGGACTGTTCGAAATTAACTGGCAAATGACCTTGTAACAATAATGCTTTGAATGAGATGAAGAGACTGAGAAACTTACCCATCGATAACTAAAAACTTGAAAATAATTTAAAGAAAAAAACTTTTTTAAAGAAGCTTTTATTTAAACGCTCTAAAAAGAATAAAATAATTTTAACCTTAAACATTTTAACTATCAACTTATAACCTTATTATATACAATTTATGTGATAATAAAAGCTTGTCGCTATGTTCAACCCAACCCTTCCCCCCTCCTCTTCCTATCCCAATTCCGACCCCTTCCATTTCCCATGGAAAGGGCCGGCAACGGAACTGTACCACTATATGTGTTCGGGTGTCCATATATATATGTTATAAACCAAATAAATATATTTGGATAATGCGATCCGTCACAGTAATCATTAAATCTAAAAAAATATTTCTAGATGGTTATGGATAGCTACTGATAGGTAATTAAACATAGCGACAAGCTTTTACTATCACATAAATTGTATATAATAAGGTTATAAGTAGATAGTTAAAATGTTTAAGGTTAAAATTATTTTATTCTTTTTAGAGCGTTTAAATAAAAGCTTCTTTAAAAAAGTTTTTTTCTTTAAATTATTAAATGCCTCATTTGTGTTTTATTTGGCTATAAGGACATTAATGATCTCTGCTCAAATTATGCATACGCCCTACACTCGGTTTACGACCTTTTATTTTACCGACGTAAAAAAAAAGAAAGTAATTTCGCCATGATGCCTTTATTACGGACGCTAGGGCGTATAGAATTATGACCCTTTACAATTTTGTTAGAGCGGTCTTTTGTATACTTTTTTTATATGCGTGTTTCTCTAGTTTTACAGAAAGCAATGTGAGTAACATACTTTATTAGCCTTTTCTAACAACCTGCTATTTCTGCAGCTACCCCTGTTTATTAGCTAATATAAAATTATATAGTAATAACTTTTATAGTACTTACTTATTATTATTTTTATAGGATTGCACGGCCAACGAGCAAGTGAATCACCTGACGGTAAGTAACTTCTCACCGCCCACGTACGGTGTGTAACCGTCCTGTAATAGCCTCCGAGAGTAGGGAGGAGAAAAAGGAAGGGCAAAGGGGATCGGGCCTCTGGATACCTCTCTCGCCGAACAAAACGCGGGACAAGCTACTTCACGCCGATATTCCGATAGATCGTGGTATTTCACCGGTCGAACCGGCCCATTCATGCAGCGAACTGCAAGACTCTACCGCTGTTAATAGTTATATATTATATTTTACTTTTCTTCCCGAAAGCGTTGACATCATCTGTTACGCGTCGACTTGTAAATTTTGTACATCTCAAATGGAACAAGTGGTGGAACCTATTGCCAATGCTCGGCCACAATGTTTTCAGCAAACAATATTTATCACAAATTACTTCTGAAAATAATTAGGAGAAGTCATTGTGAGCCCGGATTCGATCCCACGGTTGGATCTGAAACCAGGCATTTCTACTTTAGACCACCTGTCAGGCCTTATACAAAGTAAATAAATGTTTACAGATTTTTTTATAGAATTTATCTTATTCCTTTATAAAAGCTGGCAACGCATCTGTAATACTACCTGTGTTACCTGTACCTGATAGTAAGCAATGAACGTCCCCCATGGATGCACTAAAAATATTTCAATGATTTTCCTTTAACTTGAATTACGAAAATAAAAGTGGTATTGACCCATTTGATTACCTCTTTACATAACAAGTAGAGTAACCTTTAATAAATTCATAGTTATCAAGCCAGTATGCAAATGTGCCATATAAAAATGTTAATTACTCAGCCCTTAAGCGCTTTGCATATGCGGCTGGCGGCTGATATGAACAACACCTACGATTGTATTAAACTAGAGCAGGACGGATTTACAGAGCCTTTGTATTTTGTAAAGAAAAAAAAAAACTCGCGGAGCGAATTTGAACGAGCTTATTTGATGGTTGATGATTTTGGATATTCTTGGAAGTTTTATCCTTAAATTGATTCTAGAATGTTCAAACTGTTTAAGGTAACTGTAACTTTTTAAGATCTTAATAGTACGTAGACCTTTCTACATATTACTAATATATATGATTAAAAACTCTTGTATAAAATAGCAAAGAACTAAAAATACGTAAAAGAACATGATTGTTTACATACATATTTTAAACCATTTAATTTTATTAAATGGTTTAAAATATGTATGTAAACACACGCTTTAATAC
Organism: Euproctis similis; assembly: GCA_905147225.2. Lineage (NCBI taxonomy): Eukaryota > Metazoa > Arthropoda > Insecta > Lepidoptera > Erebidae > Euproctis > Euproctis similis. The sequence continues at coordinate 8,413,011 of LR990114.1, forward strand.
CATAGGGGTAGAAAAGACTTTGGCTTTCCACAAACTACAATTCTGACACACTTCATTTATATCATCCACAGTCATACATCTCATCATGAATTTAAATCGATTTGCCGCTACGCATTTTTCCTTTTTTAAATAGACCATTTATTTGGTCGTGGTAGCTCCGTCTTGGTGTCCCGATCCCGAATCTGCTATTTACATTCGCTTATTGTACTCTTTAGTCATACGGCTTACGTTCATTCTTTCAATATGACTTTTTTCCTACTTGGTCACTACATCATCGTTCAACTTGCATTTTTCCTTTATCACGTTATTTTTAATTCGGTCCGTATAAACTTCTCAGAGAACGCATTTTCATAGCAATCACATTGCTTTTATGTTTCGCCTACCAAACCCAACACTCACTCCCGTAAGTCAGAGCTGGTACCAACACACCACCATCAGGGCATACAATATGCCGTTGACTCTTTTACCAGTAGTCACTCTCCTTTCAATATCTTTCTCGCATTTTCGGTCTCTGGTAAACATACTTTCCAAATATAGAAACTCACTTGCTCCAATTACTCGCCATCAAAAACTATATCTCCTATTTCTCTCTCTCCACCACTACGGCCATTATAACATTGGTGGACCTTATATGGCCTTATTTAAGATACAACCAAGCCTCAAGCTCAAGACACAGCCTTGTTCATAATGTTTTTCTTTTCTGCTAAAACCGAACGGGAGAGTGATATTTTAAAAATGAAGAAAAAAATATATAAATGAACTTACGAGTAATTAGGTATATATTTTTGATCTATTAACTGTTCCCGAATCAGTTTCCACCCATTCTACTGAAACAAATCAATAACCATTCGCTTACGAATGTTTTAAATCGCTACAGTATACTCGTATTCCAATATACCACTTCTAATCCAAACGGCCTCGGTGGATTTGCATTCAATGAATATTTGCTCAAAACATTTTGGCGTTGCGCACACAGGCCATTGTCAACTTTCTACTAAAACCCAACACTTTTACAACCGCGATATTAAGCCTTATTTTCATTGGCACAAGACCCTATATATATCTGTTTTATTAGTGGCTTTCAATCCATGCAAGTTAGATTTATATATGTGAAGTTAAAACTGTTCTGTTAAATACGTCGATTTAATCTCTACTATTACAGAGTTGTTAAAAAGTGTACTCATGCTACCATTATTTGGACACAATATTTTGGACAGCAGCGTTCCCTTGTTCCAAGCTAAGTAACTTAATGCTTGTGTTATGGAAACTAGATGACGGATATTAATACACATATACTTTTCTTTTGTAAACACCCAGACGCCATACAACCATTCATGCTGTACTCGGGTGAGGATCGAACCCGCCGACTTCGATTCCGCAGTCGATACTTTTACCAATGCACCACTATGTAACTAATGGAGTCCTTAAAAGTCAATCGGTAACATCCACTTTGATTTCCATTTTTTATTTGGATTACCAATATCTAATTACGCTTAAGGCTGCTAACTATTTGTAAACATAGATATCTCGAAGACGAAATCCTCTCAAATCAGGTAGTATAAATTCGCCTCTGCATATGTACCTCAGCCGAAAAATAAATAGCCTAAGCTACTTTAGGTAAATTTTTGATAGGTCCTAATATTGCAATGTTCAAGACAGCCCACTATTGCATTAACCAACATGGCTATACCACTATAAAAGCTATGAATAATAACGAGCAGGTGAAAAAAAAAGAAATATTCGGATGACTCATCTGCATTCTCGCTATCAAAAATAATCAATCGGTCGATGTCATCGTTTATCCTGTGGGATAGTTTAATTGGGATCATTCATCATTCTACTGTTACTGAACTAATTCAGTCCACTGCCTATAAATCTTCAAGCGTAATAATATATAACAGCTTCTGACGCATGATTTTACTAAGGCAATGCTTGTTAACACTTGATATTATTTGATGATTACATAAATGAAAGAGAGTTATGTTCATTGAAGTTGTAATGTGTCTTATATAAAATGTCGCTTTCTCCCGTCTGACCCATTATATGCGTAGATCTTTGATACTACGCAACGGATTTTGATGTGTTTTATTAAATAGATAGAGTGTATTTTTAATTCATATATGATGCAGTAAAGAAAAAAAAGGTGATAATATTTGAGATTTAGCACTTTCATTGCAAACGCTGGATGAACCCTAAGTGATAGATCAAAACAATGTACTACATTATTAAACACCAATTGAAGGTCTACGAAAAGTCTGCAATAGCATATGTCTAGAGATAATCCGCAATGACCATTTTTATTTCTTTACTGTTTTTCCTTAGCCGCTGCCTACAGCTTCGGGTAACAAAAGGCGTGAAGAGTTTACGAGAAATAATAGCTTAGTTACTAAGCAATTTTAAACATTACTGCATTACTTTTCATCCAATTAAGTATCTTAAATAGATTGTGCATATAGATAATAATGACAAATAGCATATTGCAATAGTGCTTAATGGTGTACAATATTGTGTATAATTATGTACTATTTTAATTTGATTGTATCTAATCTGTGATGGTCGAGTATTCTGGCTGCTACATCTTACAGCTATGTTTTCAGTTGCGATATTATTATTATTGTTATTTATTTAACATGGTTTACAAAAGAATATTTGTCACATAAGTTTCGTGCCCTATTCTTCTCATGGTAGCTTTCTCACTCGGAATCGGTGAGAATGGTGAAACCGGTGAAATACCACGACCTCTCAGAAGACCGACGTAAAGTGGCTCATGCCGCGTTTCGTTCGGTGAGAGAGGTACCCGGAGGCCCACCCCCTTCCCCATCATTTCCTATTCCCCTATCCCTTAAGGGTCGGCGGCGCAACAGTGACACTGTATGTGTTGCTGGTGTCCATGGGCGGCGTTGGTTGCTTGCCATCAGGTGACACGCCTGCTCATTTGCCCTACTATCCCATAAAAAAAAAAAAAGAATCGGGTCGCTCGTGGCGATCGCGTCCGTGTTTTCTTGTTCCACAAAAGCACTTTCCTCAAGCGCACATGTATATATATATAATTTAAATAATAAGTTTAATATTTGTTCTTGTTGACTATTTTTAAGTGTCTGTAAAGAAATCCAATGAAAGTTAAGCGTCTTTGAGTTTAACTTTATGTAAGTTTTTTTTTTTTCTTGAACAAAATTGCTGAAAAAACATGCTCTTGGGAGCCATTGATCCAATTTTCAAAATTCTCTACATAACATAACCTCACGCCTTTTTCTACCCCAAGATGTAAGCAGCGGCTGCTAAGCCTCGACTCGCCGTAATGTTTAGATACATCCCAAACGGAATAGGTGGCGAACCTACGCCATACCGAGCACAAAGTTTTCATTCATCAATATATATCACACATAAATTTCTAAATTGAATTCGAAAGGTCATTGGTGTGAGAATTCGCGACTTCTTGATTCAGAAGTGGGGTTCTCCTCGACCACTGGACCGAGACTTTACATAAATATTCCAGATATTTTTTTATCAACGATTTAATTAGAGAGACTTGAAATTGGAAAGTTGGAATATACAAAAAACAATTACAAAACTAAAGTCTAAAGATTAGCTTTTAAAGATATTCAGAAGTATAGGTAAAAATATCGTTTTCTGTAAAAATATACTAACAGTGTGTATACAGTGTATACATAGACAAGAAGAGTTGGTTTTCTGCTTGTTTCCAACTATTGGACATGAAGCGCATACACGGTTATGACGTCACAATGGCTCTGGGGGGGAAAGTCGTTTGCAAATGTCAGCCGGACCGATTTTTGTTCCACGACTTTTATGTGTGACAGACGGTTTTTTTTTCTTTCATTGAACAATATGATTGGAAGGTCTGATTCAGAGGATTGATGTTATTACTGACGCTTATAAAATAAAAACTATATTTCATAAAGCCTGTTATTATATTGAGGCACAGGCAGAATATCTTGTGATTTAGCTAATGAAATATTGACGTTACATGCAATAAATACTTTCAGTAGGTGGCTCGTGTCCATCTTTAAAGGTGATATTGCTTGTAAATAAATGCAATAAGCCCTTCAACTTCAACGCCAAGTCCCTTGCGGTGTTGGTACAGAGCCATTAGGCAGAATTCTTATGCATCTCAACCGTTTCTTTAAGTGTTTTCCCGTTTCTCTTTTGACATAAACGTATTTTTAAGGTTTTTAATCCTCCTGATATCCCTTTTCGCAAAAACATTTTCAATTAAGTCAGGAAAGGGCCCGCGACTCCCACGTCATTCCAATTTTACACTGTATCTCTGCTTAGTTCCATAAATATTTTAATGATACGTTATTCTAACTGTTACGAATAAAAATTATAATTTCAAATATAAAATTACCATTCTTTTAGGAGGTAATTTAGTACTAATGATCTAATTTTTAATAAGGAAAACCATAATAATAGTACGGCGGGCTTTTGTAACAGCAAAAGTTTAACTCCCACAAATTGGAAAAGTCTACAAGATGAGTCCCATTCAATTATGTGTAATGTGCAGACATCTGAAATGGTCTCTTACTGTGGGATTACACAGAATCCCAGGGAGTAGTGTGGAGTTTTAATAAAATATTGTATTATATAAAAAAGGCGTTGGGCAGATTCCTGGGCTTAAGGAATGTTAGCAAAAAAATCCAACCTGCAATCTTTAATGCGGTACTGAAAGTACATGAAACGTGCGTGCATGAAAGTAGGATAAATGCGGTCGAAATGAGGGCATTGAGCAAAATCTGCGTTGTGACCCTCGCTGACCGCGTGGAAAACAAGGTTATAAGGAAGGAAGTCGGATTGAAAGAGAGTGTCGGTGTAAAAGTAAGAAAGGGCATGCTCCGATTGTTCGGACATGTAGATGGGCTTTTCTGCTAATATCTTGTTGCGCCCAGGAATCTGCCCAACCCATTTATTCTATTTCATAACGCCACTCTTCTTTCTACATCCGCGGTGTACCTTTCATCGCTGCTAAGAGCGCATCCAAGATATACAAATTCATTCACCTGTTCCAGTACTACATCGTCAACCATTATCCTTGCATCCGTTCTGGATTCCTCCCTTTCAAACACCACAAATACTATTATATTAGGTAACACATATTTGTGTTACCTCATCTAATTATACTGTTACTGAAATACGCAAAATATATTATATTACTGGTATAATTTAAAACCCTCTGGCGTAAATAAATAAGCTGGATACAGTTTTTTTTTTATCATAATTAAATCTGCCTTCAGCCAGTCTTATTATTTTTCTCCTGTAATCGAATGTATACCTTAAAATTCTTTCACCGAGATAACTTTTTCGTGAGTGAAAAAAAATGTAATTTTGTTTGCCTTCAACTCCTCGGCGCCTTTTTATAATACTTACATGAATATCTTTACTTTTTTGAGATAATATAATTTACTTATTTACATTGTTACTATAATTAAATTTAAGTACTTTTTATCATCCAAAATACAGATCGAATGTTATTTCTCACGCATAATTTGGTGTTCCGTCACTACGAAATTTGTGTGAAAATTAAACTGGGCACCCAAGGAAGGAAGGAATCGAGGATATTAAAGACGTGAATGCAATTTAAATAAGTAATTTATATTTCTCACTTTAAATGTTACTGGTTACAAGTCGTCATAATAACTTCTCATGTATGCATGTGGAAACTCAAGTCACAATCAATCCGCTGGCAACAAGGCTCTTATCGTTTCAATCGATAATTAAACGTTATTGCGTTGGTCATAAATCCTAAGGCTATATAGCGTGATACGTTATTAGAAGTTATGAGGGTGTGGTATTGCTGCAAAAGAAAATCTACAGTTGTACAATACAAATAATAAATTTAAAAAATCAATACGAATTGAGATTAATTCGTATTGACTAAGCAGATATACAATGCAAAAGTGGGAGGATGTAAGGGTCGAGAACGGCCGCGACATATATATAACCTATGACCAAATTGAATGAATGCTTGAGAAAAACTCTGTTCCGCCTACCCTGCAAAGAACTTAGCGTGAAGTTATTTATGCATGTGAAATGATAATATTTATGGAATACCTTTTAAAGTGAAACTTTTATTACATCGTCTCAAACTTTTTCGTCTGCGTGTTGCATGTCGCGTGACGGTCGGCCGCGGAGTAGGGATAAAGTGAAAGGCGCTCGTCAGAGCGCCTTTCACGTCTATTATCGTTTATTACACGTACAAACAACACAATAAATATATTTGTTTGTTTGCACTCGGGTGGGATCGAACCCGCCCCGACCTCGTGTTATCGGTAGTGCGGTTTACCGATGCACCACGAGGCCCGTATGAATGATTGTCTAATTACCGTCCTCTTTACTAATTTCGACACATTTTCTAGGATCGGGTTTGTTTGTTTGTTTGTTTTTTACATACATACATATACGTACGTACGTATTGCAGGCGGAGAAAAAAAAAAATTATATTATTAATATAACAAATGACACGATAAAAGGGAATATAATAAATTCGTATGTATTGTAAACGACGGAGGCTTTTAAGTTTCCAATTCAAAAAAAGTGAACTACATATATGTGACACAGTTATGTTCGTCAATTTATTAGCGATAAGATAGTGCTCTTTATATATGTATTTGTCACATTTTCATAATAAATCAAAATATCATATTTACTGGAGGAAAAAATATCGTTTTGTTTTGTAAAGATCCTTTGTTGTAATGTTGTTAACGTTTAATAGGTGTCGCGTTAACCCTAGTGCCGTAGCTGGAATACTTGTCGATTCGGGCGACATCTATCGATATAATACGATATTACGGCAGAATCATCAATAGTAGCAACCTAGTAGCGCCATCTAGGAATTATTGTCGTGACCACGTAAAATAAAAAACATTTATTAAACCCTATTAACAAATACAAGATGGCAACTAAATTAAAATCGCCCTTATCGCACAATCCCCTGAAAGCCGGTGACGTCCGGTTCGATTTCAAATTAAACTAGTTTTCTCTCTCTTTGCAAAACTGCCACTGACTTGTAACTAACGAATTAGTGGAGGAAGCAGACTGACGCCTTTCTTACTTTACTTAAGTTTCCAATTCCAAAAAGTGTGGGTCAAAAGGTGTCGCGTTATCCCTAGTGCCGAAGCTGGAATACTTGTCGATTCGGGCGACATCTATCGATATAATACGATATTACGGCAGAATCATCAATAGTAGCAACCTAGTAGCGCCATCTAGGAATTCTTAATCTTCAGTCGTTAACTTCCAAAGAACTTGAAAATGATGAGATTATCGAATTAATTGATTTAAATCTTTAACTTAAAGTTAAACGAAGCCAAAGCAAACTTTTAAAAAAATTGCTGTGAAGTAACTGTTTTACACTGTTGCACTCTAAAAAAATATAAATGTTAATCATTTTATCAGAATCATCAATTTAAAAAACTTACTAACTAAATTATTGAAAAATAATTATTGAAAAAATATTTTGTTTATGTATATTTAAAAAGTAGATTTAAAAATCAATAACCCAAGACTCAATTTTAAAATCACGTATTTTAGTTACCATAAAATATTGGTTACATTTATAAACTGTGAAACTCATGATGAAGATGGAATTGATAATAGAATGATTGAAAATAATTGAAAAACGGATCAAAATGACTCAACGTTTATAAAATATTATTTTCAGTGTTTTAATATGTGTATATCATCTAAATAATTGTTAAGTATTATGTATGTCGTACTCTAAGACACAGAGTTCAATAAAAATATTAGTTGGAGACCTAGTCTACTTTTATCATTTCCCATTATCATTCCCATTTTCTAAGTATAAAATTAAGATTGATGAAGCAATTTTTATACCCTTAATGGAATATTATTCCGAAAATTTTTAGTTAAATGTCTATAATGTGAAAAAAAGTTTCACTTTTACGGTGGTTTCATAAAACCACACAATTTTTTTTGTATTTTAAACCTTTTTTTTTTACGCGAGGAAATGCTTAATGCACACCCCCCGCCTGGGGACGGCAGGGGGTAGTGTGGGACTCCCAAAACAGTAAACTGCAATTCGATCCTCCCTGATGGCCGGCCAGGGGAGAGTCCCGAAGGCGTCGACGATGTCAAGCGACACCGCCAGCGCGACCCCCCCGATCGGACTGCCGGTTCCGACAGGGCCCGCACCCGACGCACCGCGTCGATGGTCGAGCGCCCCTGCCGGAACCCAAACTGGCAGTCCGATATGTCCGGGCCCACCTGCGACAGGTGGCTGCTGATACGGGCGGAGATAACCCTTTCAAAGAGCTTCCCCGCCTCGTTCAGCAGGCATATCGGCCGGAGCGACGACGGAGCGTCCCCGGTCCTTGCTTCCTGATGAGCACCAGCCTTGCCGACTTCCAGTCGAGGGGGAACACCCCGCGGCGGAGGCAGCTAGTGAACAGCTGCCTCGCCTTGTTCCCTAGGACTCCCAGAGCGAGCGCCAGGACCCGGCCAGGAACTCCGTCCGGGCCGGGAGCGGCGCTGCGGGAGGCGAGCCGCGCGACGGCTCGCCCGAGCTCGTCCTCCGTTACCTCCAGCTCGTCGGACCACGGAGTATGGTCCGACTGAGACGGAGGATCCGAGGGACCGCCCTGGACCCTAGGGAAAAGCGAATCCACGACTCTTCCCACGACGTCCGGTTGTATTTTAAACCTAATATTACGACAACTTGTAGCATTCACATGCTCATTGTGTCATATCGTCAGACCATTTAGATATTTGGGACTAGATTTAAAGCATATATCATTGCAACATTCTTTCCTATAAAAATTCTGAGTACACTCTCATAAAATACCAATGCTCAATTTGATACAGTCAAAAATCCTAAAAGCTTAAAAACAGTGTTTGTAAAAAAAAAAACAAATAATTAAACCAGTAGTCGTAAAAGTTCCAAACTCAATAGGTATTGCTTCCAGCGAGAGTGCGATGGTGGGCGCAACCAATGAATGAACAGCCTCTCTTCAAATGGAAAAAGCATTTCTGAAAAAAACCAATGGCCAAGTTTAATAACGGATATATTTCAGGGGCCCGTACGGAAACGTGAATGTTTAAATCTCATGGATTTTATAGATCAACTCAGTTCAGAAAACTCTCGTTTCATACACTTGTGATTAACAGTGGTAGAGCCAGGCAGTTCGTTGCAAGAATGGGCCGGCTCGACAGGTGAAATAACACGACTTTTATTGTGTATCGACGTGTATCAACGTGGCTTTTCCGCGTTTCAGGTATGCAGCAGCCCCTTCAACCATCGATCCCATCCCACCCCTTTTAAGGCAGGCAATGCATAGTGATCACATATATAGTGTTATAGTTAACACTATATATGTGGTCACTTACCACCAGGTGACCCGATAGGTCATTTATCCCCTATTCCGTAAAAACAAGTTATGTGTGATAAATATTAATGACTGGTAATAGGTTTCCACTGAAGATGCCTACACGTTTCGGGTGCTTGAGGACTTGAAAAATAACAGTCGGAGTTAGTTAATGTTGGGTCATATTTTAATATTGAGACAGCACTACGATGTATCATAGACGCGTCCGCATTACACTTGTAGGGGACCAACACACACAGTTTTACGATGGGCATAAAAAATTCCACATCACCGCGTCGTTTATTTACTTTTTACAGCGTCTAGGCCGGGTAGTGTGGTGGGGGCAGAACAGCCAAACGTTCATGACTATGACTAGGTATATCGCACTTTAGCTACTATTAAAAAAAGGCAAAGAGTGAGTAGGATTTGGGAGTGGTACCCTTTTTTTCAAATATAAAATAATGGTACCATTATTTTATTTTTTACGAGAATGGGAGCAAGACTGGTATCGTTATATTTCACCAGTCGAATCGACCCATCGATGCAACGAACTGTTTGGGCTCTTCCACTGTTGAAAACCATATGTAACATATAAACCACCTAAAAACAGTAAATTTGTGATACGTTTTCCCTAGTTTATGAGATACTCGCTGGATACATAACCAATAAAATGTTAGTAATATGGTTCTGTTTTTAGTAATATGATAATATTTTATATCATCATCAGCCTTTTGATGTCCACTGTTGGACGTAGGCCTCCCACATGGAACACCATAGCTCACGGCCCTGTGCCATCCGCATCCAGTGCCTCCCAGCAATCTTGACCAGATCGTCGATCCACCTAGTGCGGGGATGTCCTACCCCACGTCATTCATGGTCACCACTCGAGAACTTTTCTCCTCCAACGGTTATCGACGAGCGATGTGGCCTGCTCATTTACAAATCAGCGTTCTAGCCTTTCAGGCTTTATCGGTCACGCCTAATCTCCTGCGGATCTCCGTGCGGGACAAAATCCCAACATAACCCGCTCCATAGCACCCTAAGCGACTTTGAGCTTTGATATGAGGCCAGCATTCAGAGCGTTCGGGAAACTAAGGTCTAGGACCAATGACTGTTACCAGTGATGACATACAGAACTGAGACATGGTCTTTGAATGTTGGCCTCATATTTTATATAATATTTGCTTATACATATTTCATTCGATACAATATAATTTTATATCGGAAATTAGACGACTTAAGGTCATTCTTAAATAAGATCATACACTAATTGGTTGGTGCAGAATCCATATTAAAAAGTTCCACGCGATCCAGGAATCCTAATTAATTTCAAGAGAATTAAGGGTTTTCAATTATTTCCCCGGAGTTCTTTTTTTTTTTTTTTATGGGATAGGATGCCAAACGAGCAGGCGTGTCACCTGATGGTAAGCAACTAACGCCGCCCATGGACACCAGCAGCACATATAGTGTTACTATTGCGTTGCCGACCTTTAAGGGAAGGGGATAGGAAAGGATGGGGAAGGGGGTGGGCCTCCGGGTACCTCTCTCACCGAACGAAACGTGGCATGGGCCACTTTACGTCGGTCTTCTGAGAGGTCGTGGTATTTCACCGGTCGAGCCGGCCCATTTATGCAGAAAACTGCTTGGCTCTACCACATTACCACTTCATTCCTTTTCTGCTATATTTTCAATTACTGGCTCAAATTTAAATTAATTGTTTGTTTTATTCATATCGGGTGTTGAAGAAATATATTCATCGTCTGTACTGAAGTTTATTGAATTGATTTTTTTTTATATTTACCTTTAAGTGACTTACAAAGAGACGGTTATCTAATCTAACATATTGTTTCTAATATGACCGAAAGTAAGCGCAATGGCGACATCGTCTTATAAATAAAAACAAATTAAGCAATAAAATAGAGGAAGCATGATAAAATAGAGTCGAGGACGGCCACGAACACTTTTCATGACCAAATTGAACGACTCCTTCCGGAAGGTGATGTCACGAGCCTTAAAAACCGACGAGCGTATATGACAATAGTTATGAAATTCAAAGAAACGAGTGACGTGAGTAAGAGCAGTAGATACTACTCTGCCTACACCGCAAGGGACTAGGCGTAAAGTTATGTATATCCAAGCAATAGTAAATTTTCATTATATATTAATATAATCGCACGTATAACGATAAGTTATATACTCTTTGATCTGTGATATGTTATGTAACTGTCTGCTTGCATGCCGCCTTGCATGCAAAGTCTAATAGGCTTTGTCTATTGCTTTATGAAAACATAGTAGGTTGTATTCTGTCTAACAGGAAAATATTTTAACGGTATGGAGGTACCCGAACCTCTCAGAATATCGACGCAAAGTGGCTCATACCGCGTTTCGATCGGTGAGAGAGGAATCTGGAGGCCCAATAACTTCCCCTCTTCCCTTCTCATTCCCCTTCCGACTCCTTCCATATCCCATTGTAAGGGCCGGCAACGCAACTCTAACACTAACTATGTTCAAGTATCCCGTAAAAAACCATTCATCAAATTACTAATGATGGTTTGATATCCATCACCCCATTCTTCAATACTTTTTCACCTTGACTCGCCAAATTACGTCTTCTCGCAGGTCTGGATGTCGAACACTCCACTTCTTTGGCACTAATGAGCCAATATTTGAACAAGTTATAAATATGGATCAGTGGCATGTGTGGCAATATAATTCTCCATCATTATCATCATTATATAGTATAAAACAAAGTCACTTTTCGCTGTCTGTCCCCTTATATGCTCAGATCTTTGAAACTATGCAACCGATTTTAATGCGGTTTCTTTTACAAATAGAGGGTGTGGGGTGGGGTGGATGTAGAAAGAAAAAGTGATAAACCCAAAATGTATTTATTTATTACTTTTAATGCGGAACAAAGTTCACACAGTAGGGTCAACTACTATAGTATAACACAAAGTCACTTTCTCCCTATATCCCTATGTATGCTTAAATCTGTAAAATTATGCAACGAATTTTGATGTTTTTTTTTAACAAATAGAGTGATTGAAGACAAAGTTTTATATGTATAAAAACATCACAGTTATTCTGTAGTGTACTTAGTATAAGCATTGCACCCATGCAAAGCTGGAGCTGAGCGGCCAGTTTAATTAATATAATTATGAATTGTTTTCTAATAATCTTAAATATTTATTAAAATTACTAACCAAAACCTTAACCATCCAATCCTCAAATCTAGAAACACTTCAATTTAGTACGTTTTACGTGTTTTTTTTAATTCTTTCTTTGAATCAAGAAAGAAACTTGATAAATCCGACAGGCAAGCTTGATACGACATGTTTCCGTATGTCCTATATCATTATCGGACGAAGTGTTAAGGCTTCCCTATCGCCGCTGTGCTATTTCAACGATATTGTGATCAAACATTCTGATAGCATCTTTCAATGTAATTCTAACGTGTTATATTTTATACACGATATTATTACTAATGCCAAATGTTTTCAATATAACATCTCTTTGAATCAATTATTATCAACACATTAAAAGAAAAAAAAATGCTCGATGCAAAAGTTTTGTTTAAGGCACAAGTGCATTACGAGTGGGTTGACCCAGAATCCATGGAAGAACTTCAGCAACACCGATGGGGTCACTGTTGCGTTTCAAGATTTTAAGATGGCATAGGAAAGTGGTTGGGGAGGTGACTGATTATAGTATATCATCGAACTAAACGCAAAATGAGCATATATACTTAAGTACACATTTGACATATTTGATCAGTCGAGCCGATCCATTCATGCAGCGTACTGCGTGTCTACTACGAATGTGTTACTGATAAATTTTAAATGCCGATTAAGAATATCTCGCCTTAAAAAGTTGTCAGAATTACAATACGTTTTGTCATTGGTCATAATTTGTTACTACTATTGTCAGTACATTATGATTACCCTAATAATTTATTATTTAAAATAATTTAATATGCATTCCAGACGGAATATTAAACAGTTAAGCAGATGATTGGTACGTGAATTGAGACAGAGCAATATGGAGCCGCTGGTAAATCTGGCCACTGTCTGGGTGCCTGGAGAGCACTTAATACTTGTCCTTGAGCGACAACGCAGTAACTTAACAGCCGGTGAAGATTAAAACCAGACCGCATTAGGTTTAAAAGCGCGAATAACTTCACAAAAGCCATTTGATAAGACAATTTAGTAAAACATAGCTTAACTTTTGTCCATTGTGTTAATCTTATATATAAAATTCTCCTGTCACAATTTTCGTTCCCATACTCCTCCGAAACGGCTCGACCGAATCTCATGAAATTTTGTGAGCATATTGAGTAGGTCTGAGAATCGGCCAACATTTATTTTTCATCCCCCTAAATGTTAAGGGTAGTCCATCCCTAAATATTTTTTTTTAATTTTTCCATATATTTCTGTTTCTTATTTTTTTTATAAAACGGGACACAAAAATACATACAACCCTAAGTTTTCAACCCCCTACAATCAATCGCTATTTTTTAAATTTTATTTTTTGGCAAGACAACGTTTGCTGGGTAAGCTAGTATAAATGTAATAAGCAATAAGCCCACGTACATAATATCTATAAAATAAATGTATAGACGTATCTAAGACAGACTAAAACAAGCGTTATTGCAATAACTTCGGCTATTCGGCCTACGGATTTGAACTCTTGAGTTGTTATTTAAGAGAGTTGTTATTGAGACGACTGGACGATTTTTATATAAAGTTAAATAAATTAAAAAAAAAATATTTATCTTCTATAAATTCAAATATTTACTGCAAATTCTCAATGGGCCAGTTAGCTGTAAACTTACTTATATCAAAAATTAAAACAATAAAACGTTTTCTAACTGGTTTCAATGTAATATATAAAAGTCTAGTATGTGCGCGTCTAATGTGTGCGTTATTGAACTCCTCCAAAACGGCTTGACCGATTCTCACGACATTTTGTAGACGACATATCGGGTGACTAATAATTGACTAAAAGAGTATACGAAGCGAATTTCAGTGGCAGGGTCGGGATCGGGAGACCAAGACAGACCTACCACGACTAAATAAATGGTCTGTTTAAAAAAGGCAAAATGCGTAGCACCCGAAACCGACGTGAATGCATGACGAGATGTATGACTGTGGATGAGGCGAAAGATGTGTGTTATCGTAGCTTGTGGAAAGCCGAAGTCTCTGCCTACCCCTATGGGATACAGGCGTGAGCTTATGTATGTATGTATGTACATACCGGGGGGGTCTAAGAATCGGACGACAGTTATTTTTCATCCCTCTTATTTTTGATGAATTAATTAAAAACTCATCAGCCCTTAGCACTATGTGGCCAAAATATCCAAGAATTCGCTGGTAACATATTGTTGACAAGCGGGTTTTGATCTTTTAGTAAATAATATATGAAGATAATATTTGAAACTTCCAAGTGACTCTCGGATAAACATCATAGATGCAATTTCACCTAAGCTGTTCTGCATATTCGATGAATACAGCGCAAGTGTTAATGTGTTGAATCAATAGTGTGAGTCGGACCTAAACGCCGGCATCCAACCATCTATTATTATGACTACTGATGCAATGATTTCATTCTATTGAAGTTTTGAATGAAGACCACCTAATGGGATCTATTATTTAAGAAGATTGCCTTTTTTTCCTTTTCATTAACAAATAATCAATTTGTTTTATTTATTACTAGCTGACCCGGCGAACTTTGTTCCGCATCAAAAGTAATAACTGCTGTCCCGCTATGTTAATACTGCAATACCTTCGAAAATATTCGTTTAAATTGCATGCTGTAAAGGGCCAGGATCATCTATATTACATGCACAATCTATTTAAGATACTTAATTGGATAAAAATTAATACTGTAATGTTTAAAATCACTTCGTAAATAGGCCATTATTTCTCGTAAAAATAAAAATGGTCATTGTTGGTTATCCCTAAGAGATATACATATGCCCTCGCGGACTTTTTTGTAGACCTTTTGAAGTTGTTTAATAATGTAGAAAATTGCTTTGATCTATCACTTAGGGTTCAGCCAGCATTTGCAATTAAAGTGCTAAATCTTGAATATTATCCTTTTTTCTTTACAACATCATATATGAATTATAGATCAAAACCACCCCGTTGACACACTCTAACTATTAAAAAAACCGCATCAAAATCCGTTGCGTAGTTTTAAAGATATACTTATATAAGGGGACAGACAGCGGAAAGTGACTTTGTTTTATACTATGTAATTATTATAAACTAGTTTACCCCGAAAACTTTGATTTGCGTAAAAAGTAAAGAAATGAATATGATCATTGTGGCTTATCCCTAAGAGATAGATATACCCCATCCCGGACACTTTTTTGCAGACTTTCAGGTGTATAATTATGCTGTACATTATTTTGATCTATTATTTACGGTTTAGATAGCGTTTGTAATTAAAGTCCCAACTTTCGAAAATTATCGCTTTTCTTTACTACATAATGCTTGAATTATACATATAACCCATCTCGTTGACACCCTCTATCTATTAAGAAAAGCCGCAACAAAATCGGTTTCGTAGTTTCAAAGATATTAGCTTAAAAGGGGACAGACAGCGGACAGCGACTTTGTTTTATACTATGTAATTATATTGGTTAGCTCTTATATCTAATGAAGATATCCTTTTTACATGCATGAAACTTTGATGTAAAAAAATAACAAAAACTTTCCAATCTCTAGCCTATTTCCAAGCACGTCTGTATACATCTGTCTGTATATAGATTATTATTCTGAAAGTGTAAGAATAGAACAAATTGAAAATACATCTTATATATTAAACATGTTATATTTAAAATATTATAATTAGATAATAATTATACTGATACTCAACTTACTGGAATAGGTCGAGCCTTCTCCAAGCATTAGCAGGGCCGGTGCGAAGTGGTCGTAAGAGTTGAGTGCTTCCATCTCTAGGAGGTACAAGAGGTGCAACCTGACAGCAAAGAATAAATTAAGTTTTTAATGATGAAACAAAAAACCATGAAAAAAGTTATGTTGGAACAAGAAGTTAACTTGATAACTTAGTCTCATTAATAAATATATAACTTTACTCCAAGTCTCATCAAGGTAGGCCGAGAGAACAGTGCCAAAAGACACAAAAATAATTAAGGCGTGTAAGAACACAACTCAGTCACTTCTTTGACTTTATGTATGATAATTCTTGTCATACAGGCTAGTCGAGATTTATAGCAGGTACGACATACTCATAAAATCAAATCAATGGAAATACAAGCATCCTAAATGTTCACTCTTCTTCCACCAACCGGCTGTGGTTTCAAACCCGCGACAACTACAACACAGATAGTGTAACAGTTGAATTGTCGACCTTTAAATAGAATAGGGAAGGAATCAGAAGAAGTATGAGGAGAGGGGAAGGACTTCCGGTTCCTTCTCTCAGCGAACGTAACGTGGCATGAGCCTATGTACGCCTATATTTTGAGAGGTCGTCGTGTTTCACCGTTCAAGTCAGCCCATTCATGCAGCGAACTTCGCGGCTAATGTATGTATTATATTATGGAAATGACATTTACAAAAGCAGTTTGGAATTTCCATTGTCATTCTACGTCTGAGACATTATTAACATAATAATATTATTCTATATTAAAACGGTAATGTTATATTAAAACTTGGAAGACGTCGCTTTGCTATTTAAAATAATAGATGGAACCACATGTATTATTCATTCGGTCGGTTTTAGTTCGCACGCCAATAATTCTGAAAGGCGTCGCGGCAAAGTTGATGGCGATGTGATATTTACATTTTAATTGGACGCACTCGTCGACCGGCAGCATCTTCAGCAACTACGAGAAAATTGAAAAACGCAATTTAAAAATTTTAATTAAAGTATTGAGACGGACTGTTTAAGTTTATGTAAGGCTGGTGTCTCTTTATTATATTGCCTTGAATTGCTTTTAGTGAACGTGCAATAAAAAGCCTTTTTTCTTACTAATGCGTAATGATATTTTGAAATAAGTATCAAAATAAATCCGAATTTTAAACCTAGATTGAAACCTAAAACTCCTTGATTCAAAAGCTTATTTTTCATAGAAAGGTGGGCAAACAAGCAAGCGTCTGCAACAGTAAGAACTTCACAATTGCGTTGCCGGCCTATAAAATGGGAGAGCGAGATGGGATGAGGTTATAGAGAATTATGATGACTTTCGAGTATCTCTCATCGAACTAAACACAATATTTCATGGGTTGAGCAGGCCCAGTCATGCAAAAAACCATGTGGCTCTACTACGGTTAGAGTAAGTATTATCTAAGCGTACTAGTTTTAATTATTTTGAAAATAAGCTATAGTTATTTGGCACCAAATTTACAATAATAAGAAGAAATTAATTAATTACATTATTTACAATATAAACAATTAAAAAAACTACCTGAAATAAAATTTCTCCGAATCTCGGTCTACTGGCAGCGTGCCCAGAAGACTGGCTGCATTGCCACGCTGAATGGCAATGCTAATCCTCTGCTGTGCGAAGAATAGACCAGCCCTCTGGTCGCGAGAGGCTTCGATCAGCCTCTTTGCAAAATCTTTGTAATGTGCACGAGCACTCGGACCCCATGTCCCCAAATAAAAATTAAAACATAAATCTTACTTTTAATACAAGAAAGCACCTGAAAAAAGAGTTCATGCAATTCGAGTGTAGGCGGTAGGTACTAGGAACAGATTCCGGACGCGTGCCGAATAAATCCGATAACTCGTCACGCTGAAACTCGCAGACTCAATTTCAGGAACACGATTACTCCACGATGGGAACAAGAGTTGAATCTCAGAGTACCTGCTGATTCGACTATTCAAACTTGTTTCCATTGAAGTTTTAGTTTTTACTTGAAAATAAATACTATTCGTAATGTTAAGCTATTAATTGTTCAACAACAATACAACTTCAGTAATTCGTGGGGTAGGTAAGAATATTAATGAATAAGACTTCATATTAGTTATTATCATTAATTCACTCAAACATTACTTCACGCCTTTTTCTACTACAAGGTGCAGGCAGTGGCTGTTAAACCTCGATTCGTCGAATCGTTACGTCCCAAATCGGCACAAAGTTGTGAGTCGATATTTATCACACATAATAAAAAATAAATAAAATAATAAATAATTCCGAGAAATCATTGATGTGAGTACATGAACACATTTTGTGAAATCTTTATAAATAATTAATCCTGGAGCACTAATTATAAAATTAAAATCTTGAAGTAATTGCTTTTCCTTAGATTCACCGAACTGACCAACTTGGAACTTGTAGGATTATAGGATATTATTATTATTAAGGGAGTTGGATAACAAAGGATGGGGTGGGTCTCCAAGTACCTCTCTCACTTTACGTCGATCTTCTGAGAGGTCGTGTTATTTCACAGGTCGAGCGGGCCCATTCATGAAGCGAACTACTTGGCTCTACCACTGTTCTGAATCTAGTAAAAAAACATGGTCGCTATTTTGTTTAACATGAATCAACAATGTAAGGAATCTACCACATTTTTTTAGCATGTTTACTTTCATAAATCCAACGCATTTATTCTCTATATAAATTAACAAATTTTACGTCCATTACGGTAGTGCAAGGTTCAAATACGGACGTTATCGTTCCACATATTGATTTACAGGTATATACATACTCGTATAACATGTCAAGTTAGACTATTATATATTGGAACATGTACAACACATATTTATTAATACTATAACATAACATAACTTCACGCCTTTTGTTACCCAAAGGCAGCGGCTGTTAAGCATCGTCTCGCCGTTATGTTTACGTCCCAAATGGAATATGTGGCGAACCTATTGCCATACCGGGCAGAAAGTTTTCAGTCATCGATATTTATCACACATAACTTCCAAAAACAATTTTGAAAAGCCATTGGTGTGAGCCAGTGTCAGGAATCGAACCCGGACCTCTGGATCAGAAGCCGTGTACTCGACCACTGCGCCACCCAGACTCAAATACTATAATTTATTTTACACATTTATATATGCATGAACATACACATAAAGTTCAGTCGAGCGCGACACGTTCGTAACTCGTGGATACAATCTGAAAACCGAAGCCTATTCGGATACAGATACTGTTCGTAAATTCCAATTTGGTATTTTTTGTTTCAAGTTTCATACACATATTGCTTTTAAACTAACTTTATGTCTAGTTTGACAAAGTAGAGGCATATTGCCGCTGTCTATTTACGCTTTCGGGTAATGAAGGCGTAAAATTACGGTTTCTGAATAACATGTTAATACTGCTTTTTTATGGGATAGGAGGGCAAACGAGCAAGGCGTGTCAGCTGATGGTGAGCAACCAACGCTGCCTATGGACAGCAGCAACACTTGTAGTGTTACTGTTGCGTGGCCGACCTTTAAGGGATAGAGAATAGGTTATAGGGAAGGATGGGGAAGGGGGATGGGCCTCCGGGTACCTCTCTCACCGAACGAAAAGCGGTATGAGCCACTTTACGTCGATCTTCTGAGAGGTCGTGGTATTTCACCGGTCGAGCCGGCCCATTCATGCAGCGAACTGCTTGGCTCTACCACTGTTAACTGCTACCAAGATGTGATAGAAAAAAAGTCCGCTTATTAGGATAGCAATATTGTCGAGAGAGATAGATGTCTCTCTGTCCCTGTCGAACACATGGTTTTATATCATATAAGTATAATAAAATGCTATCTCTAAAGTAGTAGGCACAAAAAAGTCTGTCATAAGACAGTTATTACACAGCTGCAGATAAACAAAATAAAATAAAAGATAAAGTTCATTTTTAATGAAGCAAATAGAACCTGTTTACAGCCCAATATCAACAGACATAAAACCGTAAAGTATTTTATTAACAGCAGCAATAACGAGTATACCCAAAACACTAATAATATAAACAAAGAAATAAAAGTCCCTAAAGGATTCGCGGCAAGTGCCCTCAAAATCAAAATTCAGCCCTTTTACCATTACATGATATCGATAATATCGCTTTTGCCAAATTCAATAATACAGGCGATCGCAAAGGTTCGGCGAAAGAAAAAAAAACACGAGTACCTATTTTGCCCGCTAAAACGTTATTGTCAACCACTGAGAATAAGTGGAACATTTTTATGCAATACAGTTTTAAACGAATCTTACATTTAGTAAATTTCTCTTATTTCTTCTAAAGGTTTTAATAATATAAGCGATTGTACAAGAAGAGTAATGAAATATAATACTAGTAGAAAGGCTATGATCACATCTTAAGGTAGTCAGTTCCTTCTTTTTATCCATTACATGATAAGGTAATTTTAATAAATCTGTATACTTTTTTTCTTAAGGGACAGGAGGGCAAACGAGCAAGCGGGCCACCTGATGATAAGTGACTAGCATCGCCCACAGACGCCTACAATAAACATAGTGTTTTATTTATATTACTACCCTTTAAAGGAATAGAATGGGTAAAAATGGAAAAGTGGAACGAAACGTGGCCTGATAAATTTTTATCGATTTTCTGAGAGAATATTTCACTGGTTGAGCCGACCCCTTTATGCAGCTCTATCATTCATGGCTCAACAGTCAGTTCTTTCTGTCTACCCTGTAATTATTATACGGGAAGCTTATTGTAATATTATGAAATGCGGAAATATTATGACTCAATAAGATAGAATTCCCATTTTAGCAAGATTTACTAAAAATCATAACAAAGATCGTTCATACAGTAATTAAAGAGAATTAGCAAAACCGTGTTTAGTCGAAAATAAAACAACAAAGACAATAAGCTTTTTCAATTATTCAAATTTCCCTAACTTTATAGGCTGTTTGTAACTTAATTCGCAAGCATCAATCAGCCGCCGGAGTACGAAAGACTTTCTTCTGAAACAAGCCCATTAAATCGAGATCTTGAGCTTTATATTTTTAAGTAGTTATTTGATAAATACATATAAGGCTCATTATAAGTTTAGTGTTCATCATTATTATTTTTAGAAGTGATAGAGCCACGTAGTAGGCTACATGAGTGAGCCGGCTCGACCGGTGAAATACCACGACCTCTCAGATTATCGGTGTAAAGTGGCTCATGCCATTTTCGCTCGGTGAAAGAGGTATCCAGGGGCCCAACCTATGCCTCTCTCCCTATCCTACTTCCAACCCCTTCTCTATCCTTCCAACGAGAAATTACCTAGGAGGGTCGAAGTCAGGCAGGCGGCCGCTTATAAAACCACAGCCACATCTTTGGACAATATGGATGGATAGTTTCAAAGGATGATATTGTCGCGTCGTTGAGGGGTAGGCAATATGACATAATATCAATATTTCTATTTTATTAATTAAAAGTATATCTGGTCCTATGGCAATCCGTTACTGAGGCAACATTTGTCATTGTGTGTACCGGATTAGAATAAGAGAATTGGCGACCTTGCAAATAAAAGTTGGAGTTCTAATCAGGTACTAGATCGATTAAACAGATATTTAAATATAGTGCAAAAGCGGAAGGATGTTGGTCTTTAGGAAAGCCACGACATACTTTACATGACCAAATTGAACGTGTCCTTACGGGAGGTAGCTTAAGGGCTTTAAAAACCTGCGCCTGCATAACAAGAGTTTTGAAAGTTAAAGAAGCGAATGAGGTGTGTAAGAGATATTCTCTCTGCCTTCCCTGCAAGTGACTTGGAGTGAAGTTATGTAAGTATATACTTTACAAATACTATATAAATTCGATGCTAAAATATTTCGCATGGAATTCTAAATCAGTGTTCACACAGCGCGTGGTTGGTGGATGCCAGTGGTTGAGTGAGCGTAGCGATTCGTAATCTCACCATTAGTGGAATGTATCGCGCTTGGCGTTTCGCTAGGCCTGCCAACAGATGTTACACGCTCCAACATTTTGATACGGAGGCCTTTGTGTTTGCGTCAATATATTATTAAATAGTTTATTTAATGTTATATATTACTTATCAACATGTTTACTGAATGAAAATTGTAATTGATTATTTTACAATATGCGTAAATAGATTTACATTTTTTTGTTTGAAAAATATATCCAGTTAGAAACTAAAGGTCAAGGAAAGTTAGGCCTTGTATGTTATGTTTATCGTAGATCCTTAATTGGACTTTAGGACCTAAGTAAAAAATGAAATAAACATATATGCTTTATCTCCTATTTTAACAAGAGAATCACTTCAGTACCATCTATGACAGAGAAGATTCTACTAAAGTACCACCTATAGAAGAGAAAATGCTACCAAAGCTGTTATAACACCTTTGAAAAGTCTGATAACCAAAGGTCATATTGCGTAGACTTAAAAGAACTTGTTCATTCAATATGAAATGTCATGAAGAAAATTAAATGTCACATTTTGTAGATTTATTTTTTATAGTAAAGGGAGCAAGCGGCTTACCTAGTGATAACTAACCATCACTGCTCCTAGACATCTGGGATACAAACCAAGTCACAAATACGTTGCCGGCCTTAAAAATGCATATGTAAAGGGCCTATAGATACCTTGAGCTTGAGCCAGTTCACGTCCATTTTCTGAGATATCGTATTATTTCACCGGTCAATCATATTTACGGAGCAAACAGCGTGACTCTCGACTGTACTCGACTGTCGACAGTACAGCATCCTTAGCATGTTTTTTTTTCAGAAAAAAAATGTTACTAAAAGCCGTTTAATACAATGCAGATAATAAAGAAAAGCTGTACAAGGGTAGTACAATTAGGATCGCAATTAGAGGACAGTATGTTCCAGATTACGACCGCACACTCCACAGTGATTCGCATTCCGGCGTCGAGGAATAACAAAGCTTGCCAACTAACTATTAAGACGTTCAGAAACATGAGTGTCGCTTTTTATGGGCACTCGAATTACGTCCGTATTTTTGTGTTGAAATTTATACTGCCAATTATTATCTGTGAACTTTTTGAATCTTCGCGCATGTAATATTTAAGGGTACAGCAGCAAAGGTTTTGTCTAATCTTGCTGACAAATATCAATTTAGTTTAATGAAATAGGTAACGAGCATACTTCTATATTTCATCTGGTATTTATCCGAAGGTGTAGGCAGCGGCTGTTAAGCCTCGACTCGCCGTTATGTTTACGTCATGAATGGAATAGGTGGGGAAACTATTGCCATGAACCGCGCTCAAAGTTGTTAGTCATCGATATTTATCACACATAACTTCCGAAAATAATTTAGAAAAATCATTGTGAGAATAACTTATACGTAATCTTTAATTATGAACCTTAATAAACTTAGTATTATAAATGGCGGATACGAACTGCGGAAGTCGTTAACAGAATTTCCACCATTGAAACATCTGATCTCTTCTTTCGAATCAATAATTTCTGTTAAGTCAGTCGTTCAAATGTGAGTAACAAAGCAGAATACTTATGAAGACTGAGAAAAAAATTATCTATAATTCATTTAAAGTCTTTCTTTTAAATAATGCATGACATGTATTTTTTTTGTAAGCTAATATCAATTTATTATGATTTAATATTTCATACAAAAAAAATCTAGTAAATGCCAACTAAAGGGATTAAATAAAACTATCCAAACCCGTTATTGAATAACGAAAACCCAAAGCATATTCAAAAGCCATAATATTTATAATATTCAATATTACTTTACTTACTTATTAAAATATGTAATATGTCATATCTATTCTCATCTATTTATAATTCTACCGTTTTGTATGTAAAACTTCGACCAGTGAAGTACTGTCCCGTTTGTTGTTTTTTTTTTATGTAAAACCAAATGTATATTTGTCAAGGGTAATTTGAATTTGGTCGCATGCAGTCCTTTGAAATGCACTATTTATACCAGTTTTTTACATGGGACATGAGCCAAATGGAAATTTAGAGTTGAATATAATTTTGAAGAGACTTCGCTTGGTCATAGTTTTATGTAATATTCATTATATTTGAGAATGGGATTTAAATTATTATTTTTACCTCTAAGTAGCAATAAGGATTGGACTCCCACAATCCAAATGTCTCACTATTGGATGAAATTTTACAGGTAATAATAATACACACAACCCCACATTTAAAAAAAAAAACCTCTAATATCATGGGATAAAAACCTTTTTTCTTTTAATGGTAGAAGGGGTAAACGAGCAAGCGGGTTACTTAATGGAACGCGAATTCAATAGCCCATGGGCATCTGCAACACCAGGGGCGTCACATCATAGTTTCCGACCTTTAAAATAGGAGTACGCTCGTTTTTTGTACTTCCCGGTGCAGTTAGTAATTGATTAGTAACGATATTTTTTAAATATTACATTTTTGTTCCGTTTATCTATCTATTTATTTCAAGTAATCTTATCAACCTACAAACAAATGAAAAAAAAAACTCTGCTTGACATTCTAAGTGAATATTTGCACCAAAATAATTTGGCATACCAAGACGACACCCCACTGCCTACTTCTTCTGGCGTGTACGGCGTGAGTATACAGAATGGGGTGTATTATTAATTATATAAAACGCTAAATCTTACAGTGTTTCACACAAGAGTTTTGTCTTACATACGTGAAATGAACTCATCTCATTATTTATTATCGCGCTAAGAATCCACAATTAAATCTAACTTACATACATAATTACTGAACACAGTTGTTGCTTTTTGTAATACACTGTGTTTAAGATTACATTGCAGAGGCTTTACAATTTTAAAATGTTGGAAATTTCATTAGTTTCTTGCCCGGTTCTTCTCATGGTCGCTACGATTGTAAAAGAATCTACAATCGTCATCCGCTCGTAGCGATTGTTACATTCCCTATATCTATTGACTGTTTTATGTGTCTGAAAAGAAATATGAAAATATCAATATTTTCCTTTTGATTTTTGAATTTTATATTAATGGGGTTTTATTCAAAATGTTATATATAGACTTAACAAAGTCTAGTCTTACATTGGCACTAATAATTCTGTTTACATTGCAGATCACAAGATCAGCAGTGGTAAAGCCACGCTGTTCGCTGCACGAAAAACGACGTTTGGAGGCTCATGCCGCGTTTCTTTCGGTGAGATAGGTATCAAGAGGCCCTTACGCCTTCCCCTTCCTCTACCACTCCCAATCCCATCCTTATCCTATCTTAAACTGTGTTGTAGGTACACATAGGGTTGCTCTTGTCACTTACCATCATGTGACCTAATTGCCCTTATCCCAAAAGAAATCCATTCTTTCTCTAAAACAATTGGACTACAAAATGCACACGTTATTTTTGATACATTGAAAACTATCTGAAGTAACAAAAGCCATAAATTTTTCAGTCAATATCATACTTTCAGTAGGTAGTAGGTATATAAATTATTTTGTTTCACACAACTTGTCAGAGTTACTTGGTTTCGTAAAATTTATGGTGTAAAACTTTGACAATAATTTAACTATTTATTCTTGATCATTCATAAAATTAAATAAGACCAACATTTGCAAGATCTTGAAACTGCTAAAAATATATATTTACTTTTAGTCCCTGTTAGTACCTGAAACGTATCTAGGATTTCAGACGCCATAAGCAACGAACATATGCCACCCAAACCAAATAAAACAGTTTTTTTTTTATGCAATTGCATGCTTTGCTTTTACAATGTGTTCTATAGCTCTAAAAGTATTTTTAAGAATTCTTTTCCAAAAGGTTTTTCCATGCGTATTCTTGCTCAGTATCTGCTTATCAAAATTTTACACATTCTCTTAACTTTAATATTAAATTCTTAACACTCAAAGTGTTGAAAAGAGAGACAGAATGAATTTTTGAGCTCGCTATCTTTTTATTAGATAGAGAAAAGCAGTCCGTGAATAATATTTCCTGTTGGGTTTTTTACATTAAAAATAAATTAAAAATATACATCTATCATTAAGAAAGTTTCGAGGTACTATTAAATAATTAACTTTTCTTCGACAGTTCATTTGTACTTGTATACATAATATAAATTGCAGAACAAGCCATTAAGTTTTATTCGAACAGAACACTGAAAATATCAAATTGTTGTATTTTTTACTTTAAAATGCATAATAATATCAAATCAAATCTTGAATTAACAATAGTATTAAATGATTATTATACAAAAATCTCGTACATATTAATTAATTTAAAGACGACGATTCGTCGGAGTGACGAAGCCTTATATTCCCCGTGGCTGAAACCGTCGCTCGATTAAGAGCCGAGTGAGGAACACTTAATCTGCTAAGTGCCTACTCAGATTCAGCACGTCAATAGACCGCAACGTGTAGTGTAGTATAGTGCCATCACATTTGTGTCTTGCTAATAATTTTGTTGGATGTATGAGCACGGATATTGTGTCAAAATATATTTATAATGATTCTGTTCTTCAAGACTGATTATTATTTGACATTATTTGACAAGCTATTGATAGTGCTATTATTTGTAATATTTTGAGAAAAAGAAACTTGGTTTCCAGGTTAATAAAATTATTTTGATGTGTATACTGCACTATTCAAAATTCTACATTATTTTGGTTTCTGATGTGGGTCTGACCTGCAAACAATACTAATAGTATCTCGCTGTCTTGAGCTATTTAATTGTGGGCTAGGTTTGATGAGACTTATGACTGGGTTCCAGCTAGGTGATAGTTTCCAGCCATCTTCTCTATTGAAATTTTTTGGATGTTTTTTTTATTTCAATAGCCTCGCGTATCATCCTGGGACGATAATGTGGTTCTTTTTGTTCATCACTCGTGAAAATGATCTCTGTAAAGAGTTCGAAACGTCGGGAAATAAATAAAAATAAGTAATAAATAAACGCGATATAATCCTAACAGTTGTTTTAATGTTATACTCAATTAATACTCATTAGTTTGATTCCGATAATTCTTTTTTTTTAAGTGTAACTTCTAATGTCTTGTGCAATCGTTTAACGCTTTTAACGCCCCCTTGCGGCCACAAAACATAATTTATAATATTTAGAGGGACGAATTTGAACCTATATATAAATCCAGGAAGAGAATTGCTTAAGCGTGATTTTTATCTGTACATAGACATCTAGTAGCTAGTGGTGGCACTATACCGCTCATTTAATACTTATAAAGCATAATAGTTTGTTAATAATCTCAGAAACCGCTGGTTCTATTTTAAAAATTCTTTCAGTGGTGGATAGTCCATTTATAGAGGAAGGATTTAGGTTATATTATATTTTCTAAACAATTAGGGATCTTTACTAAAAGTCCGATAATGTAACCCAAGGTGTAAAAAAAGGACCTAAAAAAATGATTATGCTGCAAAAAGTATTGATTGTAGAGCAAAAAAATGTACTACAACTTTGCAAAATATATAGTTGTCTATACAAATGGTTGCGACACCATGTGTCTAACTATTGTAGTTTCTCACAAAAAGTGTTTATTTATTTTTTTTAAATAATTTGAATGATGATGTTTTAAAAGCCCTTTATTTTAAACTTTGGTATTAATTCTGATTAAAATAAATTATTTATAATTCAAGATAGATTTAATAGCTTCCTAGGACTTTTTTAATTATTTAATTCGGACATTTCATTCAAAAGATATCGCAATATACACGATATAAGTATTAGATTATTAGGCAAATATGTATTGCGCGCACATATAGTAACATAACTTCACGCCTTTTCTACCCGAAGGTCTAGGCAGTGGCTTTTAAGTCTCCACTCGCCGTTATGTTTACGTCCCAAATAGAATAGGTGGCCATACCGGGCAAACGAGGGCAAACGAGTTAGCGCGTCACCTGATGGTAAGTGACCAGCGCCGTCCATGGACACTTTACGACGATCTTCTGAGAGGTGCTGGTATTTCACCGGTCGAGCCGGCCCATTTATGCAGCGAACTGCTTGGCTCTACCACTCAAATTCGGTTTTTCTAACCGTATTAAAAACCACACTATCTTTGAATCGTACTACTGAAAACTCAAATAATAAAAGGATATTATTATAAATCTATGCTGTAAATATAAAATCTATTACAAATATCCATTGATTTGGATTTAATCAATATTTTGATTGAGTTTCGTTTATTTATTGCTATATATTTATGATCTTACAGTGTATTTGGAATTCTTAATAGCAAAGTATATAATATTTGGCTTCGATAAGGCTTAACGGGAATATAAAACTTAAAATGTCTACTTCAGTAAACTGAAATTCAGATAAACAAAGGCGTGATGCACACGTCCCAAGATCTATAAAATTAACTTATCACTGTCGGAGATCGTAAAATTGTCGCATCAGAAGCTTGCAGACTATTATATAGAATGCTATACTATGAGTATACCACCTACTATATGGTAGAACCTTACTACTACCACGGCCCAAGGCTACCTGCAACACAGTGTTACACTTGCGTTGCCGAACGAAAAGCGGCAAATTACCGGTTGAGTCAGCCCATTCATGCAACGAGCTGGTTATACCGCTGTCAAAAATCTTCAAGAACGGTAATATAATTTTCCTTATTTGTACCTTTACGCTAATGATATCTATGTGTATAAACAGCGACGTCGAAAGTAAGTATCAACATACTGAATGAATTATTTTGGTCGCAGGGAAAAAGATTACACTACTACCTATACCGTGAATATTGGTATTTAGTAGCATACAGTACAACCTTTTTTAGTTCTAGTATAATTTTAATTGTTTGTACCTTCACGCTCTTTAGCTCAAAATGTGTAAGAGGTGATCATAATGCATTGATACACAGAATAAATTAATTTGGTCTCAACGAAACATTTGGCAGATGTTTTTTCGTTTTTCCTTTTTAATTATTTTTTCAGGCTTGAAATCTGGTCGTCATCATCATGAAAATCCTCATTCTTCTTGTAATACAACCATAATTATGTCTTAGGAAAAAAAGATACATCAAAATTTGATAGTCGCTAAGCGTACATAAAGATGGTAGACTGACATAAACTGAACGTAAAAATTGTTGAGTTGAGGGATGGTTTATGGTTTAATATCTTTCACAGATACAGGGTGCAATTTATTCTCGTATTATTACAATTATAGTATCATAAATCGTTATTAAAAATGTTTTTCCGGTGTTTTGTATAATATTATCTATCAATCTTCTTCTTCTTCGGGTGCCTCTCCATTACAGAAGGTTAGCAGTCATCTCCTTGAATTTGTTCCTGTCCTTAGCAACAGCAAACAATTGTTCCACGGTTATTATACCGGTTCACCGGTATCTATCAATAATCAAGTTTAATTGCAAATTTTAATTAATTCCGTGGCGTAGAGTACAAAACTCTGCCTACACCCTCAAATGTATATAATGGGAGTGGAGCCCAGGATGCCAAATAGAGATTTAGTCGAACATGGAAACATGGAGACCTTTTGGGTTGGAAAAGTTAGATGATAAGAAGACTAAATGTTAGATAATAAATAGATATACCTTTAGACATACTTAGACATACCTTTTACCAAGGGCCAATACCAAGGGCAAGGCAGATATATCTTTATAAATATATAAAAAAACCATTGCGTGAACTGGACAAACCCGAACGCATCAGATTTTATAAAAAAGTATTAAGTGCGCCAAAAAGAGGGTTTAATTTAATAATCTTACGAATTCTATCTGCTCGATGCCGTTATTTAAAAAAGTCGCCATCTTGAATTGCTGAAGCGCGTCAGATTAGGATATATATGGTTGTATTTTAATCTGACTGATTATTTTGAGTGATCCGATCCTTTATCCTTCACGGACCGCCTTATCTAAGAGACTCATATTTGGTGGAGGTACTTAGCCGGATACAAGCTATCTTCCCTTCGTGAGCTCCACTACTATAATCTAAAATCAGCCAAAACAAAGCATACTTTGTATTTCGTGTTAAAATATTATATGTATCCACAATTCACGCAACGATTCCGTTTACGACTGAAGTTGTAAAATGCATTTTATGTGCCTTCCGAAGCTCACACCTTTTTCTTAGTCGTGAAATCATACATTGTCATGAAGGTGTTATACTGAAAAATATTTGTTACTTAGTTCAGGTTCGTACAATAGACGGGAACTATCCTTAACCAATATTTTAAATTTGTATTTTGTAAAATAACTTCTGGCCTTATTCTACTGAAAGATGTGAGCAGCCGCAGTCAAGCCTCGCCTCGCTGTATTTTTACGACGTAAACGGAATAAATAGGTGGCGGAACTTATTGCCATACACCGGGCACTATGTTGTCAATCACCGATATTCATCACCCATAACTTTCAAAAAATAATTCATAGATATCATTGGTGTGAACCCTGATTCGACGCCACGACCTCTGAATTCAGAATCATAAAATATAATTATTTTTTGAACTTTACTATTTAATACCGTTTATTCCTTTCCCTTGTAATTGTAAATCTTGTAATATTTTTAGAAAAAGAAATGTAAATGTATGTAACATCTCTAATCTGCTTCCAAATTAGTATTTTTTTGTGATTTTATAACATTCCAGCAACATTTTGTCTTATCAGCAAATGAAGAGGAATCAGACTACATCTTAGTTAAACGGGTAAATGCTCCATACAACTCTGTTGCATCATGCAGGTTTGTTCAGGCAAACACTTTAACAGTGGTAGAGCCAAGCATTTCGCTGTATGAATGGACCGGCTTGACCGGTGAAATACCACGACCTCTCAGAAGATCATCGTAAAGTGGCTCATGCCGCGATTCGTTCGGTGAGAGAGGTACCCGGAAGCCCATCCCCCTTCCCCATCCTTCCCTATCCGACAGTACCACTATATGTGTTGCTGATGTCCATGGGCAAAAGTTTAGTTCATTAGTATCTAATTAATTCATTGCTATGGCGGAAAAAATGTTTGAAAAACGAGCATGCGTGTCACCTGATGGTATGCAACCAGCTTACCATCAGGTGATACGCATGCTCGTTTGCCCTGCTATCCTAAAAAGAAAAAAATCATTTTTTCCGCCATAGCAATGAATTGATTAGATACTAATGAACTAAACTTTTAACACCAAAATTAATGTAACTTAAATTGATATAGTACATATATAAAAATTTACCAAGGGTTTTGACATATTCAATTCCAACAAACCTGTTGAAAAGCCATGATTAATTACAAAACAAAACCGCTTAGCAACAACAGTATATGTTACTAAACATTGTGGTTTACTTGAAAAAGTTTGTTAGTTGTAAACATTAGCAATCAGAATAACGAAATATAATAAAATTACATGTAGATAACTGTGAATAATTTCCGATTGTAATAGAAATATTTAACTTACCTATTTTATATTTTCTTAATTTAATATTAATAAAATTTTGTGAAGATCACGGATCAACTGTTAACCGGAAGTAGATAAAAGTTGGTATAAAGATAAAAAAAATCTCAGCGTAATCATTACATAGTATAATGCAAAGTCGTGTTCCCTGTCTGTTAAAACTGTCAGTGTCAACGGGATAGTTTTTAATAATAATAGTCCCGGTGGTCCAGTGGTCGAACACCCCGCTTCTGAATAAAGAACCCGCGGGTTCGAATACTGGGTCACAATTATGACTTTTCGAAATTGATTTCGGAAGTTATGTGTGATAAATATCGATGACTAAAAACTTTGTGCCCGGTATGGCAATAGGTTCGCTACCTATTCCATTTGGAACGTAAACATAACGGCGAGTCGAGGCTTAAGTACCACTGCCTACACCTTCGGGTAGAAAAAGGCGTGAAGTTGTTGTATTGTATTGTATGTTTTTTTATGTTTTGTTATGTTATTACTTTTGATGCGAAACAAAGTTTGCCGGGTCAGCCAGAAATTACATAACATAAAGCAAAGTCGCTTTCCGCTGTCTGTGCTTAGATCTTAGAAACTACGCAATGGGTTTTGATGCGTTTTTTTTTAATAGTTAGATGTCTGATAATAGATAGATAGTGAGATTTTAATAGATAGATAGTTAGGTGTCTACGGGGTCGTTTTGATCTATAATTCATGTATAGTGTAGTGAAAAAAGTGATAATTTTCAAGATTTAGTAATTTAATCGCAAACGCTGCCTGAACCCTAAGTGATAAATCAAAACAATGTACTACATTATTATACACCTTTAAAAGGTCTACAAAATAGTCCAGAAGAGCACATGTCTATCTCTTACAGATAGCCCACAATGACTCTTTTTATTTTTTTACTTTTTACGAGAAATAAGGGCTTATTTACGAAGCGATTTTAAACATTACAGCATTCATTTTCATCCAGTTAAGTGTATTAAATAGATTGTGCATTTAATATAGATCAATATTTCCCTTAACAGAATGTAATTTAAACGAATATTTAAGAAGATATTACAGTATTAACATAGCGGGACATAGTAGTTGCGTTGCGCGCCAAAACGCGTGCCGATAAATGGCACAAATTGAACTTTTTAATATCCAAATTTTACTCATTTATTTCTTTTGATGCGAAACAAAGTTCGCCGGGTCAGCTACTAATAAATAAAGAGAGATAATTTTCGAGACTGGGCATTTCAAATGTAAACGCTGTAAAAATTACTTTTGGTTCGCAACAAAGTATGCCGGGTCAGCTAATATATAATATTCATAATTTAAACTTACTACATAAATTATTTTTCAAAACAACTTCTGATTTTTATAAATAAATGAAGTTGATTTAAATGCATAATCCATTTTCCAAGGACAATTGTTCTAGTAATATATTTGGATAGTATGTTTTTTAATTCAAGTAAACGTAGGTTAGAGAAGCTGCGGATGGAAATTAGTTTTCAATCTATACGTACAAATATAACTTCACGTCAACTTCCTAGCTGGGTAGGCATAGAGAGTAAAAAAATAACATGTTTTATATACAGGTAATTCATAATTTTTTTTAATGTTTAAAGTATATCTTCTAAATATATATAATAAAAATATCTCCGTGTATAATCACACAAACTAATCATATTTTCATAAAACCATGTTACCAATTATGAATATTTAATATTACCTAAATGAGGTTCTTGCATTTATAATTCACCTTAACCTGCTTAAGCGTTTTCCTTACTTCCAAAAGACACATCTTAAGGTAGGAGAGCGTTGCTCCTGCCTTAAGATGTTTTTTTTTTCTTTTATATTTAAAGTTTATATCACAAGCTTTTA
The DNA here is from genome assembly GCA_905147225.2 of Euproctis similis. Lineage (NCBI taxonomy): Eukaryota > Metazoa > Arthropoda > Insecta > Lepidoptera > Erebidae > Euproctis > Euproctis similis. Next base: position 8,446,425 of record LR990114.1, read on the forward strand.
AAGTTTGTCGATAAATTTGCAGGCATTTATTAGATATTAACTTTTTGGTGTACCTTCACGACAGGGGAAGTTTCGACAGGCTTCCTTTTATTTTAATCTGTATAATAAGGTGGAGGATCCAATTCTCATATACCAAGGTAGATGGTTTTGTTCGAGGAGAGAAGTACGCGAACGCCTATCACCATTAATGGCCGGCACATCACCCCCGAATCGCAGATGTCCAAGAACAGCGCCAGACGTTTACCACCAGATAGACCGCTTGCCTAATTCTTCACTATACTATAAAAATGGGCATAATGTGGGTAATCGTTGGTATGCATTTGGATTCGAACTTGAGACCACTATTTCAGAAAGAGAGTCTGCCGAAATTTTAAAATTATACTTTTTTTCAAACAAGCTTAATGTTTCTTTTTAATAACTAAATATGCCGTATCATTGGTATGAAGAAACCACCCCCGGAAACCCTCTTTCGACTAATGAGTCGCTGTGCTCGACTTTTTTAACAAAAATACCCGCCACAAAATACCCGCGGTTTGGGACTTTTCAAACTTTTCGTTTAGAGTACACCGTTTGTGTATAACACCTAAAAGTTATTTTTTAAAAAAAAAGAGGAAAAGTTGTTTTTCTTCCCATTTGAATGAGTAAATATTAAAGGCTTTATGTTTTTTTATGAAAAAATACCTGACTGTTATGATGGTTAGAAAGCACCTACAGTAGTATAGACATGCAGTTTACATTAATAAGGTGCCTCGATCAGTAAAGTGCCACTACCTCTCATAAAATCGACGTAAAGTCGCTCATGCTACGTTTTGTTCGGTGAAGGATAAGTTTTTACAAGTATGGAAACTAGTTTGTTGATGACATTATTACAGGAATTGATGACAATTACTACTTAGTAACGTAAAAAAAATTACTTGCCTGATGTCGTCCTCCGTCATTGAGAATGAAGTTTTTTCACCTGAAAAAATATGGAAAGTTTAAACAGATTAACAGTAAATCAGATTACTTCTAGTAAATCTAAACCCTATAAATAACTTCGAAAAGTCGTTGGTGTGAGCCAGGATTCGAACCCGACAGCTCGACGACTAGATCACCGAGACATAAAAAATGATATGCCGTAAAAATTTGAAAATAAAAATAAAAAGGCAAATCGATTCAGGAATAAATGTGGTTATATTCGGTTCGTTGCAATAAATACAGTATTCGGAAACGTCGGCAGATTTGAACAACTTTCCGCGCCATTCAGGCAAATCGAGGATACCGCAGCGAGCGAGCAGCACTTACTTTTTTTTTCTTTTGCGGCTTTTATATTTTTCTATTGGATATTGATTTAGATTTGAAAAGTTATTAAGTATAATTTCAACAGTAGTAGGCAGGCGGTGCTATTTGTAAAATCAAGAAGTAAATTGGGATTCTTGCTCAAAAAAAAAATCGCCTCGGTGTTCATGGGATAGAAAGGCAAACGAGCAAGCGTGTCGCCTGATGGTAAGCGACCAACGCCGTCCATGGACACAGCACACACAACACATGTAGTATTACAGTTGCATTACCGACCGGTGAGCTACCGGGCACCTCTCTCACCGAACGTAGCGCGGGAGGAGCCAGATTACGTCGGTCTTCTGAGAGGTCGTGGTATTTCACCGGCCGAGACGGCCCATTCATGCCGCGAACTGTTTGCCTCTACCAGTTCCTTAATATTCTAGACTTTAATTCAGGGCTCACACCAATTTCTTATCGGAATTATCTTTGAAACATCCATCTGATTAATATCGATGACTGACATTATGTCCGGTGTATGTCAATAATTTCCGCCACCTATTCCATTTGGGACGTAAAAATTTGACAAATCGTAACTTACCAGCTTCTGCCTATACGTTCGTGTAGAAAAAGACTACAGTTATATGTTTATGTAAATAAATAAATTACTTATATACCCATATTAATGATACTCTTACTTTTAATTTGGAAGGTCCAAGACCAATTCCGGCAAGTATTTGCCGAAAATTTTGCCGGAAGTGAAGGCATAATTGCTAATACCTCTTTGGTTATGAGTAAGTACTCTTGATCCAAGTTTTCGATAAAGTCTTCAGTTTTCTAGACTTAATATTTAAATACCTCCCTAAAAATTGTATAATAATGTGTTAAATGAATGGCAAAAGTTACATAAAATTCTGAACAGACAAAGGTGTCTTGAAAATATGTAAATATCTAAGTTTAAATTACATTGAAAAAAAAAACAAGAAATTGTTATACGTCGTCTCCAAAATGTGAGACTTTTTTTTTTTAAACCAGTCTCATCAAACAGCTATTAACTTTTTCGTGCTACTAACATGTTCTTATTATAATTACTGATCCAATTACGATATAAACATTTTATATGGGGTATCTCGTGTTCACCTTATTAAACCGGGGCGTGTATGCTGTTCAGCGCTCGCGGCTGTCTTGTACTGACAAGGTACATAGACCAATATACACATGGAACAAAGACTACGCAGTGATTGTATTTAACTAATTAACTTAGCTGATAATATTTAAAAATGTTAGGAGCCTCAAAAATCGACGCGCGTGCAATTTATTGCAACATATTTGAATTATTAATTATATATAATATATATATAATTATATAAATTTATTGCAACGAACCGAATATAACCACATTTATTCCTGAATCGATTTGCCTTTTTATTTTTATTTTCAAATTTTTACGGCGATTTTTTATGGCGAGTTATGAAAGTTAACGAAGCGAGTGAGGTGTGTAAGAATGGTGTCTTATAGCGTTCCGATCTCTCTGCCTACCCTGCAAGGGATTTGGCGTGAAGTTATGTATGTATAATTTTTTAAGGTTTCGGTGGTCCAGTGGTCGAGCACCCCTTCTGAATATAGAGGTCGCGGGTTCGAATCCTCACACTGGCTCATACCAATGACTTTTGGAAGTTTTTTTCGAAAGTTAAGTGAGAAAAATATCGATGACTGAAAACTTTGTGATATAAATATAACGGCAAGACGAGGCTTAATAGCCGCTGCCTACACCTTCGGGTAAAAAAAGGCGTGTAGTTATGTTATGTTAATTTTTTCATGCACGCTCGTTGGTTTTTAAGGCAGTCTAGGAAACACAATTAATTTTTGTCTACTCTTTCTATTTATGTACTTGAAAATAAAAATTTAATTCCTATTTTCAAGTTGAATCTTTTCTAAAATCTACAAATTCTTTATTATTTATTTCAAATTCTTTATACAGTAGCAGTTTAAATTTATTTGTCATTACAGCAATACAAATCGAATTGCCACACACTGCAGATACATAAAACAAATCACGGGTTATTTCAAAACACTCAAAGAGAAATTTTATTTGTTGTTTTAGATGTTTTTTGAAAAATATATATTTTCCGCGAATCACGTTTCCCTATTATCACCTGCGCCAGCTGAACACCTGGCGTCGTTCCAACACGCTTTGTCCTCCAGCTTTTGGTATATAAACTATAATTAACTGTATCAAACTTTATCAAACAAGAAACCTTTGGTCATAAATAGCTGTAATTCAGATTCATTACATAATGTACTGTATCTTGGGGTAAGCGATGGTCATCCACCACCGCCCGTGCCAGTTGTATCACGAATACCTGCTATCATCTAGCTCTTTTTTTCCGACATATATTTTAGGATTTTTCTAGTAAAGAAACTTTAACAGTGGTAGAGTCCCGTAGTTCGCTACATGAATGGGCCGACTCGACCGGTGAGAAAGGTATCCGGATGCCCAAAACAAACAAGTATAATAAATAACAAGAATTTAATTTGAAAAATTACTATACACAATGCTTATAAATGTCGTTCTGTTGTCGTTGTCTTTTTACCTACACTACAAAAGACTTAGCGTGAAGATAAGTAAGCAATGGTTTTAAAGGGAAATTGATAGTAGATTATTAACGAGTCTATCAGAATATTCATTCCATTGAAATATAACAGATTAAAATCGAATATCCATTTTTTTTGTTTCAGAATGAAAAGTACTTCACTTGGTTCATCTCATCTATCGTAATTTCTTCTACAAACCCAAGGGGCTACAAAGTTAGTGGTTTAAATATGAATACATTTAGTTACAGATAGTGTCCGACCAAAGCTTCTGCTTCGGCTTCGGCTTCGGCCGAAGGTTGTGGAGATTGCCGATTAATCGGCTTCGGCTTCGGCCAATAGACCTTCGGTCGGACACTAGTTACAGATGATTAAAAGTCATCCTAAACAGTTTGTCTACTGCAACCAGGTCTATACCAAATAACCTTTCCATTAGTCAAATCTTTCTATAATCTGATGTATGGTTTCTATAAAAGAATTTAAATTGTTTTTCACTTTCCGACCCTATATCTGTTAAAGATCGTTTCTTTATGCAAATTTATATCACCTTGCGAAGAGCGACTACATATTAAGATATGGACATTAATTTTAATTTCTTGAGGAATAGGAACGCTAACGAGCAAGCAACCTGGTGGTAAGCAACTACCGCCGCCTATGGAGTATGGACACCTGCAACACAGATAGTGCGTTGCGTTGCTGGCCTTTGAGGAAGTAGGATAGGAAGGAGAGAAGAGGAATGGGCCGCTGACCGAACAAAACACGGCATGTGCCATTTTACGTGATTTTTTGGAGGCGGTGGTATTTCACCAGACGAACCGGCCCACTTATGCAGCATCCATGGCTCTAGTTACAAATTTTATTGTAAATCTCCTATTTCCACGCTGAATTAGTGGCCAGAATTTAAAGCGATCTTTTCTCAAACGCCAGTCACTATCTCCGCTTTTGTACAGGGGCTATTCAACGCTGGCGGGTGAAGCGCAGAATTGGACAGGCAAACCCAATTACCGTGGTACGTAGTTTTTATTTATGCACCACTACTTTGAAAAACTCACCCTCAGCTAGTACAATGGCTTCCAGTATATTGAGGATCGCTTTGATATATCTAAGCGGCCAGCGGTTTATATATTAGTTTTAGTCTATACTACTTTTTTTGTTTATTTCTGTACCTTCGTTGGAAAATTTCTGTCCCATTTAAATTATAAGTGGCTGAGATTGTTCCCAAAATTTATGTAATAATTTTATGATATAACTTTTCAAATTGTTATACGAAGAAGAAAGTCGCATTTATATACATATATATACATATATATATTTGGATTCGAACTAGGCATATCTATTAGTTGATTTATTAAAATTTTTGATTTACGATGCCAGTGTTCCCTTAAGTTCCCATTTACATAACATAATTCTTTTTTTTTGGTAACAATACTCAATTAAAAATACTCAATTTTGGAGGCTTAACAGCCGCTGCCTACACCTTCGGGTTACAAAGGCGTGAAGTTATGTTATGTTAATACTCAATTAAACATTAAATATACAAAAAAATAACATTACTTACGCTATAGTTACACATATTCTTTGATTTGAATAATACAAAATGTAAAAGTCAACTCAAATATTCAAATCAATTCAAATGATTAACCGACTGACAAAGAGGATTAATTTTACCATAACTAATTATCTCGATCAAAGACACGCATAGATTTAAAAGTAGACCTCAGTGAATAACGTCCCCATAATAATTTTATATAAACATAAGTTCACGTCTTTTTGTACTCAAAGGCAGCGGCTGTTAAAAGCCTCTACTCGCCGAAGCGTTATTTAACGTCCCAAAATGGAATAAATACCATGAGGCTCCAAGTTGTCAGCCAGTCGACCACTAGACCACCGAGGCTAAATCTTACGTAACAATTCATTATTATTTATGTGGAATAATTAACAGTATTTCTTTGTATACAAAATTTTTGCTGGTTACCGCTTGCACGTGGCAATCAGGATTTGTACGTCGTATACAAGTGTGGATCATAGTCAGTCCAACTTGAAGTACGAAACAAACGGGTGTTTGGCTTGATCCAGCCTCTCTTTTTTTTAATTAATACCACTTCGAACAGATAACCGAAAGAATGCTCAAAGCCATTAAAAGTTTTAATAGCATTTGACTTGGAACTGCAAGGCTGGTTACAAATTTTAGTTAAGAACTCTTTGGATGTTATTAATGCTTTAAGAAGTGATATGCCTTTTGTCACAGATATCGTTGTTTTTTTTTCACAAAACTTAACCTACTCGGAGTTTTTGGCGGGAACTTTAAAGAGTCACGTATGTATTTTTGCATTATTTTCTAAAATGTGTGTTTCAATGGAGAGTACATAGATAGTTTAGATTAGATTGGTTAGATTTAGTAAGTTTAAATGTGAAACTTTTAAAAAAATGCGACGGATAAGGCAGTATGGCTTCAAAGCTTTAGCCTGTCCAACACTCTGGTGCAGATAATATTTTTGGATATATTGATATATTACGTTTTGTTGATTCTTAGACTATTCTTTTGGTTCCTGTGTTTGTGTTCTCGAGGTAGACAAGCAAGTCTAGACAAATATGTTACTAATAATGTTTTTATACTGACTTGGAATGCACTACTGATACTATCTCTTAGCAATAATGAGAATTCAAAATAGAAACTTTATCATATAAGATCTCGGTAGTCCAGTAGTCCAGCACCTCGCTTCTGAATCAAGAGGTCGCGGGTTCGAATCCTAGCTCACACCAATGACTTCGAAATTGTGATGTGATGTGTGATTATGTGTGATAAATGTCGATGACTGAAAACTTTGAGCCCGGTATGGTTCGTCACCTATTCCATGTAGGACGTAAAAACAATAGCGAAACGAGGCTTAACAGCTTAACAGCTTTTCGGGTAGAAAAAGGTCTGAAGTTACGTTATCATATAATATCATTCAGTGCAATAAAATTATAAGCTTAATATAATATTTCTTGCATAAAAATATCCCAAGTTTTGATGATTCTTTCCTGTTTAAGCGAGTCATCTAAATTCCACGGAGGTGGGGGGCAGTGTCAACCTTCGTACCTCCAATTTGATAGCTCTTCCAAATTACAAAGGTCTTCTCATAAATTGTTCCAATATTCCACGACACCGACGGCATGTTAAGCTTAAACGGGGTGCATATTACACCATACACCATCACTAGTAATTTTAAATAAAATAAAGATATCTATATTAAAAAATTGTTACATACATATGTCTGTAAGTAGAAAAACTAATACGGGTTATTCATTAGAGCAACAGGAGCCAAAATTATTTTGTGATAGTTTTTTTTTCGACTTTCTGTCCGTATGTTTTTGCGAGCATCGCGTTAAACTGCTGTGTCGCTTCTGATTTGGTTTAAACTACCGATAGTACAATTTACTCCCACGACAGAATCGGCGATCGTAAAAATAGTAAGTTTTTACGGTTACCCTGAAAATTTTTAACTTTTTGTCACTAAGAGTAAATAATTGATTAGTGGTGCATTTTTTCTGCATTCTAAGCAATATGAGCATAAATTTTAAAATTTCAATCAATTCTTTTTCCTCTTAATCCTCAAGCGCTCCAACTTTTAGATTTATTTTCCAACACAGTTTGTTTTTGTAACGTCGAGTCGGTAAATAGTGTTGCAGAATATTCGTTACGGTGTAACAGCAGTCCTTTGAGTCACGTAACGCCGAGCGTGTCTGCAGATCGATTGCGAAGACTGGAGCGTGCGTATTTTTCATTATCCACCGTTACCAATTAGACGTTATTTAAATTATGCATAACTAGCTTTTAAAACTTTTAACAAGCTTTTAAAAATAATAATGAACAAAGTGACATAACATGTGCTATTCAAGTGCTTTTCAGCATTTCATCCTTTATTTTAAAATACCTCACAAGTTATTAAGGATTTTTTTATTAACACAGGATTACACTTCATTTATTTTTCATGTTAATTCATTGTATAGTTTCCGCGGTTTTAGCTTATACTTTTAACAGCAACAAACCGGTAAACCAAAAAAGCATTTGTTTTTTTGGATATGAGGGCAAACGAGCATTTGTGTCACCTGATGGTAAGTGACCAGCGTCGCCCATGGATACCGCATACAGTGTTACAATTGCTTTGCTGACCTGTAAGGGAGTAATATAGGAAAGGACGTGGAAGGGAAGTGGGCCTCTGGGACCCTTTCTCACCAAACGAAACGCGGCATGAGCCACTTTACCTCGACCTTCTGAGAGGTCAAGGTATTTCAGCGGTCGAGCCATTCATGCCGCGAACTGCTTGGCTTTACCACTGTTCCATTAACAGCATTAACCTATAGTCTAAAATAGCTCCTATTTTTACACCTCTGTGCCAAAAAGGGCTACGATTTTCTAGATTACATATCAGGGTTTTATATATTACTAGCTGACCCGCCATCAAAAGTAATAAATGAGTAAATTTTGGATTTATCACTTTTTATTTACTATATCATACATGAATTATAGATACACCCCCCTTTGACACTCTCTATCTATTAAAAAATCGCATCAACCCAATCCGTTGAGTAGTTTCAAAGATAAGGGGACAGACAGCGGAAAGCGACTTTGTTTCATACTATGTAATTATTTCCCGAATCTCCAATGGCAACAAAAATGTAGCAAGAGTAATTAAAAGTTATAAAATATATACAATTATAACTGCACGTCTATTTCTACCAGAAGGTAAGAAGCAAGGTGGGAAGCAAAGTAATAAACATATACTTTTTCGTATTTGCATGTATTTCATTTGAATATAAATAAACTTGAAATTATTAATTCATCATTAAGAACGGAAACGGAAAATAGCGGTTTTTAATAAAACGGTAGAAACAATCTTCCGGCTTAGATGTCTCAGAGACAAAGGCACAAAGACTTTATTTAAAAAAAAAACATGAAAATAATCAATGGTACAGCCAGACGTACGTTTTTTAAGCGGGATTAAAAAAAATATGAACACACTTGGCTATAAAATAGCTACCAAAGAGATATCTTATGTTATTTTAATGTTTTGTTTTAAAACAATATTACTGTATTAAACTGCGCAATCTACCGGTGAAATGCCGACTTTCAGAATATCGAAGTTATGTGGCTCATGGCCGGTTTTATTTAGTTAGAGAGGTATGCAGCAGCCCTGCTGCAACGTGACTAGGTATTTTTAAAAGGAGACCGAAAGAGTAAGGGACGTTTAACCTAGAAGTACCGTTCCACATCATATCTGAGAACTTTTTGACTAATAATTTCTTGAAGTTGGTGAGAGCTAATAATATGTTCACCAATAACACAACTTGACGACAAATCTCCAACGAAATAGGCAGAAAGAACAGACTTATATGTACATAACAAAACAATAAAATACTATTAAATTCGACCACTTCACTAATAAAAATTTCAAAAATATTTTTGTAAATGCCAGACAAATACAGCGATTTAACAGTAGACTTCTAAACAAGCGTCTCATCACACACTAAATGAGACTGGAAAGGAAGAAAATCACACACACCTGGCGCAAACAATATAGTGCGCAATAGCACAAGTGTAAGCTGCATGATATCTATTATAAACGAAAGTTGTACATTAAAATAGCACGACTGGTAATAAATACATCTAACACAAAGGGTTCCGTATATTTCAACTTGCTTTTACAACTGCATTCAATCATTTCGAGTCCAATTTCGTCTCGGAGGTGATGCAAGTGATAAAAATAAGCGAATCTCATACAAAACATAACCTTAATCATCTATTTTTAAGTATTAGAGAATAATAAGAAATCAAAACTGGACAATTATATAGGAATGAAGTCCCATTACCAATGCCAAATTATAATATAGATTGAACATTGCCGAGAACTGAAGTCGATATACAACGTGAACAGATTTAATTTCATTCATTTAACTTCATCAAGTTTATTTATGTTTTTATGATCAATAAATAAAATAGCAATAATTTAAAAAAAAATTGCTGTACTATCATTAGTCATTGTGTACATTTTTATAAAGACATAATTATAGGACAGTCTCTGTGGTCCAGTGGTCGAGCACACGGCTTCTGATCCAGAGGTCCGGGTACGAATCCTGACACTGGCTCACACCAATGACTTTTCGAATTTTTTGCGGAAGTTATGTGTGATATATATCGATAACTGAAAACTTTGTGCCCGGTATGTCAATAGGTTCGCCACCTATTCCATTTGGGACATAAACAACGGCGAATCGAGGCTTAACAGCCGCTGCCTACACCTTCAGGTAGCAAAGGCGTGAAGTTATGTTATGTATAGGACATTATTCGAGCTTGAGTCAATCGAATTTTGTCTTCCAGAGAAAAAAAAAACAACCTTTTGAAAGTCATTCAACACAGTCCAGAGAATTTTGGACCAATGGACACAACACTTATGGGATAAACATCGACTATAAATTCAGCAGACGATCTCGCGTATCACATATCTCGATGGCCTACTGGTTTAGTTCTTCGATATTAAGTTTAGAGGTCCCAAATTTGAATGTTGTCTCTCATCAATGTCTCACAACAGAACTGCGATATTAACAATAGATTTCGAATTTAGTTGGTAATAGAAAATATAACCTAGTATTTTCACTACTTATACCAAGGGATATAAAACCAATTTTGGTATATTTTGCCAAAGTTTCGTCTATCTGTCACGCTATATCTTACATTACAGTCCATTCAAGTTGGATGCTAGCGTTCCCTGCTGCTCCCTGCGGACTCCTATCGCTGAGAACCGGGCGAGGCTTAATCTAACGAATGTTACCCTAACACAAGTTACTACAAATAGAATTCAATTCGGGATTTAACTAAGAGCTCTTATATGATTTTATATTTTCTACGAGTAAAGACTTTATTTTATATGCCCGATTATTGCATCTAAAGATGCCACGACATCTGAAGATTTAATTGAAGATGAATAAGTTCTTTATCTTCTATTTTCTCATTTAAAGGAGTTACAATAAAAGAAGGTAAGACGAGAAAAAAAGATAATTGGAGCAATAAAAGTGAACAGTCTTGTACCTGGATTGTACCCTTGGCCATCAAACATTATTAATATCTATCAAGAAACAGCAGTAGAAACAATATTCACTCTAATTCCTACTCTATAGACGATTAAAAGAAAATTGATATATCTATTTTAACCGTTGACCGCTGGATATCTACAATAAAATAAAAATCAAAATTAATAGAGAATTTATTGCCAAAATATACAAATAATTGTTATAATATTTTCCTTTAATCAACAATCGTGCTAACTTTATAAATACCAAACTAATACAGCGGGAAAAAGACATGAAATTGCTACAACTATTTTTTTTTCCGAACAATTGCTTGTGTTTTAAAAGTTACATTTTTCACGGTAAGTATACAAATATTAATTAATTCAAGGTAAAATATAAAACAATTAAAATCTGAACCAGATGTATTAAATGTTAACAATTGAACACAAATTGTAATGAACTCAGCGTATTATATATAGCTTGAAATTACATGAACAGCTTAATATGGCTTTAGGAAGTATTATTGAGACATTCCCGCGGTACATACATATGCGAGGGTGCAAGGGGAGAAGTGTCAAATGCTTCAACGATAATGAAATAACTCAAATATTTTCCGAATAATATTTCGGAGTATATTTTTTCGGAAAACATAAATAACGTCGTTAGCTGTTGTTAACTTACTCTGGGTGATTTAACGTTTTTATTCCACGCTAGCTTTTGCTGATAGAAAAAGTTATCGTCCTGACATATACCAGTATCACTTTGTGTAAGAAATCTAATATTATTTACATAACATAACATAACTTCACGTCTTTTAACCCGAAGGTGTAGACAGTGGCCGTTAAGCCTCGACTCGTCGTTATGTTCACGTCCCAAAGGGAATAAGTGGCGGAACTATTGCCATACCGGGCACAACGTTTTTAGTCATCGATATTTATCACACATAACTTTCGAAAATAATTTCGAAAAGACATTGGTGTGAGCCAGTGTCTGGATTCGGAGTGAAGAAAAATTTAATTCGTGTCATAATATTAGTAAAATGATGTTTAAAAACCAGTCTATAAAATCTGAACGCGTGGATCACTTTCTACAGAAAATTTGGTTTGCTTGAATATTAGGCTCCAAACGGCAATGGATTCATATATGAGAGGTCACATACAAAAACAACTCGTAATTGATTGTGGAAATAACCAATGGAACAACAACTTCACGCCAAATCGCTTCCAGGTCAATTTCCAGGTCCAAATCGCCATAATGCACGATTCTTACACGCTCACTCGCTTCGTTGACTTTCATAACTCTTTTCATACACGCGCGTCGATTTTTAAGGCTCGTAACATCAGCTATATAAAACATTAAAAAATATTACTGTGACATTATTATAATTTTAGGAAATAATTGTATGAAAACATAAATCTCTTTGTAATATTAATTGTTCTTCTAAAGACGATAGCCACATATATATTCGTCATTTCAGAAAAAGCACACTCGAATTTTGAAAACCCCATTAAAATTTGTTTAGTATTTTCACAAATCCATGGTTATGGATGAAACTATAATATACCAGCGGTAAACTTGGGATGCTCAAAGATAGTCAACTTGAATTAAAATCTTAATTATCATGTATAACTAAATAGAAATATTAACAGGAATGGTAGGAACGTTGAGTGAATAAAATTACCCCGTTATTACGGCATCACCGAACACAACAATACACTGACGTTGAGAGGTATCTTACCTTCGTCAAAGATAACGTCAAATAAAGCCTCGTGAGTTGAGATGGAAATAGGTCACAAATTAATAATAATTCGTTCACATATTTCGGATAAAAACTTTCAAAATAATACCAATAGTCACGGTGGTCCAGTGGTCGAGCACCCCGCTTCTGAATCTAGAGGTCGCAGGTTCGAATTCGAATCCTTACACGGGCTCACACCAATGACCTTTGGAAGATCTTTTCGGAAGTTATGTCTGAAAAATATCGATGGCTGAAAACTTTGTTGAAAACAGCTCGACTGATTCTCATGTAATTTTGTGTGCATATCGGGTAGGTCTTAGAATAGGACAGCATTTATTTTTCATCCCCCTAAATATTACCACTTATAATTATTTTTTATTTTTTCTATTTATTATGTTCTTTTATTTTTTTACTGAAACAATATACAAAAATACATTTAACCCCAAATGTTCACCTCTCTACGTTTATAAGTTTTTATTTCTTTGGCAAGACAACGTTTGCCGGGTCAGCTAGTAATCTATATTAGTCTATATAATCGCATTTTTCGTTAGATTAACCAAAGATTCCTTCCTTCCTTTCCCTATAATGTCCGATATATTTTCCGAGCCGGTTATCACTTGATAAATTGAGAAAAAAAATAACACAAACCATCACTATGTTAAAATAAGGATCCAATACGATTAGTCTGCCGTGTGGAAATAATATATTATTTGTTTGTTCATATGTATAATTTAGCTGATCCACTAGAAGCTGACAAGACAAGCTGTAAAAATACTTTTTTTACCTGAAATATTTAGTGCCAGAAAATACTTGTAGACTCCATTGCTGTGTCGCGGTCGGGGAGAATTGATCATTCATCGGTAAATATCATTTAAAGTGTAACCAATAACTTTTTAGTGACATTACAACACTGATACATGCCTCCTTATAAAACTAGTTAGTATAAATGACTTAGGCATCGAGACATAATAAATAATTTTACATACAATACAATTGTAAAATGTTTAAATAACATATCCACGTATATACACAAATACAAAAATAAAAATATATTCCACCAAAGACCTGAAGCATTTCAGTATATAATTCAGAGCTGATACTAACTTTTTATCAAAGTTTCAGCCTCAAACTTTTATTCCACAACTGATCCCAAAAGGCTATTTTACGAGCGGAACCCTTACGAAGACGTCTGGTAAAAATGTCCACCGCTTAAATATAAACTGAAGGCTGCATTGTATGTAGTTGAGAAGTAGTTTATTACATTACGACTTCGGTTCCAGACTCGAAACAAAACAATTTGAAGTATATATTTGTGGTCAGTTGTTAGTGTTGCCGGTTGCAAGGGCGAATCGATAGGGTACGAGTCGGTACTTCTTGTGGTAGCTTTACACTAGGAATCGGGCGAATGGCCTCTAGACGATTGCATGCACTGTGCATACTCTATGAAAGTTACAAGTTTTGATTTTAGATAAATGTACCAAATGGCTATATGATTTTAAATTTAAAAAAATATTCGTGTCACATTTAATGAACATGTTCTTTGAACTTTGAATTTGATTGGAATCTATTGATTGTATAAATAAATTTGAGGGTTGACAAATCCCTTTTTATGTAAGTAATTTATTTTATTTAAATTTGAACTCTTGCATTGTAACAAAAATATTAAAATTGTTTAGTTAAAATATTTTGAACTTTTCTTGAATAATGTATTCAAGAAAAGTTCACGTTTTTACTGAAGCAACGGTATAGACCAGAAATATTTGATCACTTGGGATACATTTATCCCAAGTGATTTCTGAACTTTTCTTCAACCCCCAGATCTATTTATACAATCAATAGAATCGGGTACGGTTAAAAACTACTGTCGAACACATAAGACAAACAGCGAAGGATCGATGTAAAGTGGCTCATGTCACGTTTGGTACGGTGAGGGAATCTAGTATCTATAGTATATCTTTAGTAATAGTAATCGTATCCAGAGGCCCTTACCCTTCCCTTCCTAAAGGATGGCTACGCAACTGACTTTCTCGTTGCTGCAGATGCCTGCGCTAGTCACTTACCATCAGGTGGTACGCTTGCTTGTACGCCTTCATTCCCATAAATTAAAAATCTAATGATTTGAGACTTCCGCAGCCCTTAGCGCTTTTTCAGTTTGTGTATTTGAATTTAGAACAAAAAGTAGCTACTATCCAAATAAAATAGATAACATAATTTTACACCCTTTTCTACCCGAAGGTATAGGCAGCGGCTGTTAAGCTCGACTCGACGAATCGTTATGTAACATCCCAAATGGAATAGATAATAAAAGTATATTCGAAAAAGAATAAAACAGTAGATAGTGAAGAAAATATCTCGCATACTTTCAACCTTTATAAATTGATTTGAGGCCTACTCGTTCATCCATGTCTCAGCACTTTTAGGAATAGACCAAATTTACTTATTATAATAATACTAGTGGGCTGGTCGAAATTCGACCTTATTTTTTATCGAAATTGTTCGGAAACGGTAAGAGCGTGTAGGTTTAGGTATTAATTTAATCATATCTAAAACAATTAGCAAGAAACATAATTTTTTGTTGATTTGAAAGCACTTATTGAAATAGACAATTTTCACAGTACTAGTATAGTAGCTGAACAGTAACCTCAACAAACACTCCGGGCTTTACAGTAGCAGATCCACGCAGTACGCTGCATGAATGTGCCGGCTCGACCGGTGAAATACTACGACCCCCCCCTCCCCCCTACCCCTTAAAGGCTGCCAACCCAACTGTGATACTATCACTTCCTCACATTCACTATCATTCCACTATCATACTTACAGCTGTCTATGTACGGTGCTAGTCACTTTCCATCAGTTTGCAACTTGCAAATCCCAAAATCTTTAGTCAATTTATATATAGACAATAAAAATATATCAACTAAACTGTCCATAAGAAATTCATTTAAAACAATCATAGTTACATCGAAAAAATATAGCCATTATTTATGATTCTTTCGTTGTATGCTTGTTGTGAGCTATCGAAAATAATTTGATAGTATTAAATTCTGAACGTGCTGAGTTTCAAAAACCGCAGGTCGGTACTACGTATTTCCGATTGTGAGTATATATAAGAATATTTTTATTAATTCAGCACTTTTTATTACTATATTATTTTTACTTATCTACTAATATTAATACTTTTTTTTTCCTTTTGCTGTGCCTTGTATACCATTTGTTTCAAATCGTCTATACAAATATTGCTAGTAATATGTTTGTTAATTTAGATAAAGATATTTAAAGAAATTTATCAGAAATATGTGTCTTTTTGGTTTAACTTTAAAGTTTTTTAAGACACTCATATTTTTCTGAAATGTAACTGATGTGTGCAGGGATCTGAATATTGGAAAATCTTTGTTAAATATTTTTGGTTCAAACTTGTTCCGCAAATAGAATATTTTCACGCTATTTAGTAACTTATTTAATTATATTGTTCAATCATGAACGGTATAACCCCAATTGGTAAACTTTTAATATGATCGTAATATAAATATCTAATATCTTACAAAAAAATTCTTCAAACATTTGTAATAGAATAGTTTGTCTAAATTTGAATGACACCAAGAACATTATTTCCTTATTAATAACCAATTATCACTCATTAATATACATTGACCGAATTAAATACAAATATAATATAAGTACATATTCCCCAACATTCATATTTTATTCACATACCCTCTTCACTTATACAGTACGTACCCTTGGTAGGCCCGCCGGGTATCGTCAGGCACAACTTAGTGAAACAACTAAGTATCAAACTTGGGACCGGTTGTAGTAATGTACAGTGCCAAGTCGCCACTAACCGAGCATGTGATGCTAATTGTACTATTATTTATGTGTTTGTATTGTTTAAAGAACATTTAGCTTGAGCTAAGTTGACGACAAATTTTGGTAATACCAGGCAGTATTAACCACAATCACGATTTATCTTTTGAATTGATACAATCTAGATATTTATGCGCGCACAATAACTCAAGTTCCTTGGTTTGTCAGGAATACTAAAATTCACGACGTATTGGGAATCGAAACGGTAACAACTGAAATACAAAGATATACCAACAAATACCAAAATCGCCTGGAAACCCATCCAAATTCACTGGCTGCTGCTCTTCGAACAAGAAGCTATACAAAGAGGCTTAAACGGAATGACATCATATAATAAAAAACATATGAATATCGAAGTAGATGGCTTGTTGGAGCCACACTTCTCATGACAATGACATGCTCATAAAACATCTGCTAAAAGTTGCAACTGATTGCAGATTCAATAACAACAAAAAACAAAAGATATTTATGCAAGATTGACAAAGCAGATATACAATGCAAAACCGAATGGATATAGGAGTCGAAGATGGCAGCGATATACCATCCATGACCAAATAGAACGTGTTCTAGAGGAAGGTAATGTTAGGAACCTTAAAAGTCGATGCGAATGAATGTATGAAAAGAGTTATGAAAATCAAAGAATCGAATGTGACGAGTAAGAATTTTGCCTTGTGGCGCTCTGTTCTCTCTGCCTACCCCGCAAGCAAAATATGGTTTAATTATGGTTATGTAAATAGAAATATTTATCTTGGAGAGAAATTAAATATAGGGCCGGATTTAAATACATCATCATTCAGTTTCTGGTCAGTTCATGATGAATGATGAAAATAATAGTAACTGTTTTTTTTTTCACTTAAGTTGTAAAATACAAATCCAAACTTTTTCAAACACATATTTTTTGTTGAATTAATTTCAACTCTATAACTCCGCGTCTTACACGCCAATTTAATTATCACATCTCAAAAAATAGCGGAGTATATTGCCATTCCGCGTGCATCAAAATTATATACAAAAACATTGCATGACTTCATTTGATACCATGTCAGTGGTAGAGCCAAGCAGTTCGCTGCATGAATGGGCCGGCTCGACCGGTGAAATACCACGACCTCTCAGAAGAGCGACGTAAAGTGGCTCATGCCGCGTTTCGTTCGGTGAGAGAGGTACCCGGAGGCCCACCCCCTTCCCCATCCTTTCCTATCCCCTATCCCTTAAAGGTTGGCAACGCAACAGTAACACTATGTGTTGCTGGTGTCCATGGGCGGCGTTGGTTGCTTACCATCAGGTGACACGCCTGCTCGTTTGCCCTCCTATCCCATTAAAAAAAAAAATACCACGTTACTAGGAAGGAATATTAAAATCGCTAACTAACAGGAAAACAGGTTTCGCCAAGGGAAGAAAAAGGAGAAATGGAGAAATAATTGTAGTCATTCTATCGAAATGCTATAAAAATGAAATCGTTCTCCATTCAGCGGGAGTGTTACATTTTTATTACGAATGCAATGGCAGCAGTCTTTCAAATAGATCTTGATAAAAGAAATTTATTTATATAGTAGGACTGTAGTCTGGACTATAGATGTCATGTTTATTATTTCTGGAAGTACTGTTAGAAGAATGAAGTGTAATTTTATTACTTACTTATTACTTATTTAATGTAATTTTAATAGTATCACCCGGTGGCGCAGTGGTCGAGCACACGGCTTCTGATCCAGAGGGCCGGGTTCGATTCCAGACACTGGTTCACACCAATGACTTTTCGAAATTGTTTTCGGAAGTTATGTGTGATAAATAGCGATGACTGAAAAACTTTGTGCCCGGTATGGCAATAGGTTCGCCACCTATTCCATTTGGGACGTAAACATAACGGCGAGACGAGACTTAACAGCCGCTGCCTACACCTTCGGGTAACAAAAGGCGTGAAGTTATGTTATGTTATGTGTTATCAACTGTGTGTATGTTAGCATGTATGTAATGAAACTCTTTAGCTCGATTTTCTCGTAATTCCAACGATCCTATTTTATTTAAACTTTGCACACCTGTCAAAGACCGATGACAATGCAATAATTTGATCATAACATACGATTATCCTGATAAGATTCGCCAGGATTCAAGAATTTACTTCATACTCTATCTCTCTTACTCTTATGCGAAGTTTGAGATATCGCATGCCAGTTAGAGTGAGACATTATCTAGTACAGATATACTCTACGCTGAACTATGTACTGTACAATAATAATATTATTGTCAAAAATAAAACATCCAAACCTTTCATGTTTTACCATCATGAGACAAAATCATATATTAGTTGTTATTATTACCATTAGGAAGGTAGTTATTATTACCATTTAACAGTTGTAGAGCCAAGCAGTTCGCTGCATGAATGGGCCGGCTCGACCGGTGAAATACCACGACCTCTCAGAAGACCGACGTAAAATGGCTCATTCCGCGTTTCGTTCGGTGAGAGAGGTACCCGGAGGCCCACCCCTTCCCCATCCTTCCCTATCCCCCATCCCTTAAAGGTTGGCAACGCAACAGTAACACTATGTGTTGCTGGTGTCCATGGGCGGCGTTGTTTGCTTACCACCAGGTGACCCGCCTGCTCGATTGCCCTTCTATCCCATAAAAAAAAATATTTTTCATTCGAAATGTCTTCTTTCCTAATCCAGAGCCACATTTTTTTTCAAAGCGAAAACCCGTTAGGTATAGTTAAACATTAATAATTCAGTTGTGGCCGGCAGAAACACTTGCATATTCATAGATGGCGGTGAGGTATTATTTCTTTTATTTGCAGTTGTAGGCTAATTACAAAAATCTTGAACATTTTTTATCGCTTTTTATTTTCTTCTCTCGAATCCATCTGCCTTTGATTGGGTATAAGCACAGGGGAATATGAATCGGCAAATTTAATTAAGGCCCGTTCTTTCTATTCAAAGCTTGTTATGAACGAGATCGTTAGTAACTGTCCCACTTCAGATTGATTATAAAAGTTGACAAAGATTTTATTCATATATTCATTCATTTTGGACTGTACTTATAATTTCTATTCTCTCTTTTATATTCCCTCTCTCTGTCTCTAATAAGTTTGAAAGTCGCATTTTGTGAATGTCTCCGACTGTTGGATGATTAATTGCTGGGATAAAACAAAAGTTTTGGATAATTTGCAAAACCGTAAGGAGAATGCAATGTTTTGATAAATTAAATGGCAATTAAATTATGAAACAGAAATATTGTACTGATGTATTCATATTTCTGATTTTAAAAAGTTATTTTTTCATGCTGAGTTTGAATCTTAGATTATTTTTTCTGTTGCCTCATCATTTATACAATTTCCTATATTCTTCCACACTGATACGCGTCTTCATCATGAATGTCATCTTTCACAAAATCTATCCATGTTATCTTAGGTGTTCCATTTCTCTAATTAAAAAACTGTGCATCTCGGTCTACTGGCAACGTACCCAGAAGACTGGCCGAATTGCCACGCTGAATGGCAATCCTAATCCTCTGTGCAAAAAATAGACCAGTCCTCTGGTCGCGAGAGGCCTCGATCAGCCTCTTTATAAGATCTTTAAAGATCTTTTTGTTAAAATATCGTCACATTTACATAAATATTTTTAAATAAAGAAAATCAAATATCATGCTACCCCAACTTAGGTGAAAACTCAATGATACCAACTGAAATCCACAGTTTCGTGTTAAATTACGTAATTGAATTCAGGAGCGCGAATATTTTAATTATGCCTGCAAATGCAAGTTGTGTGGACGTCTAGTCAGCTCGTAATTTGCCGACGAGCCGACGGTACACAGTAGGCAGAGCGGGAAGAAAAAAAAAACATTATTTAAATTTTCACCGTATACCGGTTTCATGCATATTACTCATGTTTGAAAATAGAAACAAAAATTCATTTGTTTCAGACGACTGCTATTTAAATTTGGAAATAGAATCTTTGTTTTGAGCTTTCTTTATTTTATTTTTCTTTACAAGAAATATCTAGCCAGTATCTCGATATTTTTTCTTCATCCATTTATATAGCCAGAAACTGGTTTTGTGAAATCGATTTTAAATTCACGTGGAATTATCCAAAACTGACAGGTAGGTACTAATACTAGTACGCCGGGACGCTGGCACACCAGTAATTGAATGAAATGGCACTAGTCAGGCTGTTTGGCAATTAAAAACTAGCGTCGAGCCGTTGACGTGCTGTTTTATTCACATACAGCATTTGAAACTGTGACAAATTATGTTTTTGAAGTCGTTTGTTAATTGTTGCCAACAGTTTCTTTTTTATATGTTATATTATTCAGGTTTAGGCGCATTTTATTTAGACTGGAACTTGTGTTTTAACATAGTTAGTATTTTAGAAATCTTAATTACGATGTTAAGTAATTATGATAGCTAAAAAAGTCTCAGAGTAAACAATTCACATAATATCCTTTGATACTCAAATTCAAGTACTAAAAAAATACTTTTATATATTAAGGTTAAATAAGGAGGGTAATTAAGATTTAAATAATTTAAGATTATGTAAATTAAACCCGCTGTATATATAGGCGTAGTCTTTGAGTCCAAATTCTCAATTTAACAATTAAAAAATATTTAAGTAGTCAGATATAAATAATACTAGTTGACCCAGCGAACTTTGTTTCGCCTCAGAAAAAAAATTAAAATAATCATTTCGGGTTATCCGTAAGAGATAGACATATGCCAAAGCAGACTTTTTTGTAGAACTTTTGCATGTGTATAATATTGTAGTACATTGTTTTAATCTATCACTAAGGGTTCAGCCAGTGTTTGTTATTAAATTGCTTAATCTCGTTAATTATCACTTTTTGTTTGCCTTAGTAAACATGAAACCATCCCGTTGATACCTTCACGTATTTAAGAATCGTTTCAAAAAACATTGCGTAGTCTCAAAGACCTAATCATATAAGGGGACGGACAGAGGAAAGCAACGTTGTTTTTTCTATATAAAATGTAAGTGATGATATTAGCTAACCCGGCGAACTTTGTTCCGCATTAAAAGTATTTTTACAGCGCGAGCGTTTACAATTAAAGTGCTAATCTCGCAAATTATCATTTTCCTTTTAATACCCTATACATGAATTATACATAGGTACAAACCACCTCGTGGACACATTCTGTTTATTAAAAAAAAACCGCATCAAAATCCGTTGCGTACATTCAAAGAAGTGATCATTTTAGGGGACAAACAGCGGAATGCGACTTTGTTTTATTATGTAATGATGATAAAGCATTATATTTTGGTGCAAACATTAATTATCAAACTAGTTTTGACAAACTTGTTCGTGTAATTCACATAGTACAATGTTTGTCAGTCGTATAGTCTAGGAGTTCTAATTCAACATAGCATGTTTATTAATTATACAAGCCGAGGAGGCACGTTGCACTAAACTCTAGTACAATGTCACTAAACCGTAGCTATTAGTACACTGGTCGTATAAGATTGATTACGGTTTGCTGTTCGTTTCGCTTTAAACCCCCAAGTCGGTGACTAAAATCGGTGCGATCAATCAAAATTATATTACCAATAAATCTACGGTAGCTCACGGTCGATGAGCATCATGATTTTACAGTGCACGATACGAGATTCCATATTATATTATCTCACGAGATAATACTAAACTTATTTTTATCTAAACCACGTCACAAATAAGCGTATTAGTTTAGAAACACCCTGTACTTTCTTTGCTTTACGCTACACATTTTTTTTATAATTTCTACTGTATAATAATTACGTGTTTCTTTTTTGCGTACATGGTGTTTTGTTGATAAAATATTTTTTAATATTTTATCAACATCTTTCAATTAAAATCATCTTTCAAACTTGGCGTTTTTTATTATTTTATCTGTAAGACTGTAATAACTATAAAAAATATTTTAGGAAAACCTAGGTTTTTTGTGGCAAACGAGCAAGCGGGCGACTTGATGGTAAGTAGGGTTAGTATCGCCGCCTAGGAACACTTCTAACTTACACTGGCGTAGCAGGATGGGATAGAAAGGTGGAGAGAAAAGGTGTGAGCCTCCGGATAACATTTTCGCTAAAAAACGCTTAATGTTATTATTCCGAGAGATAATGGTATTTCATAGGCATGTTCGTTCAGCGAACTGCGTAATTTTACAACTTCTTTTGAGATAGATTAAAATAACTTACTAGTTACAATGCGCTTGTGAAATGTATCGTGGTCGTAGCGTGGTCGTATCGTATCATATGAAGAGAATCAAAACTTTTGCCATACACTGATTGCTTCATAATAATTTATAGTCGGTAATCTGCTATCCTTCCAGCTCGGTGTATTATTCATCAATATGAGTAAACGTAGTTATTATGTATTGTCGCAAATTATTCAGTGTTTTAATTTATATTTAAATGTTTTTAGTATTAATATTAATATAAGGTATGTTTACTGATAATTTAAAAAAAGACTGCTAATCCATACGTAATTTTAGAATAGCATTTCAGTTATAAAAAGTTCCAAGCTGTCCTTTGTTTTCCAATGTCTTTTAATTGTGTCCAAGATATTATTATTATTATATAGATTTCGCTAGCTATTATATGAGACCAAAAATAAAATTTATGTCTACACCTTTGGAGGTAAACGAGCAGGCGTATCACCCGATGGCAAGCAACAACCGCCTCCCATAAACACCTGAACACAGATAATGTTACAGTTGCGTTACAGATATGAAAGGGGTTACAAGTAGGCTGGGAACGAGAGCGAAGAAGGGTCGGGCCTCCGGATACCTACCTATCTCACCGAGTGCAACACGGCATTAGCTACTTTACAACGATATTCTGAGTGGACGTGCTATCTCACCGGTGGAGGCGTATTGAAACTCTGCTCCACACTAATGACAAAATATTTAACTCCATAATCTGAAATTACGTTGCTATTTTTTGTCAGTACATACATACATAACTTCACGCCAAATCCCTTGCGGCGTAGGCAGAGAGAACGAAGCGGCATAAGGCACGATTCTTACACACCTCACTCGCATCGTTGACTTTCATAACTCTAATACTTCTTTTTTTCAGTATTCCAATGAATTTAACAATAAGTTCAATAGTCACTCGTGAGTCACACAGAGCTAGATAATATCTAGTTCAAGGTCTAAAGTGAGCACCACCTCGGTGGAATGCCACTCGACGAACGTTTTTCATTCTCCCTCCCCTTAACTGGTACCTTAATTTCCCCTTCACCCTTCCCTGTATAGTCATTACAATGTAAAATTCTAATTCTCTCGTTAAGTCTTCTCTCTCTCTCTCTCTCTCTCTCTCACTGGCCTTCCATTGCTTGCTACTTTTGTGGAATACAAAACAGGTAAAATGGACTTGTACTTTTTTATACCTATATAAGTATAAAATTATGCTAATGCAGCCTTGTTAGTGAATATGGATGGCCCCGTTTCAGTATTTATCTGGGTTTCCTGTTACGTTATGTAAAAAAAAATTTCGGGTGATGATTTAATGTTGTACGCTTTTAAAATCAGAAGAAAAAGCTCTGTTTTTATTTTGCAACCATTTATAAAAAGGTAACGTATTCATAATATAATTAGTATATTCATCTAACATGTGACAAATATTAAAATTATGATTGTATTAGCTGGCCCGGCGAACTTTGTTTCGCCTTAGAGGCAATAAACGAATAAAAATATTCGAAATATATATAATACAATGGCTACCTGCCACAAAAAGTACCGACAAAATCGGTCCAGTCATTTCAGAGATTAGCCAAAACAAATAGATAAAG
This sequence comes from Euproctis similis, assembly GCA_905147225.2. Classification (NCBI taxonomy): domain Eukaryota; kingdom Metazoa; phylum Arthropoda; class Insecta; order Lepidoptera; family Erebidae; genus Euproctis; species Euproctis similis. The sequence continues at coordinate 8,470,693 of LR990114.1, forward strand.
AGACTAACAAAAGAATTAAAAAATGTTATTATGGTGTTGGTGTACTCGTATGTACCGTATATGTATATAATAATATTCATATGCATATAATAACAAGCAGCGGTCATTTCCGTATTACAAACGGACACCTGCAATTTTTTTTATGTATTATAGTTAGTATAGTTATTTCCCGACTTTTTCTACCCGAAGATGCGCCAATTAAGTCTCAACGCGCTCAAATGGTCCATCCTAAATGGTATTGGTGGCGTAACCTATTGCTTTACACCGGGTACAATGTTATCAGTCATAATATTTATCAGACATAACTTTCGATAAGAATTCTGACAAGTAAATAGTGTGCGTCAGGATTCCATCTCACTCAATCTTTCTATAAATAACATAACATAACTTCCCACCTTTTTCTACCCGAAGGTATAGGCAGTGGCTATTAAGCCTCGTCTCGCCGTTATGTTTACGTCCCAAATGGAATAGGTGGCGCACCTATTGCCATACCGGGCACAAAGTTTTTAGTTATCGATATATGTATCACACATTACTTCTAATATTTATATAAATAAAGTCTTATAAAGTCAAATGCAAATATTTATTTGCCGTTATCTGCAACTCCACCCACTAGAAACTGAATGACCTTTTAAAGCAATGAGGGCCCACCCCGGCAATGAATCATGCAGCAACTGTAATATACATTTTTTTTGTTGAATATATATTTAAAAAAAAAACAACAATATTTCACCTCAACATTTCCATCAGATAATATTCTATGCGAAGTTTCTCTTACCCTCACCTATATTAACTAAACAAAAACTTAACAAAGGCATCGCAAAACAATATACTTACTTGTATAGTCACCATTTATCAACGGCATATTTGAGTAACGGGTTAGTATTTCAGTGCTGAAATATTTGAATAATCTTCATAATCTTGGATTATAAATTATAAACGTAACTTCACCCTTTATTCTACCCAAAGGTGTAGGCAGCGGCTGTTAAAGCCTCGACTCGGCGAATTGTTACGTTACGTCATTGCACCGGGCACAAAGTTGTCAGTCATCTATATTTATCACACATACCTTCCGAAAAAAATTCCAAGAAATCATTTCATTTTCATTTTGGTGTGAGCCCGGAATCGATCGTACGATCTTTGAATCAGAAGCGGGGAGCCTAATCAATGTAACACTGGGATAATTTAAATAATTTATTTTAAAATATTTGTTTGTTTGATTATTGAATTATAATTTTGGGCTTTTCAAAGGCGATTGTGCATCGAGTAGTCTGATGTAGACTTTTGTTCATTTTAATACTTCCTTTATCATCTCGCATTAAGCTTGATATAATGTGTGATAAGTATTGTCGATGACTGACAACTTTGTGTCCGGTATATGGCATTAGGCTTCGCCACCTTTTCCATTTGGGATGTAACATAACTACTCGACTAGTCGAGGCTTAACTTAACAGCCGCTGCTTACACCTTTCAGGTAGAAAAGGGCACGAAGTTAAGTATATGATATTTAAATACTAATGTATTAATTCAACAAAGCTTATGGAAACTTGCCAAAATTATGTTCAAACACACTCAACTTACATCACTAGTACGTATGTCAGCCTACCCGGTTCATTACAACAGTGTGCGATGTGTTTAAAATCAAGTCTCATTTATAATCCTCGCTGCCTACCCACCTATAGTATTGTTATTTCGAAATGTATGCCATTGCGTCGGCTCACATCGGCCTGTCACTCGTGTTAATTAAACGTTCTAGCCGCGTGGATATAGTTTGGTAGATGTGATAGATTCATTTATATTTATTTTTCTGTAATTTGAAGCTTTTTTCTACACGAAAATGCAGCCAGATCAAATAGCCTCATAGATGGCGTACATTGAGTATAATGGAGTCATCAATATTTATAACACATAGCTTCCAAAAAAAAATCCGCGGAATGCGCAACTCATCGGCTGACCGATTATACTGTAGTGGAACTTCTAATGTGTCTTGCAAGTGTTTAACTCTTTTAACAGAACTTCTAACTGCTTTTTCACAGACTTGTTGTTTCCATAAATACTTCATCCTCAAAAATTAATGAATCTCTATTTATTACAACTTTAGATCAGTTTCATCGAGTCACTTCTCACTGAACATAGGCGGCAGCTTAAACCTAGCAGTCCACAAATAAAATGTTTTATTAAATTTCAATAAATTCAATTAAACAGTCATTTCCAGTCTTGAATTCTATGTCTAGGTTATTGTATTTGCCGCTTCTATATGGGGTATACGTTCACCCACGTCCGGACAATGGTGGCATATATTTATGTACAGTTTTTCCTTAATTGGTTTTCGATTTTAAAGGCAAAGGGCCGATGTGTAAGCGGATGTATTATATACGTGTTAAAATCAACTTTAACATTCATTCTATACGAATTAAGTATTTGAATATGTATTACTGATCCCATAAAATGATATTTTTTATGGGATAGGGGTCATTTGGTGGTAAATGAGTAGCGCCGCCCATGAACACCTATAAAACAGATAGTGCTATAATGCAGGCTATTATGGGAATAGGATGAGGAGAAGCGAAAAGGGGGTGGGCATACATATTTCTCTTACCGAACGAAACACGCCAGCTCTCAGAAAATCAACGTATTTGGCTTATACCACGTTTCATTTGGTCATTTGGATAACTGAAAGCTTATCTTCTTTCCCCTCTTATCCACATTCCCTTCGATATACTTTTTTAATTGCCGGCAACACAAGTATGATCCTCTTGGTGTGGCAAATGTCAATGGGCAGCGCCAGTTGCTTCCCACCAAGTGACTTTTGGTGGCCGACAAAAAAAATGTTTATTAAATAAAACAAGTGCCATAATTATCAAAAACATCACAGTCTCATAACCGGGAACAACACAATACCTTTTTACTGTTTATCTTTTGTATTACGGCATAAAGAACCTCTGTGATGTTAATAAGCCCGCATTGTGGACACAAAACAAAAATTGCAATATAAATTATTTATATTATATAACTTGTTCTCCTTTTGCTTGCAAATCGGTGGTAGTCATTTTGGAATGGAATTATTTAAAGGGTAATTGTTACTTTTGAGCTGTACTCACGATTTTGTTGGTTACGATAATTTAAAACTACAGAACGTTTCCCACACTTTTCCCAAAGAGTTTTATGCTAAAAAACGATAGACTCAAAAGTACATAACTTCACGGCAAATCCCTTGTGGGGTAGGCAGAGAGAACGGAGCGCCATTAGGCACGATTCTTACACACTTCACTCGCTTCGTTGACTTTCATAACTCTTTTCATACACGCGCGTCGATTTTTGAGGCTCCTAACATCACCTTCCTCCAGAACACGTTCTATTCGGTCATGGAATGTGTATCTTGGCCGTTCTCGACTCCTACATCCATCCGCTTTTGCATTTTATATCTGCTTAGTCAATCTTGTATCATCCATTCTTTCTACATGTCCGAACCATCGGAGCATGCCCTTTCTTACTTTTACACCGACATTCTCTTTCAATCCGACTTCCTTCCTTACAACCTTGTTTTCGACGCGGTCAGGGAGGGACACTCCGCAGATTTTGCGCAGTGCCCTCATTTCTACCGCGTCTATCCTACTTGCATGCAAACCATGCCCAGCTCTCGCTTCCATAAGTTAGCGTTGGGATCAGGACTGCATTGTAGATTGCCAAACCCAAAATAATACTAAAAAAGTACATAAATATTTACATTTTACTGTATTATAAAGTTTTAACCATTTCGCAATTGAATTTCGACCAAACTAACCGAAATTAGTTGAGTTAAATATTTTCAAGAGAGAAATTTAGTTTGTGCAATACATGTGGTTAGCTGTTGTTGTTGAAATCAAATACGGCTGACTACCAAAAATGGTTAGCTAATTGTTTCAGCAATGAATTTTCCATGGATTAAAACTTATTGCACGTTATAAATGCTTAATTATCTTAATTATAAACTTGTTACATTTTTTATGACACTATTTATGACACTTTATGGGATAAGAGGGCAAACGAACAAGCGTGTCACCTGATGGTGAGCACCTTGCGCCGCCCATGGACACTAGCAACACATATATTATTACCGTTGCGTTGCTGACCTTTAAGAGAGTGGGATAGGAAAGGATGGGGAAGGGGAATGGGCCTCCGGGTACCTCTCTCACTGAACGAAACACGGCATGAGCCACTTTATGTTACCTCTAACACAGATAGTGTTACAGTTGAGTTGCCGGCCTTTTCATTAGTGGTAGGGGAAGGGAGGAGACTGTTGACATGAGCCACTTTACATCGATATTCTGAGAGGCTGGACGGTCCATTCATTAGCGAACGTTTGTAAACCTTATTTTTGGTGGGTAATATGATATCATATCATATTTGTGTTCATCAATTTTGACCTGCAAAACCCAGCTGTAAGTATATTAACACCATTTAATCGAAAATTTCTATAAAAATAAAATCAATCGATTATCACGATTGGCGGGAATATAAATTATACGACGGTACTGCGCGATCAGATGTGACCAGATCTTCATCGTTCAATATGCGAGAGTTCCGATATCATAAAAGAAAAAAAAACACCACAAAATGCTCTCAACGAAATTGTAACTATAAACAAGAGCAGGTGAGTCAGAAAATCAATCCCGTTAATAGAAGTTACGTTTCGGGCATAGAGCACAGATGTAAGTGTGAAACTTATTATAAGACCAATATTTGGAATTGGCGGGAAAATTCAAGATACTAGTAATAACGCATTCACAATTATTTACGCCTATTGTAAGTTTACTAAGTGTGTTTTGTAGCTGTGCTTATTTGAAAATCGGGGAAAGGGATGGCCCATCGGATACCTCTCTTGCAGTACGAAACACGGTATGAGAGACTTTTGAGAGGCCGTGTAATTTTACTGGTCGAGCCGACCCACACTTGAAGCAAACTGGGTGACTCTACCACTGTAAATCAGCTTTACCTACAACCACTTTGTAATAACTATTGGTACGTAATAATTAACAACTTCATAGCAAACGTAAAACCAATATTAGTAGCAGCATAAGTCAACCCACAAAGCTTGTCAAAACACTTCTTTCATCCCCTTTAATTTTAACACCTTATAAAAATGACTATTTAATTTTATATAAAACAATATTATATTCAAATGGGACGTAATATTAAAAGCTCGTTGCTGTGTTATTCTGCTCAGTAAGCGAAGAGCGCAATTTCCGTATCAAGAATAACAATGGCACTTCCTCAAATCCTTACCTCCAATAATGAAAACAATGCTTCCCCACTTGTAATTAAATACTTTGCTGAAATTTCATGCCGCCTTAGAAATTCACTGAGGATATTTACTTAGACGGATAATCCATACACATAATAAAATGCTAGTACTGATGACTGACTAAAGTTGAAACTGTACATTGAATATATTTTTTATTTGAAAGCTGGTGCTTTCCATTTGGTTCCATTTTCACCAGGTCAGGGTCTGATGATGGAAACTAGGAGAAATCGAAGGCAACCACCGAAAATTGTATGCGAGTATGGTATTTTTGTTAAGTAATAGTGATGTCTTACGGATATGCTTTACGGTGACAAAATATGATGCTGATGCGCTGATGATGAAGCTCACAGAACTCCTTTGCGATTAGGAGTTGGGAGACAGGACCGCTTTTGGTCGATAGAAACCACTTAGTATTATGTAAGGCTAACGTGTTGCTTGGGAGATATGCCTGCACCTCCACCTGATGCTGCTGTGCTGATGACGTAGCTACATAACTCCTTAACGGTTTGGAGTTGGGAGACAGAACTGCTTTCGGTTTATAGAAACTACTTACTAGAATGTAAGGCTAACTTGTTGCTTGGGAGGTATGCTTGCATCAACACTTCTAGTCGGTCACTATAGTCGGTGCCAGCCTAAGTAACTTATTATGTTGTGTTATTTGATATGCGCAGTCGTTAAAGCTACACGACAAAATACAATACGGTGTAACTTTTTGCCGGCACCGACTTCAATAGTAACTTACAATAGTAAATATTTTTATAATTAAAGATGGCATTGTTAAAGTATTATGTTTTGTATATTGTACTAAGTAGGTAAATTAGTTGGGTTATTCATCGCTTTTTAGTACTGGTTTTAGATACTGGTATTGGTAGAAGGAATTATTGCAGTATTTTACAATTAACCGTTTTTCTATGGGATAGGGGGCAACCGGGTCACCTGGTGGTAATTGGCAAGCGATGCCCCTGTACGACAAGAGTTTTAAAAGCCAAAGCGTGGCATGTAAGAATCGGGTCTTATGCCTTCTGATCTCTGCCTACCACGAAAAAGACTAGGTATGTATTTGGCTGAACAAAGTTACAGCAAAGTTGGACTGCTCCCTTTTGAAATCGCTGTTGTAAAATACAATCACATTTATCAATACAAGTAGTAGTATCTTACAGCTTATAACAAATGGTAAAGCAATGCAGTTCGATAAATCAATGGTCATGCTCGATTTTACAAAAACGTCGTATCTTTAATCGGCCTATCTGATATCTTTAAATTTAAAAAAAAATACTAAACAGGAAACAGAGTTACTGAATTAAATATGTAGAAATAAAATAATATTAACAACATAAATATACAAATTCGTACTGGATGGAATTAACATAACATAACATCATGCCTTTTTCTATCCCAAAGTGTAGACAGTGGCTGTTAAGCCGCGACTCGCCGATATGTTTACGTCCCAAATGGAAAAAGTGGCGAACCTATTGCCATAAATTTTCAGTCATCGATATTTATTACACATAACTTTCGAGTTAAAATTCGAAAAGTCATTGGTGTGAGCCAGGATTCGAACCCGCGATTTCTTGATTCAGAAACGGGTTGCTCGACCACTGGACCAACGAGACTGCTGTGGACAAAATTAAAATTAAATTTCAGTTCATCGTACCTATATTAGATTCATAGACAAATTTGAAATGAAGACACATCAACGTATTGAAGAGTGCCGTGCGAGTGGAAGCTGGCAGGCGTAAACATTTTTATTCATCCAGTTTCAAAAGACCCACCTACTTACTTTACGTTGAATAAATTTAGACGTGACATGATAATATTAAGACATTCCTATAGGTCAACGGTAATTGGATAAAGTTAATAGTATTGGTATTGCGGCGCCAGGCTTCTTTATAGCTGAGACGGTGCGTGCGGCGCCCGAGTGACGTCAGTCATGACGTCATCATTGTTGCGGCCCGTTAATCGTTTTATCTTACAATCGCTCTTTATGCAAATATGTTTGAAAATATAAATTTAATTTGTGTTAATATAAAATAGACATAAGCCCGAAATTCATGATATTTAACATTTTTAAAAAGAACTTTTATTGAAATCTAATTAACTTATGGTAATTTTAAAATTTTAAATTAATACTTTTCTTTATCTTTCATACTTTTGTTATTTTACAACGTCCTTGTAGAATTTTTTCCTTAATACATTTAAAAATTTCGAGAGATTTGGTCAGAACTTTTCATTTTTCACCGCCTACACCTCTAAGTCTGCGCCAAATTTTTTCAGAAAATCTTGTCGAAGGCTTTCTATGAGAAATATAGACAATTACTGTATAATTTCGTCATCGTTTTAAATGCGACTAAAAACATGACGTATTAAGGTTTCAAGTGTCAAGGGTGTGAAGTAACACAAAATAAAAACTGATAACAAATAGTAGTAACGTCTTGGTGGTCCAGTGGTCGAGCAACCCGCTTCGGAAACTAGAGGTCGCGGGTGCGAATCCTCACACTGGCTCCCACCAATGTTTTTTCGAAGTCTTTTTCAATAGTTATGTGTGAAAAATATCGATGGCTGAAAATTTTGTGCCCGGTATAGCAATGGGTTCACTACCTATTTCCATTCCATAAACATAACGGCGAGACGAACCTTAACAGCCGCTGCCTTCATCTTCAGGTAGAAAGAGGCGTGAAGTTATGTTATGTTATAAAAAATAGTGTAAGGGTGCTCTATCAAATTAATTCAATATGAACAGTTCATATTAAAAGGGTTGAATTAGATTTTATCTAGAAATTTAATTCAACCCTTTTTTTCGTAAATTAATCTAAAATAAAAGTTGTAATATATATTTCTTTTTATAAATATTCATTGTATTATGTCAATCAAAAATTTTGAGAAGATTAAACTTGATTTTTAATCTCTCTTACACAGTAAATGTGTTTTAAAAAGTTTAGAAAGTTTTTAAGAGCGACGTTATTTTTCAGGTCCGACCTAATTAAAAATTTAATGGGTAATTTCTATGCTAAGATCTTTTACTTTCTTTTACAAAAGTTATGTGTAGCTTTGGTAGCCATTTATTTAGATAATTTTGCTCAAAAGTTTATTTTTATCACTTATACTTAAATAGAGAGTTGATAGCGTAACAACGCTATCATTTTTTTACTTCCCTTGCGTTTCCTTTTTCACTAGAAAGCGAACGATATCTTCTAAGATAGAAAATTCTCGTATCACGATGTGCGTTATTGAACTCCTCCGAAACGGCTTGACCGATTCTCATGAAATTTTGAAGCCATATCGTATAGGTCAGAGAATCGAACTATATCTATTTTTATTCCCCTTCAATGTTAAGGTTATTTTTTTTTAGTTTTGCCAAATTCAAATACTGATTATATGAATATAAATATTCATATCAGAAAATACTTCTGTACTATATCAATCTATTTGTAGCTCGCTATTTCAATGTACAAGTAAATTCAAAGCAATTTATAGAATTTAAATTTCCATAACTTTCATTGGAAATGCGGAACATATTTGTAAAGAAAGTTAGCTAAATCTAAATTTGTTCACTGCTTCATGTCATATGTTTTATGCAAGACTTGGCAGAATTTTTGTGTATTAGAGCCAAAAGGCTGTATTGTGAAATCTTAAGGTGTGTTGAGATACTGAATTAAACATAAGATATAATACTATTAAGATACGATTTTATTTTAAAACCATATCAAAGAAAACGGAACATAAATAGAGAAATCAAGAAAGATTTGTTTTGGTTTTTTAAAAAACACATAGATGAAATATCTACACTAATTTTCCAAATATTTATTTCTAAGATTTTCGCGAATCTCACTCATTGATTAAAACAACTTTTAGGATTATATCGCGTTTATTTATTATTTATTTATATATATTTATATTATTCGAACTCTTTACAGAGATCATTCTCGTGAAAATGATCTCTGTAAAGAGTTCGAAACGTCGGGAAATAAATATAAATAAATAATAAATAAACGCGATATAATCCTAAAAGTTGTTTTAATTAATTTTCCAAACTTATGCTTAGAGTAATACAAAAGATACATTAATTGTTTTTTATACTGATACCTAATTACCCCGTTACAGGTGCCAAAATTTAAATATAAACTCTTTGCAATATCCAATTGATGAATGTTCGAGTTTTAATTTTTTCGAGGGGAATGATTTAAATTAACAAAAAAAACAATAGTATGATCGAATTTTTAAAGTAAGTCCTCTTGTTTTTAATTCATTATAGGTTAGATACATTAAAATATTAATAAATTTGAAATATATATATTTAACAAAATAAACGAAGACGTTACTAACACATTTATCAAACAGCATCTTTTTTTTATGGTATGTGGGGGCAAACGAGCAGGCATGTCACCTGATAGTGGGCAACAAACGTAGGGGTGGGAGAAGAGTTTGGGCCTCCGAAAACCTCTCTCAGCGAGCGAAACGTGACATGAGCCGTTTTACGTCGATATTGTGAGAGGTCGTGGTATTTCATCGGTTGAGCTGGCCCATTCATGCGGTGAACTGCGTGGCTCTACCACTGTTAAAGAAAGTCTGTCACTGTGGAAATCTGTAAATGGACAGAAATAATGACAATTATTGCAAAAAAAAAAAAAAGATAAAAATGTTAATACATAATTTAACAATAAAGAAAAGTAATTCCATTACACTACTCAATTTGACATGGAAAGTAGAAAAAATATATATTAAATTAAGACAAGCATTTGCGATGTTCAAATTGAAAGATATACATCACACTCGTAACGGCAATACCTATATCATTTTATTCCGACATCCATCCGTGAATTGACATGAGAAAAAAACAGTCTATACTGACTGACATATTGAACAGAAATAACTTATTATTTTGATAGCCATACAATATACATCTAAAGAGTATATACATTTATAAACATATACATTTATACGTTGGAGAAAATGGGAACCTTGACTTAAATTCTTCCCACCAAATTTATACGAACCCTTTCAAAGCAATATAACACTCTGACAATCGATGAATTGAAATTGATGGGTGCCACAATATATTTTCGGAAAACTAATAGGTTTATTTCAAACAAGTTTTACGAGCTGTTTCAGTGAATAAAATGTCTATATAAATGTTATTAGTCGTTATATATATCTTTTTATAATACCAAATAAAATTCAAATAGTGTCGGTGTAAAAGTAAGGATGCTCCGATGGTTCGGACATGAAGAAAGAGTGGATGATGCAAGATAGACTAAGCAGATATATAGTGCAAAATTGGAAATATGTCGGAGTCGAAGATTGGTAAGACACACTTTCATTGACCAAATTGAACGGATCCTTAAGAAATATAAGTCAAGAGTCTTAAAAACAAGAAGGCGTGACGAAGTATTAAGTCAAAGAAGCGAGTGAGATGTGTTAGAACTGTGTATTATGGTGCTCTATCCTTACTACCTACTCTGCAAGTTGTCTGCAACTTGGTGTTAAGTTATGTATGTATACCAAAATGGAATTAAATACAAAAATATCGATGACTGACTACATCGTGTACGGTGTTTGGCAAAAGATTCTGCCACTTATTCCATTTGGAACGGTAAAAAATCGGCGAGTCGAGTCCTCACAGCCGCTGCCTACATTGTCGCCTCAAAAATACTTGAGGTTATATAAAAGCATTAGCCCCGATTAAATGAAATCGTACTCGTGCGTAAATTTTGTATTTGTTTGATAATGAAATGAATTTTAACAGCGCTCGCACCAAGTTTCAAGGAACCGAAAACCGCTGATCAAAGATTTTTTTTTGTTAAAATCTCGTCAATAATAGAACTTACTAGACTGCTGCGCTGATTGTTATAAAAACTTATGCTAACTCTCTATAAGGGGAAACTTTGAAATCCGACGAGAACGGTCTGGAAATTTGAAAACAATATTTTAAAAGCGCTCATTGATTTTCGTCTTTGATAGTGGAGTAGTGCAATAAAAGTATTAATTATATAACATAGCTTCACGCCTTTTTGGACCCGAAGGTATAGGCAGCGGCTGTTAAACTTCGAAGCGCCGTTATGTTTACGTCCCAAATTGGATAGGTGGCGAACCTATTTTCGTTTCACATTAAGGTGTCAACTGCAAACTTGCAATAATTATGTTTTGAGCTGTCAATATTCTTAACTAAATAAATAACGCTTGAAGAGCAAAAATATAAAATAAATTCTTTACCAATGGACGCCGCGAGCTTTAGAAGTCAATTGAAATGAATTTTCAATATAAATGATTTTTTAAATATGCAGGTACTCTCCAAGAAATATGACTGTCGTAAATAATCCGTAAAGAAGAAAAGTACAAAAAAAACGTATATATAATATTCCGTTGCCAAAAAACTAAAGTTTCTGTACACTTTTATAAGGTTCTCGCGGTGTACATTGGACTAATACGTGGCGGAGGTTGTCTCGTTTGCCAGCAAGTTTCGTTATAAATCTCTACAACGAGTGCCGTATAAGATAGCAAACATTTTGGCAGCTACCTACCCGTGGCACAGCCTCAAATAAGGGACTACGTTTAGCAGACAAAGTAAGGCTTGGCTTGGCCGAAGCGTGCAACTGTTAGCAACTTGTACTAGAATTGAAAATCTACATTTTATTATAATTTGACTGTTGTTTGACGTTAAAGTAATAATGTATTTTTAAACGTATCAAATCTGTGTATTGTGCGAAATATGTATAGTTTACTGTTCTATTTATTTGGTAACTATAGAGTATATTTTCATTTTAAGGGGTTCCGTATCCAAAACAGTACCCTGTTATTGAGACTTTCGGCTGTCCGTCCGTCCTTCTGTCACCGTGCTAACTCAAGGATTGAGAACTGACAAAATTTTCGCAGATAATATATTTCTATTGCCGCTGTCACAAGAAATAATAAAAATAAAGGTTCTAAAGGGTTTTTTACCGTTTCTAAACTATAGCATATTTTGCATTCAAAAGTACCAACCCAGTTCAAAGGGACACTCCGAAAAGTGTAACTGACAAGATTACGTTACAGAGAACGGTACTCTTGTGCGCAAGTCCCACTCGCACGTGACCAGTTTTTAATTGTATACAGTAATCCAATAACTTCTGATAAGAGTGAAATCCATACTTTATAATATTACCTTTACGACCAAAAAATCCGCGCATCCTAGCCTTTGCCAACGCTTTCGTATGTAAATGGCGTAAAAAATATCATAAAGACACTTTTACTGCGTAAATACTAGAGAGCCAAAGCACAAACTTTTACTGTGCCTTTGTACACGAGTAGTGATTTTGTAGTAAATTTTATTTGGATTTATTTATAATACAATACTACCACTTGTTTCTAGTCATAGAAATAGCTCAGTAAAAATATAGATTAACTTACTTAAATACTGGTATTTTCACGCGAAAAAAAAATACGCATCATTTTGCTTTGTCTATTATATATTCTATAAATATTACAAGCATACGATATCTCTATAAATATGTATAAAAAAAGAAAATAAATACCAACTATAGATGTATATAATTTTATATAAAATTGAATATATTCAAGTTTAATGTTTTGTGACTTAATATTACCGTAAATGCAGTAAACAAAATACGAAGCAACCATTCGATGTTCACAGGAAATAAGACAACCCGGTCGGCATAAAAGTTTCAGTGGAACGACACCTTTAACACTTTATCGAACAATCATTGTTAGCAGTAACAATGATAATATTCGATCTCATATACTAATAAATAATGAATTCATCACTTACTTAACATAACTTCACGCTTTTTTCTACCCGAAAGTGTAGGCAGTGGCTCTTAAGCCTCGACTCGCCGTTATATTTATGTCCCAAATGGAATAGATGGCCAACATATTGCAATACCTGGCACAAAGTTTTTGGTCATCGATATTTATCACACATGCCTTTCGAAATTAATTTCGAAAAGTCATTGGTGTGTGGTTCGAACCCACGACTCCATTTGACTGGATTCACAAGTGTGTGCTCGACCACTGGATCACCGAGACTATTTTACACTTACTTAACTTTACGCAAAGTCCTTTGCATAGTAGGCAGTGAGAACAGAGTATCATAGGACACAATTCTTACACAACCTAGCACATTCATCTGACCACTCACTATTCATGTGACCATATCATACGTATTAAGGTCCAAAGACTTGTGTCAAATATCGGGTTTATTTATTTATTCCCGTGAGGTGACATTATTAGTATATAATTGCAAAAGTCTAGAGAGAGACTAAATAAATGTTCCACTAATGTTTTGTACGCATTTATAAGATACTAGTTGACCTGGCGAACTTTGTTCCGCATCAAAAGTAATAAATAAAGTATATTCTGGATTTATTACTTTTTCTTTGGTACATTATACATGAATTATAGACAAAACCATCCCGTTGTTTCCAGTTTCAAAGATATAAGCGTATAAGGAGACAGACAGCGGAAAGTGACTTTGTTTTATACTATGTAATGATTATGATGATTACATCTTGATAAATGGAGAAGAAAGATTTGAATAAAAAGATTTCAATAGAGTGTGTAATTATTATCAATGATCTGAAAACAAATAATTAATAATTGGATATATAAGGGACGTGAAATGGACTAAAAATATTAATTCTATCAATGCAAGCAGGTATTGGTTTGCACGTTATGTATTTCAATATTGAATTCGTGTTTGTTATTTTACCAGTTAAATGGATACTCATAAAATTATCATATTACAAATTTTATTATGAAATTAATAATTTCAACAGTTGGATCATAATATATTGATGAAACAATTTTAATAATATTGAAAATAGTTGAACTTATTTGCAAATTTAGCATGAGATAGATGAATAATAAAACCCTATACAATCCTATTCAAACTATATTTTTAAAGAGGCTTTCTTGAACAGGATTGTTTACGCGGTTATTTTTGGGATAGTAAGGCAAACGAGCAGGCGTGTCACCTGATGGTAATTACTGTTGCGTTGCCGCCCTTTAGGGGATAGGGGAAAGGAAAGGATGGGGAAAGGGGGTGGGCCTCCGGGTACCTCTCTCACCGAAAGAAACGCGGCATGAGCCACTTTACGTCGATCTTCTGAGAGGTCGTGGTATTTCACCGGTCGAGCCGGCCCATTCATGCAGCAAACTGCTTGGCTCTACCACTCTCAAAACAAATATTGATATTAAAAATGGGACAATGACTGTCATTACTCTAACAATAATTACTAAGTCATCAATTAGTAAATATATATACTAACATTATAACTACATAATTTATAAACTGTAATCGATTAACTGTGAAAATAATGAACTTAATTAACCTTATCTCACCGCATAAAGGAATGTAGTCTAATTTTTTTTCACATAATAAGGGCTTCGGTACAGTAAATTAAGATTAATATATATAAAGAATAACATATATACATTTTTATATAACTTCACGCCAAATCCCTTGCGGGGTTGGCAGAGAGAACATGGCGACATAAGGTACGATTTTTACACGCCTCACTTACTTAATTGACTTTCATAACTCTTTTCATGGACGGGCGTCGATTTTGATGGAATGTATGTCTTGGCCGTCCTCGACGCCTACATCCAACCCCTTTTGCATTATATATATATATATATATATATATATATATATAAATATCCGTTCTATGTAAAGGTTGATCCAGTAAGACGTTAAAAGAAATGTTGATCCACCTTTTTGCAGCGTATAATTGGCTCTTTAAAAATATAACTGATATACTTTGATCCAAATTTGAAATGGAAGGGTTGTTTGTGGATCTGCAACGGTCGCTTTGCAACATACTTGCCATCAAAATGTACAATAACAACATGTTTTTTTTGATCCGTAACGGTCGCAAAAATTATACCGACGAGTCAAATGTGCATCCGTTTTATATTCATATTCCTGCCGAATCTTACTAACTAACGTTGATCCGAGGCCATTTGACCTTGAACCCATCGACCCCCGCGCGGTGGGTCCGCTATATCTATATCTTTATTTAAACGAAATCAGCAGTAGTGTTTATTACAAAGTATTGCATAAAATTAATTTTCGAGTCAGAAAAGTAGGTGCCTACTTGATCCCTTTTATTATGTACTCTGTTAATATAATAAATGTTATTTGCATTATTTTCATGTTTTTGACATAGAGATATATAACTTAAGTACGATCACCCCGCTTCTGATTCCGGAAGTCACAGGTTCAATTCCTGAAACTGGCTCACACCAATGACTAGTCGAAATTGTTTTCGGAAGTTATGTGTGATAAATATCGATGACTGACAAACTTTATGCCCGGTCTGGCAATAGGTTCTCCACCTATTCCATTTGGGACGTAAACATAACGACGAGACGAGGCTTAACAGCCACTGCCTACACCTTCGGGTAACAAGAGCTTGAAGTAAAGGAATAAAATTAGTCAAAAAATATTATTGATCTGGAAAAAAGTTCGCCGGGTCAGCTAGTAAATATAACGCTTAAACACTCTTCCGGCGCGGTCCTGCATGGATTTGATTCCGGGCTCACACCAATAATTTTTCGGAATCTTTTCGGAAGTTATGTGTGATAAATATAATTTTAATATATTTATAATAATATTGTCCGCGGTGTATGGAAATAGGCAACCTATTCCATTTCGGACGTGCAAAGTGATTCTTTGGCATTAGCCCCGATGATTTTTTTGAAGTTATTATATAATTTTAGTCTTTTTTCAACCGACTCCAAAAAAGTAGGAGGTTCTCAATTCGTCGGGATCTTTTTTTATGTATGTTCAGCGATTACTCAAAGACGTCTGGACCGGTTTGCAAAATTCTTTTTTTATTCGAAAGGGTATGCTTCCCAGATGGTCCCATTGTCATCAAGTCAATTTCTGATAATGGGATCCAGGAGAAATCGAAGGCGACCACCAAAAAATTTAGGCTTGTGTAGTGTGTTTGTTACGTCATGTGTTGGGTATTTACTTTAAGGTATCAAAATCGGATGCTGCTGAGCTGATGATGATGCTCACAGAACTCCTTAACGGCTAGGAGCTTAGAAACAGATTTGCTATTGGTCTATAAAAACTACTTAAGGTATGTAGGGTTAACTTGTTGCTTGGGACGTATGCTTGAATCAACACCTGATGCTGCTGTGCTGATGATAAGAGTATAGGAGGAGATGATAGGTGACGAGTTGGTTACGGTTACGAGTTGGGATACAGTAATACAATTAGTCGATGAAAACTACTTAGCAGTTTAGCAGTAAATAAACACGTATATCTATTTAAGTATACAACTCATAAACACAACTCATAAACACAACTAATAATTTAGAAATAAAATTACTTAAAAAAAGTCAAACCGACTTCAAGAACACAAACGACAAAAAAGTACCTACTTACGTAACTAAAAAGCGTTAAATAACGCAAATAATTTATCTACTTAATACAATATACAAAACGTAATTAACTAAGTCAACTACTTTAACTGTCTGCCAGCAGTGGTAGAGGCAAGCAGTTCGCTGCATGAATGGGGCGGCTCGACCGATGAAATACCACGACCTCTCTAAAGACTAACGTAAAGTGGCTCATGCCGCGTTTCGTTCGGTAAGAGAGGTACCCGGAGGCCCACCCCTTCCCCATCTTTTCCTATCCCCTATCCCCTAAAGGTTGGCAACGCAACACTATATGTGTGTTGCTGGTGTCCATGGGCGGCGTTGGTTGCTTACCATCAGGTGACACGCCTGCTCGTTTGTCCTCCTATCCCATAAAAAAGTCATCTTTAACTATAAAAATATTTACAATCATCATCTATTATTATTGAAGTCGGTGTTGATTAAAAGTTACCCCGTATTCTATTTCGTCATGTGACTTTGACGGCCGCGCATATCGTACAACACAACAGACTACGTTACCTAGGCTGGCACCGACTCCAATAATAACTGACAATTGTAAATATATTTAACAGTCTCGGTAGTCCAGTGGTAGAGCACACGGCTTCTGAGTTCTGATCCAGAGGTCCGGGTTCGAATCCTGACACTGACTCACACCAATGATTTTTCGAAATTATTTTCGGAAGATAAAGGTGATAAATATCGATGACTGAAAACTTTGTGCTCGGTATAGTAATTATTATATTTAACCTATTCCATTTGGGACGTAAGACGGTAAATATAACGGCGAGACGAGGCTTAACAGCCGCTGCCTACACCTTCGGGTAACAAAAGGCGTGAAGTTATGTTATGTTTGTTATGTAAATATATTTATAGTTAAAGATGACTTAGTTATAGTATTACGTTTTGTATATTGTATTAAGTAGTTAACTGTTTGCGTTATTTATCGCTTTTTAGTTAATAGGCAGTTAACCTAGTAAAGGTTAGTAGGTACTTTTTTGTCGTCTGTTTGTCTTAATTAAGTTAGCTGACTTTTTTTTAAAGTATTTTTTCTAAATAAAGATGCTTGAATTGAACTTGCTTGAAGGTATATAATAAAATAATTTCACATCTGTATGCATTAACATCACAATAAGCGCGGAGAGGTAATTTTCTAAATTAAAATTAATAAAAAAAATACTTGCGCTAATTAATAAATGTGTCAATAATATGCATAGAGTCTCCTCTATGGATAATATTAATAGATTTATATTTAGCATGAAGCTTAACTCAATATAACATAACTTCACGCCTTTGTTACCCGAGGGTGTAGGCAGCGGCTGTTAACCTTCATCTCGCCTTTATGTTTACGTCCCAAATAGAATAGGTGGCGAACCTATTGCCATACCAGTCATCGATATTTATCACACTTAACTTCCGAAAATAACTTCGAAAAGTCATTGGTGTGAACCAGTGACAGGATTCGAACCCGGACCTCTGGGTCAGAAGCCGTGAGCTCGACTACTGCGCCACCGAGACTTTAGCATTTATATTTATAACTTCTATAGCCATTCATCAAATTAAAGATTTCGTAAATAGAAAATCATGCTGTGTGGCGCCGGCTTAGAATACCGCCACCCCATCTCTTCTCGTGGGTGTCGTAAAAGGCGACAAAGGGAAAAGGCTGGAAGAATGGGCAGCAGCATTCTCTCTCAACAAGTTCGCTTTGCAACATACTTGCCATCAAAATGTACAATAACAACATTTTTTTGTTGATCCGTAACGGTCGCAAAAATTATACCGACGAGTCAAATGTGCATCCGTTTTAGATTCATATTCTTGCCAAATCTTATTATCTCGACGAGCCTCGTGGCGCCTTGGTAAAACTACTGGCTGCAGCAACGAGGTCGGGGTTCGATTCCCACACGAGCACAAATATTTATGACAAACATGAATATTTGTGTGGCGTCTGGGTGTTTTTCTATGTATTTTAAGTATGTATTTACAAAAGAAAAGTATATATGTATTAATATCCGTTATCTAGTAACCACAACACAAGCATTTAGTTGCTTAGCTTGGAACTAGAGGAAGCTGTGTGATTTATGTCCAAGATATTATTATTATTATAACTAACGTTGATCCGAGGCCATTTGACCTTGAACCCATCGACGCCCGCGCCGTCGGTCCGCTATATTTCTTTATTTAAACGAAATCAGCAGTAGTGTTTATAACAAAATATTACATAAAATTAATTTTCGAGTCAGAAAAGTAGGTGCCTATTTGATCCCTTTTAATACTCGTATGTACTTTGTTACCACTTACCTACCTATGCCTAGTATGTTAATATAATAAATGTTATTTGCATTATTTTCAAATTTTAGCCATAGAGATATATTACTAAAGTACGAGCACCCCGCTTCTGATTCTGGAAGTCGCGGGTTCTAATCCTGACACTGGCTCACACCAATGACTTTTCGAAATTGTTTTCGGAAGTTATGTGTGATAAATTTCGATGACTGAAAACTTTGTGCCCGGTATGGCAATAGGTTCGCCACCTATTCCATTTGGGACGTAAACATAACGGCGAGACGAGGCTTAACAGCCGCTGCCAACACCTTGGGGTAACAAAAGGCGTGAAGTTATGTAATGTTTGTTATGTATAAAACACATAACGTAACACACACTTTAACTATAAATATATTTATAGTTAAAGGTGACTTAGTTATAATATTACGTTTTCTATATTGTATTAAGTAGTTAAATTGTTTGCGTTATTTATCGCTTTTTATTTACGTTAGTAGGTTTTTTTTTGTCGTATGTGTGCTTAAGTTAGCTGACTTTTTTTTAAGTAAATGTATCTAAATAACGATGCTTTAATTGAACTTGCTTGAATTTATCTAATAAAATAATTAGACAGCTGTACGCATTAACATCACAATAGTATTACGAATTTCGCTAACTGTGCCAGTAGCCGTAGCAAGCGCGGAAAGGTAATTTTCTAAATTAAAATTAATAAAAAATTACTTGCGCTCAACCATGAGCCAGGAATAATAAATAAAAGTGTCAATTATATGCATAGAGCCTCCTCTATGGATAATATTAATAAATTTATATTTAGCATTAAACTTAACTTAATATAACATAACTTCACGCCTTTGTTACCCGAGGGTGTAGACAGCGGATGTTATCCCTCATCTCGCCGTTATGTTTACGTCCCAAATAGAGTAGGTGGCGAACCTATTGCCATACCAGTCATCGATATTTATCACACTTAACTTCCGAAAATAACTTCGAAAAGTCATTGGTGTGAACCAGTGACAGGATTCGAACCCGGACCTCTGGGTCAGAAGCCGTGAGCTCGACTACTGCGCCACCGAGACTTTAGCATTTATATTTATAACTTCTATAGCCATTCATCAAATTAAAGATTTCGTAAATAGAAAATCATGCTGTGTGGCGCCGGCTTAGAATACCGCCACCCCATCTCTTCTCGTGGGTGTCGTAAAAGGCGACACAGGGAAAAGGCTGGAAGAATGGGCAGCAGCATTCTCTCTCAACAAGGTCGCTTTGCAACATACTTGCCATCAAAATGTACAAAAACAACATTTTTTTGTTGATCCGTAACAGTCGCAAAAATTATACCGATGAGTCAAATGTGCATCCGTTTTATATTCATATTCCTGCCAAATCTTATTAACTCGACGAGCCTCGTGGCGCCTTGGTAAAACTACCGGCTGCAGCTACGAGGTCGGGGGTTCGATTCCCACACGAGCACAAATATTTATGACAAACATGAATATTTGTGTGGCGTCTGGGTGTTTTTCTATGTATTTTAAGTATGTATTTACAAAAGAAAAGTATATATGTATTAATATCCGTTATCTAGTATCCATGACACAAGCATTTAGTTGCTTAGCTTGGAACTAGAGGAAGCTGTGTGATTTATGTCCAAGATATTATTATTATTATAACTAACGTTGATCCGAGGCCATTTGATCTTGAACCCATCGACGCCCGCGCCGTCGGTCCGCTATATTTCTTTATTTAAACGAAATTAGCAGTAGTATTTATTACAAAATATTACATAAAATTAATTTTCGAGTCAGAAATGTAGGTGCCTATTTGATCCCTTTTATTATATACTCTGTTACCATGTATTTCTCGTTTATGACAAAGTCGAAGCGGCCTTGACAGGACGAACAGCTGAGAAGAGTTTATTCCAGTTCATACATTTATAGGGAGTGTTCAATTACATGAAAATGAAAACTGTCGTTATTGACCTAATTACTGTACCGATCGTCTTAATATTTTGTGCAACGTTTACTGAAATTGTGATCTACATCTGGTATCAATTACTACATATGACTGGATTCCAGCCTGTATAGGCGTCCATCAAATGAAAGATTTCGTACAGAAAATCTAGAGTAGTGGAAATAGGTAATATAGTTTAATAAAACTTATTATGAATTTTTATATTTATTATAATCATGAGTAGACCCAATAACACTGCAGCCCGTATGAAGGGGAATCCTGGCCTGGAAAGTATTGCAGATTTTTTTTCAGAATTCATAAGTATGTCTTAACTCCTAACCGTTTAAGAGTTCTGTAGCTTCATCATCAGCACAGCAGTATCAGATGTTGATTCAATCATACCTCTCAAGCAACACATTAGTCCTGTATACTACTCAACAGTTTCCTACAATCGACTGCCGTACTGTCACCCAACTCCTAACTGTTTAGGACTTCTATGGCTTCTTAATCAGCACAGGAGCATCTAGCTGTAGATTCTAGCATACCTAATAAGCAGCACGCTAGCCCTACATAGTATCAAGTAGATAATATTTACCAATTATAGCACTTTCGTCACTCTTTACCATTTAAGAGATATGTGTCTTCTTCATCAGCACAGCAGAATCAGATGTTGACAGCTTAAAGCATATCCTTAAGATCTATTACGTAACAAAAACACCATACTCGCACACGATTTTCAGTAATTGCATCGATTTCTCGTGGTTTCCATCATCAGATCCTGACCTGGTGAAAATGGGACCATCTTGGAGGTGAACACTATCCAACAAAAAAAAAATGGAAATCTGTTCATAATTGACGAAAATATCGGTGAACAGACATAAAAAAAATACTAAACATAAAGACGGAATGAGAACCTCCTCCTGTTTTCGAAGTCGGTTAATAAGTTAAAACAATAAGATTCGTAAAAAAATGCGCTTCATAGATTTCGCACACATGCGCAAATACGGATTTTGCACACATGTGTGCAAAATCCGTATACATGTCCAGCAGGATAGTAGGAGGACTTGTTGCCTTCTGATTGGCTCATTTGAATCGGATCAACAACTATCGAAGTGGATTCGTATATCGGATCAACATTTCGGTTGGGTTTCCTAAACTTCAACGGAGTAAATTGTTGATCCGTCCGGAACCACATTTGTATGAAAAATATTATATTGGATCAACAAAAACCACCCGGATCAACATAGGTTTTCGGATCAACAAAGTGCTCGCCCTACAGCACGCATGATCAACAAATGACGGATTGAGATAACTATATATATATATATATATATATATATATGCAATTCAATCTTTTTGCAATTCAATCTTGCATCATCCATTCTTTCTACATGTCCAAATAATTGGAACATCACTTTCTTACTTTTACACACTATATTACATATAAAAATAAACTGGATGAAAAGTGTAAGAAACATTATATTATGAAATCGTAAACGTTTTTATTTAAAGAATTTTATAGACATTTCAAAAATAGCAACAACAATATAAGCATCAAACATTCAAAAGGCACAATCCCATCATTACCGTTCAAGTGGACCGACCATTTCAGCTCCGAGGATGAAAGTATGATCTCAGATATTCAAGATACTGCCATGAATAATTCTATGGCATTACCGCCAACTGAACTGCAACCCATTCATTTGTGTTCAGGGATGCTTCAGTTTTGTGAAATGTAGTATGGAAGATAGTCAGCCAATAGATGTATTAAACTTATGCTTTTTAAGAAGCTTAATCTCTATAGCATAAATAAATTGACTTCGTTTAATTTTTGCAGCTTTTTTTATAGCTTACACCTTGTTTACACATTTACTCATTAACATTTACTCCTACCCGAAGGTATAGGATTTTAAGCTGATTTTCGCCACAAATGGAATAGTGGGAGGAACATAACGTAATATAACATAACTTCACGCCTTTTGTTACCCGAAGATGTAAGTATCGGCTGCTAAGCCTCGTGTCGCCGTTATGTTTACGTTCCAAATGGAATAGGTTGCGAACCTATTGCCATACCGGGCACAACGTTTTCAGTCATCGATATTTATTACAATATTACAGTTACGAAAAGTCACTGGTGTGAGCCAGTGTCAGGGTACGAACCCGGACCTCTGGATCAGAAGCCGTCTGCTCGACCACTGAACCACCGAGACTAGTGGGAGGAACTTGTACATTAATGTACATACAGGTCATACAGCCATAGGTCGGGCACAATGTCGTCAGTCGATATTAACAAGCTCATACCAAAAACTATTTACTCACTCTTTTTTACAAGAGGTTAAATGTTTGTTCAGGAAAACCAGGAAACTTGTGTTTTTCTTCTACTAAAAGTTATCTGAAAGAAAAGAAGCATAATAATTTCGAAATTCCGTCGATTATCACGATTTTCTAAATGTTCGTGTTTTTGACGCATAGTTGCCACTACCTTTGAGTATAAAAGGCGTGGAGTTACTTAAAATATATATTCCTTAAATTAACATTACATTTTTAATAGGTAAGTCGGCAAATAAACAGTCGTGTCACCTGATGGTAAGCAACAAACGACGCTCATGGACACCTGAATTACAAATAGTGTTACAGTTGCGTTGCCGGCCCTTAAAATGGGATATGAAAGGGGTGAGTACTGGGACGGGAAGGGGAAAAATGAAGGGGTTTGCGTCTGGATACCTCTCTCACCAAGCGAAACGCGGTACGAGCCAGTTTACCTCGATATTCTCGTAGGGCGTGGTATTTCACCCATTTATGCAGCGAACTGCATGGCTTTACCACTTTTAAAACTATAAGTAAAGTAATTTTTGTGTTTTCTTTTTATTATAGCCTGTGATGTGATTCAATTTGAATTATTCCTGTATTACGCTATGTCCGTTCAAGATAGCGTTTAGGCGTCTTTCTTGGCACACAGCCCTCAATAACCGGTGGCTAGTCCGTAGAACCGGACACATTCTGAAATTCAACTTGACGGTTTGAGTGATTGGTTTTAGAAATATGGGTTACGCATTCGGAATGGTTTACAGCAACATCTTAGGTGAGTTTATGAAGATAAGCCGAACGGAATTCGCTCAAGGAAACCTTTAAGGCTTAAACTGAATATTTTATGATAAATTGGAATCGCTATAGCAGTTTTTTTTTCTTGTGAATCGTTTAATACATTTTCAAGGAAGAGCAAAAAGGATGAATCATAAAACAGTATATAGATAGTTTCAATTAAAATTTTGTTGTAACGAGTATGTGGATGTCCACATCCACATACTCGTTACAACAATAAAGTCATAAGTTACATATGTACAAAAATTTAAGGACAGGTGAGAATGCTTACCATCCATTTATATCAACATAATAACATTTTATATAACACTAGCTGACCCAGCGAACTCTGTTTCGCATCAAAAGTAATAACTGCTGCCCCGCTATGTTAATACTGCAATATCTTCGACAAATTTGAAGTCGATAGCAGCTATAGGTTAAAAATGGGAATTTTCCATTGTTAACACCCCCGCAACCCCCCTTGTGGGTGGAATTTCGTAAAATCCGTTCTTAGCTGACCTCTACTCGGCGAAAGGAATAATCCTACCAAATTTCAAGTCGCTACGCCTTATGGTTCCAGAGATATCGTGATGAGTCAATATATAGGTGGAAATCTCTTATATATATTACTAGCAGGCCGCGCGAACTTCGTACCGCCATTTTTCACTAAAAAGATTATTGCCGCGATCATATTAATACCCCAAAGCTTTCCACATAAATGAACTAACACTATTTTTTTTCAATTCAAGTTATACATACATAACTTCACGCCAGATCCCTTGCGGGGTAGGTAGAGAGTACAAAGCGCCATAAGGCACGATTATTACACATCTTACTTGCTTAGCTGTTGATATTAGCGACTAACAACCTAGATATGAGGAAAATAATAAGCAGTTAGCTGCATGAATGGGCCGGCTCAACCGGTGAAATACCACCGCCTCTCAGAAGATCGACGTAAAGTGGCTCATGCTGCGTTTCGTTCGGTGAGAGAGGTAGCCGGAGGTCCACATCCCTTCCCCATCCTTCTCCCTTAAAGGTCGGCAACGCAACGGTAACACTAAAAGTGTTCCCGGTGTCCATGGGCGGCGCAGGTTGCTTACCATCAGGTGACACGCTTTGCCCTCCTATCCCAAAACAAATATTATCAATTTCAATCAATAGCAATACCAGGGACTTTGTCAGAAACTTTTTGTCAATCTTTAGTTTTTTTTTAGTATCTACTACTTGAAACTTTTTTTTAATCGGTCATTCTCGTCGATTTACAAAAAAACCTGGTCACCACATGTTCCTTACCACTATGTCTTACTCACAGTGAGTGATTTTTTTTATAATTTAAATGATGTCGATTTGGCACCTTGGTATTACTCTTATTAAAATAAATTCACTACATTTTAAGAGATCACGATATTAAAAAAGTAAATCTAGATGGGCAACTCTATGTGGTAAAGAATTATAGATAATATTATAATATCTGCGTGAAGAACTAACTGTAAACTAACTCTAGCTTTGACCCATGACTTTGGTTACATAAGTATGAAAATATTTTTTTATTTTAATATTCGCGTTGCATGTTACATAAATATAATGAACGGAAAATAACGCGAAACATTTAGGTAAACAAATTATCTGTCTGCTTGCGACTACAGCTAGTGCAACCAGGACGAAACGTCAAGCTAATAATAAAAGTAATTATTTGTTTACCTAAACGTTTCGCGTTATTTCCGGTTTATTATACTCTTAAATAGATCAAATTCTAAAATATGTGTCTAAATAGACACGGGGTCACAGATGTTACATATTCACATCACCTATTATATTACAAAATAACAATATAAATCCCCCAAAAGACGATTAAATACTACAAACTCATTAGGACAAAAGAAACAAAAAAATGGCTAAGAAAGTTAAAAAAAAAATTACCTGCCAGCTATGAGCGGCGCTCATGACCGAGTCGGGCGGGGCTCCCGATATATGTGCGCGGAATATTTGCTTATGAAACGAATACTTACATTTTGTATTTTGCGATATCTTTTGAATTAAATGTCCGAATTGAATCATTCAAAAAGTTCTAGAAAGGTATTGAATCTATCTTTATATTGAAGTAATTTATTTTAAAGAGAGTTAATACCAAGGTACAAAATAAGGAACTTTTAAAACGACCTCATTTTAATTATTTTTAAAAATTAAAAAAGTACTTATTGTGCGATAACTACAATAGTTAGACATATGGCGTCGCGGACTTTTCTGTCGACAATTATATGTTCTGTGAAAGAGTAGTACATTGTTTTGTTCTATAATCAATAGTTTTTGCAGCGTTCGCGATTTAAGAATTTGTTTAGGCCTTTTTCTTACACCTTGGGTTACATTATTGAACTTATAGTAAGGATCCCTAATTTATTTGAAAATATAATATAGCCTAAAGCCTTCCTCGATAAATGGACTATACACACGTGAAAGAATTTTTGAAATCGGACTGGTGGTTTCTGAGATTAGCGCGTTCAAACAAACAAACAAACAAACAAACAAACAAACAAACAAACAAACAAACTCTTCCGCTTTATAATATAAGTATAGATTAGCAACGACTAACTGTTAAGCCAAAGTCGAAGGGCGGGGCCAGTGAAGACGAAAACTCGAGTTGTCGCGACAGCGCCCGAAAAGACATCCGACCTACCGGTGCCGACATCACGCCACCGTGGACTCACTTTTCTCAGAGCACGCGCAGCGTTCACTTGTTGTCAATATATTCGTGTCTAATATTCTTACCCATTTTTTATTATTTAAATTATTGATTGTGTAATTATATTTTTGTTAGATTGGTTTATTTTTTTATTTAAATTATAAAGCAGTTGCTAAATTCAGAAGTGGGATAGGGCTTGTGCTCTATTCGTTTTTGGTTGTCCTGGCAATACAGTTTAGGGTTTTTATTAAATTAACAACGTAATGGCCGATAGACGCGTAACTAGAAGCAGGGCAGGTAGAAGTTCGGATTTGCCAGACGTTCGTGATCAACTAGGAATAATATTGGCGCGTTTAACAGCTTTAGAAAATTCAAATGTGAACGTTGCACGTGAGTCGAGCTCGTTAGGGCCACAGAGAGAAGACTCTTATCCCTCGACTGCGGACGGTGGTGGCGCCGGCCTCGTGGTGGCGTCGGGGATCACTTCGCCGCCGCCGCCATCGTCCGAGCCCCGCGCGTTCGACGCTACGGACAGGATCATCGGAGCATTAAGTGCACTATCCAAAGTAAGGTCGAACCATTTCTATATCTCTAATTTTGATCCAAGTGTTAATGATATCGATTCTTGGTGCGAAGAAGTAGATAAGGCGCGTGATATTAACGGGTGGGACGACAACGAATGCTTGTCTAGAATAGCCAACTGCCTAAAAGGTGACGCGAGAACTTGGTTACAAGAATGGGTCACGAGCGATCGTAGCTGGTCGAATTTTAAGGTAGAATTTAAGCCTTTGTGTGCACGGCAAATCGATGTTGCCGGTATTCTTTTCGATGTAATGTGCACGAACTCCGACCAGTACGCAACCTACGCAGACTACGCAAGACGTTCGTTATTACGTTTACGTATAGTTAAGGGGTTGAGTGACGACCTCATTGTCGCTATCATTATACGTGGTGTAGCCGACCCTCAAATTCGTGCTACTGCTGCCAATTGTAAATTATTATCGAAGGACTTGGTTGAATTCTTTTCTAATTTTGTAAAGCCTTCGCGTGCAACCAATGATCCTGTGCGTAATGTTCGTAGACCTAATGACAATTTTACACGAAAGCGTTCATTCAGTCAAACTCGTTCTGGTTCTAAGCCCTTTAAGTGTTTCTCATGCGGAGACTTAGGTCACGCCCAACGGTCGTGTCCTAAACGTTTTAAACCTACTGCGTCGGGTAATAGTAAAGCAGTTCCGACTAATTTACAACCTAACATTCAAAATGTACCTAAAGTTATCTGTACGTTCTGTAAAAAAGTTGGTCATGACGTGAATGAATGTTTTGCTAAAGCTCGTTCGGAATCACGAAACAGATCAGTTAATTTTTGTCAAGGAATTAAAGGTAGCTGCACCGACACGGACGTTATTACCGCGGTTATACAAGGCGTACCAACCGATGTGTTAATTGATAGTGGTTCGCGGGTATCGTTGGTCTCTGACAATATCGTCAAGCACTTAAATTGTAATCGAGTACCCACATATCAATTGTTGAGAGGTTTAGGCAGTCAAATTATTGAATCGACTTGTTATGTAACCCTAATAATCGAGTTTGATAATATTTCTCTAGAAGTTGATTTTCTTATTGTACCCTCAGATTGTATGAATGTACCGGTGCTTATTGGAACCGATGTATTGAACAGAGAAGGTGTAGCTTACGTACGAGTCAATGGACAGCAACGTTTGACACGCGTCGTTCATAGTAATTACAATGCGAATAATGTATTGCATATTCAATTGAGTGATCAATCGCTGCCTATTAATACAAATTTAACGGGTGCCCATCGCGAAACACTATTGTCGATTGTTGATGAATTTAAAGATTATTTAATAGCCGGTACAGCCCTTACAACTGTAAATACGGGCAGTATGCACATAGAGCTGACGAGCAACACTCCTGTTCACTATAGGCCTTACAAACTTTCCCTTGACGAGAAAATGAGGGTCCGCAATATAATTAAAGATTTATTAGATAAAAATATTATTCGAGAATCAGAGTCACCTTATGCGTCCCCGATTATTCTCGTCAAGAAGAAAGACGGATCGGACCGTATGTGCGTGGACTTTCGTGCGTTGAATGCTATCACTGTAAAGGACCGTTATCCGTTGCCACTTATCGAAGATCATATAGACCGCTTTGGGAAGCATAAGTATTATAGCTGCTTAGATATGGCAACTGGCTTTCACCAGATAGGCTTAGATAACGATTCTATACCAAAAACTGGCTTCGTGACGCCCGAGGGCCATTATGAATACTTGAAAATGCCTTATGGTCTAACAAACGCGCCTATTGTATACCAACGAATTATCTCAAAAACTTTACGATCTTTAATAGATTCAGGCAAGGTTTTAGTATATGTCGACGACGTTTGTGTACTATCGAATACGATAGAATCAGCTTTAAATGATTTGCGGGAAGTCATGTTAACTTTAACTACAGCTGGTTTTTCTATTAACTTGAAAAAGAGCACGTTTGTGGCTACAGAAGTAGAGTATCTAGGTCGTAAAATCAGTCAGGGTCAGGTAAGGCCAAGCGAAAGAAAAGTGCAAGCTTTGATTAACTCCCCTATACCCGCAAATGTGAAACAAGTGCGACAATTGCTAGGTTTAGCGGGATATTTTCGGAGATATATTTCTGGGTACGCGTCTAAAACCGCGCCTATCGCTAAGCTCACACGCAACAGTGTTCCATTTGTGTGGGGCGATGAGCAAGAGTTGGCTCGTCAATATTTAATTGATTGTATGACTAATGAGCCAGTGCTGGCAATATTCGACCCAACTCTGCCCACCGAGCTCCACACGGATGCCAGCTCTAAAGGTTATGGTGCCGTATTAATACAAGAGCAGGTTGATAAGAAACGGCGTGTAATTGCGTACTTTAGTAAAACAACTCAGGGTGCTGAACCTCGTTATCACGCATACGAGCTAGAAACGTTAGCTATTGTTAAAGCCTTACAACATTTCCGGCAATATCTTCTAGGTATACGATTTAAAATAGTCACAGACTGTAATGCCCTTAAACTTACGGAACGCAAAAAGGACTTGTTGCCACGTGTGGCACGATGGTGGATGTACATGCAGGATTTCAATTTTGAAATAGAATATCGAAAACGTTGTTTAATGTCTCATGCTGATTATTTTAGTCGCAACCCTATAGATGTACGTGTGATAGATAAGCCGAAAAATTGGGCACAAATAGCTCAATCTGCCGACGAGGAAACTCGTGCTTTAATAGATAGACTTAATAATAACGAATTAGATCAGAAACAGTATGTGGTCCGAAATGATTTACTTTACTACAAATATAATCCCATTGGACAAGAGTCCAGACTGTTATGTTTCATACCCAAGGGTCATAGACTCAGTTTATTAAGGGTGTTCCACGATCAGCATGATCACATAGGATATGATAAGACTCTTGACTTAATTTTAAGGCATTTTTGGTTCCCCAGATTGCGTGCTTTTGTAAAGAAATATATTAATCACTGCCTCACATGTTTATCTGCTAAACGGGTACCTAGAGCTCCTCACCAACCAATATCTTCCTGGGTTAAGCCCGATGTACCCTTTGATACGCTTCACGTAGATGTACTTGGTGTTCTTCCGGAGTCCAATGGCTTTAAATATGTTTTTGTAGTTATTGATGCGTATTCTAAGTTTTGTCTTTTGTTTGCTATAAAACGTCAAGATTCTGAAGAACTTATCCATGTAATGACGAGTGTCATATCTTGTTTTGGTGTACCTAAGCTCATAGTTTGTGATCGTGCTCGTATGTTTGCAAGTGTTCAGTTTCGCAATTGGACCAATGATATGGGAAGCGAGATTCACTTCATAACCCCAGAAATGCACTGTGAAAATGGACAAGCAGAGCGATATTGCCGTACGGTATTAAACATGATAAGGGTTGAGACCGCCATTAGACAGAATAAGTGGTCTGAAGCACTTTGGCGAATACAACTAGTGTTGAATTGTACAAAGCATAAGACAACCAACACGTCTCCGATGCAACTCCTTATTGGCATTGATGGTACTACTCCCGCAATAAGATCGCTTGTACGCGATGTGGCTTTAGAAAATAATAATTCTAACCGGGAAGCCTTAAGAGAATTGCAACGTCAGGCAGCATCGAATCATTTAGAACAAAATAGACAAAAGCAAGATGCGTATGTGAATAAAAATCGCAAAATCACAAAATTGTTTAAAGTAAATGATTTAGTTTTCGTAGCAAAGGTAGCTCAGATGACCGGAAAGTTAGATTCTGGTATGCGTGGTCCTTACCGCGTACTACACACGCTACCCAGAGGACGCTACGAGCTTCAGCTGCTTGGAGGTGCCTATGGCAAGACCACACAGGCGGCTGGTGAGCACATGGTGCTGTGGCGCGGAGAATGGTCTCCCGAGGTCTGTGGAGCCTTTTTCAACTGTGAGTACAAGTTAACTACGTATGACGTTTGATTGACATCTTACATGTTAACCGGGTCATGTAAATGTTTCGCCAACGAGTTAACTAAGTAACGTATAAGTTGTGACGTGGTAACATAGCTCACGTATAAGTTGTGACGTGGTAACATAGCTCACGTATAAGTTGTGACGTGGTAACATAGCTCACGTATAAGTTGTGACGTGGTAACATAGCTCACGTACAAGTTGTGACGTGGTAACACAGCACACGTTACGAGTGTATTGGCTTGACATGTTAACTTGGCCATGTCAACCAGACTCTACTATCACAGCATATTACACACCCGACATGTTAACAGTGCCATGTCGTTTATTCAGCTAACGTAACTTAACAAGAGCCTACTATACACAAACATACTGAAGTGACATAAAACGCTCACAAGTACTAATTTTTACTAATGAGTCATGCCATGACAAATTTCAGACTGTAATGCAAACATTCTATTCCTGTTACAGCCAATGATGATATCGGTGAACAACCTTGTATAGACGCCGCGCAGCCAGCGAGTACTGCTTCGTCAGTGAGTGAAGACGGTCACATCGTTGAGGTGGACGTGGACGTCCACCAGTCAGGAGAGGCCGTATTAGCAACGACTAACTGTTAAGCCAAAGTCGAAGGGCGGGGCCAGTGAAGACGAAAACTCGAGTTGTCGCGACAGCGCCCGAAAAGACATCCGACCTACCGGTGCCGACATCACGCCACCGTGGACTCACTTTTCTCAGAGCACGCGCAGCGTTCACTTGTTGTCAATATATTCGTGTCTAATATTCTTACCCATTTTTTATTATTTAAATTATTGATTGTGTAATTATATTTTTGTTAGATTGGTTTATTTTTTTATTTAAATTATAAAGCAGTTGCTAAATATATATATAGATATGGCAGCACTTCCCTCAAAGGCTTAGGAAAACAGTCGATATGTGCTGATCATAGTAATCATAAAGGCCGGCTGACAATTAATGACGTGAATGGCAATGATTCTGATTCAGGTTCTGTGTGTGAGTTTTAGATATCTCCAAACAGTGGTAGAGCCAAGCAGTACGCTGCATAAATGAGCCGGCTCGACCCGTGAAATACCACAACCTCTCAGAAGATCGACCCAAAGTGCCTCATGCAGTGTTTCGCTCCGTGAGAGAGGTACCCGGAGGCCCACCTCCCTTCCCCATCCTTTCCCATTCCACTGCCTTTAAGGTCAGCAACGCAACGTAACACTATAGGTATGTGTTGCAGGTGTCCATAGGCGGCGCTGGTCACTTACCATCAGGTGACAGCATGCTCGTTTGCCCTCCTATCCCATAAAAAAATCTACGCTGTTGAACTGAATTGTCAGTATATATGGAATAGGAAGACATATGAGCAAGCGGGTCACCCGGCGGTAAGTGACTAACGCCGACTATAGGCACCTGCAACACATATCGTTGCTATGGCTGCGTTGCCGGCGTTTGAGGGAGGTGAAATGGGGGTGAGTCTTCGGATCTCACTCATCGAACGACTGTGGCATGAGCCACTTTATTATTCTGACAGATCGTTTTCAGCGGTCGGGGGCCCATTCATTCCGTGAACTACGTGTCTCTACCAATTACAATTACTTCAAAATGCGAAATTCTTCAGGATAATATATGTTTAATATAATAATAATAATATCTTGGACACATCATTCTTCCCCGGTATCTTATGTGGACTCTAGGTGGTGTCAGTACAATATAAGTATGTCATACTACATTGTCTTTTATCACTCGTCGTCTCCACACATAAGGACATTATACACATATACACTCTTACACAATCTTTTCATAATTCGGTAACTCGAAGCTTAGCAGGCGCTGCCTACACGTGTTCTACGAAGGCGTGAAGTTGTAAAAAAAAATGTCTACAGTTCCAGTATAGTCACGACAATGCGCTAACTAATACATGATATTTTAATGCAAACAAGGTCGTGAACTCATAAAAACACGTAAAATGTGTTTAATACTCATTAATCACTTGTGTAACTCAACATGATTATTGTACAACGGTTTATTGGGAAAAGTGTATAAGACAAAAATAAAATATTCTGAAAAAAATAATAATAATGGTTGCCTCGAGTAGAATAAAAAAAAATTTAGCACGTATTACTCGATAGCAGGATAGCATCCATCAAGCCATATGAACAATAAATCAAAATAGATAAATAGAAATACACACAACTTATCCCATCCTACTGCTACGGTAGGACAACAGAAAAGTTCTGTATCGTGACATTAGCTTATGTATCTCGAATCAAAGCAGGTTTATTTCAATAGATCTTCATTGACACTTTAAATTGTCAATTGAAAATTGGCAATTTTGAAATCAAACTCAAGTCATAACATTATAAGAAGTTAATAATGACGCTATCGCCACGAGCGATAACCGATTTTGAGCTATCATGAGTGGAACCAGGCAAGAAACCATGTATATCCCACAGTTATGAAGAAATTGATATCAATCTTGGCCATTTTAATATTATACCTCTCAAGACGAATCACAAGCCGAGCATGCCAAATAAATAAAGTAACATACAGTGGAAATACACTCAAGTCGAGTAAAAAATAATTCCCATTCTAAGAACGCCATTTTAATTTGTAATTAATGCATGACGATAATCTTCTGTAAAAACCGAATCAAATAGGTTCTTAGCACGACACCAGTGCATTTCATGTTATTTAAAAATCTTTGAATAAATATTTATGTGTTTTAAAAGCTTTCTACAATTACTAGAAAGTATTTGATGCTGATAGGATATGAAACATGTTTGTGGCAAATACTCAAATCGAGTGCCTCGTTCGAAAAAAAATAAAAAAATGGCGCTCAGTATCTCTAACTAAAACTGAGATCTTTTTGATTAAAAAGTATAATTGGAGTAACACTTTAATCTTAATACAAAATTTGTAGTTATAGATTGCTTGTAACATTTCCTATCGTAATAATCCACTCATCTCGTAATAATTAGAGCACTACCAAGTTCTATCGTTATTTAACGTTGGTGTAACTTATAGGAAAAAATTAAAAATAAAACTACTTACTTATCTCTCACAAGTGCAAACAAGTTTTATCAATCAATCTAATAAATATTTTTTTATTGTAAAAGCAAATAGATTGCATGAAAGAAATAACTTCATAATAAGTCTCATCATAAGATAATATAGTTATATTAAAATATTTTATCACTTAATTGTGGCAAATACTCAAATCGAGTGATTCTGAAACAAAAAAAAGGGTTATAGTGACAGTTTTATGGTATTGTAATTTTTTTAAATTTTAATTTAGGTATTCTATTTGTATTTTTCTATATATATAAGACAATATTTTCTTTTTATTTTGATTGCAATATTTAAGAAAAGTTTGATAAACTTGGTATACTCACGATAAGTCGGTAAGTTTATATCTTGCGCCAATATCTCGCGTGCTAATTTACCAAACATTCCAGGTCTCTGGCAGTCGAGTAAGGCAATAGTTAAGGAATCTCAAGATCTTGGCAACTCCTAATAATATCAATATGCCACTCGAGTCATTTGATATACTTACCAAACACCTACCTTTTTTAATTGGATAAATTATTGTTAAGCACGAAAAGGTTATGCGATTAATTTTAGTCTGCTTGATCGTTTTAAATATACATTTTTAAATCAACTTTTCATCCCGCTTTTCAATCATGAAGTCACGGGATGGATTCCGGGCTCACATCTATATTCGGAGTTTTTTTTTTCAGAAGTTATGTGTGATAAATATCGATTGACTGACAAAATTGCTACCGATTTATGGCAATAGGTACCGCCAATTTTCAAACGTAGAAGTACGAGTTTAACAGCTGTCGTCTACACTTTCGGGTAGAAACGGCGTAAAGTAATCTAAAAAAAAATTAAAGATATTATTTACCGGCCATACGAAGTATGTGACTTATAAAATATTCATAATTATTCGAAACATTCATGAGGAGAGGTGGAGAAATTAAAACAGTCACGAGAAGAACACAGTAATATTGTTAGAAAATAAACCCCCGTAACGCGCTATGAAATTCCCAACGGTATAAATTAACTCTGCCGACCGCAATGTTACAGAATCACCGGCGTCATACTTAAGCCGGGTGGCGTCGCTAATCAGATTAACTCACTTTATTACGCGTCCTAATCAAAAGGCGGGCATGATTAAAATTCAAAACATTCAAGAATTAATTTTAGAGACACACAAAAAGCTCTCCTATATTAAAATGGTGAATTTTGAAGGTCTCAAAATAAAATTGAGCTTTTAATAAAATGCAAATGTCGCCGTCGTCTCCTCATGCCGATGTGATGAAACGACGGCGTCTGGTTGCCTGCCCCTGCAGTTTTGTGTACATCAACTTTAGTGTACTGTTTATAAAAATGATGAAATCATTAACTAAATCTAAATTTTTCAAAGCAAACACATAGTATTTTTGTCACAACATAACATAACTTCACGCCTTTTCCTACCCGAAGGTGTAGGCAGTGGCTGTTAAGCCTCGACTCGCCGCTATGTTTACGTCCCAAATGGAACCTATTGCAATACCGGGCACAAAGTTTTCAGTCATCGATATGTATCACACATTAATTTCGAATAGTCATTCGTGTGAGCCAGGATTCGTACCCGCGACGTCTTGATTCGTGTGGTCGTGTCGTCTTATGTTCGACCGCTGGACCACCGAGACTTAACTTGCTTGTTTGAACCTTAATGAAATTATGAGCTACGATTTGTAAAAAGCGTTTTGCGTAAGACTTCGCGTCATTTAAAGTTATTATTATAGATTACTAGCTGACCCAGCAAACGTTGTCTTGCCGAAAAATAAAATTTAAAAAATAGGGGTTGATCGTAGGGTTTGAAAATTTAGGGTTGCATGTATTTTTGTATCCCGTTTTATAAAAAAAATAAGAAACAGAAATATGTCGAAAACTTAAAAAAAAAATTGTGGGGTGGGCTACCCTTGTGATTTAGGGGGATGAAAAATAGATGTTGTCCTATTCTCAGACCTACCCGACACGCACATAAAATTTCATGAGAATCGGTCAAGCCGTTTCGGAGGAGTTCAATTACGCACATCTAGACTCGAGAATTTTATATATTAGATTAGCGGTTGAAAATATTTTTTATGTTATCACGCAGTACCTATTATGGATTAAAACACAGGACATTCCAACAGAAATATATGTACTAAACCAATCAACCAACCAAATAGGTTATTTTGTTTAAATATTGAGTTCAATTTCTAACGCAATGTAAGAATTTTTTACAAGAAAAATATTTGAAAAAACTCCAAATAACCATTATAAAGGCAGGGAGGTGTCCCGGAATGCCCGACAAGTGAAGCTTGAGGCATTTCCCTCTGTCCAATTATATTTTATATCTAAAGCTTTGAGTCCCTTTATCCAAAACTCCGTCAAAATCTATATTCCTTTTTCAAATTACTTTTAATAATGGTAAAAAAAATAATAAAATAAATATTTCTGTCGTTATTCAGGAAAGAACGAAGGTTGTATTTTTGAACGCTGTTATTTTAGTCAGTTATGAACAGATTGGAATATCTTTATTATTTTTATTGCGATAATAGACGTCTAAAGTCTCGGTGGTCCATTGATCGAGCACTCCGCTTCTGATTCAAGAAGTAGTGGGTTCAAATCCTGGCTCACACCAATGACTTTAAGAAATTAATTTCGTAAGTTATGTGTGATAAATATCGATGATTAAAAACTTTGTGCCCGGTGTGGCAATAGGTTCGCCACCTATTCCTTTTGTGACGTAAACATAAGGGCGAGACGAGGCTTAACAGCCGCTGCCTACACCTTCGGGTAAAAAAAGGCGTCAAGTTATGTTATGTTATTTCAAAATTGACACCTTCAACAAAATTGTCTATGACGAAAAGCTTCTTTTCTTGAATAATACAGACCTCACTACCACAAAAAGTTTTGCGGCTTAGCGCAAAGGGCTAACAGAGACAATATTGATTTCATATTTGGAATATTAATAAGAATTTTGGACATTTAATTGATGGTCTTCACTTCGGTTTCTATGTCACAATCATGTATTATAGAACTTTACTAGATTATAGAACTTACTGGAGAATTTGAACTGAAATATGACAAATATTTTATATTTTCCATGAACATTTTTAATGTTAGCACAGAGTCCATTAGTCAGTGGGGTTCTTTGACGGAGCCACGTAGCTTCATAGCCAAAACAAACTATGAATCATTGCCAAAAAATATGTGTTGGCGACGAGTCGTATTAGCTTCCTAGAAGCTATTCTTCATACTTAATATAAGATTTCGTAGATGTTTTTTTTTTATTCTGTGTTTCATGTTTTCCTATAAGTACTTATTACGTATTTCTTAAGTAGAAATGTTTGGACACAATTCTACACACAAGTTCCAGTGAGAAATAGATGAATCAGATTTTCAAATTATTTTAGCCGGTAAAAAATATACCTATATTGAGAAACGTACATTTATATTAATATCGTAAAATATTTGTACTCGAATGAGTCTTAAAACCAAATTAGGACTTTGGACTTGGATCAAACTAACGATCGGCCGCTTCAAAATGAAAAAACACTGAAACCTCATATATATTTTTTCCAAAATCTTCAAAATGGCGTCAATGAAAATGAGTCTATTTTTTGTTTCTTTATATATTTGTCGAACGCGTCAGCTAGCTTTACTTATACTAGAATTTTCTTTACAGTAAATAAATGATTCTGGCGAGCATTTGCAGCTTAACATTGCATTGTTTGCGTGTGGAGCTAAGCTTAATGTAGCTGTCTCTGGTGTTCCTTTTTTTTTCTTATTTCTTGAAAACAATGGCTATGGTTGCTAGCTAATCTGGCATATAATTTCAAAACTGTGCTATTAAAAAAAATAACGTAAAGAGGACGTAATGTAAAATTGTAAAAAAAAAAACTGGTAGGTATTCGAAATTCAAATAAGTGTTGTAAATAAACACATATTTGAATTTCGAATTCAGACGAAGTTTTTTTTAAGCTTTTTGCTTCATTTTTTTATGAGAACAATGAAAATTGATTACCCTAACTGTACCTATGTGCATCGCATTTTTTTCATAAGCGAACCTTAAAGGTACACGTTTAAGAAACAAAATTACCCGAAAAGGGAATGCCGCTTAACGAAATTAGACACATAATATTTCAGATGTAAATTAGCTGTGACAGTCTCCGCTCTTTGTCATTTATTTGAATTTCCATCTAATAATAAGCTTACGTAATGGACAGCTTATAAAATATTAAAGACAACTGTCTAAGCAGATATATTTTCAAATTTTCGACATCTGACTTATGCTTCCCAACGCAACTAAAAATATTTGACATACTTTGCTTCCGAAGACAATTGGTAGTGTAGTGAGAAGCGATATGGATATGTGATGAGGATCGATGGTACACATGTTGCGAGATTAATGATGAACCTGAATGTGGTAGAAAATAAAAGAAGAGGAAGATATAAGA
Source organism: Euproctis similis (assembly GCA_905147225.2). NCBI lineage: Eukaryota > Metazoa > Arthropoda > Insecta > Lepidoptera > Erebidae > Euproctis > Euproctis similis. Next base: position 8,509,333 of record LR990114.1, read on the forward strand.
AAATATAAATGAGTTGTGCAAAATAAGACATAATTAGGAAGGGTCTTAATGTGGAAAATACGAATGGGAAATACAAATAATGGGAACTGGAGACAATTTTTAGAGTTTCGGCTTGTAGCAGCCTTTGTAACTTTGTAACTCCAGTTAGGCGATTATTTTATTAAAACCAAACCAATAATAACAAAATATATGTGCATGTGAGTTTCAGTTATCCCAATATTACAGAGTGTCACATATTTACGTAACCCAATATCAAAAATATGTGAGATAGCTGAGCGGTATACCGAATTTATCAGTATGGGGGGTACGGATTTTAGGGGGATGGGAGAGGTTGGAATGTGCGAATAAATTTCGTGTTTTATGTACGACTAGGCATACATGCGAGGCCTAGTTGCGCGAAATTTGCCACGTAAATTTTTAGACATTGCGCTGTTAAAAAAAATGTGCCCTATATTTTTAGTTATGAGACTATAGATTTATACGTTAGGAACATAAGCTTTAGTGTTTGTTTTATAATAATTAACATATATTTTAGTAGTGTATTTACAGTATATATTTTACAGTCTCGGTAGTCCAGTGGTCCAGCACCTCGCTTCTGAATCAAGAGGTCGCGGGTTGGAATCCTGGCTCACACCAATGACTTTTCGAAATTAATTACGAAAGTTACAAAACTTTGTTCCCGGTATGGCAATAGGTTCGCCACCTATTTCATTTAGGACGTAAAAATAACAGCAAATCGAGGCTTGATAGCTGCTTCAATATTATAAAAGGCGTGAAGTTATGTTATTTTAATAGTGTTTAATAGTATCACGCCTTTTTTATCTGAAGATGTAGGCAGTGGCTGTTAGAACTCGCCTTTGCCTAATTCAGCTTGGTCCCTTGCTATACACCGGGCACAATATTGTCAGTCATCGATGGGTGACTATGGGTGATAAACCCATAACTTCTGGAAATAGTCCGGAAAAGTTATTTTGATTTAGCTAGGACTTGATTTTTTTTTTATTGGATAGGAGGACAAACGAGCAGGCGTGTCGCCCGATGTTAAGTGACTAACGCCGCCCATGGACACCTGCAACACATATAGTGTTACAGTTGCGTTGCCAACCTTGAAAGGAGTAGGATAGGAAGGGATTGGGAAGGGGGATGGGCCTCCGGGTACCTCTCTCACCGAACAAAACGCGGCATGAGCCACTTTGCGTCGATTTTCTGAGAAGGGGTGGTATTTCACCGGTCGAGCCGGCCCATTCATGCAGCGAACTGCTTGGATAATTAATATAGCAGTTTCCAATAATTTTAAAGCTCACTCATTTTACTTTCAATGTTGACTGTTTGATATAAAAAAGGGGTAGAGCAGACAAGTGCATCAATCCATGACACCGTGAATGCATAATGCAGTATGCAAATGTATAGCACAAACTGGCGAGCGACTGTTTGCCGGTTCTAACGAATTTACATTTTTTTTCGTGCGTGGTTGATTGATCGTTTGAAACAATTGGTACATTCGATTTATATTCGACTAGTTACTGACTACTTCATCATTCGTTCGTTCATGAAATCTACACCATTCAAATGATAGCGAGATAAATCTTCATACACATTTAAGTTATATTTTTTTAGCATAACTTCAAGCCCAATGGGAAATCACAAAGGTAAGCCTTTTCACAGTGATAGAGTCTTGCTGTTCGCTGCATGAATGGGCCGGCTCGACCGGTGAAATACCACAATCTCTCGGAATATAGACGTGAAGTGGCTCGTGCTGCGTTTCGTTCGGTGAGAGAGGTAACCGGAGGCCCAATCCCCTTTACCCTTCCTTTCCTCTTCCTTTCCCCTCCTACTCCCATAGAGGACCGCAAAGCACGGTGTTTATGGGCGGTGAGAAGTTACTTACCATCAGTTGACCCACTTGCTCGTTTGCCCTCCTATTCCTTAAAAAAGCAATAATTTTTAATCCTGCCTATTTTATACGTCGGGCAGAATTTTCTTCTTCATCGATTGATCAGACAATTCCGAGAACCCGTTGGTGCGAAGTTCGGAACCGAGACTATCGAAGTTTGGTTCTCAAGCTCCAGACCACTGAAACTATACAAAACTACACAATGAAGTCAATTATTTATCTAATTTTTAAAGTTATGGAGATATGCTTAAATAGAGCTGGCGATTTCTATATCGCTGCAAAACTCTTTTTATTTTTATTTTACGCTTCAGTTTTCTAAATAGTATACTCTTTAGTAGCACTCTCTCTAATTTAAAAATAAATTTATTTAAAGACTTTTATCAAACCAAATTCCTGATATTAGTAAGTACACAGTATTTATAATTCAATTTCAACAGTGGTAGAGCGACGCAGTTTGGTGCATGAATGGGCCGGCTCGAACGGTGTAATACCACGAACTCTCAGGACATCGTCGTAAAGTGGCTTTTTCTGCGTTTCGCTCGATGAGAGAGGTATCCGGAGGACTAATCCCTTTTCCCCTCCCCTACCTATCACACTTCCGACCCCTTCTATATCCCATTGAAAGGAGGGCAGCGCAACTGTGACACTATATGTGTTTAGGTGTCCATAGGCGGCGTTTGTTGCTCACCATCAGGTGATACGCCTGCTCGTTTGCCCCACTATACTATAAAAAGAACATGAATACAGTCTATAATTAAACCGTTGTAAGGATTTCTAAAAAAAAAAATATTTCATCCCTAAGTGATATTAATTTCAATAGCAAAGCACAATATGGATAATTGTAAACGCGTCATCAGTGCGAAAAATCACACATACGTACGGAAATTCAATTAGTCTTACAGAACTCCGCGCAACGCCATCTAGCGATCTGTTCCGTACACATATTTACGTACCATATTTGTGCAGCTGCGTTAGTTGATTTATTGTAAACAGTGAAATTTGCATATCTGCTCTGTGTATGCCTCTGTCCTTACAATGTTATTGTAGTTAATTGGATGTAGAAGTATGGTAGATGTTGTCTTTTAATAAACGCCATTCTGCTGGTAATTTAAACGTTAAAATTAAGGCAATAATAGTGTCTGAAAAATTAATATATGGACTGAAACATAAAAGGATGTCATTTAAAAACTCATTTAAATAATTGATTAAAACAACTTTTAGGATTATGTCGCGTTTATTTATTACTCATTTATATTTATTTCCCGACGTTTCGAACTCTTTACTGAGATCATTTTCACGATTTAAATAAACTTCTTTCTCGTCCCTAGGGCATTTCATTAATTTATGTGGAAAAAGTGGAAAATTTAAGAATGACTGAGCACCGAGTGCAATATTATTATCCTTAAATTCAAGAAAGATTACGAACCCCTTTTCATAAATAAAATGACCATATCACACCGGAAGGCGATTTGAGGAAACTCAAAACTGTCAAGCGTAACATAACAAAACTTCACGTATTTTTCTACCCGAAGATGTAGGCAGCGGCTGTTAAGCCTCCTCTCGCCGTTATGTTTACGTCCCAAACAGCATAGGTACTGTATCTGTACTGTACTGTCGAGCGTGTTTACCAAGAATTATGAAAGTCATAAAAGCTAACGAAGTGTCTATTATTTTCTATCTATCTCGTAAAAAAATTCAAATTGTTCAATAAATATGCATATGTATTTATATAATACTTAGATATTAATCAAAATATTAAACCATCCCAAATTCAGACAAAGACATGTTATAATGAACCTAACCTAATAATGATACACCTGAAACTCTTTTTTTTTATGGGATAGGAGGGCAAACGAGCAGGCGTGTCACCTGATGGTAAGCAACCAACGCCGCCCATGAACACCAGCAACACATATAGTGTTACTGTTGCGTTGCCGACCTTTAAGAGATAGGGGATAGGAAAGGACGGGGAAGGGGGTTGGGCCTCCGGGTACCTCTCTCACCGAACTAAACGCGGCATGAGCCACTTTACGTCGGTCTTCTGAGAGGTCGTGGTATTTCACCGGTCAAGCCGGCCCATTCATGCAGCGAACTGCTTGGCTCTACCACTGTGAAAACTGAAACTCAACGGTATGCTAACAAAGAACATATTTCGTGCCTACTTTATTTGCATTTCAATCTGATATAACAAATGCAAGCGACCATTATGCGGTTGTAAAAATCGCATAATATTATTACACACTTCATAATAATTCTTTTTGAAAACGGCAAAAAGAAAAACCAAAACAATTTTCATAAGTATTCAAGTAATCATTAGTATTCCGCTTCCCTAAAAATGAAATAAAAAAAAAAAGCACATTTAACAAAATGTTATGCGAAATAGCTCAAACAAAACGCTGTTGCTTGTTTCAACATAAATAACTCAATTACAGCTTCTAGCAGCATTGCCGTAAGTATGTTGTTCAACAATTTTTTTTTTATTTCCCTTGCCTTTGGAAAGAATGAAGGGGATTTCTTGCATAAGTATGTTTTAGCATTTTACTTAGCGTATACATAACGTTCATATGAAGATGAAAGCTTCAAATAAAAGTGCCACGCGGATATCTTGATAAATGTATATTTATGGAGGAGCCCTGTTAAATAAAAGTATAGCATCCGTAGGAAGTTGAGCTCTATATTATTTTAGTCCGACTGCGCGAGACGGTGTGTTATGTTTTGGGATCGTATCGTATTTTTATACGAAAGTACTTCTGTATATTTCGCGGTCGAGTGTAATAATTGATTCGTTTTATATATACGCTAGGTATGTGATTTTTGTAGTTCTTACTGAAATATAGTTGTAATTTATTATTTAATCTAAAGTATGTTGGGTGGAATCTATGTTATAAACCAACTATTAGTAACACGTTGACCCAGCTCACCATGATTATCTTACATGGATATTAAAATCTTAGAATTTTGATTATTTTTATTTTACAACAACGATCAGTGGTTGACATGAGGTTATAACATAACTTCACGCCTTTGTTACCCGAAGGTGTAGGCAGCGGCTGTTAATACTCGTCTCACCAGGTTATAACATAAAGACTAATTAATTTATGTCATGTATATACAGCCTACTACAGTTGTAGAACCAAGCAGTTCGCATTACATGAAATGCGGTGAAATACCACGGCCTCTTAGAAGTTCGACGACTCACATGCCGTTTTTTATTTGGTGAGAGAGGTGCCCGGTGGCCCATCCCCTTCCCCATCCTTTCTTATCCGCTATTCCTTAAAGGTTGGAAACGCAACGGTAAACTATATGTGTTGCTGGTGTCCATGGGCAGCGTTGGTTGCTTACCATTAGGTGACACGCCTGCTCGGTTGCATACCTATCCCATAAAAAAAATTATTATATCTAAGTTCTAAAAAGACTAATTCTTCTACTTACAGATTTAATACAAAGATTAATGTTAATTTGCCTATTTTTAAACAAAATAAATAAATTTCTAGTATATGTCAAGTCTATATGTCGTGATTTAGGTATGTCATTTACGTAGATGTGACATAAGATCATAGAGGTAACGTCGCATTTTAGGATGTGAATAAATGTTTTTCAATAAATGTCGAATAAGTAACAACATCCATCATTTTGATCTTTATAGCGTCAGCTGACGATCTATCCACCGCTATCAAGGCAGCTGACGATTTTTTTTTCAGATTGTTACGTAAAGATTATCCCTGAAGATGAACTTTTGTCGCATACTATTACTCATTTTTTACGTCTTTCGTGACTCTCCACTCTACACTACTTGAGCAACAGAGGGTTGGTGTTACAAATGTTATAAAATCAACAACTGGTGTCAATATCAGCCGACATATTATGTGTTTTTCATTTGCAACCTTACCTCCCAGACGGTATTGCAAATAAACAAAAGAATTGCTATGCACGTGTATACAAATAAAAGGCAATGAATCGCCATTCATTATTTATTGTAAATAATATATTTTTGATGCATTGTATTAGTATTCTTCTTCTTTCTTCTGTGTATCATTACGAAGTTTAAAACAAAGTCACTTTCCGCTGTCTGCCCCCTTATGAATAGATCATTGAAACTAGGCAACGGATTTTTCTGCAGTTCTATTTTAATAGATAGAGGGTGTCAAAGGGTGGCTTGTATCTATAATTCATGTATGATGTACTAAAGAAATGGTATTAATTTTCGATATTAAGCACTTTAATTGTAAACGCGGTAAAAAAATACTTTTGACGCGTAATCTCTTCCTTCAGAATAAATAAGTGTTTTCCACAAATGAAAATATTGCATACATAACAAAATATACAAAATATGTTAATCTATGACTGTGTCAATTAAGTTGAAAATCAAATGCACTTTTGACTTACCTCGCATACAAAAAAGTAACTATATACAAGAGGCATAACAAACAAAAAACGTCACTATGCTCACTACATTAGGCAGGTATACACGTGCGCGGCGCGCCGCGTTCAGCCGGCACTGAAAGAGACGAGACGGACGCCACTATCGAATATACTACAATAGGTTTTATTCAAGGTTATACTAGTAGAGAAAAGGGATGAAATTGATCTCTGTAATATGATATTATTATTTTAAAGTAGCCAAGTAATAGTTTGCCAACTTTTAAATAGAATTTTACTTAGTACTATACTGAGTATCTAGAGTACGAACATCTTTACAATGTAATTTTGACTAATAACATAACATAGCATAACTTCACGCCATTGTTACCCGAAGGTGTAGGCAGCGGCTGTTAAGCCTCGTCTCGCCGTTATGTTAACGTCCCAAATGGAATAGGTGGCGAACCTATTGCCATACCGGGCACAAAGTTTTCAGTCATCGATATCACACATAACTTTCCGAAAACAATTTTGAAAAGTCATTGGTGTGAGCCAGTGTCAGGATTCGAACCACGACCTCTGGATTCAGAATCGAGTCGAGCACACTAGACTAATAATCGTATTATTTAAGAGAAATTATTGAAACAAATGAAAGAAAAGTATGTTACGACTTTTTCTATTCTGAGAGTAGTACTGGAGTCGCTCACTAAAAGTATGGGGTTAATTATTTGACTCTTTAAAAAAAAAACATTTCATTTAAATGTCCACAAATGTTCAATGGATAAATTCAATTGTGTATTAAAAACCTGTTTTTTTCTACAGCATAATGCTTTTATAAAATAATATGAAGTAGAATCTGTCAATTTCTATAGAAGAGCTTCGTAATCGTTTTCCTGGTATACATCTAAGCTTACCTAAAAGACAACCCATTAAAAAAACGATCCGGGAATCGAAATCTGGACTCAGAGATGGCATATAAATATGAACTCTAACGCTAGCTTATGCTAGGATACTTATGTAATTTTCTTGTCCCGACATTCTCCCTTGCCGTTGTAAAATAGTATATCTCTTGTTGTACAGAAAACTTTACTAAATCGTTAATAGAGAGGCAGAATATTACTCTTTTATAAAAGCGTAGAGAGTACGTAAGAGTTAGTGTAGTACTCTACTTATACAGCACCGAATCTCAACTACTTTCAGACATGCTACGATGTCTGGAATCCTTACAAAGAATTTAATCACAAGTGAAGGAAACTCAACATTGTAACATTTCTTGTAAGCTACTAGAGAGAATGCAACTGTAGATGCATTTATTTTTAATAGTTGGAGACGTTTAAAAATGTGATATATTAAAGAAAAACTATTTTATTTATTTAAGAAACTTTAACAGTGGTACAGAGCCATACAGGTCGTTACGTTCGCCACCTATTCCATTTGGGACGTAATCATAACGGCGAGACGAGGCTTAACAGCCGCTGCCTACACCTTCGGGTAACAAAGGCGTGAAGTTATGTTATTTTTTGTTTTTTTATAACATATAATCTAAAACTATAAACGATAAGGGAGCCCATATAACGTAGTTCGGCAATTACAATTTCTGTCTCCTTCGAGACTATTATCTTTGCTAACTAAAGTGCCTAGTCACGTGGAGTCGATAAGTTACAATAAAAATTACCCGCGAAACGTGAAGATTGCCTCCTGTACCGAACGTGTAAGAAAATGCCAGCACATATTCGTCTGAACTGCGGTCGAGTTCCGTACAATATGTAATACGAGAAAATGTTACCCCTTCACGCTTAACTGATTAAATTAATGAGAATTATTGAAACAAGTTTTGTAGATTAATTTGGACATATTTTGTATGTACTTCATGCCTTTTCTAAGAAAAGTGCAAGTGTATGCAGCGGCTGATAAGCTTCGACAATTCTTTTACGTTTCAAATGAAATAAATAGGTAGCGGAACCTATTGTCATACACCGGCCACAACTTAGCGTTAATATTTGTGAGCTATTTTCAGATTAACAGATTCGACCTTCAGATCTCTGCATGTGACATTATTTACAGTAAAATCAACTTATATATTTAAAAATATACAACTGTTTTATTTTCTTAAATTTAACACGTTACATTTCTAAAACCAGTGCTTTTACAATTTGCCATAACATATATTTCCCATTTGTTGTAATAATTTAATCCTATTGAGTACGTGTTGAAGATCATCGTATAATAAAACGATCGAGGAACCCTAAAAATTAACAGGTGAACTCGACTATAATGAGGAGACTTGGGGAATACCGAAGGATTGCCAATTTAGATATTCAAATCGTGTTCCGTTCATTTTGTGGATAATTTTTGTACATCCAAGCGAGAGTGTTCTTGTAAACAGAGTATGAGAAAGAGTGCTTCAGAATCCCCCGGAATGGAAAATACCTCGAGATACGAGCTTTTTACATATGGAACGCTAAAAAAGCGTAAATTTTGGATTTGATAGAACAATGTGAAGTTAAAAAAGGCTGTATGTTAAATCTATTTCTAGTAATATTATAATATATAAATTCAAAAGCACTATCATCTGATTAGAAGTTCTGGTGTTGTCTCTTCCCATTGAAACTACAGAACAATTCTGATAAATTTTGCACGAAGATGGTTTTAGCTGAACGTAGGGTAATTCGTCGGTATAATTAAAGAACTAAATAACTTCTAATTGAGCTTTTTCGATACTTTTTTTTACTTATTACCAATAGGAAAAAAAATTTTACCGTCGGTAAGTTTATATGCTTTAAGCATGTTTGTTGACGTTTCTGAGCTTAACCGAACTAGTTGTTTCATGAACCAAAATTTTTTTTTCAGGTTTACGCAGTCGCTGTTAAGCAGCGACTCGTCGAGTACTACATTTAGTTGGTGGCATTTAGTGCTATAAGCACTAACTAAATGTATAATTATATAATAGAACTTATTTTTTAAAAGCTTTTATTTAACTTGCACTGTATGTATGTAAGTATGTATGTTCGGTGGAATTTTGCAACTCAATTTTGAAGTAGATATCTTCAACCGATTGAGCTGAAATTTTGTATACACGTTTACTTTGGATGACAATGCATGATATGATATGTGACATTATTCTATATCCAATATGGCGGACCACCCAAGATGGAGGAATGGATATTTTGAATGCATTTCTGCAAAATGGGTATCAAATGAAAGGGCTTATTGAGTGTAACTCAAAAAATAATATGACGTCATTCTAAATCCAATATGGTGGAATATCCAAGATGGAGGAAAACATATTTTAAGCTTCTGTACAATATGGGTATCAAATGAAAGGGCTCATGGAGAGTAACTGAAAAAATAATGTGACGTCATTCTAAATCCAATATGGCGGATTTATCCAAGATAGAGGAACAGTTTTTTTATTTCATTTCTACAATATGGGTATCAAATGAAAGGGCTTGTTAATTGTAACTCGAAAAAAAATATGACGTTATTCCAAAGCCAATATGGCGGAAAAAAATATTTGCATTTTAACAATATGGGTATCAAATGAAAGGACTTGTTGAAATTAACTCAAAAAATAATATTATTTTTTGAGTTAATAGTCATATGACGTCATTCTAAATCCAATATGACGGATATTCTACCCTATTTGCATTTCTACAATATGGGTATCAAATGAAAAGGCTTGTTGAGAATAACTCGAAAAATAAGGTGACACCATTCTAAATACAATACGGTGGACCATCCAAGATGACGGCATACATATTTTTGATGCATTTCTACAATATGGCTACGAATTAAAAATCATCATTGCGATTAAATGGAAAAGAAAGCTTCAAGCTGAAATTGAATTAGATGATCTCCCTAATGAAGAGCTGGACTGTTTGAAATTAAGCGGTAAACTAACTTGTAGTAATGATGCGTTGAATGAAATGACACTAACCTAGCCAGCTATAACTAAAAATAAAAAAATAAATTAAAAGCAAAAACCCTTTTTAAAGAAGCTTTTATTTAAGCGCTCTAAAAATAAGAAAATAATATTTCCTTAAAAATTTCAAGTTTCAACTTAGAGCCTCAGTATGTACAATTTATATAATAATAAAAGCTTGTCGCGAGGTTTGATCCCCTATCAGTAGGTAATTAAATTGCAATAGATAATACAGTAAAGTTAGTAGATTAATTTACATGAGTGTTTTGCCCATTTCTTCCCATGAAAACCTTACACACAGAATAGGCCGTGCGTTTTTGTTCCAAGGAGGCAATTTTCTCAAGCGCTCGTGTTTTATTACGTTAATATTAATAATTAACGTAAAAAAAAATTCTTACTCCATAATGAAATACTTTGTAGACATTTTGTCTTATTCTCATAAAATCTACTTTAAATTTCATCTTAGTACAACCGAAAATGTACAGAGGGACGACACTAATTTTATTTTCAACATGAATACGTTGAGAGACTCAATTCAACTAGTAGTAATGTCACGGAGCGACAGTGGAACTGCTAAAATTGCTGTTAACTCAAACATTTCGGCACGACCAAGTTAGCTTGTCACAAAAACTTAAGCTTGAGTACTTGGATGTGCAGCGCAAAAGTTATTACTGCACAGCTAGAGTAGACACACATGCACTTAGACTGGCTGTTACTTGAAATTTATAGTAAATAGTTGCAAACAATTTTCTTATTATTTTAGCGTTATTAATAATGTCGTCTTAATGGTCTGCATGTTAAGCACACCGATTCTGAATCGAGAAGTCTTGGAGTCGAATCTGGACTTTTATTTTATTTTTCTTTTGACTTGGGATAAATATCGATGATCGGCAACATTGTGTTCTGCCACCATGCCATTCTATTTGGTTAAGCAAAATTCAGCGAACCGAGGTTTAACAGCCGGTGGTTACACTTTTGCATAGAAAAAAACATGAAACTATCGACAAAGTCAAAGAAAAGACTGCAATTAATAACAAAAGACTATCATCTATATGATTATTTGAAATTTTTAAAACTAAATATTACTCAAAAAGGTTATATTTTTTTCATGAATACTCTTTATTTGAATGTTAATATCTGGGTTGCTTACACTATATATATAAATAAATAACGCAATGTTTGCATAGGCAGTACAATTATATCAACTATTACTACAGAAATGGTGATCTTGTTTTATTATAATTAATTTGTAGACATTCATTTCATTCAACATTGGTAGAGTCTTGCAGTTCGCTGCATAAAAGGGCCGGCTCGATCGGTGAAATACCACGACCTCTCGGAATATCAGCGTGAAGTGGCTCGATCCGCGTTTCGTTCGGTGTGAGAGGTATCCGGAGGCCCGATCCCGTTCCCCCTTCCATTCCCTTCCTACTCACTTGGGGCACGGCAAGTCATGCGGTTTTCACGGGCGGTGAGTGGTTGCTTGCCATCGGGTGACCCACATGCTCGTTTGGCCTCCTATTCCATAAAAAGATACAAAAACTACTGAGCGAATTCCCACGACTTTTTACAAAACTATTAACTCATATATCAAAGCGAAGCGTGCGCCATTATTTTTAAAGATATTATGTAGATTGGCCAAAATGTAGCAATAAATTTCTATTAAGTCGGCAAATTCTCTGCCATATGTGGTCTCACTAAAACACTACAAAAAACTAGCAAAGGGTGAGCTGAGAGATAGGCTCCACGGTGGGTGAGGGTTAATATAAATGCCAACATATGACGTCATCAAGTAGCTAGTTTTTAACCACTTAATTTTTAACAACTAGATGATACTTTTGAATACTAGATGGGTATTTTATAGGAGTGAGGGCAAATAACCAAGCGGGTCACCTGATGGTCAATGATTAATGCCGCCCATGGACAGTTGCAATACAGATTGAGTTATCGACTTTTAAGATTTGTACATTGGATAGGAAAAGGGTCCGGATACCTTTGTCCCAAAATGAAATGTGGTATTAGCCACTTTACGTTAATATTATTACAGGTCGTGGTATTTCACCGGTCCAGTCATGCACCGGCTCGACCGGTGAAATACCACCCCCTCTCAGAAGATCGAGATAAAAAGTAGCTCATGCCGCGTTTCGTTCGGTGAAAGAGGTAACCGGAGGCCCACTTCATCATTTCCCATCCTTTCCCTTAAAGGTCAGCAACGCAACTGTGACACTATATGTGTTGCAGGTGTCTATGGGCGGCGTTAGTCGCTTACCATCAGGTGACACGCATGCTTGTTTGCCCTCCTATCACATAAAAAAGTGATTTACTTTTACCACTGTAAAAACTGTAAGTGCATAATGTTTTAAAATCGTAAGTTCCTAAGAAAAATGGACTGACATTGTGGATCTTTCAAATGTGATGCACATTTATTTTAAACTCCACAGGCAAATAACTCTTTGCATAGCTCATAAAAATGTAAGAACATTAAAGCAGACAACAACAGAAGAAGGAGGACATGACGTAACGCCGGAAGGACACTTTGGCAAGGCCTACCTCCGCTGTATATGTGATGTTGGAAATCTTTGCGGAATTGTATCATTATGCTCACTTTGCAAACAGAAACTTTGTAGTTGGTATACTTTGTAAAATGTTTCTATTTTCTTCAGAATTTATCACGTGTAAGTTATTTATTGTGTTAACTATCATATATTTTAGTTAGACGGAAATATAATGTGCCTGGTTTGTGTACGTGATAGAAAGTTCTCATTTAAATTAGAAGTTACTACCAAATTACAAAATTAAGAAGAAACAGTGGTAGAGCCAAGCAGTTCGCTGCATGAATGGGCTGGTTCGACCGGTGAAATACCACGATCTCTCAGAAGATCGACGTAAAGTGGCCCATGCCGCGTTTCGTTCGGTGAGAGAGGTACCCGGAGGCCCACTATCCCAGAACTTAGTTTAACAAAATACTAGTCTTAATAAGTCACAATGTAAATATTTCTCTCATGCGATACAAACACGTGGAAAAAACCTTTCGTGATTATAGACATTTGCAAGAAAACTTATTATATTAAATTAACTTATATTGTAGTAATTATTAGTGCAAAAATGTGTACTTAAACAGATGTTTTACTAAAAGCTTTTAGACGTTAACACCAAATTATAACGTGCGAGCGGCAAAAACGTCTACAACTTGCGCTGCAAGATATTTCTTAAATAAAATAAAACCTCCTTTATATTACACCACGAAAGTGTTTCACATTATCTCGAGCGACACATAACTTAATAAAATATTGTATTATATACCTTCATTTCATATATTTATTCATTCATACATATCTACATATATATTTAGCAATTTCTTAGATTGCAATGTTTAAAAAAACAAATTGATTCCAATTCGTCAGGTAGGATAAGTATTTACAAATATTATTCGTAAAGTACCTTTTTTTTTACGCGAGGAAATGCTTTATGCACCCCCTCCGCCTAGGGACGGCAGGGTGTAGTGTGGGACTCCCAAAACAGTAAACTGCAATCCGATCCTAGGGTTACTCACTAAAACCTCGCGGCGGCCTTCCTCCGGCGTTGGGGTGATCCAGGATATGGTTAACCCCTCTAGACCACCCCGCTGTCTCCCCCCTGTTACGAGGGGGTCTCATCCTTGGGGAGCCTCGGCGTAAGGCTCCCCAGGGCGGGGCGGCTCTGACCGCGCGCTGTAATGAGGCGCCCGGCCGGTGGCGCCCCCGACGACCCTCCCCGGCCGCACCGGGGGGGGTCATCCCTTCCAGGCCGCAACCCGGGCGCACCCGCGGGCTGTACGCCCTCGCACAGTCGATCACTGAGCTCGTCGCCACCGCCTTCAAGCGGGATCGGCTCTCTCCCGATCCCGTTCGGCGGCCTCCTTTTGGAGCATCACAGCTTCGCAGAAGGAGACCACGACCCTCCACTCCTCCTCCAGCCCACCCGTCAGCATTGCCGCGATCAACGCCGGCGGGGACAAGTCTCGCCCGATCCCGTCGACCAGGACTCGGCGCTCGGCCTCCGGGTACCTCTCTCACCGAACGAAACGCGGCATGATCCACTTTACGTCGGTCTTCTGAGAGGTCGTGGTATTTCACCGGTCGAGCCGGCCCATTCATGCAGCGAACTGCTTGGCTCTACCACTGTTAAAAGTTCGCTTGACGTTTTAGAGAAAAGCCAAGAACAGTTTTTAAACTTTTCTCGTCTGTCTGTTTGTCTGTATTTTTGTAGGCAAATTGTGTAGAAATCACTAGATCATCTTAAATCTGCAACGTATTAGCCAGACCTCTAATTTAAGTCATAGGCACTATTTTTTTCATAGCGAATTAGGTAACTTCTACGGATATATCAGGCATCTTCGGAACTCCTTAATATTTTTTTATTTTCTATCTGAAATACTTATGCTACCTTATACAATAAATGTTAAAAAATACAATTTATTAATATGATTTACAGATCCAATTCCAAGGATTTATAGATCCAATTTCGGATGGAGCTGGGGTAAACCATTAGTAATAACAAAATAAAATCATAATTACCATTAAAAGCTCATTAAATATTTATAACATCTTAATAAACCGTACTAAAGTAAATGATGATGAAGAACTCGTAATGAACTTTATTTTTTGAAGGCTTCATTAAACTTTAACGACGCCATGAGAAAGGCGATACCTATTAAAATAGAGGCTTATTATCTACAATATCTGGATGACCGAGCTTTGCTCGGTATTTTCTTTTTTTTTATAAACAACGCCATCTGCTGGAATAGCTTTAGTGTTGTTGTCGTTAAAGCAAGTTAGTTGCTCACAATTTAAAATAATTATAGCATTCGCCAATAGATGTCAGGAATTCCAAAAAGTAAGTTGATGTTTAAGTTGATTATCGATAAAACACGATAAAATGAAATTTTCTAAAAATGATTCCTAGCTAGATCGATTTATCGCCCCCGAAACCCCCTATATACTAAATTTCATGAAAATCGTTGGAGCCGATTCCGAGTTCCAATTAATATACATATATATATACATATATATATACAAGAATTGCTCGTTTAAAGATATAAGATTATACCCAGATAACTAACCGTTGAGATAAGAGGAAAAAATCTTTTAACAACATTTCTTTTTTTATAATGATTATTATAATAATTAATGGTTTGTATAATTTACGGAATTTTGTTTATAAGTATTATATAGAGATCGTACCTTTTACATTATTTATTAATATTTTTATTTCTTTTTGTATCTTTACTAACTCTCGTTTGATCAGTTTTATCTGTAAGTTACGATATTAATCAAAATAATAGATAAATAAAAACAACATACAGCTCAAAAGTGTATTGGAGCTGATTTCCAAGAATGCCACGATAGGTACACTTTTTGTGGTCAAATTGACGGTGACTCTTCGGAAGGTGTCGTAAAGAGCGAGTGAATTGATTATAAAATCAAAGCAGCGAATGTAGTTTGTAAAAATCATGTCTCGTCACTTTACATCCTATCGCCTACCCCTCAACTCACAGGCTACTTGTCGTGATGTGATCAACATAAAAATATTATATAATAAAAACATATTTTTATTTAAATAAACAATATCATCATGCAACGATCCAGCAACGTCAGCTGTCATCTCTCAAACAATATACCGTCAGGCACATTGTACTGAAAATTTATCAACATATATAAAATGTGTTTTACAGACAGACATGTTGAAATTTAAACGGGATGATTGAAATGCATATTTGTAACCTCTGATACTGACAATAAACTATTTGTTTTGATATATATATATATATATAGGTATTGACAACCTTTTACGATAGATAAGGCTTTTATATGTGCTGTTCAAATTTATAGTTCAACGTCCCGACGAATATATTACCTAACTACATAACATAACTTCACGCCTTTACCCGAAGGTGTAGGCAGCGGCTGGCGGCCGGTATACCGGGCACAAAGTTTTCAGTCATCGATATTTATCACATATGTTCCGAAAACAATTTCGAAAAGTCATTGGTGTGAGTCAGTGCCACGATTCGAACCCGCGACTTCCGGACTTAGAAGCGGAGTGCTCGACCACTGTACCACCAAAACTAACTAACTTACTTAACTAAATTAAATTTTACTCTTTTTTGTGGTAAAGAGAGTCTGTCACCTCGTGGTAAGCGAGTGGCGTCGGCCATGAACATCTGCAACGCCGAGCGAGTCCAAGTTGCGTTGCTGAAAGGCAGGGGGGCATAATGAATGAGGGGAGAAAAGGGGCTGAAATGCATCGACAAACCGGATCAACTTTTTACTCAGTCATTGAAATTGTGTGAGTCAAGATCACAAACTGGCCACATCTAAAGCAAAAGTTGGAATGCTGAACCACTAGGTTATTGAGATTTATTATTTAAAAGATAGTTCTCGTCAGTTACCTAACTCTGTTACTAATTCGCAATCAATTCAACTTGATTACAATGTTCTAGATATCTAAATAACTCCTCTATACGGAAAGTCGCTTTGAAGTTACGTGAGCTGGAAGGCTAGTTTAGTCCAATTCATACTCGTTCAAGCCATTTATAATATAGCATGGATAAAATAATACTCTGCACCAATATTACCGAAGGGACTTGGGTAATCTGACTTTTCTTATCTTAACGTTAGTTCTGCATCCAATCATAATACTAACGCCTCCTATTCGGTAGGTTATTTGAAGGCCTACATAACATAACTACACGCCTTTTTATACCCTAAGGTGTAGGCAACGGCTGTTAAGCCTCGTCTCGCCGTTATGTTTACGTCCCAAATGGAATAGGTTGCCGAACCTATTGCCATACCGGGCACAAAATTTTCAGTCATCGATATTTATCACAGATAACTTCCGAAAGTAATTTCGAAAGTCATTGGTGTGAGCCAGGATTCGAACCTGTGAATTCTGGATTCAGAAGGGGGTTACACCGAGACTTATAAGGCCTTCATCTTTCGCTGATATCCGAGATGTCAGCGTCGTACTTTTTCCTATTATTTATTTATCTCTAGTAACTTTTTGATTTGCTAGATATAGGTCGAACTTGTAGTGGCCGTAATATAGTAAGTCAATACGACAATTAATAAATAAAATTTCTATACTGAAAGTAGCCTACAGTTAACCAGCAATCTACCAGTGAAACTCCTCTCAAATTTAGTTCAGCCAGTTCAGAGATTAACCGAAAGAAGCACAGCGACACATAAAATCTAGTTTAAAAACTTAGTTTAATAGTAGTTATTTTAGGTTATTTTAATATAACAAACAATCCAATTTTATTTCTTTCTATAGATACATAGATAAAAGATTCTTTGATGTGTAATGAATGTAATCAGTACGTTGTATGGTATACTGCCTCTAATGACATACATGGTCCCGACATCCAGAGCTGACGGCTCATCCCATAGGCGCGAGGGGTGCGACGTGTTCATCCGAGTTACGAAGGGTTGTGGCGTATTCATTTGAGACACGGATGTGACTAAATTATAAAATTTCCTTTTGAAGAGGAGAGATCGATATGCGCGCAACTTTTGCAATGTTATTTTGATAGTTAGCGGAGGGCCGTTAGATTTTTACCTCGTAATCCAGGGCCAGTCAATGAATCTGCATACATTTTTTTTTAAATGTGCTTTTAACAGCATATTGAAAAAACTGGAGGTTTCTTTTATTAGTTTAAAGTTATATTTTGAAAAGGAGAAATATTAAGAACAGGTACAAATGCAGGTACAAAGGTGAGGGGTGGGAGGGAATTATAGAAGGGACAATACTAGCCCCTACCTTAGGAGGTGGAGGCTAGTATTGTCCTAGGGGTAGGTGCTAGTGTTGTCCCTTCTATCGCTGTAGTATTCGCTGTAGCATTGTGGTGTAGACAGCAGTTGTTACGTCGCGACTCGCTCAAATTTTTAAGTCATAAAAAGAATAATGTGTCAGAACCTATTGCCATACATCCAGATATATTGTTGTTAGTTATTGATAAATAATTATCCACGCATAACTAAAGTAATTTCTAAAAGACATTGACAAACCAGGATTGGATACTGAGACTTCTTGATTCAAAAGCGGGATTATAAACAATGAAACAGTGATCATTATAAGTATACCTCTGATGATATCTAACTTGTTTTTTATGTTAAATTAAAGAAGCTGATAGAACTAACTTTTCTAGGTTTAATAACAACACCAATTTTAAATATAAAAACCTATTTAAAATAAAGTATTATCCATGAGGCTCAATCTCACACTGTATACACGTATTAACCTTAGCTCCACCCAAAGTTTGGGGAAATATTTTAGAGTTCAATGGCGAAATTATGATGTATATGTTAGCCAGGATGGGGGCAGTCAAACAAATGAAAATTTACGAACCACAGTGTATCGTTGTTTATTGGGGCGGTCTGACACAATTGCGAGTATCAAAACCATTTTTAGTATAAATATGATATAATGTGACTTTGAAACGGTCATATATCTCCAATATTTATATAACTTATAGTATTTGAAGTTGTATTATTTAAATTTACTTCGCTTTTTCTTTAAAAATATAAATTTTGGATTTGAATTGAAATTAAAAATATCTGATATAAAAATATTTGTATTCAAATAAAAAATATGAAATGTTGCTTTATTATCCAAAAGAAATAATACATCAGTGGGACAAAATGTTATATTATAACATAACATAGCTTCACGCCTTTTCTTACCCGAAGGTATAGGCAGCGGCTGTTAAGCCTCGTATCGCCGTTATGTTTACGTCCCAAATGGAATAATAGGTGGCGAATCTATTGCCATACCGGGCACAAAGTTTTTCAGTCATCGATATTTATCACACATAACTTCCGAAAACAATTTTGAAAAGTCATTGGTGTGAGCCAGTGTCTGGAATCAAACCCGGACCTCTGAATCAAAGGCCGTATGCTCGACCACTGCGCCACCGAGACTAAATTGTTATATTATATTTTCCATAAATCCTAAAAATAATGCTAATATTTATCTAGTTCTGTACAACTCGTGATTCAGTAACAAACGTTCAAACTTTCGCATGTATAATATAATAAGACAGGATCATCTTATTGATGATGATGATAAAATACGAGTTAGTTGTCTCAGTAGTGTGGAGGTCGAGCATCCCGCTTCTGAATGAAAGAGTAGTGGAATCGTGTCCACGACAACACCAATGACAACTCGGAATTATTTCCTGAAGTTAAGGAAAATCGATTACTGACAACGTTTCTGCCTGTGTGTGGCAGTTCTGCCACCTATTCCATCTGGAATGTAAATATTCGGCGAGTGGAGGCTAAACTACCACTGCCCACACCCTCCGGTAGAAAACTTTTCTTAGCGTGAGAGTAGAGCCCTTGGGTAGAAGGGGGCGTAAAGTTATAAAAAAAAATGTTAGACGAGATACATATAATATAATTATACTTAGTATGAAAGTGTACCTGTGTACCTGTGTGTGTCACCTCTAAGCCTGAGATTCTCGCAGAGATCGAATCTTTTTATGGGCTCCTTTATTCCACATGACCAAGCCAACGGGACACAGCGATGATGACCACAGAGCCCCGCTAACGCGTCACTACCGTGAGGACATCCCCGACTCTGCAAAAAGCGAGATTAGTGCAGCTCTCGGGCAACTTCAGAACAACAAGGCACCCGGTGATGACGGAATTACTACAGAACTTCTAAAATCCGGCGGGACTCCTATCCTAAAGGAATTAGCAAGTCTTTTTAATTTCGTCATACACCAGGGCATAACACCGCAGGTTTGGAGTGCGGTGGTGCTTTTCTTCAAAAAAAAGGTGATAAAACCTTACTGAAGAATTACAGACCCATCTCACTCCTGAGCCATATCTACAAGTTGTTCTCGAGGGTCGTCACGAATCGTCTCGCTGCAAGACTCGACGAATTCCAGCCTCTGGAGCAGGCCGGGTTTCGAAAAGGCTTCAGTACCGTGGACCACATCCATACTGTTCGGCAGATTGTACAGAAGACCGAAGAGTACAATCAGCCGCTGTGTATGGCATTCGTGGATTAAGAAAAAGCTTTCGACTCCATCGAAACTTGGGCAGTTCTGGATGCATTGCAGCGATGTCGGATTGACTGGCGTTATATCAAGGTGTTGAGATGCTTGCTTGTATGACACCGCCACGATAGCTGTCCAGATACAAGACCAGGTGAAGAACTCTATCGAGTTGAATCGAAGTGTAAGACAGGAAGATGTCATATGTCCCAAACTCTTCACCAACGCTCTGGAGGACGTCTTCAAGACCCTGGACAGGGTATCGACGTGAATGGTGAGTACATCTCACATCTTCTCAGTTTGCCGACGACATCGTTGTAATGGCAGAGTCGCTGGAACAGTTAAGCGGAATGCTGCGCGGCCTAGACGAGTCCTCCCGGCGTGTCGGTTCGGGTATGAACTTGGACAAGACCAAGGTCATGTTCAATGAACATGTCGTGCCCGGACTGATAAGTGTCGAAGGGTCAGTTCTCGAAGTCGTAAACAAATACGTCTACCTAGGCCAAACTATCCAGTTTGGTAGACGAAACTTCGAGAAGGAAGCCGAAAGGAGGATTCAGCTGGGTTGGGCTGCATTCGGCAAACTGCGTCGGGTCTTCAGCTCGCCTATACCGCAATGTCTGAAGACTAAAGTCTTTGACCAGTGCGTCCTACCG
Organism: Euproctis similis; assembly: GCA_905147225.2. Taxonomy (NCBI): domain Eukaryota; kingdom Metazoa; phylum Arthropoda; class Insecta; order Lepidoptera; family Erebidae; genus Euproctis; species Euproctis similis. Next base: position 8,530,200 of record LR990114.1, read on the forward strand.
GTGATGACCTACGGTGCCAAAACGTGGACACTCACGGTGGGGCTAGTCCACAAATTTAAAGTCGCTCAGCAAGCTATGGAACGGGCTATGCTCGGGGTATCTCTGAAGGATAAACTCAGGAATGAGTATATCCGCCAGAGAACTGGGGTAACCGACATAGCTCGTAGAATAAGCTCGCTGAAGTGGCAATAGGCTGGTCATATCTGCCTAAGGACCGACGGTAGATGGAGTAAGAAGGTCATGGAGTGGAGACCGCGTCTTGGTAAACGTAGTGTAGGACGCCCACCAGCCCGATGGTCGGACGACCTCAGAAAGGCTGCTAGAAAAGACTGGATTCGGAAGGCAGAGAATCGGATGTTGTGGCGCACATTGGGAGAGGCCTATGTCCAGCTGTGGACTGCAATAGGCTGATGATGCTGATGATGATGATGATGATGATGATGATGAAAGTGTATATTTATTTAAGTAGTTTTTAAATACAATCATCAAGCCGTCCAATTATAACATATAAATTTACACTTCAGGATAATTTCACCGAACCATTCTATAAAACAAAATTAGCTTGAAAAACCTTCAGTGAATGGAAGGCGCTGTCATAAATTTGGCAATTCGGTGGATGTATGGAGATAACAAACAATTTTATTAGCCTGGATAGCATGTTAGGCGTTGCAAAATAGGGTGTGCGCAAGCAGCTTTTTACAGCCAATAAACATTGTTAATAACTTTGTCAGTAACGTTTTTTTATGGTTATCGAAAGTAACTTTAGCGATGTGAACAAAAATAATCTTAAATGCTATTTAAATAACATTCGGCGGAATTCAACTAAAAGCAAATTTGTATATAACGCAGTGTTTCTATATAAATGTATTTACTAAATATAAAACTACAAATATTGTCTGTAATGTCTCATCTTCTTCTACCGGAGGATGTAGGCAGCGGCTGTTACTCCTCGACTCGCGGAGTTCCTAGGTCTCAAATAGCTCAGGTAGCGGAATCTATTGCCTTGCATCCACAACGCCATCGACAGTGCCAAACAGGCACAATTTTGTCAGTCATTGTTAATTATTAAACAAGAAAGATTTTTCGAAGAAAATCGGCCAATGAAAGAAGCGGATAAAAGGAGAGCACATGCAACAGAAATGTGAATATTAAGATGAATGTGTGGTGTTGTCACGTTGAGTGACAATGTAAATTTTTATCATAATAAATTTAGGCTTCAAAGACACGGTTTCCAGGTCATAAATAAAAATACAACTGTAGGTAGTATACGAAAGTTAATAATTTTAATCTTAATATATAAAGTAGGTAGGTAATTATTTAATATGAGAGACTGGCCAGACATTTTAAAATTAGAAAGGATATTCGGCCATTTCATTTGAAGCTTTTACTGAGTAAGGAGCCAGAATAACCTAAACCTTCAACTAAACTTTTGATCTTATTGGTGAGTGGTTTAACCAATTTATTTCACCCTAATAGCTAAGATATTATTGCCTGCAGTGCCGTGAGCTTGATGTGCCTAATTTATTAAAATTATTTCATGTAGTTCACTTTTTCATGGAAAAGAGTATAATCACATATCTCATCTTAAAGTTTATTAATACATGTTCAGACTCTGCTAATAGCAGCATATTATTTTTATATTTATTAGAGTAATTTCCTATATAAATTATTCTGTACAATTAAGATAGTTTTACAAATCAAGTAGGTAGTGGTAACCTACCTACATTATTAATTATGTTGTTGAATAGTTAACAAACTCTTTTCCAAATTTATATTAATGTTTTTAATGTAGGGTTATATGCTTGATCCACCCTGGGCATTTTCCAAATTACTGACATGTAACACCACTGTCTACCCATTCTGAGAAATGGGGGTCGGTGGTGGCACTGATTGTCGATGCCAGTGAATGGGGATACTCAGGGGCTGTTACTGGCTGTTTTCCAGACTGGCTGCCCTCTACCTTCATCTTTACCTTCACACCTCGACTTTCATCTTTACTTTCACCTCTACTATCATCTCAACCTTTTCCTGTCAACAACTGACAGTGAAAGGCAGCTCGCCAACATCTGGGAGGAGACTTCAGTGGAGCACCGGGACACCCCTGCAGTGAGCCTTCGCGGGTCACTCGGCATCAGGTCGTACCTGCTCCCTTCTTAAGATTTGGTAGCCACAAATTGAGGAGCAACTCGTCGTTAAAATAAAACTTTTAATTTTAATTGTCGAGTGAATTTTTATTTATATACCCCCGACCGCGTTACAGTGTGACAAAAATGGATAGGATAGGATGGAATAAATAAGATTAAGCATGAAAGTAGCACCAATGTCGAAAAAAATTAGAAGTGGTAGATTGGCGTGGTATGGACATGTTATGAGAAGGGAAGAATGACATGTTATAAAAGTTGATAAGAATATGAAGGGAGTAAATATCAAGATGACGAGTGACACAAGTAGATTGAAAAGGATGGCTTGTTGTGCCGACCCCGCTTCGAGTGGTGTAAGGACAGGAAAATGATGAACCACCGAAGAAAATTGTTAGTAAATGTTTATTGTCATTAGCGTAAGTCAGAATTATAACCCTATTTGATCAAGAAATGGGGTGATTTAGCAAAAGAAACAAAGGACACGAGAAACACATAGCATAACAGAACGTTTTCTTCTACCCAAAGGTAGACAGCGTCTGTTAACCCTTGTTTTGCGTCCCAAATTTAAAAAGAACCGTTTATATTTTTGTTCCCGTGGGATTTTTGGATATAATGTCTAAAAGCCTTTAGTTTGCTATCACTCTCACAGTCAACATATCTCAAGTAAAAATCGATCAATGCTCTTAGGCTACAAAGATTTCCTGTCTTGGACCACCCTGCCGCGAGGTAGTAGTGGATAACCCTAGGATCGGATTGTAGTTTACTGTTTTGGGAGTCCTACACTACCCCCAGGCGGGGATGTGCATAAAGCATTTTCTCGTCTGGAAAAAAAACACTACAAATATTGCCTAAGAAATTTATAAAACCATGTAAAGACCCTTAAAAATCAACGGTCGTATATGACAAAGGTTACGAGAGTCAAAAAAGCGAGTGAGGTGTCCTGCTGCCTATCCCGCAAAAGACTTAACGTAAAGTTATGTATGTTAGACAATTAATATACACATAACTAAAACATAACCTGCCATTTGTGCGCAGTGAATTAATAAAAATATTACTTGCAGAAATTATTCGATATCTTAACTAATAAAAGTAGAATTACTTTCATTAGTTATTTAAATTAATATCAAAATTTTCGATAGATTATTTATTAAAAACATCTTGGAATTACATAACATATCACGCCATTTTCTACCCGAAGGTGTATGCAGTTGCCGTTAAGCCTCGAGTTGCCATTATATTTACGTCCCAAATAAAATAGGTGGCGAACCTTTTGCCACACACCGGGCACAAAGTTTTCAGTCATCGATATTCACTACACATAACTGACGAAAAGAATTTTCGAAAATTCATTGATGCGAGCCCGGATCGAAACCCACGACTTCTTGATTTAGAAGCGGGATGCTCGACCACCTTACCACCAACTATGTATATTCTTTTAAATAAATATCCAATATGTGTATAGATTACAAGTATTACACAATTTTATAATAGGCTTTACTGTATGTAATTCTCAAAGTACGAAGAAAACTTTACAAATAAATCTTTAGTTTAACATTACGAGAGCTTTTAAAAATCTCAAAACTCCCCTTCCTTTCCTTTCACGGAAAATATCGTTAAAATTTATACAAAAGTAGCTGAATCGTTGCATTTAACCATACGACGGTAAAAGGATATAGCATTCAAAACTTTGATCAGTGGCCAAATGTAATCCCCTACCTGAAAGGTCCTGAATTCACATCTCTTGGCACGATTTCTGAAACTATTTCGGGCCATGTTAAAATGAATTTTAACCGTTGAATCTCGAATTAAAGGAGAGTCGACTTTTTCAGTGGTAGAGCCACGCAATTCGTTGGATAAATTGGACTGGCTCGCCCCGTGAAATACCACCAACTCCAGGAATATCGACGTAAAGTGACTCATGCCGCATTTCACTCGGTGAGAGAGGTATCCGGGGCTCAACCCCTTCTCCTACCCTTAGATTTCCGACCCCTTCCCTCTCCCACTAACGAAAATATTCACAAGGAGGGTTGACAGGCGACCGGTCATAAATTCACAGCCAAATCTTCTGATAAAATGGATAGTTCGAAAAGTATTTAACTGGTGGTCATGTAACTAGTATCAATGATAGGCCTCGTGTTTCATTGATAAAACTGTAAACGGTAACGACTCCAGAATCGAGTTGGCGGGTTCGATCCCCACCTGAGTCCAAACATTTATGGAAAGCATGAATGTTTGTATGGCGTCTGGGTGTTTTTCTATATATTATAAGTATGTATTTGCAAAAAAAGAGTATATATGTATTACATACACACGTACATAACTTCGCGCCAAATCCCTTGCGGGGTAGGCAGAGAGAACAAAGCGCCATAACGCACTATTTTTTTGAGGCTCCTATATGTGTATTCATATCCGTTATCTAGTATCCATATCACAAGCATTTAGTTGCTCAGATTGGAACTAGAGGGTGCTGTGTGTAGTGTGTCCAAAATCATGAGTCTAAACTAATTTAACATTAATATTAAAAGAATTTGAATATTTTCTTTTGTATAAAATATTATTTGCTGCTTAAAATTAAGTTACTTTCTTGTAATTTATTCTCATTAGCCATTGCTATCACGCTACAATATCTTGGCGAAGTTTAATTAAATATAGTCGTTAAAAATATTTATAACAGCCGACAGCAAGGCTTGCATTTTTATGAGCATTAAAAGGATACCTCGGAAAGCATGATAAATATACTCTCTTTGTATTATAATTACGAATATTCATAATATGGCATATAATAAATAATAATAATATTATGCAATGATTAGTTATACAATTTAAATAAAATTTATCTTTTCTGTATGATATTTTTTGTCGGTTTTCAATACTGGTAGTCAATTAATGAACTAAAATTTAATACAATTTTTCAAAAAAAAATTGCTTATTGTTCAACAACTGTTCTTAGGTAATTCAACTTCAATATATTATTCATGAACTAATGTGTTAAAAGATTTCAACCGACTGAAGACCTCTTCTTCTTCTTATTGCAAGCCTGTAAAATTTCACTTAAAAAAAGGAAGAGTCAGATCAGTTGAAAAACTTTTCCAACATGGCCTTGGATTTGTAAATAAAATTGTATCTAAAAATAAAATTGATCTGAAGTCCACCACACTTTCAGGTACTGTATGCAGTTTCCAGTATGGTCCCACATCAAGCTAAATGCATGCGGTTAATGCATCGGGTATACACATCCGCAAAACTACCGCTAATCCAAGCTTATCAAACACAACCAGTATTTATCCAGAACTAAATCCAACGTACATCAATCTGGTTACTGGCAACCATTACAATCGTCCGGCAACGACAATCCGACAAGCTATTAATCCTGACAACCGTCTACTTCAGTAGCTGGGCATCAACCGATTATATGTTAAACCAACTATCTATTGCTGGACGCAATTGCTGTTTGGTTAATGGGACCACTGTGAGCATAAAACATTGATCTGGACATAATTGCATTTGATATATATCAGGCTAATCTCTAATTAATTATATTTAAAAGAGAAATATGAGAAGCAGACGTTCAACCTTCAGCAATGACTTAACAAATCAAGAATAGTTAATGGAGAATTGGTGTCTTTCTAGAGTTTTCCGGCTTGGTTTTAATTTATATAGTTTCATATCCAAAACGGGACCCTATTACTGTAAAATTTGTGCCCGGTGTATTGCAATGTATGTAGTTTCATTTATTCCATTTGAGACGTAAATATAACTGCGCTGCCTATACCATTGGGTAGAAAAACGAGTGAATTTAAATAATTAATTAAGGGGGTTCTTTATAATATAAGACATTTCCGCCGTTTATTAATGGCACGGAACCTTTCGTAAAACCTTCCTAACTCATATCACATAGGATTCTTGATATTATATTATCAGTTAAATATAAAAATATGAGATACAAGCAACAAATCGTTTGCAAATAAATCTGATATTCAACAAAGAGAATGTTAGCGATAATTTTAGCCGACTCATCGAAACAACGATATCCTCTTTCTACATATATATTCCTTAACTTTTTTGGCACGCCCGAATTGCTGTCGTGAATATTTTCGTGTTCCGTAATTTATACAGCCATTCTCTATATATTAGCCGAAAACTGCGCGAGCAACTGTTGCTATGGCGATTGTTTTATATATGGTATTGTGAATTCAATTTAAATTGAATAGTTTTCATTTAATTGTGTTCGATTTTTGAATACATTTTTTTAGTGATTCCATAGGCTTTCAATTTTTTTATGGGATAGGAGAACAAACGGGCAAGTGGGTTGGTGAACACCGTGGTTCATTGCCGTCCTTTAAGGGAGTAGGAGGGGAAAGGGGATCGGGTCTCCAGATACCTTTCTTACCCAACGAAACGCGGCACAAGCCACTTTACGCCGATATTCCGAGAGGTCGTGGTATTTCACCGGTCGAGCCATTCATGCAGCGAACTGCAAGACTTAACGACTGTTAAAAGTATATTTTTTTGTACAAAAAAAAAACTTTGCCTGAACCTGACGGACCGGACAATGTATGTAGATACATTGTCCGGTCCGTCAGGTCCAGGCCGAGACTAGAAACTATATAACTAGAAAAATATTAACTTATTAATATTTTAAAGCAATATGTCTCGGTTTATCGTCGCAGTTACAAGACTTGGTGGGAATATGTACTGCTTACAATGTAGTTTTATCTACGCGACTAAAACATTAACATCATACTTAGAACGTCGTCTAGCCGTAATGGTTGTAAACCGACAATGTAACTCGTCTGCCGTTTGAATAGATTTTAAACGATGCGCAAGTTTGATTGTGTGAAGTTTGTTTATAGGATGTAATATATTAATGGTCAATCTGTAACAGTGGTAGAGCTACGTAGTTCGCTGCATAAATGGGCCGCCTCAACCACTGAAATACCACTTCTTAGAATATAGACGTATAGTGCCTTATAACGTGTTTTATTTGGTGAGGAATTTAATTCCATTAAAGGTCAGCAACTCAACTACAACATAAATTGTGTTGCAGCTGTTCATGGACACTTATTGAATGGGTCACATAACATAACTCTACGCCATTTTCTACACGAAGGTGTAGGCAGCGGCTGTTAAGTCTCGCCTCGCCGTTATGTTTACATCCCAAATGGAATAGGTGGCGAACCTATTGCCATACCGCTCACAAAGTTTTTCAGTCATCGATATGTATCACGCATAACTTTCGAAATCAATTTCGAAAAGTCATTGGTGTGAACCAGGATTCAAACCCGCGACCTCTAGATTCAGAAGCGGGATGCTCGACCATTGGACCACCGAGACCATTGGATGGGTCATTATATCATAATCTTTCCTTTACACAGCAATCGTAATTTCAGTTTAACTTTCTCAGCTACCTGAAGCGCACGTTGTAAAACTGTCGTATTTTCAGCTGTATAATGTTTCAATTTACTTGTAAACACGGTTAGACCACAAAAACGCAAGACGAGCAAAAATCCAGAGTACAGCCGCGTCTGTAGCGAACGATCCTTAATATGTTAAGGACGATAGTGATGGGATTTGTAAAAGGTATAAACAAAAGGTGAACAAGTAATATTATGATGGAGTAACAATTATTTTATTAGCTGTTGCCCGCAACTTCACCTTTGTAGAAACCAAAAATACTATGCCTGTCCCATTATAACGATTCATTGCTCACCGCCAATTAGTGATAGGGTGATAATATTTAGCCTATGTGTTAACCCGACCTCTTGGCTATATGTATGCAAGATTGGACATAAAAGCATGCTGTACTTTTAAAATTTATACCTAACAAACATACAGACAAACAGACGAAAATTCTTAGAACCGGACACATTATAACTAAATTAGTTATAGCATTCATTATAATATATTATCATTATTGTACAATTAGTAGTCTTGTCAACAGTCTCGGTGGCGCAGTGGGCGAGCACACGGCCTCTGGTCCAGAGGTCCGGGGTTCGATTCCAGACACTGGCTCACACCAATGACTTTTCGAAATTATTTTCGGAAGTTATGTGTTATAAATATCGATGACTGACAAACTTTGTGCCCGGTATGGCAATAGGTTCGCCACCTATTCCATTTGGGACGTAAACATAACGGCGAGACGAGGCTTAACAGCCGCTGCCTACACCTTCGGGTAACAAAAGGCGTCAAGTTATGTTATGTTATGTTAGTAGTCTCTTTTAGTACTAACCTCATCGACACCAGTCGATTGTAGTGTGAAATTAATATATATATATATATATTAATAATTTTATATAAGTATGAAATTAATAATTTTAACAGTGGTAGAGCCAAGCAGTTCGCTGCATGAATGGGCCGGCTCGACCGGTGAAATACCACGACCTCTCAGAAGATCGACGTAAAGTGGCTTATGCCGCGTTTCGTTCGGTGAGAGAGGTACCCGGAGGCCCACCACCCTTCCCCGTCCTTTCCTATCCCCTATCCCTTAAAGGTCGGCAACGCAACAGTACGCCGCCCATGGACACCAGCAACACATATAGTGTTATATGTGTTGCTGGTGTCCATGGGCGGCGTTGGTTGCTTACCATCAGGTGACACGCCTGCTCGTTTGCCTTCCTATCCCATAAAAAAAAATCGTTGGCAAAAGGATCTCAAAGGAAAATATCAGAGAGGGTGTTATTTTAGTGCGACCATTTTTTTTAGTGTCCAGTTTGGACAAGCTAAAGCTTTGAAGCCATACTGCTTCGTTGCCGTATAATTTTTTCAGAAGTAAGAACTAACTTAAAGTAACTTAAAATAACCTAAACTAACCTAGAGAGTTTTGACGACAATGCAGAAGAGCACGCTACATACGATATTTCCACATTTGCACACATGTACGAAAACTTATTAAACAAAACGCCTCTAATTTCATTCAATAATATCCATTGAAACACAATATTAGAAAATCATGCAAAGAACGGACTTGACTCTTTTACATTCCCGCCAAAACTCCTCTGCACCCTTGAGCTAATGTCAAATGTTTTGACGAGACAAAAATCGAAGAAGGTCTATAGCAAATCCACCAGTGGCTTTTCAGAAATAATTTCGAATGGTGATAAATACCGACTGAGAGAGAATGTTGTGTCAATTAGATAGAATATTTCTCTCACCTCAGCCCTGGGTATTAAAGGCACCAAATTACAAAAAGAGGGAAAGGAATTGTTATCCACGATGTCCCATCCCTAGAGTCGCCCGGGGGACGACGGTGGGTAGGTAGGTACTTTGCATGTTGAGTGCCGCTCGCTGATACCGGCAACGCCTTTTGCACTTCACCCAGAATGCTTTTTAGTTATCTAATTCAATTCTTGGTTTATGGTTGGTTTATAGGAATATATTTTGCCACACTATCAGCTATCCTTGGTCACTATAAGATAAGGTCAAGTTTGAGCATATCTCAGAATTATCTGAATATCAAAATTCTGGTGGAGACTAGTATTTTCAATTAAATTTCTAAAGGTAAAGTCTCGGTGGTCCAGTGGTCTAGCAACCCGCTGCTGAATCCAGAAGTCGCGGGTTCGAATCCCGGCTCACACCAATGACTTTTCGAATTTAATTTCTAAAGTTATGTGTGATACATATCGATGACGGAAAACTTTGCGCGTGGTATGGCAATAGGCTCGCCACCTTATTCCATTTGGGATGTTTCTACACCTTCGGGTATAAAAAGGCGTGAAGTTTAGGTTATGTTTGTGTAAAGGATTTTATCTGAAGCTTTAATTATTAAAATTTAATTTGATTAAATTACAACAAACTTTAGTGTATAATCAATGTAACAGTTAACGCAAGAGCAAACAAACTAACATTTCATCGACATATAGACTCGGAACAAACAACCAAAATAGATTACCAGCTCTAGATTTTAAGCAAATTAATCCAATATTTCGATAACCAACACACTAATAATCTAACTTTACGCCTTTAATATCCTGAAAATGTAGACAACAGCAATAATGCCTCGGTGCGCTGATTGAATTATCAGATCTCATGAGAGACGTAAATTTAATTAGCACTTTTAGTGTCACGTAGTTCTGCTGTTTAAATGGACTGACTCGACCACAACATCTTACCGACTTCCTCCTAATCCCAAATAGTGATAATCGCTTACCGGGTAGACGAGCAAATGGGTCACCTGGTGGTAAGTGACTAACGCTGCCAATGCGTAGGTACCTGAAATACAGTGATACAGTTGCATTTCTTGCCTTTAAAGGAGTGGCGTGGAAAGGAAAAGGGAAGGAGGTTGGACCTTCTTTAATGGATACCTCTCACAGAGCATGCGGTATGAGCTAGTTAACGTCGATATTCTTGAGAGGTCATGGTCATCTACCACTGTCGATCACTGTATTTTTTAGTTTTGTTGTATTCGTAGAAGAAGAAATTAAAGTCAGTCTTTAAATCCGTGTACGTCAAGATTCAAGCGTATAAAGCGATGCAACTTGACATACTTGATACTTGACTTGGGAGCACTTTGGTGTAAATGTGTTGACACAGTATAGTACACTTGACAGTAGGCGCCATGCCAACACGTGGAAGTGGCAAAAAAGCAGGTCAGATAAATACTATTCATGTCAAAAATGCTCAATTGAAAGAGATTTCGGTGTTGAAGTAAGAATGGGCGCAAGCTCTGATGGTTCGGACTGTGTAAAAGTAGAAGGATTTAGGAGTCAAGGACTGCCACGACATACTTTTAATGGCTCTATTGAATGTGTCTACGAGGGGAGGTGATGTCTAAAGCTTAAAAAACCGACGATTATGTATGACAAAAGTTACGATAGATGAATAAGCGTAAAAAAATAAAAATTGTCATTGTGGATTATCCCTAAGAGATAAACATATGCCTTCGCGGACTTTTTTGTAGACCTTCTGAAGGTGTTTAATAATGTAGAACATTGTTTTGATCTATCACTTAGGGTTCAGCCAGCGTTTGCAATTAAAGTGCTAAAGCCCGAATACTGAACCGCCACTTAAATATATAAGCGCTGCTTAAGCGTTTAAGTAGCTGTCACATTAGACAGAATACGACAGAATTTGAGCAGTAAGTAGCCCTTTATTGATTGTCAGATTTGAGTGGCGGGCATAAATCTCTAAAATTATCATTTTTTCTCTACAACATCATATATAAATTATAGATCAAAACCACCCCCACACCCTCTAACAATTAAAAAAAACCGATTTAAAGATATAGGGATATAAGCATACAGCGGAAAGTGACTTTGTTTTATACTATGTAATGATGATGGATTACTTTTGTAAATCATTTTACACGAAAATTTTACGTACTACAAGTTTCAACAAAAATAATAACATCGAAACTTTCGAACTGAAAACGGGTAAAAATATCTTAAAAAGTGGACATATGCTGTGGCAACATGTTGACCGAGACAGTTTCTTGGCAAGAGGCGATTTAATTACACGCGGCCACTCCGGACCACCAACATCCACCGACATATAGACTTGGCAACGACAAGTTGAAGAAGAAGAACAAAAAAATGCTCCAAAACTATCTACCGGTAATTGCGATGTGAATTTGTGAATGCCACACGGTTTGGTTGATTTTTGAAGGGAGAAATTGGCTGCAGTTACATTCAGATTGCTGCTATGCAAGCGTTTTTGTATCTTCTGAATCGATTGTATTGAGTAAAAAATCGGTTGTATGTAAAGACGGTTTACTGACGTGACAAATATAAATACATAAATATTAATCAAATTACAACAATTAACACAAATAAAATAAAAGTCTCGGTGGTCTAGAGGTCGAGTACACGGTTTCTGAATCCAGAGGTCGTGGTTCGAATTCTGACACTGGCTCACACCAATGACTTCAAAAATGTTTTCGAAAAGTTATGTGTGATAAATACCTTTGTGCCCGGTATGGAACGTAAACATAACGGCGAGACGACGCTTAACAGCCGCTGCCTACACCTTCGGGTAACAATGGCGTGAAGTTATGTTATGTTATGTAAAATTCTACTTACCGGGACCTTAAAAGCTTGTTATTGTACTTTCAAGCCTTTAAATATCCGAAAGTATAAAAGTAATTTTACCTCTTCTGAATGAATGAAAAATGTTGTCGTTAGGTTCAGACACAAGTTACCCTTAACCTTAGAAGAATCTATGATCATCAAGAGGCTTGGGCCTCAATAGTTCAGCTATGTAATAAAGAAGTAGCGAGCGACTTCAAATCAGGTTTTAATATCATTTTGGTATTGCACAAACATTTTAATAGTCTTCCTTCTCCTAATATTAAGATGAAGCTCGATAGCTAAGTAGGTTTTTCTTCCTGTTAATATACGAGTGTTGTTTCACAAAACAACAGTTTTCCTTGGATCAATAAATAAAAATCAAATATGTCCTTATAGAAATAGATTTTGTAAAAAGATGACAAAATAATCCATTGAAAATGAACGTAAGTCTAACAATATAACGTTACTTTAAAGACAATGATGAGTATCGGATTTGGCTGCGAGCCACACGGCCCTGGGACAATGAGCAGATTTAGGAGGACCACGTGACTTGTAACATAAGTGGACACATACATCATACATGGACGGTGACGGATTGAAGGGTGATTACAAGGGTTTTAGTAGTTTGCTGCTGTTCTGTCTGTCCAATTTGATATATATTTTGATGGAGAAAACATAAGATTTACTTCAACCGCGTCAGAAGGAGGTTTATGCTCTGCAATCATCTCTGTTATAGAACATTAAAGTAGTAGAGCCTCGCAATTTGCAACATGAATGGGCTTATTCGCACGATGCCACGTTTCGTTTGGTAAGAGAGGTATATTAAGGCCCGCTGCTTCCCCCCCTTTCTTCTTATCATACCCCAAAGTCATCGCAACTGTGACCCTCTCGTTGTTGCAGCTATCCATGAGCGGCGCTAGTCCCTTACCATGACGATTTGACACGCATTGTTAACCAACCTAATAAAAAAAAGAAAAAACATTTTTGTTTTTCAGGTCTTTCAACGTCATGGAGATAAATATTTCGAAGAGTAAACCTAAAAAATTGATAGCACGTTAGCTAAACGTATAGATTCAAAATTGGCGTCTGTCAATCAGAAGTGCGATGTTAAAAAACTAAGTTACAGAGTAAATTAAGCTCTTGACCATGGTAACTCACTTCAGTAATTTCAAAGCCACGACCTTTAAACATCTAAGTTACTTTCAACTTATAAAAAAGGGACTTCAATTATATGTATGCAAATGTATAACGTCTCTCACACTGACTGGTAAAACTTATACCAAAGGGAAAGTAAAAAATTGTTTCGAATTTTCCGACAAAAAAGGGTTCGCTGAATTAATAATTTTGTTGTGCTGAATATGAATTTTAGAGGCACGAAGTCGCAAGAAATGTTTGTGAATAATTTACTTACCTTACAGTAATAGAGTCACGCATTTTGCTGCAACAATGAGCCTGCTCGACCTAAGTGAAATCCCACGATCTTTCAGAATATAGACGTAAGTAGCTCTTGCATCGTTTCGTTCGGCGAAAGAAGTATCCGGAAACCCAATTCTTTCCCCTTTGCTATCCCACTAGCGCCCCTTCCCTGTCCCATTTAAAATGTCTTCCAGTAATCACTTAATCAGGCATTAGCTATTGGTTGATGCTAATTTGAATATTTCTCACAGAAAATAAAATGTATGTTTTGTTTACGCGTATTAACATAAACAGAGGGACAAAAGCAGATACCCATTCAATACTTGAGAGCGGACATAGATGTCAAATATTTACTGATAAAAGTGTAAAAGTTATTTCCAGTTTGCGAGTAACTTTGCATCTCATATATATCTAAGTTTTGAAGCAAGACGTGGTTTTTATACGATTTTGAGGTACTATAAAAAACTAGTTGGCTTAGATTATTTTTTGACGAAAGCACTTAGCTTAACACCTGATACATTTTGGATGTTTTTTTATAGAAATATCTGATTCGAATTGTGTGATTCAAATGGTTCCACATAAATTCCAATTCTTGACGTGAAAGTAGAAATAATTATAACTTCACGCCAAATCCCTTGCGGGGTAGGCAGAGAGAACAGAGCGCCATAGGGCACGATTCTTACACGCCTCACTCGCTTCGTTGACTTTCATAACCCTTTTCATGCACGCGCGTCGGTTTTTGAGGCTCTTAACATCACCTTCCTCCAGAACAGGTTCTAATTGGTCATGGAATGTGTGTCTTGGCCGTCCTCGACTCCTACATCCATCCGCTTTTGCATTGTATATCTGCTTAGTCAGTCTTGCATCAACCATTCTTTCTACATGTCCGAACCATCGGAGCATGCCCTTTCTCACTTTTACACCGACACTCGCTTTCAAACCAACTTCCTTCCTTACAACCTTGTTTTCTACGCGGTCAGCGAGAGTCCGCAGATTTTGCGTAGTGCCCTCAATTATAATATAAATAAATACTATTACAATATTTCCATAATAAACGTATAATCGCAATATAAATCTGCTTCTCATACCGCCAGATCAGTAATTTAGAAAATTCCTTGCTTTCACCATCCTGTTATAGTAATACCTTATCAAAAGATGATACAATTTTACATCAATATTTTATAAGTTTTATTTAATGATGATGAATCTCGGTGGTCCAGTGGTCGAGCACCCTGCTTCTGAATCTAGTGGTGGCGGGTTTGAATCTTTCGAAGTTCTTTTCGGAAATTATGTGTGAAAAATATCGATGACTGAAAACCTTGTGCCCGGTAAGGTAATAGGTTCGCCACCTATTTCATTTGGGACGTAAACATAACGGCGAGACGAGGCTTACACCGCTGCCGCTGCCTACACCTTCGAGTTGAAAAAGTTATGTTATGTAATGATCATCATCATCATCAGCCCAGATCTGTCCACTGCTGAACTTACGCCTCCCCCTTAGCACGCCATAACTCCCGGTCCTGTGCCACCTGCATCCAACGACTCCCTTCTGTTTAAATACGACGTCTGTCCATCGAGTGGGGGGAGACCTCTGCATTTCCGATTTTATCTCGTAGGGAAATAGTCATATACGCTGAACGACTTTAGCTTCTTACTACGGCTAGCATTTAAAGACCATGTCTCAGATCCATATGTCATCGCTAGTAACACACGCTGATCATAGACCTTGGATTTTATGCACTGTGGAATTTTAGACGAGGCATAGGCATTATTTAACCAGCTGTTTGGTTATATTTTTCCGTTATAATTTCGGAAATTTACCTAGCCTATGTCAGTTTCGCGGTCAGTCAATTCCAACAAATCGCTCAACTGCTAAACAAGAACACATGCAAATAAATATACATAATTATATACGTAAATTCAAAAAATATAAGCATGGCGATTACTCAGTCGGTTAATAATTTTAATTAGATATTTAATACAACTATGGATATACATACATTCGTTAGTCCGATACGGAACATAATCCTGCAACAAAATTCCAACTCTCCCCAACTTTCCTCAATATCATGCTTCCGTTCCGTGAAATAATAGCTAGTCTAGTCACGAACTTTTCACGAGTTAATCCCCTCCACAGTTTCATATAGCTTCTATCCTGCTAAGCTAATTAAATAACAAAATATCCAAGGTATAAGTATCCAGGGTGTATTAATCAAGGTAGCCAGTCCATTAGTAAATGTTGAAAGGACAAAAGCGGTGGGACAATCGATTTGATCATGGCGTGCCCGCAAAATGCTTCAGCGCTCAGTAGGGTGGCCATGTCAGATTGTTTATTTGGGAGACAATTTGAAATTGATGAAAAAAGGCGACATGGTTCTGATCAAAATACTTAATCAGTAATCATAATTTGAGTTGATATTTTAAGGTCAGAATCGGTCTTTTTTAAACGTAAAATTTTTAAACGGCTTCAAAAATTTAGTAAAACAGTAAGTAATATTATAAGTTTTTGCACTATTTATATATTTGGTTTTATCATTACACCGTATAAAACTATAGTCTTGAAAGTGGGATAGAAAGGTATGGGTAAGACCGACATCGACCACTTTAGGTCGATATTTTTGTGACATCGAAGTATTTCACCGGTCAATAGAGACTAATAATAATATTTATTTTTTATTTAAATAATTTAACGACCTGGTTGCTAGGACCTTTAAGTCGAGTCTTATTATTTTATAATTAACATCATCATTCTTAACCTAAACTAATCTTAACCTAACCTAGCCTAACCCTAAAGCTTAACCTAACCTAATCTAATCATCCATAAAGTCGTGGCACTTTATGCATGATGTTCCGAGGGACTCCTTCGGAGGGAGTTCTGACGACAATGTAGAAGAACACACTAAACACGATACCTACACCATATCCCACATTTGCACTCATATACGAACACTTATTAAATAAAACGCCACGAATTTTATTCAATAATATCCATTGAAACACAAATCTGAGAAAATAATGCAAATAGCGGACATGTCTCCTCCACAGTCCCGCCAAAACTCCTAATAATAATATTAGTACCTAATAGCCACAGAAACTATCACCGGATTATAAAATACAAGAAACTAATGTCATCGAATGATAACAATGACTGGGTCGAGATACAGACCGAAGAAGTTTTATGTAAAAATTGTGGGATTACCCCAGATTATGCCTCAAGATAGTCACCCTACTCGAATGTCACCTACAAAATAGCGATGATGGATGGATGAGCCGTATCGCATCTCAACCCTATACTACGCACTTGCACATTCACGACTAAGTAATTAAATTATTTTGTGATGTTTTACAGACGGACGTTATGAATGAAAGTTATGGACATTTTGTTTATTTAGTATTATTTCTCGGAATTCTTTTTGGAAGTTATGTGTGATAAATATCGATGACTGACAACCTTGTGCCCTATATGGCAATAGATTCGCCACCTATTCCATTTGGGACGTAACGGACGTAACGTAACGGCGAGACGAGGCTTAACAGCCGCTGCCTACACCTTCGGGTAACAAGAGCGTCAAGTAATGTTGTGTTATGTACTGAATACTAATGCTTACCTTGGGGTTGTTGTTTCTGAAAGTACGGCAGTCTCCATGGAAGTCCTCAGATGTGAAAAGTATTATAATCTCTAGAGAGGAGAATCGATATAGGTTACAGTTGCTTGTATTAAACATTGGTGCCAAAATCCAAGGGTAGTGTTGACTTCGCACTACGTTATGCCCACACAATTTAAATAATTCCATTAATATAACATAACAACATAACATAACTTCACGCCTTTTTGTTACCCGAAGGTGTAGGCAGCGGCTGTTAAGCCTCGTCTCGCCGTTATGTTTACGTCCCAAATGGAATAGGTGGCGAACCTATTGCCATACCGGGCACAAAGTTTGTCAGTCATCGATATTTATCACACATAACTTCCGAAAACAATTTCGAAAAGTCATTGGTGTGAGCCAGTGTCTGGAATCGAACCCCGGACCTCTGGATCAGAGGCCGTGCGCTCCCCCCCTGCGCCACCGAGACTGTCCATTAATATAATATGTTCAAATTAAAATACAAAAAAAAAATGTTATGTAGCTAACGTCCCTAACGTTGGCTACATTATTTAACTTCCCCAACATTCCCAACAAAAATACATATTTGTTTGTACATTAATTTAAAACATATTTTATTAAAGGAATTATTTAGTGTTTCTGTGGGTAAGGACAATGACAAACTCTGGACGTAATAATTATAAAAATAAACAAATAAAACTCCAAAGAAATATCATAATAATTTATTTCACTTCAGCATTAACAATAAAATTTTCAATTTATTATAATTAATAATACATTGATCACAGAAAACAAATAATTTAATATAATAAGGTCCCACTTTCTCTCGCTATCTATCGGTTAACATAAAATAACAAGTTTGATAATTAGCTGTAACTTCAAGCCTTTAAAATACAAAATGTAGGCAGCTGATATTTTGAGGTGATGTGGACCATCAAACGCATATTGTCTCGATTACCTAGTGGCTCAACACTCTGATTTCCAATTCTGAGGTCCCAATTTCAAACCTGGGCATACATCAATGATTATGACGCAAAGTTATTTGTCATAAATATACGAGTAGGTAACTAACAAAATTGGTATGTTACAAGAATGTGTTTCGGACAAAAAGTACACATGTGACTACCAAGCTTGGCCATAATTACGGCCTAGACGTTCGGTTACTCTTAACGTGATATGACAATTAGGTTACTGATTTGTAAGAAAAAAATATACTACAATGGAGGAATAAAAGAAACCTGTCTATACATGATCACCAAGTACCCTATTATTTCACTGGTTAAAATTAAGATTAATATTTACCAGAAGTAAAACAGCATTAGCAACAAAAGAAAGAAAAAATAAAAAAGTTCAGTTCATCCATATGAAGGATTTTTCAAAATTGAACCGACAGTTCTCGAGTTTAACTTCGTACAAACATACTATACATCTTCAAAAATTATGTACAAAGGGATTAAAATTTTTATATAGATAATTTTGTTATAGTATATACATAATATGTTATGCTCTGTCCTCTGCCTACCCCGCAGGGGACTTGGCGTGAAGTTAAGTATATAATTTTATAATACAGTATTATTTGCTGGTTCAAATGTTCGTCGAAACCAAACTCTTCTCCTGTTCAGTGAAATGCAACACAGCTGCGATCGCGTTAAGCATATGTTTCCGACCCTCGTAGTCGGTGGACATCAGATATGCCATCACCACGTTCTTGAGATACTCCAGGTTTGCACCTTCACGAGATTGGATACGACGTAATCTGGAAAAAAAACCAATTATTAGTAATAAAAAAACCGCTTCAAAATCGGTACATCCATTCCGTATTCTCTATGTTATATGTCGTGAGAAATGACACACATAATTCCTATTGTTTATTATATATCTGTCCATTTGTGTGTTCGACGTCTTTGATTGGGAATTTTGAGAAATACTTCTAGCTTCTGATATCCCGAACTATTAATATTATCATTCGATGTTTTTATGGGTTAGGAAAGCAAACGAGCAAGCGTGTCACGTGATGGGAAGCAACCTGCGCTGCCCATGGACAGGAAAGGATGGGGAAGGGGGGTGGACCTCCGGGTACCTCTCTCACCGAACGAAACGCGGCATGAGCCACTTTACGTCGATCTTCTGAGAGGTCGTGGTATTTCACCGGTCGAGCCGGCCCATTAATGCAGCGAACTGCTTGGCTCTGCCACTGTTCAATTATATAGGTAAAAATTTTTCATTACTAAACTATATAACCGAGCATTCAAAATTGTCATATGAGTCATGACCAGGTCGGGGAATGCCCAGGTGACAGCTAGTCTGTGTCAGCGATAAAAGGATCTAGATGAAATTTAGCACACAGATAGATTATCATCTAGACACAGGCTATATTAATCTATAATAACATAACAGTTAACTTATTAAGACAGAAGAATATATACATCCAACAGAAATTGACAAGTACAAAGTTGCGGGAGACACAAAAGTAACCTAACTGTAATGCATATATACATAACTTCATGCCAAGTCTATTGAGGGGTAGGCAGAGAGACTAAGACAATCATAACTCTTGTTATCACAGTTATCTAATTTCGATAATACTATCATTGTTCAACATAACAATTGTGACAGTTTGTCAGATAGTAATAAGTTATATTTGTTGTTCGCTGCATGAATGGGCCGGCTCGACCGGTGAAATACCACGACCTCTCAGAAGACCGACGTAAAGTGGCTCATGCCGCGTTTCGTTCGGTGAGAGAGGTACCCGGAGGCCCACCCCCCTTCCCCGTACTTTGCTATCCCCTATCCCTTAAAGGTCGGCAACGCAACAGTAACACTATATGTGTTGCTGGTGTCCATGGGCGGCGTTGGTTGCTTGCCATCAGGTGACACGCCTGCTCGTTTGCCCTCCCATCTCATAGAAAAAAAAATATTTTTTTAACATCACTTCATTTATATTATCATCATACCTATCGATCTCCTCCTTCAGAGTTCTGATCACTTCCTTGAACCGCTCCTTTTCAATTGTCGCTTCACGCTGACAATCTCTACAAGCAAATTATAATATGATATTCTTAATATAGTCTTCGTGGTCCAGTGGTTGAGCATATGGTTTCTGAATCGAGAGGTCACGGGTTCGAATCCTGGCACACACCAATGACTTTTTAAAATTAATCAATTTCGAAAGTTCAGTGTGATAAATATCGATGACTAAAAACTTTGTGCCCGGTTTGGCAATAGGTACGCCACCTATTCCATTTGGGACGTAAACATAACGGCGAGGCGAGGTTTAACAGCCACTGCCTTACTAACAACCACATTACCACACCTTCGGGTAGAAAAATTAAATAGATTGCTTAAAGTTAAGGCTGGCGGTTCGTATTTATGCCTTTTTTGTAATAATAGCTCAATAATAATTTCGTCTTCTAAACGCCCATAAAGGAATAAGGTGGTAATCACACAAATTCTAATATTTGTTGCCAAGTGTGAATTGAACCTTATATTGCTATCACACTAACTGGCTCCTCACATAACATAACATAACTTCACGCCTTTTTTCTACAGGAAGCAGACAACGGCTATTAGTCACCGAATCGTCATATTACGTCCCAAATTAAATAATTGGTGAACCTATTGCCATTAACAGTGGTAGAGCCAAGCAGTTCGCTGCATGAATGGGCCGGCTCGACCGGTGAAATACCACAACCTCTCAGAAGACCGACGTAAAGTGGCCCATGCCGCGTTTCGTTCGGTGAGAGAGGTACCCGGAGGCCCATTCCCCTGCCCCATCCTTTCCTATTCCCTATCCCTTAAAGGTCGGCAACGCAACAGTAACACTATATGTGTTGCTGGTGTCCATGGGCGGCGTTGGTTGCTTACCATCAGGTGACACGCCTGCTCGTTTGCCTTCCTATCCCATAAAAAAAAAATTTGCCATACACATTATTTCCTAAAGAATTCCGAGAAATCATTGGTGTGAACCTTTCGATCCCAATGCTTCTGAATCAGAAGCGAGGACCTCGAGCACTGGCCCACCGAGACTGTTAAACTAGCTCCTGAATAATGGTTAATGAATATTTTGGATTAAATACCTGTACTGTCCCTCCAGTGCATGTTTCTCCTTCCTCAGCTGTGATATATCAAGATCTTTGCGAGCCAACTCGTGCGCATAGTGTAACATATGCGGCGGTGCTGTCGCGTCCTGCAAATATATAGAAATATTTTTTATTTTATTTTTTTTTACGGGATAGGAGGGCAAACGAGCAGGCGTGTCACCTGATGGTAAGCAACTAACGCCGCCCATGGACACCAGCAGCACATGTAGTGTTACTGTTGCGTTGCCGACCTTTAAGGGAAGGGGATAGGAAAGGATGGGGAAGGGGGTGGGCCTCCGGGTACCTCTCTCACCGAACGAAACGCGGCATGAGCCACTTTACGTCGGTCTTCTGAGAGGTCGTGGTATTTCACCGGTCGAGCCGGCCCATTTATGCAGTAAACTGCTTGGCTCTACCACTTCATATTTTATTTATATTATTTAGTTATTATCATTTTTCGATTAATAATTAACAAATTAATAAACAAATTACAAATAACGAAAAGATCTACCCCCCGGATGGGGCTTGAACGCACTGTCCAACCGTGACGTCGCTATGACGGACTGAATCACCCAAGTGTAAATTCATATCTTTAAAATCCCATTTTTTTCTTTATGGGATAGAGGGGAAAACGAGTAGGCGTGTGACCAGATGGCAACCAACAAACGCCGCCCATTGATACTTGAACACAGTGTTACAGGTGCGATACCGTTCTCTACATTATGATATGTAATGGATCGGAAGTAAATTGGGAAGGGGTGCGTAGGGGGTGGGGGGAGTAGGGGTTGGCCTTTCGGATAATCCTCTCACCGAGCGAAACACGGCATGATCGATACTCTCAGACGTCATAATATTTCACTGGTCGAGCCAGCCCCTTCAGGCAGCTAACTACTACCACTGTTAATTTCGTGTCATTACTTACTGATTTTCTCGCAAATATATCGTCGCTTTTAGATAACACTAACTATTCGACATGGCTTCTTTCTTATAAATGTAACTGTAATAGCACTTATTATAAATATAATTACTATATCTTCAAAATAAGGAAGTAATTATTTACGTATTTCTAGTTGTCCCGAAGGTTATCAGAGGCATGTAGACCTGGGGGAGTGAAACTGCTCTAATTATCTGTATTAGAGTGGGGCGGGCAATTAGTACCAACGCCGAAGATTCTAGAGATGCTAGTTAATAAAGTATACTCTAGGAGCTCTACTCTATTTTCTGTAAGCGGGGCAGGGAAGCCAGGCATACTCACAAGCACCAATAAAAATTCCAATGAATCTGCAAAGAGACAGAACATACCGTAAGCAACCCATCCTTGATGTGGTGGTCTTCGGCGCTGACTCTTCTCGTGCGCTCGTTCTTCGCCCGTATAAAATTGTCAGTCTCGTCCAAGAGTGCTGCATACCTGTCCCGTTGGGTTTGCACCTGCTTCTCCAAACTCATGATACGGGTCTTGAAGTCACTAGACAATTCTTTGTGATAGTCCTGCTCAATTTTGATTTTCTGAGAATTAAAGAGTATCGATGCTCGATAAGTTTTAAATTAATTATACGATTCATTCAGTAAAAGCTTTTTTATTGGAATTAGGAACTTCTTAAAAAAAACAATAAAAATACACAACAAGAGGTATAGTTTATGAAAAAATAAACAAGAAAGAAAAAACAGTAGCATAATTAGCATAATATATCATTCCATAGTATAAAATTAAGTCGCTTTCCGCTGTCTGTCCCCTTATATGTGTAGATAACTTTGAAACTACGCAACGGATTTTGATGCGGTTTCCTTAAATAGATAGAGCATATCAACGGAATAGTTTTTATGTATAATTCATGTATACTGTAGCAAACAAAAAGTGATAATTTTCGAGATTTATCAATTTATTTGCAAACGTTGGCTGAACCCTAAATGATAGATCAAAACAATGTACTACAATATAATACACCTTCAAAAGGTCTACAATTAAGTCCGCGATGGCACATATCTATCTCTCAGTGATAACGCACAATGACGATTTTTATTTTTTTACCTTTTACAAGAAATACTGGCTTATTTACGAAGCGACTTTAAACTTAATTTTCATCCAATTAAGTGTCTTAAATAGATTGTGCATGTAATGTAAATCAATATGGCCCTTTACAGCAAGTAATTTAAACGAATATTTTCGAAGATATTGCATTATTGACATAGCCGGACATAGCAGTTACGTCGCGCAGTAGTACCGACCAAGACGCCGCGTGGCGATACGTTAATTAGCACAAATTGAACTTAGTATTATCCAAAATTTACCTATATATTACTTTTGATGCGGAACAAAGTTCGCCGGGTCGGCTAGTAAACATATAAAAAGATAAAGGATAGAAATACAAAAATGCGTCATTAATTTTATTGTTAAACTAGCTGACCCGGCAAACGTTGTCTTGCCGAAAAATAAAATTTAAAAAATAGGGGTTGATTGTAGGCGGTTGAAAATTTAGGGTTGTATGTATTTTAGTATCCCGTTTTATAAAAAAAATAAGAAACAGAAATATGTCGAAAAATTAAAAAAAAATATTGAGGGGTGAGCTACCCTTGTGATTTAGGGGGATGAAAAATAGATGTTGTCCTATTCTCAGACCTACCCGATATGCACACAAAATTTCATGAGAATCGGTCAAGCCGTTTCGGAGGAGTTCAATTACGCACATCTAGACTCGATAATTTTATATATTAGATATCCCTAATATGCCCAGCAAATGTTATTGTATGTATAGATAATATGCTATTTATAGTATGCATATCTTTACGTAAGCACCCAAAATCGTATCACAATCATTATCAATATCTCCATAAGATAACTACATATCAGCCATATAAATACATTGTTTTATTCACACTATCGACACATAAACACTACATAGACAACATAAAATAAATAATTTATATAAATAAAAGCAACAAGAAAAAACCAATATGGGAATATTTTGTGAAATAAATTTGTTCAAACCATCGGAAGAAAATTATCGGCCTGGACAAGCGGTCATGGGACTGATTAGATACCAATTGGATGAACCTATGAATCTTGATGGAATAATAATATCACTCAAAGGATCGGGATGTACAGTCATAAAAATAAACAAAAAAGACAAAACACACACTTATACTTCAAGCGAAGTGTACGTTGATATAGACAATGTGGTGCAAGGCAAAGAAGAAACACCAGCCGGTGCTTACGAAGTCAAATTTAATTTCATCCTACCCCCAAACGTACCATCCAGTCTGAACGTGTACAAATCATCAGGCAGATACCGTGCAGAGTGCAAAATAAAATACTATATACGTATAAAATTTAAAAAATCCGGATACTTTTCGTTCAACAAATATTTCAGAAAGGAAATAACCGTTGCCTCAGATGTGATATTAACACCTACTTTATCAATGGAACCGGTGATTTATGGTGAATTGAAAAAGGTGATGAGACTGTTCTCGAATAAGAGAAACGAAGTGAACATAAAAGCGACCATAATGAACTCTGTCATACCTATTGGTGGTAAAATTGATATAGATTATGAAGTTGAAAATAATAGTAACGTGGTAGTTAAAAGTATTGAAACAAAACTAGTGCAAAAATATCAGTTTTTCGCATCCGGACGCGATATTGAGATGGAGGAAGACATACAAGATACAGATGTCAAAACAAGATCAATCAATATTGGTTGCAAAGAAGAACTACCCACAGAAATCGTTGTGCCATCCCATTTGCACAATATAGAAAATTCAAAATTAATATCAAGAAATTATGTGGTTAGATTGATAGCAGAATTGCCAATACCGCATATAAATGCATATCTCAATATTCCTGTACAGATAGGAATGGTGAATGAAGAACAGCATCAGTTTACTTCTACGGTTGACCATGACATCGTTCATGATTCGGCACCGCCTACATATTGGGAGGCTATGGGTGAAGAAGAGGAGAAAGAGGAGAAAGATGAGAAAGAAGAGACATTAGAGTGTAGTGATAAATCATAATGTTAAGTTGTTGTAGTTAAAAATAGTGTACATATAGATACTTGGATATATTGAAAATGCAGTTTAGGTCACAAAGCAATGTGGATCAGAGAGGTGAGGAACATCATCTTAAATACCTAGTTAAACTTATGACATGATGTTTTTCGTTATGTCTATGGTATTTGGACCATAAACAAGGTTTTTATTTATATATTACATTTTAGTATTTCTTTAGTGAAAGGTTTGTTACCTTTCACTAAAGAAATACTAAAATGTAATTTTCTTCTATATTTGTTTAATATATTTATTAGTTTGTTAATGCTGGACATAAATACTATTAAAGAGATTTCCTTTTTGTTTACTTCTTCTTGATTCAGACAGATGATCAATCACAAAAATACACAGTATGTGAAAATCTTATGGATTACAAATTTGCCTGTACTGGTTATCTGTAGATTTCAAGTATTAGTCATCAAAGTTACTGATAAAACTAAATTCCAAATTTGTGACTCAGATATTTATTTTCATCACCATTCATAAATATCCATGACAATTTTTTTACTAGTTTTAAGCCGCGGCTTCGCTCACGTAGAAGTATTTCAACAAAAATATCTATGCATATAATACAATTTTAGGAATTTTAGAATCGTTGGAATATGATCTACATGCGATACCGAACCCAAAATTATGGTTGTTTGTTTATCTGTTTGTTGCGGATAAACTTAAAAAGTACTGCATGCTTTTATGTCCAATTTTGCATAAATATAGCCAAGAGGTTGGGTCAACACATAGGCTAAATATTATCACGCTATCACTAATTAGGGGTGAGCAATGAATATTTATAATGGTACAGGCACAGTATTTTTGCTGCTTTATGGCGTCCAGCTAGTTTTTAATAAATTTGAACTATTATCCCAGGTTATATGATTCTTTAAATATGCTTAAAAGATATATGCTTTAAAACTTATTACTTACCTCTTCGTAAAGTTTTAAGGTATCAATTTTATCCTGTTTCTCTTCGTCCAACATCATTTTGTAGGTTTCAACTTTTTCATTCAACACAGATATCTCATTCTTTAGATCTCCTACTTCATTCTCAACTTCGCTCCCACTGTCTCTTACCTTCTGCTTTTTATAATCATCAAACTCAGCCTTCAAGTGTTCATATTCTTCTCTACATTTCAAATGGACGTTCTCATAGCCCTCCACTTTGAGAACTGTTGTTATATCTATGGGACTACCTAACTTATCATTTTCAACTATAAGCTCTTTTTTCAATATATGTATTTTGTCTATTAATGTTTGTAGATATTCACTGTCTGCTAGTTTTTCGTTGTCCGTCTCACTTTTTTGGGATGATTCATCTGTAATAATTATTGATACAAGAACATCAATCTGCATTTTTTTTGCTTATTATCTTTTGTATTACGTTAAAGCATATGGCCATATGTAAGGCATGAGCACAGAGAAATAAGGTCAAAATCTAATTAAAATATTCCCAATAGTGCTCTAATACTAAAGACAGTTATAGCAAGCAAAATATAGTTGCTATTTTTAGGGACAACAGGGCGAACAATCAAGTGATCACGTTTATCATATTAGACTATGGGTTGTGGTGGCTGGGGATGGTGCGGGTGAAGTGGGTGGGTATTTTTTTATGGTATAGGAGGGGCAGGCGTGTCACATGATGGTGAGCAATAAACTCCACCCATGGGCACCTGAACATATATAGTGTTACAATTGCGTTGCCGGCCCTTACAATAGGTTATGGAAGGGATCGTAAATGGGATGGGAGTGGGAAGAAGAATGGGGTTGGGCATTTGGATACCTTTCTCACCAAGCGAAACGCGGCAAGTTAAACGTCGATATTCTAAGAGGCTGTGGTATTTCACCGGTCGAGCCGGCCCATTCATGCAACGAGCTGCGTAGCTCTAGCACTGTAAGGCTCCACATATCTCTCTTAACGAACGCTGGACAGCATGAACCACTTTGAGATACATTTTCGATGTTCTGAGAAATCTTTCACCGTTAGAGCCGGCCATTCATTCAGCAAACGGCATGGGTCTACTAATGTATAGTAATTGTTACATATTCAAGAAATCTTATGTTTTTTTAAGTTAATGTTAATCTTATTATTCTACAAATATGGTGTTCGGAGTAGACCAAGTGACTCACCAAAATATTCATGTGTATTTATTTTATCCACCAGACGTCCATTCACGGATGCCTTCAAATGTTGTATGAGCTGTTGGTCCTGTCTTCTTCTAACGTCATACTGTCCAACAGTCTCTGACAACTCAGCTATTTTATCTTCCAACAACGTCACTCTTTCTTCTTGGCGTGCACAGATTTTACGTGCCGATTCTTCTGCGCGTTTGACTTTGATTTGTTCCTGCAAAGAATTGCAAAAAATACATCAAGTCAAATTCAAAATAACTTTATTTTTATAGGTCTTCACAGACACTTAAAAGTAGTCAACAAGTACAGATAATATATTATTATTATTTAAAATTAAATACAAACACGAGCGCTTGTGGAAAGTGCCTCCGCGGAACTAAAAAATAGTAGGACGCAATCGCCACGAGCGGCCCGATTCCGAGTGTAGGCTATCATGAGAAGAATCGGGCAAGAAACTCATGTGCCAAATACTCTTTTCAAATCATTTGAAATAAATAACAATATTATTATCACTACTGAAAACAAAGCAGTAGGTTAGTAAATAAAAGGTGTAGCAACCAGAATACTCGACAGTCACAATTAAGACCCAACCAAATTAAAATCAACGTCCTACATGTTAACTAAGTCCTACATACATCATAACTTCTCGCCTTATTCTACCCGCAGGTGTAGCCAGTGGCTGTTAAGCCTCGACTCGCCGTTATGTTTACGTCCCAAATGGAATAGGTGGCGAACCTATTGCCATACCGAGCACAAAGTTTTTAGTTATTTATCACACATACCTTTCGAAATTAATTTCGAAAAGTCATTGGTGTGTGACAGGATTTGAACCCGCGACCTCTGGATTCAGAAGCCGTGTGCTCGACCACGGGACCAGCGAGACTTATTACAAAAAATATTTACCAAATTTTATTGTAAAAGGAAGATTGGCAGGAGAAGGAAATAAAGTAAATGGGGGTTGGGCAGATTCCTGGGCGCAAAAAATAGTAGCAGAAAAGCCCAGCTAGCAATTCACAATGCAATACTGATCCCAACGCTAACTTATGGCAGCGAGAGCTGGTATGGCAGAGCGTACATGAAAGTAGGAGAAACGCGGTCGTAAAGGGTACTAATTTGACATTAATAGGCTTGTCTTTGACTCAGGAATAAAGTCACTGTCAATATCTAATTTAAAAACAACCACAAATAAAACTGTATTGACCGATGTTCCCTTTAATGCTAAGCATATTTTAACATATTAACAGTGGTAGTCTTGCAGTTCGGTGCATGAATGGGCCGGCTCGACCGGTGAAATACCACGACCTCTCGGAATATCGGGGTGAAGTGGCTCGTGCTGCCCTTTTACTCCCTTAATGGACTGCAACGCACCACTGTTCATGGGCGTGAGTAGGTAGTTGCTTACCATCAGGTTACCCACTTGCGTTTGCCCTTCTATCCCATAAAAAAAAGCTTAAAGAGAAAGGATTACAATCTTTTACCTCACGAATAGCAACGGAATGTGATTGTTCCAATAGCGCCAATTTCTGCTGCAACCGTACAAGCAAAGCCGGAGTTTCTGATGTTCTGGCTTCAGCGCGCTGTAGACGACGTTGAGCTGCCTCCAAAGAACTGCTTAAATCTCGCACTCGCTTCTCCAGCTCAGCATGGGACGCTATTTTATTAAAAGATATTTTAATAAGAGATTCAAATTCACTACATATAAATAAAATTGGAGTGTCTGTTTGTAATATCTAAATCACGGTTAGTGGGTTCTATGTCCACTAGAGTACAAATATTTATCACAAGTATGCATATTTGTATTGACGTCTTGGCGTTTTTCTGTGTACTATGAGTATATATTAACAAAAAAAAAACTTATAAATATATTTATATATGTTATCCTAGTTTACATAACACAAGCATTTAGTTTCTTAGTTTAGCGCTAGAGGGCGCTGTGCATATTGTGTCCAAGATATATTATATTATTATTAATCCTAATCCAATCAAGTACCTCATGCTTTTTACAACATACATGGATAATATAAATAATAATACACCGTATTTTTTTTAATCTTGTCATCTGTCTGTTTGTTCTGTTGTTCTGGCTAATCTCTAAAATAACTGCTCCCATTTTATCGGGACTTTTATCGGGTAGGTAACTGATATAATAAGGAGAAAGAAAATTAAAATTATTTTAGAAAGAAAAACTTTTTTTTACTTATTGCTTCTGAGGCGAAACAAAGTTTGCCGGTGAGCTAGTTTTTGAAGTCTTTTAAGATCTATTTTCTTACTGACTGGCTTTCCGTCTCTCAGTGTTAATCACGTACAAACAAATGGCGATGGTTAGATATAGCTTATGTTACTCTGGGTGAATGCAGCTTTCTCATGGTGAAAGAATTTTAAAAAATTGGTCCAGTAGTTTTTGAGTTTATTCATTACATACATAAATATAAACCTTTTCTCTAATATTAGTATAGATTAATAATGAAGTTATTATGATTTATGGGTATTAAATGATAAAATAAAGAGAATAGTTTCGAAATTCATTAATATCTAGAATATATTAGTAGCGAAAAAGTAATTTATACAAACATATAGTGGATACATTTAACAGAACTTCACGCCTTTTGTTACCCGAAGGTGTAGGCAACGGCTGTTGAGCCTTGTCTCGCCGTTATGTTTACGTCCCAAATGGAATAGGTGGCGAACCTACTGCCATACCGGGCACAAAGTTTTTCAGTCATCGATTTTTATCACACATAACTTCCGAAAACAATTTCGAAACGTCATTGGTGTGAGCCAGTGTCAGGAATCGAACCCGGACTTCTGGATCAGAAGCCGTGTGCACGACCACTGGGCCACCGACACTGATAACTGATTTATTTCTTAGATTATCGCGTTTATTTAGAACTTATTTTCTATTTACGTCGGGAAATAAATAGTATAGTAATAATACTTTTATCCTCACCTTGAGCTTCATTTGTATTAACAACTTTATCTTCTAATGTTTCTTTAGTTTTTCTTTCACTGTTCAATTTTAAATGCATCTCCCTGAAACAGATTAAACAGAAGGTCAAAACTCGTGACAAACTAATAGTCAGTCATATTATCACAGACATAACTTCCATAAAGAATTCCAAAAAATTATTGGTGTGAGCATAGATTCGACCCGACAACTTCTTCATTGCGAGATGTGTTCAACCTCCAAACCATGTTGCGAGTACTAAATATCCATAAATTATAAAAAGCAATATCAGTCTTTATAAAATAACATAACTTCACGCCTTTTTTTACCCGAAGGTGTAGGGCATGGCTGTTAAGCCTCATCTCGCCGTTATGTTTACGTCCCAAATGGAATGTTGGATGGTGGCGAACCTATTGCCATGCGTCCTATTGCCATTAGTCTTTATACTGCCACAATAACCACAAGTAGACTTTTATTTTATGCCCTAGAGAAGTTAACATGCAAGCATGTCCCCTGATAGTAAGCAATTAACACTGCCCATGGACACCTGCAACACAGATAGTACAGATGCATTGCCAGCCTTTATAGGGTGTGGGGTGGGGCAGGAGAGGACCTTTACAGCTCTCTCACACCAAACAAAGTGTGGCATGTGTCACTTTATATTGATAAACTAGAGTTCATTGTCTTTCAGAGTTCGAGCTGGACCACATGGCTCTACTACTGTTGAAAACCCTAAAAGATTAAATATAAATAATTATTCCAAATTAAATGCATGAAACTCACTTCATCATGGCTGCATGGTCAGCCCTCTCTTTTTCCCGTTCCTGTATTTCATAAGCAATTTTAGCTTTCAAATTATTCACTTCAGTCAAATGTTGCTGAACCAGAGTTCTTGTTTCTTCTCTCATTACCAAGATCTGATTTTCATACTGTAAATATAGATTAAAATATTAGTAAATTCAAATACTAGTATACAAACATGTTAAATATCGTCATAGAAGCATCTATATGGTCGGAACATTTGTTTATTTTTCTAATCTATCTTAAATCACTTAAATAATAATGAAATAAAATATTTTTGTGAGCCGGCTTTACATAGATGACACCATGCTGCGAAGCGAGTGAGGCGTGTAAGAATTGTGCCTTATGGCACTCTGTTCTCTCTGCATACCCCGCAAGGAATTTGCAGTGAAGTTATGTATGTATGTGCAAAATAAAACAACATATAAAACATTACTAATCAATATACTAAATTGAAACCATATGTGGGCCTGATTATTATATATGTTGTTGTTAGAGGAAATACTACAACTATTTAAAAAGATCAAAGTTTTAATGTAAATAGTTACTTAATGAATCACCTTATCTCTGGTAAGTTTCTTGTCAGCTTGGAACACCTCTTCCATTCGAGACTTTTCCTCAGTCAAAGCAGAAAGTGACTGCATCAGGGCAGCCACAGAGTCATCTTTTTTAACTTCTGTAAGACATGTTAGTTTTCTATTACTTTATTAGCCAGTATAAAAATAGTATTTTAAAGGTTGTGTTCCCAAAAACTATTATATATTACCTCCATCAGTTTCAACTGCTTCAGTTCTATTCAGTGCTTTAAGACTAATTTCCAATGCTTCTTTTTCTTTGACAAGTCCTTTGTATGCAGCAACTACATCTGTAATATATATTAAAGACCTCTAAATATTCTGAACTATTAACTTTTATAACTTATGAGTTATTTTCTAAAAGATAGAAATTAATTTCACACTTTCATTACATATTATTATGCTTTATATCTACTACTTCTTCTCTCTGCAGAACTATGGATGTTGTAATTTTTTTCTAATTCTTTAAGAGTCTTATACTAGGTTCCTTATTTTTATGTTGCTTATATGACTTGGAAGGTTAAAGAAAGGCAATGAATACAATGTGAATAACATTGTTACTTTCTAAACCTGCATTTTAATTTTATATATTTTCCAAGAAGTAGGAAACTCAATGAGTTCAAATTATTTTCTTGGTTCAATTACGAATGTAGCTTACCTCTTAATCGCCCTTCATATCGTTTGATTTGATCAGCTTGTTTAGTGATAGTCGATATTAGTTCTTGTTTAGATAAAGATTCCATTTCATATAATTTGTTATGAAAACAATAACAGATAACTGCGAATTTGTCCTTTCAAACTTTTATGCAATAATCAGGCTCTCTACGTCGAAAAAAAACATCGCGTATCCTATCACAATAACTATAATGAAATGGAAAAGAACATAGAAAGAAAAAACCATACACATCAATGCATCAAATGACATCTATACGCACCAGTGTTGCCAACTCCATCAATTCAAAAAAACAACAGTTCTCTCATCAAAAAACAGTAGAAAACAGTAGATGGGTTCAAAAAGGCAGGTTTCATACTTTTCTCCTATTAATATAATTTAAACAGTGGTCGACCAAGCAGTTCGCTGCATGAAGGCTCGGCCGGTGAAATACCATGACCTCTCAGAAGATCGACGTAAAGTGGTTCATGCCGCTTTTCGTTCAGTGAGAGAGGTAACCGGAGGCCCACCCCCCTTCCCCATCCTTCCCTATCCCCCATCCCTTAAAGGTCGGCAACGCAACAGTAATACTATATGAGTTGCTGGTGTCCATGGGCGGCGTTCGTTGCTTACTCTCAGGTGACACGTCTGCTCGTTTGCCCTCCTATCCCATAAAACACAATAACCAATGTCAA
The DNA here is from genome assembly GCA_905147225.2 of Euproctis similis. Taxonomy (NCBI): domain Eukaryota; kingdom Metazoa; phylum Arthropoda; class Insecta; order Lepidoptera; family Erebidae; genus Euproctis; species Euproctis similis. The sequence continues at coordinate 8,563,280 of LR990114.1, forward strand.
TAAAAATACTCAATTATTTCAGTTACTAGGACACATTCACAATATTATATTTATATAATCACAAAATATTTAATAAAAAAAAACTACTCTAGAATAAGCGAGAGAAACAAATGTATGTAGTTTTTGACTACGAATTTGATAAATTTAAACTTTCAACTGTAGTTTTCACTTGCTTATGGGCTATGGTCTATTATACTATCCAGTTACATAACGTTTTATATCACAGAAATAATATGGATAAAATCATGGATAAAACAAAAAACAGGGACATCAATTGAAAATCAGTAAATCTACATAAACAGTACCTGCACAAATTTAGCACCCCATCGAAGAATTTTTGAACTCAAAATGACCTTAATCGATAGGTCTACGTTAGGTCTGTATAGGTCCACCATCATTTTTGTTAGGTCACTTATAGTTTTTTTATAAATAATTTTTTAAATTTTGTAAAAAAAAAATTACATATTAGCATCTCATTTAAACGGAAACTCATTTATCTTTATATTTCTGCATTCTTTATCGTTAGGTCAGTATTGGTCTATAGTTTTTGCTTTTATATTATTCATTTAATTCTTTTTATTAACAATTATAAATAATTTATCACTGGCGCATGCGCTCAACGCATCTAGTCATAGCATGGTGCGAAATTTAAAGTTTTTTCGTTCCGTTTTCATTACGTCAATAAAAAAATTAATTAAACTACAAACTGCTCTCATAGCGTATAATTCCTAGCTATTTCACGTAAAAACTGAATAATTGGTATGGTACTGGCCACCATTAGTATGACCATTTGAAAGATAACAAGTTCTTATGAACTTTTTTTTTAAACATAACTAAGTATTGCATGTAGTGTCTTAATTTTTTAAGGATACATGTGAAGATATATGATAAAAATATAACATAATTTTTAAATTAAAAAAATTTAATTTCAACCAGTGATTCGCAATCAGCCAAGGCTCTAAAAAAAGTCTCCCCACTGCCGCGATCAGCCCATATACACTTTAGAACAAAAATAATTTAAGTTTGTTTTATCTGTACGAGGTATTTTTTAACCAATAGAATCGTCGAATTCAAAATCATGGCCGACCATGATTAACCAATAGGATCGTCGATGTCAAATTGAAAAATATCTAAAATCATTTATATACTCTTTGTCTAAAACCGCCATTTTCTGTCTTAAGCTTGGCAAAATTTCTTCGCAAATTTTAATCGCAATAAATTACAATAATTTTCTTCCTCATTTATCCAAATTACTCTGAAAATTGCTTGATTTAAACTCTAGTTCCTCGTTAAATTAATATTTTACATTAGTTTGACGTCGATAGAAGATTTTTCTAATTTCTTCTTTTCAACATGGAGCATTCACGAAATCACAATTACGCATCAAGGATTTATAAAAAATGCATCATTTGCAGTAAAAGGCGTGTCCCTGGCTCTAATGTACATTTGGCTAAATTACCGCTGGACCCTGACAGGTATGAAATTCTTATGGACATCTTATTATTTCTTATAAGTTACATATCCACATGGTGATCATCAATTTATTTATACTTGTTATTGTATTTGCTTTGAAATATAAACTAAAACTAAAGACTTCAAATATAAACGCTAAATTATTGTAACTATTTCATAGCATATCTATCCACGGAAACAATATTGGCTAAAATATTGTTTTCAAAATATCACTAGTTAAAAACGGTCATCTTGTGTTATTAACCCGATATCTAATCTGCCGACGTTTTGAAGATTAATGCAAGCACAAAAACACAAACAATCCAGCTTCGTCTTTAAAGTATTTAGTAAAACCTTAAATATACTCTATCATGCATTAGGTTTGTATTTATATGTTAACTAGCTTCTGCCCGCAACTCCGCTTGCGTAAAAAGTAAAAACATCCCGAGGGGACATAGGCTTTACTGGGATTAAAGTATCCTATATGTTAATCCAGGAAGTGTTTCTACCTGTGTGCCAATTTTCATCAAAATCTGTTCAACGGTTGATGTATGAAAGAGTAACAAACATCCATACATCCTCACAAACTTTCCCATTTATAATATTAATAGGATAATATTAAATTTATTTCTTATACTTCTGTATTAATATAATTTTACATTTCTGCACCAGTTTACATTATCTTTTTAACCCAATACAAAGAACAAATAAATATTAAGCACAAAATGAACAGATTAAGTTTTCAGATATACCACATTTTTATAAAAAAAAATAGTAACCATACATCATATTACTACAGAATATTTGCCTACAGCCTACTAAATTGTGGAAAACAAATAAAAATCTGATGTATTTTATAGATGTTGCCAGTGGTAATAGCCGTTGGTCAAGAAGATCTGGTCGTCTTACCTATAGAGAAGTTTCATGAACTGATGTATGTATGTATTTCGAACATTTTAGTGAAGAACACAATAATAAACTAAGAACAAGACTCTTAACACATGCTGTACCAACAATTAATTTACCCACACCTGTAGAAGATGAACTATTTGTTAATTTCCCTGTGTATTTTGGCCAACATCCGACATGTAAGTAATTATCAATCATCTCTTTAAACCTTAAATGATTCATGATGTGTACTGGCTATTAGCTTGGCATAACTATTCTTACTGACAACATATTGTATGTATGTAACACAATAGTTTTGAAAAGGCAAATGTAAAATAAATTTCTATCAATAAAATGTTTTAATTAAGTTTGTTTCTGTCTTTGACACTTTTTTGCTATTTAAATAATATTTAATTAGTATCAGATTCTGTCTCATGATTAGTTCCATTCACTATTCCTATGTTGTATATAGATTTAATCAAATATTAGAACTCTAGTACATAGTACCTATCTATATTTTTACATAAACATTTTTAAAGACTACATAAAAGAAACTATTAGAATTATTGTGCCTAAGAACCAATTGACTACAATTTCTAGGTATTTTTTTAATCTAAACATTTCTTTTTGCATATTTCAGATTCACCACAAGCACCCGGGACCTTCACACATGGTGAATGAAAAAATTATCAAAGGAACAGGCCAAATGTTGAAACCAAAGGTATGTTGTAACATATACAGTTATAACACCAAAATGTCCATTTATGTGTATTTATGACTTTAACCCCTTTATCAATAAATAAACAAAAAGTATCTTATGCCCAGGATTAGAGGTATTTTTATTGCCATTTCAGTCACTTATACTACATATAACAATTGTTTGTTGATTTCAACTTGTTACTAATACATATGTATGTAAGTTGAGTAGCTAAAAACTAGTAGAATCGATAGTAAATATACACGAATCCTGGTGACCAAATTAGAAATAAACGCACTAAACTACACTACACTACACTAACTATAGCTTAAACTATAGAAAATAATAATATGAATGCAAAGTATAAGTTCAAATATTACCTGATAAACAAAAGAAACTATGTTACTCGAGTTTTAGGGTAACTTTTTTTATGATGATTTATCATCATATTCTTTAGGATTTCTTATGTTTTTCAATATATTTTTTTAATGGGATAGGAGGTCAAACGAGCAGGTGTGTCACCTGATTAAAATCAGGCGCGACCAACGCCGCTCATGGACACCTGCAACACATATAGTATTACAGTTGCGTTGCTAACCTTTAAAGGAGTAGGAGTAGGTCTCTCCGGGTACTTCGCTCACAAAACAAAATGCGGCATGAGCCACTTTACGTTGATCTTCTGAGAGGTGGTAGTATTTCACCGGTCGAGCTGGCCCATTCATGCAGCGAACTGCTTGGTTCTACCACTCTTAAATATTCAGTATTCATCGTAGATATTATTTTGATGTGCATTAATACAACATTATAAGACAGGAAAATAAACATTTTGTACAATGTAGGTGGGGTTGTATTGTATGTTTTACCAAACTTGTTTACATAGTTGTTATGACATAATAAGTGACTAAATGGATAAGTTGCCTGTATAATAAGTGATACTATTACCTTTATAAGCATTTTTACAGTCTCTAATGTACAAAATGTCTTTCAAAATATCTTTTGCAATCATGAAAATCACGAGTTGTTCTAAGCCAACGACAAAATAATAAGAAATGTACTACACTATCAATATTTCTATCAAGTACCATAAAGTTATTTATTTAAATCAATTAGGAATAATTTTTATAATGCAGGAGTAATTGTATGAGGACAAATAATTGTATTTTTTTTTTATGGGATAGGAGGGCAAACGAGCAGGCGTGTCACCTGATGGTAAGCAACCAACGCCGCCCATGGACACCAGCAACACATATACTAACGTGCTACTGTTGCGTTGCTGACCTTTAAGGGATAGGGGAAAGGGTGGTGGGCCTCCGGGTACCTCTCTCATCGAACGAAACGCGGCATGAGCCACTTTACGTCGATCTTCTGAGAGGTCGTGGTATTTCACCAGTCGAGCCGGCCCATTCATGCAGCGAACTGCTTGGCTCTCCCACTGTTAAACGGTATACGGGTAGATTGAAATATTTAGTTTTGGATGAAGAAAATAATAGATTTTTTTACATAACATAACTTCACGCCTTTAAGTGTTACCCGAAGGTGTAGGCAGCGGCTGTTAAGCCTCGTCTCGCCTTTATATTTACGTCCCAAATGGAATAGGTGGCGAACCTATTGCCATACCGGGCACAAAGTTCGTCAGTCATCGATATTTATCACACATAACTTCCGAAAACAATTTCGAAAAGTCATGTGAGCCAATGTCTGGAATCGAACCCGGACCTCTCGATCAGAGGCCGAGCGCTCGACCATTGCGCCACCGAGACATTTTTTTAAATTTTCCGAGATTAAATAATTATGTTGTTCATCCGAGGTATAAAGCACATTGTAACATTCTCAATTCTTTGTGGGGGACTGGCATCCGAACTAGGATTCCCTGTCATACAGATTACCAGCCCCCCCCAAAACTACAGCTTACAAGAAAAATCACGAGTTGTTCTAAGCCAACGACAAAATAATAAGAAATGTACTACACTATCAATATTTCTATCAAGTACCATAAAGTTATTTATTTAAATCAATTAGGAATAATTTTTATAATGCGGGAGTAATTGTATGAGGACAATTTTTTTTTTTTTTTTATGGGATAGGAGGGCGAACAAGCAGGCGTGTCACCTGATGGTAATGGCCCAAGAGCCAGCGACCGCCAGACCTTCGTTATTTTATAAAGCCTGAAAGTTTGTCAGCTCGTAGTCCCAGCACATGTAAGAACGATGGCCAATTATTATGTTTGGCCCATAGTTACTTTGGCAGGTACGGGGTACCAAAGATGGAAATAAATTATTCTACTTTCGTTATTTTATAAAGGTTGAGCTTTTGATATTATCTTCAGAATAATATTAAAAACCACGATTTTAATTGCCGGGCAGTTAGCATGGTGGCAACCCCTTGGCAGACAGCCTTAACGTTCATGAAATTATAGATGACCTACATACCGATGTACTTTCGTCAATGTATAAAGTTTCATACATATAACATAACTTCACGCCTTTTTCTACCTGAAAGTGTAGGCAGTGGCTGTTAAGCCTCGAATCGCCGTTTTGTTTATGTCCCAAATGGAATAGGTGTCAAACCTATTGGCGTACCGGGTACAAAGCTTCACTTTGATCAAAGTTGAATAGCCTATATTATTTTTAACATAACATAACTTCACTCCTTTTGTTACCCGAAGGTGTAGGCAGCGGCTGTTAAGGCACGTCTCGCGGTTATGTTTACATCCCAAATGGAACAGGTGGCGAACCTATTGCCATACCGGCACAAATTTCTAAATCATCGATATTTATCACACTTAACTTCCGAAAACAATTTCGAAATGTGGTGTGAGCTAGTGTCAGGATCCGAACCCGGACCTCTGAATCAGAAGCCGTGTGTGGCTCGACCACTATAAACTTGTTTTTTATATTTTACTGGGTAGCGAGGAGGCCGTTGATGGTAAAGCTCACTGTCCCGTTAGTTTCACTCTCTATGTCATGGCTAACGGGGAAAACCGACGCAGGTAGTTTGTTCTATCCACCAGCCGTGCGGATGATGAAGGAAGATGCAAAGCGCTTAGTTCGTACAGGTGGGGTTTCAACAACGTAGGGGTGTAGACAGTAAGTACGTCGGGTAGTTCGCCGATAGAAAGGGGATCAGCTTGTGTAACTCTTGCGCACATTCATCAGAGTGTAGCCTATAGAAGACCGAGAGGCTGGACACCTTCGCCTGTGCTCGAGGCTTTGCAGATCATTGTCGAATGTTATAAGACCGCCAATTAGTCTTTTAGCCCGCCTCTCCGTTGAATTCTATAAATATTTTATATTTATAAATAATATTTTGTATTTATTTAATTTTATAAATACATTAAGGGAATCTGGCAAAAACGTTTAATGTTGCCACGACGAGTTGCCAGGACGCTAAAGGTCTGGCAATATGTGTTTTTTAATAATATTTTGACGGTAAAATTCTAATACAAAGCTTTCTACTTTGACGAAAGAATAATTACCTATAATTTTATGAATATATGAGGGGTGTTTGGCTATGGGTTGCTACGACGCTTTGTGTTTGGTGATGGAAAACGTGATTTCTAATAATATTCTGAAGGAAAATTACAAAAATGAATCCTTATACATTGACGAAGTTCAGTATGTAGGTCATCTATAATTTCATGAACGTTAAGGCTGTCTGGCAAGGGGTTGCCACCATGCTAACTGTCCGGCAATTAAAATCGTGGTTTTTAATATTATTCTAAAGATAATATCAAAAGCTCAACCTTTATAAAATAACGAAAGTAGAATAATTTATTTCCATCTTTGGTACCCCGTACCTGCCAAAGTAACTATGGCCCAAACATAATAATTGGCCATCGTTCTTACATGTACTGAGACTACAAGCTGACAAACTTTCAGGCTTTATAAAATTCGAAGGTCTGGCGGTCGCTGGCTCTTACTCTATAAGCAACCAACGCCGCCCATGGACACCAGCAACACATATACTAACGTGTTACTGTTGCGTTGCCGACCTTTAAGGGATAGGGGAAAGGAAAGGATGGGGAAAGGGTGGTGGGCCTCCGGGTACCTCTCTCATCGAACGAAACGCGGCATGAGCAACTTTACGTCAATCTTCTGAGAGGTCGTGGTATTTCACATGTCGAGCCGGCCCATTTATGCACCGAACTGCTTGGCTCTACCACTGTTAATAGTATGTATTGCTTGCATTTCTTTCTAGGAAGGTGATATATATTCAAAAAAGCATTTAATTTATTATACAAATAGCTACTCAGAAAAGGTTACTATGGTGTACCAGACTTAATTGTGGTGTAGCTATCTAAGGTTGGGGTGCAGCTATCTAAGGTTGCGGTGATTATCTTAAAGAAACGCATATGCATTATCTCCATCTTTCATGACATACAATTGATCAAAGCTAGTGTTAATAAAGGGACTACTAATACAACATGTAACACGGTTGTTTATCTATTTGTAATAGTATTTTTTTAATCTAAACATTTCTTTTTGCATACTTCAGATTCACCACAAGTACCGGGACCTTCGCACATGGTGAATGTGAAAAATTATCAAAGGAATAAGGCAAATGTTGAAACCAAAGGTATATTGTAACAAATACAGTTTCATTGTCTCACAGACGCTTTAAATCACAAAATCAAGAATTTACGCGTTACATTATAATCAACACAAACTAGAAAAATGCCGGCCCCTACAATGGGATGTGGATGGGGTCGGGAGTGGGTTTCAGAAGGGGAGGGGGAAAGGGATTGGGCCTCCAAATACCTCTCTCAGCTAGTGAAACGCGGCTAAGGCCACTTTTCAGCGATAATGGGGAAACGGGGCGTTACTAATAGTAACATCGCTGAAAATATTGCAAATGACCTGCTTTTCTTTGCTTAGGTTAACTAAAGACTTTAACAAAGTTGAGTTTGAATTAATATCGCTTCTAATTTTCTTATCAATACTTAGATGTGTGAATGAAATATGCATTATTATTTGTCTATTTACCCTGACTGAATGTAAAATCATTTTATATATTACGAAATATATCAATTACATCAAAATAAAATGTTTTATTTTTTCCTACGACTAATAATATGGATGAGGATGTTTGACAGTGACACTGACGTTTGAGTGACACTGACATTTGACAGTGACACTGGCATTTGACAGTGCCACTGACGTTTGACAGTGACACTGACGTTTGACAGTGACACTGACGTTTGGCAGTGACGGCAACGATGCCAACATTAGGTACAGAGGAAAAACGAATGATTATTATGTTGGTGAAAGATGCAGTCTAAATGAGCTCAGGACATTGTATGGAGTGCCGACTCTTATTTATATGCTCTGTGGCCGCGATGATTTGTGCCATTTACAGTGCCTGGAATAGGAAAAAATTAAAAATTTCCTGAAACTAGAGGATGTTACCCGTACGAAAACGAATTGAAATTTATTAAAATGACGGATTATGAAAAAAAGTTTTGAAACTTCGCGTGAATATTTGATAATTTTTTTGCCTGTTAGTCACATTTTTTATTCAATCAGAAAACTGGAATTCTCCGGTACCGAGAAACATGTATAGAAAAAGCTGAAAAATAAGCAAGTACTCTTCAGATATGACTGTAACTCTTGTACTAATTGATATATGCTCTTGAAATTTTAGTACGTCATTTTTAAGAGTATAGATTATCAAAATATACAAAAAAATAGATTTTTTACCTTCATTTTATGAAAGTTTATAATTTTTAAAGTTTGGGAAGTGTTTAATTTTGGTCCTATTTTGAAAAATCGAGTTTTTATCAGATCTTTATGCTTAGATATCTTAGGAATTCGCACTGCTATATTTTTGACTGGACGTTCGACCGTGAGTATGCATGAAAGTATTTATAAAAATGAAACCTTGTCGTGCAAAAAAAATTTGTTTATTTTTTTCACTGGAAAATTATTATCCTTGAAATTACCCAACAATATGAATTCTTTTATTACTTCTGTTGCTTCATCCACTGACACTTTTGGTTTTCTTGGCATATAACAAATCTAAAAAAAAAAAAATATTTTCAACTGTCAATAACTGGGTCTTTTACTTTAGACAAAAATTAATCTTTTTAAAAAAAACTATCTACTATAAGTATATTATAAATTTTAATACATTTATTAATTTATTTCATGCTATAAAATTCAAATTGATACTTTAATTTTTATTATAAACTTATAAGTACATTCCAAAAATTCGAAAATTGCTTAAGAAAGTTATTTATGTAAGTCTTTTGATTTTAAAAAATTCTAATTAAATCAACCTATGCATAGATACAAACCTATGTTATTATATTAGAATAGAAAGATACAATACTTATTGTTTTTTTAACAATAACGGCATTGATTTTCATTACTTACCAGATTTGATTTCTTCTTGATGACAAATATTCAACTCACGGAAATACTTCATTATTAAAATTCCTTGTGTTTAATATGATATATACTGATTTTAGCGCCAATGGCTTTTATTCGTGTACTGAATTCCAGTATTGACAGTAACAACAATTCCATTATTACATTGTTGATAAATTAGCTCATACCAATTTCAGGGACCATCACTTACAAAATATTCATCCAACAGATTCAAATAATTTTTCTGTTACACACTATACGAAATAGTTTCCAATGAAGAAAAAATATGAGAGCGCACTCTTACGTCCCATTCTTTAAGCAGGAGTGAAAGAGCGGGAGTTTTTAAAAATGTATAATTAAAAATAGTCCGAGACAATTTTTATGTCATAAATCCAATAATTATTTACAGCTAATATAATTCATAAATAGATATGTATTACAAAAACAATTATTAAAAAGCCGATCAAGAATCTGATGTTGTCTGATGAACATGTAAAAAATGTTAGTTGAGGTAATTTACATGGTTTACCATATAATTACCATTGAGTCAATTTTAGTATTCGTCGTGCTGATTTTTTATTAGAGTAGTAGAGTAGTAGAGGAGTAATTAGAGATTAAAATTATGAGATTATTTGAGCTTCATGAGAGAAGTTTGTGTTTTGATAATGAAAGCAATGAAAACGGAACGGGAAAACTTTAAATTTCGCACCATGCTATGACTAGGTGCGTTGAGCGCATGCGCCAGTGATAAATTATTTATAATTGTTAATAAAAAGAATTAAATGAATAATATAAAAGCAAAAACTATAGACCAATACTGACCTAACGATAAAGAATGCAGAAATATAAAGATAAATGAGTTTCCGTTTAAATGAGATGCTAAGATGTAATTTTTTTTTTGCAAAATTTAAAAAAATATTTATAAAAAAACTATAGGTGACCTAACAAAAATGATGGTGGACCTATACAGACCTAACGTAGACCTATCGATTAAGGTCATTTTGAGTTCAAAAATCCTTCGATGGGGTGCTAAATTTGTGCAGAAAGCGCATGCGCCAGTGATAAATTATTTATAATTGTTAATAAAAAGAATTAAATGAATAATATAAAAGCAAAAACTATAGACCAATACTGACCTAACGATAAAGAATGCAGAAATATAAAGATAAATGAGTTTCCGTTTAAATGAGATGCTAAGATGTAATTTTTTTTTTACAAAATTTAAAAAATTATTTATAAAAAAACTATAAGTGACCTAACAAAAATGATGGTGGACCTATACAGACCTAACGTAGACCTATCGATTAAGGTCATTTTGAGTTCAAAAATCCTTCGATGGGGTGCTAAATTTGTACAGGTATAAACAGTAGGGTTGGCTACAGTGATACACACAGATTCTGTTTTTTTTTTTATGGAGAATAGTGCTACGACTTATGTATCGAGACATAGATTCTGTCAAATTGTATGAAATAATAGAGTCGGGCATTAAGCACGAAGCAATGAGCAATGGTTAGCTTTTTGTAATAAGCGATAGATTAATTTAGGTATTATACAAAGCAATAGCATTTGCTTTACATTCCAATTAGCAACCTGTTCTAGAAAGAAAAAGTTGTGTGCTCTCTTTGGGTCTTCGTTGTTGTACATTATACGGCCGCAACTGTCATTCAGAATCGTGCTACCTTTTTTCTTACGCGAGGAAAAAAACGGGTTAGTGCAAAGTTAAAGCATCGGCTAGGGTCGGCAGTGGGTAATATGGGACTCCCAAAGCAGTGAGCTGCAATCCGATCCTAAGGCAACCAACTAAAACCACGCGGCGGCCTTCCTTCGGCGTTGGGTTGGTCCAGGATTTGTATAACTCCTCGGGTCCAGCCCACCGTCGCCGAGGGGGGTTCGTCCTCGGGGAGTCTCGAAAGAGGGGCCAAAGAGATGCGCGGCCGGCGGCGCACCCGACGACCCGCACCGGCCGCACCTGGAGGTCATCCTGGGGTCTGGGGGAAGGAAGTAACGTGCGGGGTTCCGCAGGGGCCCCAGCACAGATACCTGCGGAACCCCGCACGTTACTTCCTTCCCCTGCTCCGTCCCGTTCCGGTCGACAAAGTCCACCCGTCTCTCCTGCAGGTAGGCCCCAATGACCGACTTTAGGTAGAGAGGCACCTCGTGGTAGACGAGGGCGTCCGTGATGGACGGCCAGGGGAGGGTCATGAAGGCGTTGACGATGTCGAGCGACACCAACAACGCGACCCCCCCTGATCGGACTGCCGGTTCCAACAGGGCTCGCTCACGTCGCACTGCGTCAATGGTCCAGCGCCCCTGCCGGAACTCAAACTAACAGGCCAAACTGAAAGACTTTTAATATGTACTTTAATTTTTTGTCATCTGATAAAGTCGCATCATTTTATTTGCCCACATTTGACAGTTCATCAAAATTCAACAGCATAGCCTTGTGTTTTTCGTTTTGTAAGAACTTGTTTATTTTGTTCAATTACGATTGCATATTTATTGTAGTAATAACCGATACAAGAAATTTCACGATTTGCTATAAACTTATAAACCGGTCTAAACATAACAAACAATTTCTGATTTTTAAAACTGAACGTCGTTACTATGCTACATCCACAGAAATAGATCAAGATAGAACGGCTGCGATGTCATATTTCCATACATTTCGAGCGTGTCACTTTTTTGAAAAACCACGCCCACAGCGTGACGTCATTTTCATTGTGAGCGGGGCGACTAGTTAGGAGACACACTCATTAGATTATCAATATTAATATCGGCAACGTGTGTTAATTTTATTATTTTTATATTGTACCAACTTTATTGATTTTGTGTAACGATAATCATAGAAAGTAAAACATGTTAAATACTTTAATCCAACATATTAATACCTGAAACATATTTTTCCAACAGTATATAAAATTTAATTATAAATATTTTACTGTCCTTGAAACTATACATATTTATTAAATATTTGCCTTTTTGTAAGGGTTGGCCTCACAGTCCTGGTTAAATAACGAAGCCGAACGTCGACATATACCTCGGTTACTGCCCGTTTGAGAAGAACGAGATGATTTTCCATTGGCGATTGGTCAAATTGGTGAAAACTTATACTGTCAAATAAACTGCTGCCAATGTAATTACGAAGCACTTTGGTTGAAATTTGTGGTGTTAGAATAAAGTAGGGACAAAGCAAGACATGAGCTGATACTCGAATTATTATTGAATTAATTTATCGATAAGTCCTAAGACTCAACGATACATGGAGTGCCCATCTCTAACATTCGAAGACCAATCACAGCGATTAACAGACACAGCGATCAACTGGCAGGTGTATTGTGTATTTCGTTCGATTCGACGTACATTACGCGTATAATTTATGCGCGCAACGTTTTTGACGTTTTTGTATACGAGCGTTGAATGCGGACAGCAATGGATATTTATCATAACGAAAAAATATACAACTTGTGATCGTAATTATTGAACATAGTAAAAGTAAAACAATAATTTATAATCTCAAAAAAATACTTTCTACTGATTTTCTATACTTACTGATCATACGAAATATTTCCTTTTTTCATATTTGATTCACTACTTTTGTTTTTACAATTTGCCACAGCACAATAAGGCATATATGTGACGTTTTATCTATTTTTTTACGTCCTGAACGCAGGGCAGGAACGCTCGTTGCGTAATGAGAGCGAGTTTCGAAAAGCATGCAATATAGTGCATGGTTTTGGCACGCTTGCCACGCCTATTCGCCGTTCTATCTTGATCTATTTCTGTGGCTACATCCCTTTTCTTTCAAGAATCAAAAGCTGATAAGACTCTAACTTGTGAAGAAATACAACTGTAAAATAATACCCACGTTGCGGTCAGTGTTGCGCATTAATCAATTAATTACTCCTAATCCTTAAAAATGAAAGAAAACTTTATAATGGGAAAACATAAGATTTTTAAAATTTACATATTTTTCTACTCTGTATCGATTCATTCACTATAATATATAGATATTTTTATGAAGATCATCACACTAAAAAGATAAAACTGACAAATCAAATGTTGCCTATTATTTGACCCGCCAAACACTAAGGTACTTTATTCCAGTCAACAGATGACGCCATCTGTAGAAAATAGTTCGGAGTTAACAATTAATTTGCAATGAAATAAATCGCGACAATAAATTGAGATGTCTTTTAAGTTGGATCAAACTAATAAAAACCCTTTAACTAGTTTAGGCGTCTATCGGGGACAAACAACGTTACACGTACTTTATATAAATTATTATGAAGCTTCAGATCATTTAATAGTAATAAAGTAATAATAGAGTTAATATTAACGCAAGAGTAATCGTAACGATCGTAATAATATTTTGCTCACTGTCTGGTATTCAGAATTCAGAATAAAATATTGAATCATGAGAGCAATAAAAACAAGGCGGACATCTGTGCTTTGTGCTAATAATTTTACCCCAGCGCATTTCATTTTGATCTCAAATATTTTACGAAATAGGAGGTTATTAAATCAAATTTATTTACCATCATATTTTTTTTCCTCTTCCCCATCGTTGCGAATCAGCGTAACAGGGCTTCTCTTTTTAAACAACCTTATTAAATGCATCTCACACACTAACATCCGTCCTAATCATTGCGTCTTTTACGCAATCCATGTATATTTTCTCAGGTTTTCCTCTTCTATTACCTTCCACATTAAATTTATCACTCTTTTTGCGATGTACTTACCATTTCTCCTGCTCATATTACGCAAGGTGATTGTTGCATTATAATACTAGCAGGCGCTTATTATTTTTTTTATAGAGGCGTTGAGGTCAATGACCGGCCAAATAGAACATTAGAAGTGGGGTTGCTGGCTAATACGGCATATTGTATGTAGCAATGTGTCTATTGGGGTAGGTATCTACGTAGCCGGCATTCACCCCATGTTCAAATTATTGTCCATTTTATTACTTCCCAGTAATACGTAATCATAACGAACGCAATCGTGACGCTATATTTTTTAATTTTGTTTATTATGTACCTAATTTGTGTTTTTTAATAAGCATAGACTATACAGTCATATATTATAGTCATTATATAGACCATGATCAAGTATGTTCTAGACATAACGCGGCCAAGCGTAGTATTACTTTGGGTCTAAAAACTTTCAAGCGAATTTCCTACTTACAGAACTGCCGAGCTTGTCTTCTTAATTACTTACCTTTAGACTACTATCACTATTATACTTACTTACCTATCGTTTTGTTTCGGCAGTAACCAAATTTAATAGCTATGCGTATACGATAGTGTCACATTATTTACTTTCTTCACATCTTTTTTCATATTTTCGGCCAGGTTAGAAAACAAAAATATTGTTTTTTTTATTTACTACTGTTGAGGTCTGGGAGCCTCATAATTTTATAAAATATCCATTTCAGTATCACACATACTAAACAAGCTATTTGGAATGTTTTATTAGGGAAGAATGCTTCAAGTAAAAGGCCAAATGATTCGATTTGGAGTCATTTGTAGTGAGGTAGAATATATTCGAAATAAAACATTATTTTATGTATATTATTGCTAAGGTTCAATATTTAATTTCTATCAATATCTCCTACGTCAGATTACATTCGTTGACATTATTTCCAAAAAAAATTAAATGTAAGTAAGCCAAACACTTGTCATAAATTATCGGCGATTTGTACTCTGTCTTATAATTCTAGCTACATTCTAGGCCAAACCCTACAATACCCAAACCTGCCCAAATTAAATACAAACAAAAAAAAATATTTAAATTATACCGAAATGTTAAACAATGAATAAATAAACACTAAATAGAAAATATTAGTTGTTATATAAATTAAAACTGAAATTATTCTAAATAAATAAAATACCACAACTCAGAACACAAAAATACTATATAGATGAACATAACAAGTAACGTGGACAGGTGTGTATTGGTATTATATCGGTGGAGAAACCAAGCGTATTTGTTTGTAAACGACAGGGACGACACAACATTAACTATTAATAGAGTGTAATAAATTTCAGCTTATTATATGCGCGAATGTTTTAATACATATTACCTTTAAATAAATTATTTAAATGGCATGAAGTCAAAACAAATATATGGGTTTTTCACCTAAACTTTGGCCAATCTTTTACATTCAAAGTCCATAAAAAACCCCAAGTAAATTCATACAACAAGTTTTGACAACACCACCATCAATTATTCCGGGATGATCATTTTTACAATCGCGCACAACTTACAGCACATTCACTTATTAATATTATTTCAGAGGTACATATAATCTACCTTTGACTAGTCTTGATACACACCGTTTATGTATTTTTTTATGCATTGTGTGCTTTATATGGGTATATTACTTATATTATTAAACAAAACACCACACCAACATAATTTTAACCAAAAATCCTAATCTATATATTTTTTTTAAATTAAAGAACACAGTTTCTTTAAACACTTATGTGTACATATACTTAAAGATTTAAATGTTGCGCAAAAATTATAACTGACTAGTTTCGCATACCTATATTTAAGTACTTTAAATAAATAATCTTAATGAAACATTTATACTTAACATAGAAATTAATGAAAAATACTTATTCAAAATGCATTTATAAAAAGCCCATCGTCGCTTTCATGAATATCATTGCCTGTTATTTTTTTTATCATTTTATTTATGATATGCATTTATCTATCAATAATTTAACTATTACAGAATGTACTATGTATGAAAATCATACAATTATTTATGGTATAATTACTGAGTAGATATGCCCACTAATTTTGAACTTACACTACATTCAATATATATTAAATATAAACATCAAAATGAAATCTATAATTCTATTAAGATTATGACAATAAATTATGTTTACAAGGAAATTTTAAATTACTTAAATTTAATAATAAATAGTGACAATCATACAATCAAATTAGAGAGACAATATCATGATGCGAAAGTCAAATGTCACAGATTTTATTTGTGCAAGTGTTTAATATAACTATTTAAAGAAATTATATGATGCTGTTAAATAATTCCACTTCATAACTTACACAAAAAAAAATCAAATTTTTAAATTAACAATTTGACTTTCACTTGTAATTAATTACAATTAGAATAAGTAATAAATTATGTGCCCGATGAGATACACTACGGTATCAGTCATTAGAAAATGTTGATCAATAACTAAATAAGTGTAATGTCATGGTTATTAAAATAATTAAAGATTTTTTTTAGTGTCAGATTGATAGAGAAATAATTTCATAAACGAATTCTAATAAATATGGTTGATAAAATAATCATTACGATCTTAATAATTACATGAATTATTGTTTTATAAAATATACCTTAACAGATTTGTGCACAATTGAAGCTCCAGAATCATTAAGTACTTGACAAGAATAAATGGGGGCCATCCTTATTTATAGACATGAATGGAAGTAATTATTCTTATATATTTTTCTTACTACACCTTTTTATAAATCAGTCAATGCATATATGACCTCTTTGGTAATATCATAAAATGAAATATATTTTTATACTATTTTTAATTATTGCAACTATTTTCAAGAAATAAAATATAGTTGGTTGTGTACAATAATAATCTAATTGCACTGTTTAAAATAAACATAATATAATTAAATAGTTTTTTTTTTTACTTACAGTAAAATGTTTAATATTGCACTGTCAATTGTTTTACATAATATAATTATTGCCAGTATTACTATTATAATAGAATCTTATTGGCATAATTACACTAATACCAGAGGGTAGTATTTCTTATTACAAATAGGACAACTGTATTAAAATTTAAAAGCAAGTCTTACAATTAGAACAGACAAAGAAATTAAGGGACAGTGTTATAGGACAGAGCAGAGTTTCCAGTTCGAAGGCGGGCGGCCAATTTATATTTTTATAAATTAGCTTATTACTAATTCTGTAAGACTTGCTCTTAACTTTGTTACCTTAGATTTTTTTGTTAAGTTATTTACTCGACTGGTAATTCATGATCTTAACAAAATATAATTAGGTCAAGTTTGTAGAATACTTGGTATCTGTCAGTCGTTTTGATTTTTTTTTTAGATAATAATTGTGGTGTTATTTTGTACTTCTCCTGTTTATTCGTTGGTTCAAACTGTTGTTATGCCATGATTTGAGTTTCGTAATCAATAATTCACTCAGTAGTGTTTAATCAAACATCAAACCATGACAAAGTAATGATCAACATTTTTGCATTTAGCTACAATTTATTGACTAGAGTTTGATCATTTAAGATTTACTCTTGTTAGTTTTGAAGCTAACCTGAAGTACTTGACCGTTCAGTGAGTATCCGTTCAAAGATTGGATGGCAACAACAGCCTCATCATAATTAGTCATAGTAACAAAACCATAACCCTTGCATTTATTGGTTGTGGGATCTCTTATTATTTTAACACTCTGGACGGCACCAAATGGGCCAAAAAGCTGCCAAAGTACACTCTCCTCTGTATCAGCTCCAATATTATAAACGAAAATACACCAACCTGAGCCTCCAATTGCATTACCTTGTATAAGTGGGTCAGCCAAAGGAGAAAATCTTTGGAGACCTTTGTTAATGGCCAGCAATGCTTTTCCCGCAGGGCCAACAAAGCGACGAGCAGCAGCAGGGGCAAGATAAGCAGCTAATGGGGCAAGAGCCTTGTTTTGGTTGCTTGGATTGTTTGCACATTTGACTGTCATAGGTGCTGTGCCACCAGGAGGTACGGTACCATTCAACTCACGTATTGCGTTTTCAGCCTCATGTCGCTGGTCGTACCGAATAAACGCGACACCTCTGGATGGACCTTGGATATTAGACTCTTCTGCACCTACTTGAAGCAAATGGCCGACATTCACGTTCTCATGAAGTATGCGTGAGCTGATGATGGATCCAAATGGACAGAAGAGCTTCTCCAAATCTTGTTGAGTCATATGCTTCGGTAAACCAGAAACGTAGAGATTGGCACCTTTGATAGCATCGGAACTTGGGCGCGCATATGATACCTTTATTATCTTGTTCTGAAGTCGCAGGCCGTTGAGAGTATTCACGGCCTTCTCGGCATCCTCTGGTTTATGGTAGTTGACGAAAGCGTATCCCAAGCTCTGACCATTGAGAATATGGTCGGGAAACACTGTCACTTTGTCTCTAATAAGCTTGCAACTTTCTACTTCTCCAACACTGGAAAACAGAGACCGAATTTCCTCTTGTGTCATCGTTTGCGGCAAATAATTAATGATCAGATTCGTCTTTGATTCATTATTACAAGGTTGAACCTTGCTACCATTTTGCGTGGGCTGGTTCACGTTTACGCCGTCGAGTGTATTGGCCATCATTTTTTCTAGTTTTATGTTTACTCCAAACTAGATGAAATGTCACAGAAAATGTGACTCCCCAATGAAATTATGAGATGAGTAAGTCAAAACATAGATCCACGTTCTTCGATACTTAACAAACACGACTTCGCGTTGGTTGAAAGCATATGCAGGGGAAGAAAATCAATAAGATGCTGTTCACTTTTGTACTTAGACTGTCTAAAGTAGAACGGCACCCAATATGTTGAATCAAAATTTACTAAGAAACACAAATTAACTTTAGTTTATTAGATCCTATGGAGAATTTGAAAGAAAAGTGAAAAGGAAATCAACCAAAAATCTATGCGACTCGCGACCTATTCTCGTAAATTCATTTCTTTCACTTCACTTTCTTTTTAAATGTTGCCATTACACAAGTGAAACCTGCCTGATCTGATAATTTCTAAATTAGTTTTAAATCTTGTCGTCTTATGTTCGACAAAATAAATACTTTTAATATTTTATGTTTTTGCTTATTGTTAATTATTTCAATGCCTGAATTTTAGATTCAAATATGTAAGCATATGAATAATAACATCATTAAAAAAACATTTGATACGACCTAAGTTATTTTAATGTTATACAAACTAGTACAAAGCATAGTTTGGTGGAATGGCTTAGATTTATTTCAGAAATAAGCTTAAATTCCGTAATATGTACCTGTTAATGTAAATTTAAGATCCTGACACGTTAAAACAAATATACGATGGAGTCTATGTCACACACTTAAAGGTTTCCTATAGAAATTGGTAAGCACTCAGATACAAAGGCACCACTTAAAACGGATACGGAATGCTCAAACACTTGGCTATAATTATATGATTATTAATAATAGTATTCGCCATATTAGAAGCTTTTCATGTGGCTTTCATGGGACGTAAATTTTAGTCAAATATTAAAATGAGTATATTAAAAGTAGTATATATATATATATATATATATATGTTAAATTAATATTATTATAACTGTACAAGCATATACGTATTCCTCTAAAAGCCGGACAGCACCTTATGTGTTACTTAAAAGCAAGTAAACTGTAACCAATGCTATTATTTGTTGAATGCGTGTGGTGAATATGATCTTCAAATTGGCTAGAATTTGAATTTATAATTACGCCTAGTTGTTTATTGTGAATGTATTACCCGACATAAAGGGAGAAATTATTCACATCACCTCTCTACTACAAGAGTACCAACATAATGAGTTAACTTTCCAAACAGTGTTGGCATATTAAAAAAATTATGCGAAATCCATTCGGTTCTGCAGATAAGTATGTAAATTTATACTAGAATATTATCCGTTCGGCTAAATTTAATATTTTTTCACGCCAAAATAACTCTGTAAGCTAATTGATGTAGGTACCTACGTGTAGCTTACAAGTTCGTAACATGATTCGAAGACGTTAGTGCCATCTATGATTCAACATTGCAAAGTTTTAATGCCATTGACCTTTCTACACTCTAGTTATAGCTAGGCGTATTAATATATATCAGAAAAAAGTAGTATTTTAGTTACTACCACAGAGTGTAAAAACAATAATTCTATGGCATTTGTAATCTCTGTGATAGTTCTTTATTTAATTCGAGTCTTACTGGAATTGAATAATATTACTTATTAAGTTATTGCATACATAGATAGCAACCCCATACTGTTTCATAGCACAAGTTTAAGGTGCTTTGCTAAAATCAGTAGATGGCGCTGAAACAAAAATGCTAATACAACAAAGTAGATGACATGCAATATGATAGTAATAGGAGATTTCGCAAAAAAAGGCTAAAAATTATTACATACAATTACACATTAGAGTAATATATTACTCTCCAAATAATTTAAACTTTTCTAATTATTTTATTCAGTACCTATAGATTTTTCCACTTGTCTATATTTTCACATTCATACCTTTTATACATTACAGACTATCTATACAGAATTATTATATTAATTTAATTATTATTAGATGTTTGTTTTTATAGGACTTCAAAAACGGAGCTACGTTTTTTGAAGTCGCATAAAAACAAAGACTCACTACAATAGCATGAGACCATTAATCTTTTAAAGATCAGCAAACATTAGCGTGACTTTGTTGTGTACAGATAGGTAAATACTAATATTGACTTACCGTTTAGCATTGTACTCAACAGAATGTATTTATAACTGTATGCAAATACCATGGAAACAAAGAATGTATGTGGGTCATTTAAGTGTATGTATTTTTGTTTGTCATGGACTTAAAAAAGGAGAAGATACCAATGTTTGCAGGCGCCTGTTTAGGGTTCCGTAGTACGGTTACACTCAGTATATCAGCTACAAATACTTAATATTACACATTTCTTGTATTGTAATAAATTTAAGAAGATAAAGATTAAACCAAATCAATATATTCTTGAAAAAAATGAATTCAATATTAAACTGTTTATTGTATAACTAGCTGATCCGTCGAACTATGTCTGAAATATCAGTAGCCAAAGTTACCTACTCCTTATTACATCAGCTACCACGCCTACCTCCCAATAAAAATCCTGTCAAAATTGATTCAGCCATTACAGAGATAACCTGAAACACAGACAGACAGACAATGTGTGTCTCTACTAAATTTTCTATAGGTTTTTTTTTTAACTCATGCATTTGTACCTATGTATGTATATTGTTACAGAACTTTGTACTGAGATAAATAACAATTGCGTCATGAATCATGATGATATTACTTCTTTGTTTGGCGCTTATAGATGCAGTTGCTGTTTACGATGTGACTCCTATAGGCACCCCTTGGACGGTAAAGTCACGGCAAAGTCGAATGGTTTGCCATCATGGCAAACAACATTACGATTTTCTGCCATTATGCCCTTTGGGCTCAGCCGCTCAAGAATCTCTTGGGTACAGCACTCTGCACTCTCTGGTTTTCCTATTTATACTTACTGCGTTCTTATTAATTTGATTTAGAACGTTTTACACTTGCCGTTCGCTGCATGAATGGGCCGGCTCGACCCGCTCGTGCCACGTTTCATTCGGCGCGAGAGGTATCCGGAGGCTCGTCCCCCTTCCCCCCACATTTCCTCTCCTACTCCCTTAATGGACGCCAACGTACCTCGGTGGTCATGGGCGGTTAAAAGTTGCTTACCAGCAGGTGACTCATTTGCCCGTTTGCCCTCTTATCCCATAAAATAAATATTATCTAATGAATCTAAAAACATTTTTGGATAAGGTTTCAATAACTTGTTTTGCTGTATTGTGATTGTGATTAGTTAACCGACGAACTTCGTATGGCATGCTTAATGACATATCAGTGTTAAAGGTTGATAAAATATGGTTATATAAAATATATAAAAAAAAAATTGATTAAAAATATTTGAAGATTTTAATAGTTTCCAACTGATATTCATACTTACATTACTTACTAAATATACGTGAACGTACACGAATTGTGAATAATAATTATGACCCGGTCAGGCCGTTTCGGAGGAGTTTTGCAACAAGAGGGTATCGAAAATAATAATATAATTATAACAGTTTAATTAACATTGTAATTAATTATAACAGGAAAGATAATAAAGGCCGCACTAAGTTTTAATACTACACTTACAATAATTACAATTATTTTATTACCTGTTCTGAATTCAGTTACACTTCAGAAAAAAAAAACGAGTGCAAAATGTACCGCTATGTACCTACCTACCTAGTTTTTTATACATAGTCATAATATCTTTTACTTAAATCTTTGAAAGTTTCGTCATATTTAAACTATGATATATGTATCTGTGTATTATACACAAAAAATGTCTCGGTGGGCCAGTAGTCGAGCACCCCGCTTCTGAATCCGGAAGTCGCGCGTTCGAATCCTGACACTGGCTTACACCGATGACTTTTCGAAATTGTTTTCGGAAGTTATGTGTCATAAATATCGATGACTGAAAACTTTATGCCCGGTATGGCAATAGGTTCGCCACCTATAATATTTGGGACGTAAACATAACGGCCAGACGAGGCTTAACAGCCGCCGCCTACACAATCGGGTAGAAAAAGGCGTGAAGTTATGTTATATGTTTATGTAGAGACAGTTTGGTTAATTCTGAGCAGTGACACTCGCTGACCTCGTAGAAAACAACTGTCAGGAAGGAAGTTGGATTGAAAGAGCGTCGGTGTAGAAATAAGAAAGGGCATGCTCCGATGGTCCAAGCATGTAGAAAGCGGATATACGATGCAAAAGCGGATGGATATAGAGTTATAAAAGTCAACGGGCGACGGGCCTCGTGGCGCATTGGTAAAACTACCGGCTGCAGCAATGAGGTCCCGACCTCATTGCTGCAGCCGGTAGTTTCCTATTCCCACCCGAGCACAAATATTTGTGACAAACATGAATATTTGTGTGGCGTCTGGGTGTTTTTCTATGTATTATAAGTATGTATTTACAAAAGAAAAGTATATGTATTAATATCCGTTATCTAGTATCCATAACACAAGCATTTAGTTGCTTAGCTTGGATTTAGAGGGCGCTGTGTGTATTGTAAAAAAAAAAAGAAGTGAGGGAGGCGTGTAAGAATCATGCCTTATCGTGCTCTGTGGGTAGCCTCTGATTTAGGGATTTGGAGTGAAGTTATGTATGTATATAAGTAAATAGGCTTAATTAATAGTCAATGGATTAAGTAATCTGTTCAGTTCATTTTCTTCTTTTGAGGTTATGGCGCGTATCGTCAGTAATATTATTTTGCCAATGACGGTAAATTAAAGAACATGATCAGTTTATTATATCGCAGCCCTGCTATTTTGAACCTTTGAAGAATTCCGCCTTCAATAATCGAGAGGTAAAATTATGACAACTGTCACATTCTGTCACAATCATGCCAAGACTGTGTATTTGTATTTTTCCTATCAATGATTATCTGTGGTATGACCGTAGCAGTTGTCATAAATGGTTTTCATTGGAAGTCTTGTTTATTATGATTAATTATTTATGGAATGTGAATGCCACGCGATCCATTTCAATTATGGGTCATTATTGTTCTCATATATGTTAGAATAATCTAAAATATCTGTTAATCCATAGATTATAACAGTAGATATAATTATTATAATATTTTTGAAAGCATTTGACAGTACATCGGAGATGGAGGAAAACTAATATGAACGAATCTTTAGTAAAGGAACAGAACACAACCTTAATGAATGTGTCTAGCGAAAACTAAGGCATATATTTTCATCGATATAGTCCTAGGTAGTAGATTTACTTTAACTTAATATACTGAAGGCAATATTTTCGTACATAAATATTTTTTCCTTTTCTCCCAGAGGAATAATCATCATAAATGAGGCTAATTGCTTATGAAGTTTTCTCTATTGTGTATTTAACG
Organism: Euproctis similis; assembly: GCA_905147225.2. NCBI lineage: Eukaryota > Metazoa > Arthropoda > Insecta > Lepidoptera > Erebidae > Euproctis > Euproctis similis. The sequence continues at coordinate 8,587,418 of LR990114.1, forward strand.
ATGTTTGTACATACATACATAACTTCACGCCAAATCCCTTGCGGGGTAGGCAGATAGAACGGAGCGTCATAAGGCACGATTCTTACACACCTCACTCGCTTCGCTGGCTTTCATAACTCTTTTCATGCACGCGCGTCGATTTTTGAGGTTCCAGAACACGTTCTATTTCGTCATGGAATGTGTGTCTTGGCCGTCCTGGACTCCTACATCCATCCGCTTTTGTACTGTATATCTGCTTAGTCAATTTCGCATCATCCGTTTTTTCTACATGTCCGTAACATCGGAGCATGCCCTTTCTTACTTTTACAACGACACTCTCTTTCAATCAGACTTCCTGTTTGTACAATTCTACTATAAAACTATTGGAGCGATTAATTAAAAAAATATATATATGTAGGTAAATTTAAATCGCATCATAACATTCTCTATCAGTGAACACGTGAAGGTTCGAAAGGTTATAAATGAAAAGAATGAATTTAAAAAAAAGAACGCACTTTAACTGGAGCAAAACTTCTATAGCGCCATATATTTTTTTTATATATAATTAGCTAATTACACATTTCGCAATGCTCTCGTCACCCATTGACCAAAATAAAATCAAAAATATTAAATTAACATCGACTATATAAAGTTGCAGAATATATTTTTCTTATTACATAAAGACCGCGGAGGTCAACGTTATGATACGCTGTTCGTCGTTCGAGTCACACAACAGCGCTTTTTGCTATTGCAATACCTAATTCGCTTTCAGTGCATTCTGAGTGCAAGCGCACTCAACTGGGCAATTACCTACCGTCGTTAGTGGTTACGCAAGTTATTCATTTCGTGAACGCAGTTTATACCGCAGCTAACAAAAACGTATTGGATTTTTACAAACACAAATGTGACTTTTACAGTATATACGAGTATACGGATACGTTTGCGGACATTATTAAAAACAAATGTGACTACTTACCTAATTATTGTAATATGAGTCATGATTTTGGTGAAACCGTGGCGTTTCACACGAGAGTAAATCTCGTATTGTAATTTTAAATCTGAAATAATGAAATCTTGGCGGTCGTCTCGTTGGTATGCAAGTTATGTGACTGTGACCGACGACATTGTACCTGGTGTGTATTAATAGGTTTCACCACCTATTCCATTGGGGTCGTGAAAATTCGGCAAGTTGAGGCTTAATAACGGTTGCCCACACCTTTGAGTAACTATTGTTAGATTGTTACGCAAAGGCGTGAAGTATAAAAACTCGTATATTTTTGTTTACGGTCTCGGTTGTCTAGTGGTCGTTCGGGGTGCACACCCTCTGGTTCTGAATCAGAAATCGTGTGTTCGAATGATTTTGCCTCGGTGTATGGCAATAGGTTCATCACCCATTTAGGATGTAACGTAACTATTCAGTCAGTCGACGCTTTAACAACTGCTAGGCAGCAGTTCGAGGCACACCTTTGAGTAGAAAAAGGTGTAAGGTTACGTAACGGACATATTTATACTCAAATGTGTTGGTTTTCTTGTAAAACATGTTTTTCTACTTAATGACTCTGATTCATGCAATTAAAGTAATTTTAAGGTTAGTCCAGATTATGTGGGTCGAGCGAGTCCACTTGAAAACAAAGAACCTCTGCAGTGAAAGGTTTGCTTTGAGGAATTTCTAAAATACCTACATTTATTATAGTCGCAACTATCAAATTCTGAAGTTTATCTTTAAGTACTGAATGTAATCATAAATTAATGGAGTCTTTAAATAGAAACAAAGCACTAGTTTAGGGTTACCTACTTACTTACACAAGAAAAAAAATTCAATCAATAGACCAGGAAAATGAAAAAAAAACTGTTTCTAATTATTTCTGTTAGAAATCTGTGTGGTTTTTACGACATTATTACTTTAGCAAGACCGACACAATTACCTATAATCATTACATAGTATAAAATAAACTCGCTTTCCACTGTCTGTCCCCTTATATGCTTAGATCTTTAAAACTACGCAACGGATATTGATATGGTATTTTTAATATATAGAGGGTATCAACGGGGTGGTTTTTATCTATAATTCATGTATGATGTAGTGAAGAAAAAGTGATAAATCCAAAATTTACTTAATTATTAGTTTTGTTGCAGAACAATGTTCGCCGGGTCAGCTAGCTAAGTATAAATATTATATGAAGTGTTAAAGTTCTTTGATGAGTCAATGTGTATAAATTCACATTAGTATTTCGCTTCCTGTGTTTCAAACAAACCGATAAGTCAGTAAGTATACGAGTTAAGTCCGTAACAGATGTTTTTAAACATAAGCGTTGCGTGTATATAACTGAGCTGAGTGCGTTCTTAGTACACGTGCACCGACGCGAGGAATAATGCTAGTTAATTAAGGACGTAGGTCGGCATTTGTTTAAAGTAATAATCTTAATATCTATATAATTTATTAGTTTAATGAAAGATTATTAAATTGTTATTTTAGCAATATAAAATACAAATTGTATTGTATTTCTTGTGAAATAATGAAAATTTGTGGTGAAACGTGAGGCATTAATGCGTAAAACTTCGAATGTGTCGAAGGTTCTGGCACACTTATTTAATTAATTTGTATTGTATTTATATGCAATATTCGCCCGAATACTGAACCGCCACTCAAATCTGCCAATCAATAAAGTGCAACTGCTCAAAATTAAACGTATTCTGTCTAATGTTACAGCTACTTAAACGCTTAAGTAGCGCTTATATATTTGAGTGGCGGTTCAGTATTCGGGCTATTGTGTATATAATTTAGCATTTTATTGGCTGGTTCTATCCCTATCTGAGAACACGCATCTCTAGAACACTTTCAATTAAAAGGTTTATAGTATTTTTCCAAATTTTTTTTTAAACATATATTTCATTAGTGATAATACTTTATTTTTTACTTAAATATGCCTAAAATTTTGTACTTATTTGAAGAAAAAAAAAATGAAACATGAATTCATCCATCGCTACATTCATATGATACTATGTTTGATAGTATTTTTATTTAAAAACAAATTGCACATAACAAAGATTGTCTTAAATGTTTGAATTTTCAATAGCACCACGCAGAAAATTTATGTAAAGATGCTGCCATGCTGGAGCCACGTTACGTTCGGTGCAATAGGTATGAGTTCCATTTCTTTTCACCCCATCCCTACTTTAAAGACTGAAAAGTCAATGGGCGACGCTAGATGTTTACCATCAGCTCTTTTACCACTATAAAAATAAATTGAAAGAAATTGAGTTATATTGCATATATTTATTATTATACTTTTTATTCATGCCAAACTTTAATATCTGTAAAATAATATTATGTTTTACATTTTTTATGGGATATGGGGGGCAAACGAGCAGGCGTGTGACCTGATTTTAAGCAACTAACGCCAGCCATGTAAGCCTGCAACACAGATAGCATTACCGGCTTTTAAAATAGTATGGGGAACGTGAGATGATAAGGGCAGAGCCCATTCATGCAGTGATCTGGGTGGCTCTATCACTATTCTGTCACCCCCATTTGTTTTTAAACATAACTTCACGCCTTTGTTACCCGAAGGTGTAGGCAGTGGCTGTTAAGCGTCGTCTGGCCGTTATGTTTACGTCCCAAATGGAATAGGTGGCGAAACTATTGCTATACCGGGCACATAGTTTTCAGTCATCGATATTTATCACATATAACTTCCGAAAACAATTTCAAAAAGTCGTTGGTGTGAGCCAGTGTCAGGATTCGAACCCGCGACCTGTGCTCAGAAGCCGTATGCTCGACTATTGGACCACCGATTGTTTTTATTCATTAAAATTTCGAATATCAGTGTAATAAAAATAATATTATTCGATTTAATGATGTCGATAAGATTTTCATGGTCTGTTTATTGTATTATTGAATAAAACAGGCCAACCCAACGTCAGTAACTGCTGAGTTGATTTTAATTTATATGGCCCTGTGACACGTGAAATAATTAACTTATTATATTTACTTATTATATATATTTTTAGTTGCTTACATAACGGAAGCCTATCGTTATTGGCGACTTAGTAACAGGCTTAGTAAAAAACTAAAGAATTTCACAGGCATAGTACAACTTTATATATATTAAAAAAAGGGTCGTAGTAGTTCACCCTTTTTTTAATATATATAAAGTTGTACTATGCCTGTGAAATTCTTTAGTTTTTTTTTATAGTATAGGGGCAAAAGAGCAGGCGTATCACCTGATAGAAAGCAACAAACGCCGCCCATGGACACCTGAACACATATAGTGTTACAGTTGCGTTGCCAACTCTTACAGTAGGATATGGGTAGAGTCGGGAGAGCGATAGGACGGCGCCCCTCCCCTTCCTATCCCTCTCCCGACCGGGAGCCGGCCTAATCCCTTTTCCCTCCGGATACCTCTCTTACCGAGCGAAAAGTGGCAAAAGTGCCTTTACGTCGATCTTCTGAGAGGCCGTGGTATTTTGCCGGTCGAGCCGGCCCATTCGTGCAGCAAACTGCGTGACTCTACCACTGACAAATTACAATATTCTTCAATTCTTGATAATAACTCATTCAAATCAACGTTATCTACACTTATATAAACTAAACTTGTATCTTGTTTCTCCAAGAACGATGGTAATTATACAAAACGAATATAGTCAGATCAGTGCAGTGGAAATGGAAGCCGTTCATCATTACGATATTAGCTGTCCCCGTGACAGGGTCTGCATGAAGTTTAGTTTACCTACCTAAACTAGCTGACAGTCGAACTTTGTTTCGTCTCAGAAGCAATAATGAATTGAAAGATGTTTTCTGAAACAAAATTACTCCAAAAGTACGGTCAAAATCGATTCAGCCATGTCAGAGATTAGCCTGAACAATCAGACAGAGAGACAAATTGAAAATGACAACGCTAATCATTATCACATCAGCTGAGCTGTGCTGTGGATATCCAGTCAAAATAGTTCTGGCCGTTTCCTAGATTAGCTGAAATCGACTGATAGACTGACAAAACATCGTTAAAAATATTATTTTCGAATATTGTATATCACGGTATACATGATATATATTCGAAAATAATGTTTTTTTTCTCTCGTATTGTATTTTTTTTCTTTTTGCAAACACACAGAAGAATCCAATTGTATTTATTTGTATAGTAAAGATTGCTAGTCTCGACTGTATTTACTATGTAATTTTCTCAACTGCTTATACGTGAGGCAAAAAAACAGACAGACAGAACTCTTATTAAAGATAAGTTTTGTATTATTTTTTATGGCAAGTTAAAGAATATGTATAATTACAAAAAAAAACAACTTTTTGTATCCTTTGATGGAGGGTTCTTGACCCTGGTTTTTAATTATACAAACCTAATGGACGGAATTATTTGCCTTGTGTGGAGTTAATCAAAGTCAAAGAAGCGAGTGAGGCGTGTAAGAATCGTGCCTTATGACGCTCTGTTCTCTTTGCCTACCCCGCGAGGGACTTAGAGAGTGAAGTTATGATGTTATTCTTCATTTATGATTATTAATGTCTTGATTATAAAAGAAAAAATATTAAAAGTCAATACTTTTAATATTTTTTCTTTTATAATCAAGACATTAATAATGTTAAGAAATTAATTGTGATGTGGTATCAATATACCACATCACAATATGACTTATCTGACTTTACTGTACTTTTAATACCCACTTATATATATACTGCAGCTAGATAGCTTATTGGCTCTTTGGGTTTCCAAATAGCAAGTTATATAACATAACATAACTTCACGCCTTTGTTACCCGAAGGTGTAGGCAGCGGCTGTTAAGCCTCGACTCGCCGTTATGTTTACGTCCCAAATGGAATTGGGTTTTCCGCCATCGATATTTATCACACATAACTTCCGAAAATCAATTTTAAAAGTCATTCGTGTGAGCCAGTCTCAGGATTCCAGCCCGCAACCTCTGGATTCAGAAACGGGATGCTTGACCACTGGGCCACCGAGACTTTACAGAGAATTTAGAATTATTCCTGTTTCCAGAGAAATTTATGAAGACTATAGGAACATTCCAAGGCCACAAAACAATTAGAGTCAAACTCACACTGATAAAACAGCTGCTTTGTTTTACCTAACTTTGCTTTGCTTTAACAGTTGTAGTACCAAGCAGTTCGTTGCATGAATGGGCCGGCTCAACCGATGAAATACCACGACCTCTCAGAAGATCGACGTAAAGTGGCTCAGGCCGCGTTTCGTTCGGTGAGAGAGGTACCCGGAGGTCCACCCCCTTTCCCCATCCTCTCCTATCCTACTCCCTTAAAGGTCGTCAACGCAACTGTATCACTACATGTGTTAGAGGTGTCCATGGGCGCGCTGGTCAGGTGTCTATCATCAGGTGTCACGCCTGCTCGTTTGCCCGCCTATCCCATTAAAAAAAGTTAAGTTTTTCGCTTGTCATACACGCTTGTCGATTTTTAAGGAATTATATAATTAATTTCTTATAATTAGAGATATTAAAGCAACGGATATCAAAACAACAGTCAAAGGTAGTCTTCGCGTATAACCTAATTTTAACCGACTTTCAAAAAAATTTAGGAGGTTCTCAATTTCTATCAAAGCCTTTGATAGGAATTGAGAACGCCGTATTGTATTTTGCCGTATGGCAAAATACAAATGCTGTACGGCGTAACTTTTTACCGGCACCGACTCCAATAAGAACTGGCAATTGTAAAATATTTTTATAGTTAAAGATGGCTTTGTTAAAGTATTGTTTTTTATATTGAATTAAGTAGATAAATTAGTTAGGTTATTTATCGCTTTTCTTGTAGTTACGTAAATGGCGTTTGTGTTCTTGAAGTAGGTTTAATATGTTTTTAAAGTATTTTTTTTTATCAAAGTGATTATTAGTCCGGATACTGTACAAATAATTTGTCATTAGTCATCCGGTCAAATTCTTTTTTGTTTTTTTTTTTAGGTAGGTTTAGGTTAGTTTAAGTTTTGGTTTTTTTTTCTATTTGTAAGAGCATTACTTACAGAAAAATTAAAATAGAATTTCCTACTGTATTTTTATACCAACAGCTTTTCCTGTATAAAAATAATAAAAGCACAGGTTTTATGTTAAAATAAAAGAAATTATTTATGCATACATATAAAATTTCAAAATAGCCGGATGAATAAAATAAATTAAAAGCAAAAATCCTTTTTAAAGAAGCTTTTATTTATGCGCTCTAAAAATAAGAAAATAATATTTCCTTAAAAATTTCAAGTATCAACTTAGAGCCTCAGTATGTACAATTTATATAATAATAAAAGCTTGTCGCGCGAACGCAAACAGTCTCGGTGGCGCAGTGGGCGAGCGCACGGCCTCAGATCCAGAGGTCCGGGGTTCGATTCCAGACACTGGCTCACACCAATGACTTTTCGAAATTGTTTTCGGAAGTTATGTGTGATAAATATCGATGACTGACAAACTTTGTGCCCGCTATGGCAATAGGTTCGCCACCTATTCCATTTGGGACGTAAACATAACGGCGAGACGAGGCTTAACAGCCGCTGCCTACACCTCCGGGTAACAAAAGGCGTGAAGTTATGTTATGTTATGTTATGTTTTTGTCGCGCGAGTTGTAAATAAACTGTACTAATTTTATAATGTCAAATCAAATCAAAATAGCTTTACTTTCTTGGGTCTTCACACACAGTTAAATATAGTCCGTAAATACAGATATTTAACTTATTATTATATTTAAAGCATAACATATTTAAAACACGAGCGCTTGAGAAAATTGCCATATTGGAACAAAAATGCACGGACGATTCTGAGTGTAGGGTTGTCATGAGAAGAAATGGGCAAAACACTCATGTAAATTAATCTACTAACTTTACTATATTATGTATTGCAATTTAATTACCTACTGATAGGGAGTCAAACCTCGCGACAAGCTTTCATTATTATATAAATTGTACATACTGAGGCTCTAAGTTGATACTTGAAATTTTTAAGGAAATATTATTTTCTTATTTTTAGAGCGCTTAAATAAAAGCTTCTCTAAAAAGGATCTTTGCTTTTAATTTATTTTCTTATTTTTAGTTATAGCTGGCTAGGTTAGTGTCATTTCATTCAACGCATCATTATTGCAAGTTAGTTTACCGCTTAATTTCAAAAAGTCCAGCTCTTCAATAAGGCGATCATCTTATTCAATTTCAGCTTAGAGCTTTCTTTTCCATTTAATCCCAATGATGATTTTTAATTCATATATTGTAGAAATACATCAAAAATATGTATGCTGTCATCTTGGATAGTCCACCGTATTGTATTTAGAATGACGTCACATTATTTTTTGAGTTATTCTCAACAAGCCTTTTCATTTGATACCCATATTGTAGAAATGTATTAAAAAAAACTGTTCCTCTATCTTGGATGATCCGTTATATTGGATTTAGAATGACATCACATTATTTTTTCAGTTACTTTCAATAAGCCCTTTTATTTGATACCCATATTGTACAGAAGCTTAAAATATGTTTTCCTCCATCTTGGATATTCCACCATATTGGATTTATAATGACGTCATATTATTTTTTGAGTTACTATTAACAAGCCCTTTCATTTGATACCCATATTGTAGAAACGCAAATATTTTTCCCGCCATATTAGATTTGGAATGACGTCATATTTTTTTCGAGATACTATTAACAAGCCCTTTCATTTGATACCCATATTGTAGAAATGCATTAAAAAAAACTGTTCCTCTATCTTGGATGATCCGCCATATTGGATTTAGAATGACGTCACATTACTTTTTCAGTTACTCTCAATGAGCCCTTTCATTTGATATCCATATTGTACAAAAGCTTATACTATGTTTTCCTCCATCTTGGATATTCCACCATATTGGATTTAGAATGACGTCATATTATTTTTTGAGTTACACTCAATGATCCCTTTCATTTGATACCCATATTGCAGAAATGCATTCAAAATATCCATTCCTTCATCTTGGGTGGTCCGCCATATTGGATATAGAATAATGTCACACATCATTTCATGCATTGTCATCCAAAGTAAACGTGTATACAAAATTTCAGCTCAATCGGTTGAAGATATTTACTTCAAAATTGAGTTGCAAGATTCCACCGAACATACATGCAAGCTAAATAAAAGCTTTTAATAAAATTATTCGTACGGTATCCGGATAAATAATTACAAATTATTCGTACAGTAACCGGATGAATAGAGTCAGCCTTTTTTTATAGTGTGTAATAGGGGTTTTCACCGTTTATAGCTCTGTATATGGTCACTATTTTGCGGTAAGAATATCCTTTACTCCTATGCGCGATACTTGGAAATTGTAAAACAGATTTTGATGCGGTTTTCTTGAGGCAATAATACGAGTAATACGACGATACACGCAAAGTGGCTGGCAGTGGTTGGAAACGAATTGCCGAAGATCGACCGCAGTGGCGTGCCAAAGGAGAGACCTATGTCCAGCAGTGGACGGATATAGGTTGATAATGATGGTGATTACAACTAGTCTTTGTTAAACAAAAATATTAACTTAGAAAATATAACTTAATACAAATAAAATTCTAAAATATAGCATCGTACAAATAAAAATGAACATAAAAAAATTATCGCGGCATTTGTAAGTTACGTAACGGTTTAAAGATCATTCTCGCATGCGGCCTCTTCCACCACACACTGTATAAATAATATACTAGATAACTTAATATTGTGTCGCAAAAAAACACAACTCAAGGAAAAACTTGAATAACAATTAGTATTAAAGATATCATACACATACATACATAACTTCACGCCTTTTTCTACCCGAAGGTGTAGCAGGGGCTGTTAAGCCTCGACTCGCCGCTACGTTTATGTCCCAAATGGAATAGGTAGCGAACCTATTGCCATACCGGGCACAAAGCTTTTAGTCATCGATATTTATCACACATAACTTTCGAAACTATTTAATTACGAAAAATCATTGGTCAGGATTCGAACCCGCGCCTCTGTATTCAGTAATCGATTGCTTGACCACTGGACCACCGAGACTATAGATATAAAGAAATAATGAGATGCAATTATTATAATTTTCATAGGTGAGATATTTTTTTAACTAGAATTATTGACCAATAAAAACACTGACCGGCTGTAGTCAAAATCCAAAATCCTGGGTTTGAATCCGGGTTCACACTTGTAACTTAGACATGTAGGTTAATGTACTGAAGAATACTGCCTCGGGAGCAAAAGTAGGAAATGGCATGAGTTTTTGATGTTATGTTATGTTTTTGACATCAGAGACTACAGGTACCGACTTAATTTTATGACAACGCTCAAGGAATTTATGAAGCTGCTGTTCTTTCTTTCTTAAGTTTAGTATAAAACAGTAACAAGTAAGGTTATTTCTTATATAGTATTGTATAGCTCAACACCAACACACGTCTTTTTTCACCCGAAACGTCCCAAATGGAGTAGGTGGCTAACCTATTGCTGTACACCGGACACAAAGTTGTCAGTCATCGATATTTATCACATCACACGTAACTTCCGAAAAGTATTCCAAGATATAATTGGTGTGATGAGCCAGGAAGCGATCTTTAGACTTCTGAATCAGAAGCGGGGAGCTCGACCACTGGACCACCGAGACTCATATAACTCAAATTAATAGAAAATAGAATAATATTTTAAACATTTTTTAGTATTAATACCGCTACCTATTCATTCGACTGTTAAGCGCAGTGAAATTACAGTTATGTAACTTATTAATCCTAATAACAAAGCCTAAAACAACACAGCCTAACCTAACAGTGGTAGAGCCAAGCAGTTCGCTGCATGAATGGGCCGGCTCGACCGGTGAAATACCACGACCTCTCAGAAGATCGACGTAAAGTGGCTCATGCCGCGTTTCGTTCGGTAAGAGAGGTACCCGGAGGCCCACCCCCCTTTCCCCATCCTTTCCTTTCCCCTATCCCTTAAAGGTCGGCAACGCAACAGTAATATTATATGTGTAGCTGGTGTCCATGGGCGGTGTTGGTTGCTTACCATCAGTGACACGCCTGCTCGTTTGCCCTCCAATACCATAAAAAAAAAATAGTTTTGTCATCTCGGTGATCTGTAGGTCGAATACGCATCTTCTGAATCAGTGGGACTTCTCGGGATTGTTTTTGACTGGACTGGCCTATCAGTCCAGTCTAGTCATTGGGCCTAGTACCGCACCCTATTACATTTAGGACATAAAACATTCTTCGCTGCCTACACCTTCGCATAGGAAAAAAGCGTAAAGATACAATAAAAAACTAGACGCGTACATACAAGTAATGTACACAGATGTGTAATTTCAAAAATTTCGTGTTATCAGCTGCAGCTGTGCGCGCAAACATATTACTCTGGTTGCCGCTAAATGATGTAAATTATTGTTAACAGATCTTAATAGAGGCAACTGGACGCAAATCAATTGCGGATCTCTTTTATAAAGTAACAAGACAATCGACCGCCATGTTTTATTTTCGTTATGTCAATCAATTGTAAAGAAAGAAAAAAAAATAGGTCACGTTTAATAATTGTTTTTTAACGATACAATAACAAACTGACTACCCGTCCGTGTTCCCGAATAGCTGTAATGTGGAAGTCTTCAAAAGGAGAGTGAATATGTATTTAACAGGCCAGTACGTTTCACCACCAACGACCTCACTATCACTTACCATCAGATGAAACATTTTTCTGTGTAAGACAAAACGAAACATACTAACTAAACATAAACCGTAGAGTGGTAGAGCCAATCAGTTTCCCCATCCTTTCCCATCTTAAAAGTCGGCAGGGCAACTGTAACACTATATGAGTTGCAGGTGTCCATGGGCGGCGCTGGTCACTTACCAGCAGGTGACACGCATGCTAGTTTGCCCACCTATCCCATATTTTTTTTTTAACTATACAACCAAAAGAGTGGATATGCTCACACCTAAATTACTCAAGCAGATCAATCAGAAAATGTTGTGTTGAATGACGTGACGCCGTGCAAATCTTCATTATAAACTTTAACAACGTCCATAAGTCCTTACACAAACGTATATTTTTACCACGGTGAGACGTCATTCGAGATGCCATGACAGCGTTATTCTGCGGAGATTTGATTGTTTTTTTAAAAATGGAATTTCACATTAAAAATACCAAACAAGTTTCTTTCTTTATAGCAAATGTAAGTTTTTTTCAATAATATAGGTGTTTCGGCATAATATAGGTAAACATCAAGCTATTTTATTTACCAATTTTCAATTTCATTCTATTTATTTATTTCTTAGTTTTTCGCCAATCACTTTCATGATATTGACATAACTTTTTATGGATTATATCGCGTTTATTTAGAACTTATTTTCTATTTATTTCCCGACGTTTCGAATTCTTTACAGAGATCATTTCATCAGTTCATTACTCGTGAAAATGATCTCTGTAAAGAGCTCGAAACGTCAGGAAATAAATAGAAAATAAGTTCTAAATAAACGCGATATAATCCATAAAAGCTCAACGATTTCCCGGGAATTCTCGACCCGAAAGTTCCCGGTAATGAACCCTAGTACAAACGCCATCCGCATTGGCTGAATGGTTGGCGATCGACACATGCATGTGCGTTTCAACCGGCACATGCCAAGCACTGTTCCTTTGTTGTGTTGTGCTGCGAAACCAGTTGCCGGCAACGGTATTTATTTACGGATCGTAACGACCTAGGAACTTTCAAAAAACGAGCCTATTTTCATCTGAAAAGCCGGCAACGCTGTAGTGATGTCCCTGGTATTGCAGACGCCATGGACGGCGGTAGACGCTTTCCATCAGGGGGTCACCTACCATCGGGGGGCAAATCGTTTGCCTACTTTTATGATAAAAAAACATATAGAGATGTATTTTCAATGGCAACTTATAATCAATCGGATTATTAGTGATATTTATCATAATATTACTATTTAATATAATACTAGCTGATCCGGCGAACTTTGTTCCGCATCAAAAGTAATAAATAAGTAAGTTTCGGATTTATCACTTTTTCTTTACTATGTCAAACATGAATTATAGATAAAAATAATTCCGTTAACCCCCTCTATCTATTAAAGAAAACTGCATCAAAATCCGTTGCGTAGTTTCAAAGATCTAATATACATATAATGGGGACATAATAAAATATAAGGGGACAGACAGTGGCTTTATTTTATAATAGGCTCGTGCCGCGTTTCGTTCGGTGAGAGAGGTACCCGGAGGCCCACCCCCTTTCCCCATCCTTTCCTTTCCCCTATCCCATAAAGGTCGGCAACGCAACAGTAACATTATATGTGTTGCTGGTGTCTATGGGCGGCGTTGGTTGCTTACCATCAGGTGACACGCCTGCTCGTTTGCCCTCCTATTCCATAAAAAAAAATGTAATTATAATGTAGATGTAGGTACATTTTCAACTAGAAAATTAATCTTGCATTTCGACGCACAATTATCGCTGCCTACACCTTTGTGAACAACAGGCGTGAAGTTAGAGTAAAACGTATACATACAAGATATATGTATACTGACGCATTTCAATTATCACGATATGGCAACGAACAAAGAGCCGTCCGTCGACGTCTGGGTACAATGTCCAAGTTACGGAACATTTGCAGCTAACACGCACACACAAAGGACATGCACTTTAATCATCTACATCCTAATATATAATTGATAATTCAGTAGATACTTATAATATGATGTACAGTAATTTTTTATGCAACTAGGTGACCCAGCGAACTTTGTAACGCCTCTGAAGCAATAAATGAGTAAATAACAGGTTTATTTTTGATATTGATGAAATTAAAGTCCCGTCAAAATCGTTTCAGCCATTTCGGAGATTAGCTGGATCAACAAAAAATTGGTGAATGTAGGTAGGTAGGTACCGTATTTATATTCATGTAGAAGAAAGCATAGATCTCAAGAAGACCTATAGACCTCTAGAAGAAGCATCTATAGATTTATTTAACAGTGGTAGAGCCATACAGTACACTCAGCCCCGGATCTTCAATGTTTTTTAGTCGGGGCATAACCTAAAAAATGGCGCCCCCACCCACTTTCACTTATTTCACCTATATCATCTATATAATTTCAGCTATCAGATGTCCAATAGTAGAATAAACTCGCAGGGCAATACAAATACATATTCAGAAAAGCATCAAGCAAATCATGCGCATAGAACAGATCTATAGAGGCAAGAGATAGAAACCGTCAGCCTGTTGTCAGCCGCCAAAATGTTTTCTTTTTACGTTTTGGAACTCTTTTCTATACAAGGATAAAAGGGGCCAAAGCCGGTCGCCTGATAGAAAGCGACCACCGCTACCCATGCTGTTTGCAACAGCAGGGGCATCACATCGGCGTTACCGGCTTTTCAGATGGGAATAGGCTCGATTCCTGAAGGTTCCTCGTTCGCAGCGGTCCGGAAATACCTTCGCTGGCAACTGGTTCCACAAAGGAACAGTGCGTGGCAAGAAGAGCCGGTTGAAACGCACAGTTGTCAAACGCCAACCGTTCTGCCAATGCGGACGGCACCATTGGCGCGTCGAGTTATGGCGAAAATCAGCAGGCGGTATTAATCCTAACAATTCCGAAGAACACTCGGCGTGGTATATGCGCTAGAAGATGCATAGACATGCAACATCTCTCCGCAACTTCCAAAGGATCAAGCCGTTTGGAAAGAGCTTGACTGTCGACAAGCCGAACCGCGCGTCGTTGGATGCGGTGAAATGGAAGCAGCTGGTACTCGGGTGCCCCTGCCCAAGCTGAGCTACGACAAGGTGTTGTTTTAGCGGTAAACGCGCAAACCTGTGTCTTCTTAGGGTTGAATTGGACTAAATTTAGTCGGCCCTGTCCGAAAATTGACTAAGCAGAGCTTCGATTTCAGACACAAGTATGTTTCGGTACTCGTCGACGTTTTCCCGAGAAATTCGCGGGTGGGCGATTTATTAGGTAGCCGCATAACAATGAAGATTGCTGCTATGCTTGTCATTGATATGCAGGAGAAACACCATAGGGAATCGCACATAGCCCTGGGGACTCCAGAATTCACAAGTTTTAAGTCGAAACATGATCCATCGACAACAACTTTAATGCTCCGTGAGACAGCTGGAAATACAATCTCATACTCCGTGGGCTTTTACTCCGTGGGCCAATAACTGGTCCTCCCGGTGCAAAGGCGGAAGAGACAGCTTCCGAAAATTCCCGAGGACAGCCTTGGCGAGTGACCAGAACGCACAGGTTCTCAAGAGAAGACGCCAATTTTACCTATGTACTGAGACTTTGCTACGGCTATAACTCTTGTGAAAGACCTGGAGGCATGGTTGTACCTCTTCTGAAGAGAACCGGTGTTAAGGTCCTGAGACACCGTTGCTTTGCCCTGGCTTTGTAACAATCATGCTTAAGGCTTAGCGCCATTTTGCAAGAGTACACTGCATTAATAGGCCATGCCTTCACAGAATATCGATGTAAAGTAGCTTGTGATGAGTCTCATTCGTTGAGAGAATTATCCTTTTTATTATAAAGACCTACAACGCAACATTACCAGTGTTGCAGGTGTGCAAGGGCAGATATTGTAGTGACTGTCTGGGTTCCTAGATATCCGAGTATCATCAATCTATAGGTCTTCCACTTCATGAAAATAGGATGGGATTAGACACTATAAGATTTGGCCGTTTGTCTGAAGGTTATCATTAAAATAAATCTAATATATATAATGGCCGTGTCACAGTGTGCGTTATTGAACTCCTCCGAAAATACAGTCTGTTAATCGGAGAACATTCGACAGTGGTAGAGTCACGCGGTTCACTGCACGGATGGGCCAGCTATACCGGTGAAATATCACGTTCTCTCAGAATGTCGTAAAGTGGCTTTAGCCGCGTTTCGCTCGGTGAGAGATGTATCCGGAGACCGAACCCCTTTCCCCTCCCCTTCCCATCCCACTCCCGACCCTGTCTTTGTCCTATTGTAAGATATTCCTAGATATTTCCTATTCTATTCAAATTCCTAGACATTTAAACAGTGGACGAGTACTCGGACCTCATGCCCCCAGAGTCACAACACCAAATGGCTCAAAAACATTGTGTTTGGGCCTCCGGATAACTCTCACCTTCACCGAGCGAAAGACGGCAAGAGTTAGTTTACGTGGATATTCCTAGATGGCTTGGTATTTCCCGGGTCGAGCCGACCCATTCATTCAGTGAACTGCGTGGCTCTACCACTGTTAAGTGTATTAACTGCGTTATTTATTTTTTTATTAATTTTATTTGTATTTTAATTTTGCAAAGTTTTTGTTAATAAGAAAAACGCGACTTTTTTTGTAACCCAATGTAGATACAATTTAATACTTTGCAACCCATTTTAATGGAAAAGTTTCTAAATTAACAAATAAAATAGTGAAAAGTTACCATTAAAGAAGCGACTCATTAGTTTCGCGGTTGGTTCTTCTCATGAAGTGCTTCTCACTGCGACATTTTTTAACGACTGTAATCGTATCTATAGTGCAGTGTATGTTTTCACTTCAAGTGCACGTGTTTGTGTTTAATTAATTATTGTGTTATTACCAAATCCTTACAAAATTAAAGTATTTTTTATTTTATTTTAACAATATGAAATAAAGTGATTTTTGTGTTTGAGTTCGGAAATGAAAATTTATACAGAACTGGGTATGTAGTATGAGAGTTAATCTAACAATTTAAGATACTTAATTTTGAGAACTCATTAAAGAAAAACTTATTTAAGTTTTCAATAGCATTTCATTCTTCAGCTAAAGATGTGGATAATACTATTGTAATATTTTCTATTTATTTGTTAAACCAAAAAAGGCACTAATGAAAATACGTTTATTTTAAATAATCATCATTTTGAAACAACATATCATCCTTTCGAACTATCCAAGTTGTCAAAAGATTTGGCTGTGGTTAAATAAACGGCCGCTAGCCTGACGTCAACCCTCCTTGGGGATGTTTTCGTTGCTGGCTTATCCCTCACCAGGGATGGGCACAACACGTCATTCTTTCGAACTATTCGTGTTGTCAAAAGTTTTGGCTGTGGTTTCATTCGTTTTTTATATAATAATATTCCTATAATTCATATGATATTAAACAATTACGAATGCTAAACTCGACACCATTGGTAATCACCAATTAGAACCTGAGTGGGCGTCCTTGCTTCGGAAATTCGAATGGATCACGTGGAAAACTCAAGATTGTTATTCTAACTAATAGATACATAACTTCATAAATCTCTTGCGGGGCAGGCAGAGAGAGAACAGAGCGCCATAAGGCACGATTCTTACACGTCTCACTCGCTTTTTTGACTTTCGTAACTATTGTCATAGACGCTCGTCGATTTTTAAGGCTCCTGGCATCACCTTCCTCCAGAAATCATTCTATTTGTTTACGGCAAGTGTGTCGTAGCCGTCCCCAACTCCTACTTCCATCCGCTTTTACATTGTATATTTGCTTAGTCAATCCTGCGTCTTCCATTCTTTCTATAAGTCCAAACCATCGGAGAATGCCCTATCTTCTGTTTTCACTAAATAAAAAAAAACAATTACGAAACGAGTTATTTTTAATAAAAATAGAAATCGCTGTAGGTTTTGAGCAGAGACAATTTATGCTCAGAATCCAAGATGGCGGTTCCATCCTTGGCATGAAAATGTGAATTATGCTTCGTGTGCCTGTTTTTTAGCTATAATTTATAATCAGTTATAATTACTACCAGTGTCTAGACACTGGTACTAATAATAATACTAGTATTGGCAATATACTGGTAGCATTGATTATATAAGTTAGTAGTTATTAATTATATAGCTAAATACCTTCTCATTGTCCCTAAGGAAAATGTAATATAAAAAGAAATTTATTTATCTGATCTATAATAATCTTATCAGTATTATACACTGGACAAACGTTTCATTGAAATCGTTTCAGTCGTTTAGGAGTGCATATGGAACATTCATACACTTCGCCTTTTTAATCTACTACACGTAAGGCACATTTTTAGGGATTTTTTTTATTGTGAAATACCTTTGAAGGTTTTTAATTCAAATTGAATTATTTCCTTTGATTCGGTCTAGTCGGAAGATAAGATTGTACACAGATTAGTAACAGGTGGCAGGTCTTTTGTAATATTCATATCTTGCTACTGTTTAAAGAAACACAGGTGTATAATCTTTGCTTCTAATCTTTGAAAGACAAAGTTCAAAATGATTTATCGCAATTGTTTGATAAATAGTTGTTGCAGTCAACTTCACTCAACAGCACCTATATAATGACCACAACTCTTCTCATGGACATCAGAATTTTAACAGAAGCATTGCTCAGTTCGTTCATTCAATCTTAATAAGCCGGGAAGTAATCCATTTGATAGTTTTGGAGCTCAGAGAGGACAGAAAACATAACATAACCACACATTTTCTACCCGAAGGTGAGGCAGCGGCTTTTAAGCCTCGTCTCACTGTTATGTTTACATCCCAAACGGAATAGATGGCGAACCTATTGCCATACCGGGCACCAAGTGGACCACCGAGATCTAAAATACAGAAAAAAAAAGCCTGTTCTCTTCGTTGCTTCTAATCTTCTGCATATTTTTTTTATAATTTAGTACATCTACATACAAAGACGAATGTGTAATGGATTGATTTTAATATTCAATAGTTTTACGATAGATATTTTACGAGAATATAGGTATATTCACGTAATTATTACTTTATCATAATTATTTATTTATTTCTACATTGTATGTATCTACATAGGTTAGGTGGCAAACGAATTCCAAAGTATTACATTTTGTACGCTGAAAAAAAAGGTTTTTTTTAAATTATATAGGTTTTTTGTTTTTATAACTTCACGCATTTTCTACCCGAAGGGATACGCAACGGCTCTATCTCACTGAGACTCTACTCGCCGATTTTTGACATCCACACGGAATAGGCGACGAAACCGATTGAAATACACGGATAAAATGTTGTTAGTCATAAATATTTAACACACTGCCCACATAACTTCCGAAAATAATTTCGAGAAGGCAATATAACTATAATTTTTATATACTTTTAGTCTAGTTTTAGTTTTAGAAAAAAAAAATTTTCTTTGTTACAATATTTATGCCATAAATATTGTAACAAAGAAAATTTTTTTTTTTTAATTGCAAATCACATTTATTACTTTTACATTGTGTTACTTTAATACATAAATATAAAACGATATAAAATATAAAAAGCTTATTCGAAGTGGTCTCCATTGGCTGCAATACAGGCCTTTAAACGTTGAGGCCAGTTATCAATAGAAACACGCACTCTTTCCATGAGAAAATTCTTCACTGCCAGTCGTATGGATTGTTTTAGGGACTCTAAATTATTATGACGTTTAGAGCAAGCCATACTCTCTAGAACTGACTTAATCCAGTGGATTAAGATCGGGACTAGACGAAGGCCAGTCTTCAGTTCTAATGAAGTCCGAAATGTTCGCTTCCGACCAAGATTGCGTGGACCGAGCTTTATGACCCGGTGCCGAGTCTTGCTGGAAGGACCATACTTCGTTATTGAAAATGGTGTTGTTAAGGGGCTTGCCTACCTTTTCAAGAATCTTGATACACTTGTGCCGATGTTTTGATACCTTTTTCACAAAAATATGGCTCAGTCACTCCTTCGTAGCTAACACCCCACCAAACCATCACTGAAGTCGGATAATGCCCACGTTGCACTCTGTCAACTAATTGGGAAGCTTCCTTAGAGCTTTGAGCATAAATACGGTCATTTTGTTTGTTAAAATGTTGCTCAATTGTAAAAACTTTTTCATCCGTAAACAATATTTTTCTGTGACCTCCCTTTGCGTACCGCTTCAGTAGTTGTTTAGATTTTAACACCCTATTCTTTTTAACTTATCAGTTAATAAATGACCAGTGCGTCTCTTATAGGCTGCAAGTCCTAAGTCATCTTTTAAAACACGCGACATTGTTCTAGGTGCTATCTTCGTCTCCCGAGATAAAATCTTTTGCTTGCGGACAGGATTTCTTCGAATTCTTTCCCTTACTGCTTTGACCACCTTTTTCGTACGAACACTACGTGGACGGCCAGGTCTTTTTCTGTCACAAACAGAGGAGGTTTCATTGTACCTATTAATAGCCCGGTACACAAACATTTCACTAATACCAAGTGTATGGAGAGTTTTAAAAATTGCATTTGGCTCCATACCTACTTTGTGTAATGCAATCACAGCGATTCGGTTCTCTTTATCACCCCACTCCATTTTAATATCGCAAAATATTGTACAATGTATTGGCGCCAAAACGAGAAAACACAATGAAAAATCGTATAAAAATGACAGATTCCAAATTCAAATGTAATATTTTTTTATTTTTAGTTGTAACAGTATTTATGGCCAGACTAAGTTTATATATTCTATAAATTAGCTATAACTATGTATACAGTATTGTGTATATTTTTACGGTATTGTGTCGGAACTCCTAACTAGTCCTAACCGTTTAAGAGTTCTGCAGGCTTCATCATCAGCACAGCATTATCAGATATGGATTTAAGCTTATCTCCCAAGCAACACGTTAGTCCTATACACCACTAAACAGTTTCCATCGACTATCTGCGGTACTGTTTCCAAACTCCTAACCATTAAGGAGTTCTGTGGCTTTTCATATCACAATTACGTAACAAAAACACCATACTCGCATACAATTTTCGGAGGTTGCCTTCGATTTCTCCTAGTTTCCATCATCAGATCCTGACCTGGTGAAAATGGGACCATCTCGAAAGTAAACACTATCGATTAAAAAAAAAATTTTTGAAATCGATCCATAATTGACGAAAATATCGGTGAACAGACATAAAAAAAAACAAAAAAAAATATACATACAGACGAATTGAGAAACTCCTCCTTTTTTCGAAGTCGGTTAAAAAGGCTTCAACACTATCCTGCCTAGTAACTTATGGTAGTTTTTTGACAATAGTAGTTTTCAACTTGGCTTTAGAGTTATACCATTTGCGAAATTCTAGGGATGTAATTATGTGCTAGTAATGAATATTTCAACATTGATCGTAGAAATTTTTAACTTTACGCTTTATAATACCCGACCACACATTTTTTATGGCCTTACATGTTGGTGACGGTCTTTTGGCATTTATCGGTATAGAAATGTATCTGACCTATTACTATAGGTCAGTCTGCCTACACTTTCTGGCAATACTTTTATAAGTTTAATCAAACATTAATATTATATTGTGCTTCGTACTATGTCATTTGAAGATCACGAGACAAAGAGCCGATGCATTCACTGGTTTATATAATAATCTGATATATGTAAAATAAATACGCTATCTGTGAACAATAAATGTTGTTTTGCAACGCAACTAATGTTTTATATAGGTCGCACGTGATTAACAAATTTATTATTGTAAATAACACTAGAATATATTATGAATATTGAGTAATACTTACGTTAACTGTGCGATTAACTATTAGAGTCCGACCGAAACTGGTTTTCCGGCCGAAACCGAAACCGAATGTTCGGTCGGCACTTCAGTTTCGGCCGAAACCGAAACCGAAAGTCACGTGCTCAAGTTAAAAATTCCTTAAAATACTCAAATTTGACTCATTTTGTCGATTATTTGGGTACGACAGGGGGTAGTGTGGGACTCCCAAAGCAGTACACTGCAATCCAATGCTAGAGCTTCCCACTATAACCACGCCGCGGCCTTCATCCGGCGTTAGGGTGGTATAGGACAGTGCTTAAGCGCTCTGGACCACCCTGCCGTCGCCCCCCTCTGTTTCGAGGGGAGCTCATCCTAGGGAAGTCTCGGTGTGAGGCTTAGGGCTTAGCGGACCGAACGCGCACTGTAAAGAGGCGCGTGGCCGGAGGCGCCCCCGACGACCCACCCCAGCCGCTCCGGGGGTCATCCTTCCCGGGCCGCGACCCGGGTGAACTTGTGCGACCTAGCGCCCCGTCGGCGGCGATTACTAAGCTCACCGCCCCCACCTTCGAACGGGATCGGCTGTCTCCCGATCCCGGTTGGCGGCCTCCCCCTAGAGCAGCTTCGCAGAAGGAGACCACAACCCTCCACTCCTTTTCGCCCGCCAGTATTGCCGCGATTAATGCCGGCGTGGACAGATCTCACCCGATCCTGTCGACCAGGGACTCTACGCTCAGCCTCCCACGCTGGGCAGACCTCCAGCGTGTGCTGAGCGGAGTCCAAGGAAGATACGCAATAGTGGCATCTCGCCGTCTCTTCTCTTTTTATTCGACTCAGATACTCACCGAAGCACCCGTGCCCAGTGAGTATTTGAGGCAACCTGTAGGTGACAGTGCCCCATTTACGGACCACCCAGGCCTCGAGGTGAGGCAGGACGGCGCTAAAGGCGCGCAAACGCGCGCAGCCCTAGAGCTCCAGGCTCCTCAGCAGAGCCCTGGAGCGGGAGGCCCTTGCAATGTCACGCGACCAGACAGGCGCCCCGTATAAGGCCACGGATCGCACGACACCACTGTAGAGGCGGCAAACTCCCTCTCCCGGTCTCCCGAGATTGGCCCGCAGGCGATGTAAGGCGCCTGCCACCCGTCGCGCTCGGGGACCATCTTCATGAAGTGCTCCTCTTTAGAGGTGCCTACCACTTAACTACAAATGATCATCACTTTCTTGCCCTTTTCTCACTTTAAATGGGGTCGGCACAACATGTCATCCTTTCGAACTATCCATGTATTCAAATGGTTTGGCTGCGGTTTTGTGACCAGCCGAATGACGTCAACTCTCCTTCCTTGAGAATATTTTTATTAGTGGGATAGAAAAGCAGTTAGAAATCGAATGAGGAGGGGAGAGGGGTAGGAGTTGGGCCTCCAGGCCTCTCAGGAATGTACAAAGAAGAGTTATGTAGAAAACAGTGTAAATAGAGCGTTGGGCGGATGCCTGGGCCTAAACAATATGAGCACCTAAATCTTGCTATTCCCAGCGTGACCCCAGTGATCCCAGTACTGATCTCAACACTAACTTATGAAAGCGAGAGTTGGCATTGCAGAGGGTGCATGAAAATAATGTTAAAGCAGTCGCGTTAAGGGTCTTAAATTGTACTTTTAATATAGATCAATTTTGATATGGCCCTTTACAGAATGTAATTTAAACGAATATTTACGAAGATATTACAGTATTAACATAACGGGACATAGCAGTTGTGACGCGTGCTGATAAATATCCCAAATTGAACTTTTTAATTTCCAAATTTTGCCCATTTTTGATGCGGAACAAAGTTCGCCAGGTTAGCTAGTAACATATAATAATCATTATTATTATCATAATTGTCAAAACATAAAAACATATTATAATCGTCGATTTACAAGTAACGGTCAATGGGCGAAACCAATAATCAATCCCAATTCGAATGTTGTTTCGAATTTGTCACACATAACATAACATAATTTCACGCCATTGTTACCCGAAGGTGTACGCAGCGGCTGTTAAGCCTCGTCTCGCCGTTATGTTTACGCCCCAAATGGAATAGGTGGCGAACCTATTACCATACCGGGCACAAAGTTTTCAGTCATCGGTATTTATCACACATAACTTTCGGAAAACAATATCGAAAAGTCGTTCATTCATTTATCAGGATTCAAACCACGACCTCTGGATTCAGAAACCGGGTGCTCGACCACTGGACTAATGTTTAAAATCGCTTCGTAAAAAGGCCATTAGTTCTCGTAAAAAGTAAAAAAATAAAAATGGTCATTGTGGGCTATCCCTAAGAAATAGACATATGCCCTCGCGGACTTTTTTGTAGACCTTTTGAAGGTGTGTAATAATGTAGTACGTTGTTTTGATTAATCACTTAGGGTTCAGGCAGCGTTTGCGATTAAAGTTCTAAATCTTGAAACACATACATGAATTATAGATCAAAACCACCCCGTTAACACCCTCTAAGTATTAAAAAAAACCGCATCAAAATACGTTACGTAATTTTAAAGATATGCGCATATAAGGGGACAGACAGTGGAAAGTGACTTTGTTTTATACTATTTAATGTTTATGCGTGCCAATAATCAATCCATGGATTGATTTTTTTTGGGGAATCGATTGACAGATACACAATAATCTTAAATTGGCTTCAATCTTCGATTGGGGATTGATTATTGGTTTCCGCCATAAGTGATTCAACTTGAAAGACTTCTGTTATATGAATGCCAGAGTCATAAAGCAGGATAGTTTTTTATGGTACCGGAAACAGTACTTTAAGGAACGAGGCTAAGAATAATTAGAGGCCAATATCATCTATTGCTGCCTTTCACTCCTGGTGCAGGACGAACCCAAGGATCCCCAGCCAAAACTTTTGAAAACTGAAATAATTCATACTTCAAAAGGATGACATGTTGTGCCCATCCTTGGTAAGGGGATAAAACACCAACGAAAACATTCCCAAGGAGGGTAGACGTCAGGTAGGCGGCCGGTCATAAAACCACAGCCAAATCTTTTGTTGTTATTGTCTTATAGCCTAACTAGGCAGAATTATCTCGTGTCTCCATATGAAAAAAAAATGATCCCAACAAATCGAAGTATAAATAATTTAACCCTATTGTATCAAAATGCTCCTTGCCTTAGTTACAGGTGTTGCAGCGTGATGTTATCGTGTCCCAGAATCCCAAAAAAAATCACGGAAATATTTTTGTAAATTCGATCTTTCTCACCGAACGACACGAACCAGTTTAGATATTTTCAGAGGTTACGGTATTTCACCGGTCGAGCCGAGCGACGTATTAATGCATCAAACTGCGTGACTCTACCACCGTTTCTCGTAGAGGTCCGAGTACATATTGAAACAAAAAAAAAAAACGCTTTTTCAATACTCGTAATATGTAAAAGTAAAATTGGACGATTCTAGCAGCTTATTAACATTCGAAGTTGTTATTCAAACCCTTGTCCTTGAGTCTTCACTCCTAAGGGGCCGTCCATTAATCACGTGATGTTTTTTTCATCATTTTTTGACTCCCCCTCCCCCAGGGTGATACGTCCCCCCTTTCCAACATCACGTGTATTTTTAGTACATACAAAGAATATTAAAGTTTTTAGAGTATTATCTTTAATTCATCATCAATCTCGCTGGTCAAGTACTCGAGCGGCCTCCTTGTGAATCAGGAAGTCGTGGGATCTATTCTGGGCTCACACCAATCTATTTTATTCTAATAATAAGGTGGAAAAAATAAATACACGTGATATCTTACTCCACCCCCCTCTCCCTCGTGATATTTCGTGATTTTTGTTAGACCCTTCCCCCCCCCCCCCCTTTCTAACCTCACGTGATTAATGGACGGCCCCTAAGATATACATTTGATCTCCATCTTGGTTACAGCGACGTCATTTTTTAACTTGACCTTCTTTTTCTCGCCCATATTGTTTGGTGCTCCTTTACGAATTCATATTCAGTAAGAAAGAATACAGGGGTTCTGTTTATTAAACCCTATTCCAAATTTTATTAAATAACTATAGATTACAAGATAAACTTTAGACCTTTAACAATCTGTATTAATTATTGTTTGTATAAAATATTTGGTTACAAGGCCGTTATTATTATCATCTACAGTTGTGTTTATTTCCTTTCATATGTTATCATAATTATTCGTCATGTAAATATTTATATTGTATATTTTTATACATATAACTAGCTGACTCTGTTCTAAATAACTAACTTTGTTCCGCATCAAAAGTAATAAATAAGTACATTTTGCATTCATGACTTTTTCTTTAGTACATCATACATGAATTATAGATACAAACCACCCCGTTGATACCCTCTAGCCCGAATACTGAACCGCCACTCAAATATATAAGCGCTACTTAAGCGTTTAAGTAGCTGTTACAGTAGACAGATTACGTGAAATTTGAGCAGTAAGTAGCACTTTATTGATTGTCAGATTTGAGTGGCGGTTCAGTATTCGGGCGTCTGTCTATTAAAAAAACCGCTTCAAAATCCGTTGCGTAGTTTTAAAAATCTATTCACATAAGGGTACAGACAGCGGATAGAGACTTTTCTTTTATTCTATGTAATGATGACTAGTTACCCAGCAAACGTTGTCTTGTCAAAAAAAATAAAGTTTTTAATAAGCAAATAAAAAATAGGGCGTTCATTGTAGAGTGGTGAAAATTTAGGGTTGCGTGTATTTTTATTGTATTCTGTATCGTAAAAAGAAAATTAATATCAAAAAATTGGAATACCCTTAACGTTTAGGAGGATGAAAGATAGTTGTACGATTCCAGACCTACCAGATCATTGTCATTCATCACATTAAACCCAAACACCGTGACACGAGAATTTTATATATTAGACTAGCTATAACTTTGTTCCGCATCAAAAGTAATTATTACAGCGTTTTCAATTAAATATTTACTACATTATTCATCAATTATACATACAAACCACCCTGTTGGCACCCTAAAAAAACACATCAAAACCCGTTGCGTAGTTTCAAAGATATGCTTAGCGCTTAGCTAGACAACGGAAAGTGACTTTATTTTATACTATGTAATGATATCAATTTTTTAAGGGATGGCAGGTATAGGGTAGAGGGGATGGGGTTGGATCTCACCGAGCGAAACGCGACATGAGCCACTGTCTGATACTTGACTTTTCTGAGAGGTCGTGGTTTTTCATTGGTCGAGCCGTCCCATTCATGCTGCGAAGGGAAGGGAAGGAACGTAGGGAAACCGAGCCTACGAGTCTGATGGTAAGCGACTAGCACCTCCCATGGACATCTGCAAGTGCAATACTGAGAGTTATACACTTTCGTTGGTTACATTTAATTGGGATAGAGTAGGGGATGAGGAGTGTGAGATTCGTTATCATGAAAAACAGAACCTTCCTTATTGGTCAGTCGGTTTAGTACCTATACTATAAATATGTTAGTAAATATCTATATCCTGTCTAGACAGAAACCTTCATTTTACCATCAATTCATTCACTTCACTGCCGCTAATATTGACTAAGTAGATAGTAGTGTAGTTTACTTACAAAAGGCATCGCAGGCAAATCAATAATGTGTTTCCGAGGCAGTTAGACGCTATGTTAATTGTACCGTAAGGGTCAATGTACTAACTGAAAGGTTTACAGCCTTTATGCTTGACGCAATAGATTGGACAATCAAATTGTATCATGTGGAAAGATCATCTTAATTTGATTGTCCGCTTATATTGCACGGCGTGGAATAGATTGATCTCAGTGACGTACCACACTTTCAATACTATAAAGAAAGTCAGTATTATTCGATGGTTTCAGAGCACATTTCGCTGCATTCTTCAATTCTTCCTATCTTTTAGGTTTCGAAGTCAGGAATCGGATCAGACAGACAATAGTACTTGTTTTTTGCTACTCTTTTATAATTGTCCACAAAAATTTACATTCCAATTAAATAAATTGGAAAAAAAAATATCACACGCATTTAAATGTACTTACAAGAGTTTTTCTATGTGTGTCCAGTAGTCGAGCACACCGCTTCTAAATCAAGAAGTCGCCAGTTCAAATCCTGGCTCACACAATGACTTTTCGAAATTTTTTGCGGAGGTTACGTGTGATAATTATCGATTACTGAAAACTTTGTGCCCGGTATGGCAATAGATTTGCCACCTATTCCATTTGGGACGTAAACATAACGGCGAGACGAGGCTTAACAGCCGCTGCCTACACCTTCCTTTTTTCTACTCGAAGGTGTAGGCAGCGGCTGTTAAGTGAGGTTATGTTTATAACATAACATTTCTTTTCTCGACCACTCATCTAGTGACATTGTTAGTTGTGACTTTGTGATTGGCACTCTATACTTTGCACACTTCCCAGAACTCTGTCAACATTGCACGTTTTTATGCCGAGTTATAACTACTCTGTGATTTTACTGAAATCTGAACAAAAAAAAACGACACGACAAGAGTCAGTAACCTGATCTGTTTAACAATCTTGTAAGCCTTTTACTGCGCTATAAATACTCAGACGGTCATTGTTAAACTGTTGTTTATATACTTATATATACAATTATACATTATATTATTATATAGTTTTAGAATATTTGTTTTTAATTTAATCATAATGTCTATTCAGGTATTGTAATATATAATCATTGTTTAAAAAATATAACATTCCGTGTGCGAAGGTGTTCTTTTTTCAAATTATTTTCAAAATAGGAAAAAGCGCGCGCTTTTCCCTTCCGTTCATAGTAGATAGATACCTACTTTAAAATTTGGTATTTTGCTATTAATGTTTTATTGAGAGAAGTGTTAATAAAGTAATATAAATTTTAGCTATTTTTTTGTACCTAATACGGAATAACTTTAGATAGAAAATATTTAATATGAGCAGAAATGTTATCAAAATACTTTTTTAAATTACGAACATTGTTGAATTGTTCCTGGTTAGTGTATGAAAAAGAAAATACGTTTGAATTTAGAATTGTGATTCGAATTTTAATTAGACAGTTGAATAAAGAGGATAGGCAGTATTTTATTTACGATATATTCTTTTAAAATTCAGTATGACAACGGACTAAGTATCTATGCCACGTTACCTAATATTTCATTCGGCGAGAGTAGACTTTTCTGGAGTCTACTAATAATATGTATTACGTGTTGTTATTTATTTATCTTCATCGAATATATGAAATTCTAAAATATATACGGGCAATAACGTAGGTGCTTTAATAAAATATGTCGAAAGAAAAGAACATACTATTGTTAGTATTTGTCTGAAAATAGAAAGTCTTTAAAGAAACATTGACAAACTATTTTTATTTCCGTAACAGGTTGTTCAGTATATTAGGATATTTATGAATTAGTAAATGTAATAGTAGTAGTTGTTTTTTTTTTTTCAAACAATGTCAACGGTTTTATTACATTCATACTCAATAAATGAATGGTTACCTACTATTGAATAATTAAAATCGTAAACTTAAATCGACAAGAATAATAATTTTAATATAAATTCTAAAAGAATATAAAACTTATCAAATAACCGCCGTATAGATCGTAAAAAAAAAATAGAATGTCATTTCAAATACGAGTTGTCTGCCAAAACAATAGAATATATGTGTTTGGAGAATGCATTCAAAAGTGTACCTATGCTTAAATAGGGCAGTCATTTTCCCGATCTCATACATCCGCAGTGCGCGACGTGTTCGCTACTTCGCTAGAAAGAGGACACATTGCGCCAAAGGAGGACAGGTATAACCGAATCGATGTACGAAAGAGATAGCACTAAATAAACTTTCTCTCTCACCGTCAGTACGTTTGCACTAAGAATGCACTGACGAAACGATCGCACAGTGCGCGCTGTACTCAACTTGTACTGGTTCGCACTTCGTTCTGATGTAACTATTCTGTTCTCTTGGAGAGCTATAAATTAGATTCTGTTGTGATGTTAGTTTTACGTCATTATTTATATCTACACTTTAATATTTGCTCACGCATATTATGTATAATGAGTGTAACATAAACATTCAAATATGTATCCGCTAAAGATATGCGAATAAAAACAAAAGGTGACCTAAATTTTTTTCGTTGCTTTTTTGAATGAATGTAAGTTAGTATTACTACTACCTACTTACTAGATAAGAATGATTATATTGCAATTAAGTTACGTATAATAATAGTACTGATTAAAATCGATTAGCAATTGTCGTGTTCAAAAACATTAAACAGCTGTAGAAGTTCGGGCATAGTCGTCTTTTGTTCGGTGCCAGGGCCACAGCCACAAATATCGAGTACGATCAGCGAGTCAAAACGCCCGTCGAGTTCGTTGTCGCGTGGTGAATCAGTCTCCCTCCTTTTCCCTCGCTCAGTCAGAGTCGCTCAGTCGGCACAGTTCACTTTTATCAGAAGCACGTCTGTTTTGTAAAGACGCGTCGAAGTCGTCTCAACAAAACAGTTACAATACTATCCATAATTGTATATTTTTTAGTGCATAGACGTTACTTGTCTAATTTTTTCTCATGTCAGTGACATTTCTGTGTAAATTGTGAAAGAAGACAATTCAACATTCATGTCCGTCGGATTTGGATAACCGTGTTAAATTCAGGTGAATAATTGTTTATTTATTTGTAAGTTATTCTAAACGTTCTGAATTAGATATTCAATAATGAAATGACGTGCCTGGTCATAGTTAAACAATGACATATATATTAGTAGTGAATGAAGAATTGATATTAAGAAATATGTCTCGACAGTTTTAACTTTTGAATTTGTTTGATGAAATGTAAACTCTATTACTTACTGTACAAAGAAGTTTTGATTTATTCGTCCTCTTGTCGATTGTTTTTCGTGGAAATGAAAACTTTGAATGTTCGTGATGTTTTATTTTATCTGTCAGAAAATTATAGCGTAAAAAATCAGGTTACCATAGGTCGCGGGTCTAGTTTCCTAGCGCCCACTAACGTACATATCTATTGGTCAATAGTTCAAATAGAGTCTAGCTAGAGTATTAGAAAATAATTTAGTATATTATTTATTTAATAATTTTGAAGAAACCTTATATTTATCTAGGTTCAAACATCGTAACTCTATCTAGTCTACTAGTCCAAAAATGTTGTTGAGAATGGGTAAGTCGTTTCGGATGTCTATGTCTAGCAAAAACACATGGCAGTTTTATGTAGGTATTATTAGGATAAGAATTCAGAGGTTATGTAAAAGAGTTATTTTTTATTTTCATTTTGGCGAATTCGGTCTGCTTATTAGCCGAAATAAAAGAGTTTCTCAATTGTATTGATAATAAAATCGCGTTCATTCAATATATCTGAGTATTAATTTCGTTTTTATTCCAAAGAGGTTTATTCCATATTGAATGGTCGTAAAACATTCTAGTCTATGATTGAAAAAAAAAAAACAATGTAACTAATTTATCTTACGTACTAAGCCATTCGTGTTAGTAATCTATTCAATTGTATTGTGTTTAATTAATTGGAAACCGGTATTTTTCTCTCTTTAACTTATGACACAGGTGCACACACTTCTATAATTTGTATAGTGCCTAATTAACGATACCAAAAGCTAATGCTAGAGTTCAACGGTGGTAGAGCCAAGCAGTGCGCTTCATGAATGGGCCGGCTTGACCGGTGAAATACCACGACTTCACAGAAGATCGACGTAAAGTTGCTCATGCCGCGTTACGTTCGGTGAGAGAGGTACCCGGTAGCCCACCGCCTTTCCCCATCCTTTCTTATCCTACTCCCTTAAAGGTCGGCAACGCAACTGTAACACTACGTAAAAGATTTGATCCTGTAACTATTTTATTACAAATAGATTATATTATTTACTAAATATAGAATTTATGTATTAATATTTTACATAATTAAAAAATAATCAAGTGATATTATATTTATTTTTATATTATCTCAATTAGCTCCATTAAGTAGGTAGTTTACGCCTTGTAGGACACAGCAATAATTGCAGTTTTTTTTTAGCAGTGAGGTATGTATTGCAAACACGCAATGTTGCAATATTACGTAATAATTTCACTTTTCCTCTTTCACTCTTATCTGTTTGTCAACCATGAGTTTTAGTTATAAAACATTGGAAACCAATACTTGTTCAGGGCTCTCTTAACGAATTACAATTTCTTATAGTAAACAACAAAACTATAGTGTTTGACAATTGTCAATCACTATAGTTTTCATTTCAAGAGAACCCTAGGCTGTAGACTATCGAATCGATCGACCGGTAAAATACAACGACCTCACAATATCAGTGTAAAGTGGCCCAAGTGGCGTATTGTTCGTTGAGAGAGATATCTCTGGACACTTGGATCGCAAATATTGGCGAAATCTCCTAACTCATTCTAAGTTGCGAAAACGACCATGATGTGAAAAAAAAAAACAAAGTTGCCGGTCGAGTCAGCCCATTGCTGCTGCAGCAGTGAACTGTGTGGCTCTACCACTAAAAAAAAAACGAAATGAATCGATTTACCATAAACTTTGCGTGGCCACAATCGATGGTTTTGTTTCTATGGGAATTCGAACATTGCAGGAAGGTCAATACTATATATTCTTATGGGTATTTGCGTGTAACAGTTGCGTGTACCTAAAGTGTATCGACTATCGATCGAACTGTTCTAGTCTAGAAACCAAGTCTATTAATTGACAGTTCCTTCTTTAAAATCTATTCTATACTCATATCAATTGAATGGCGTCAGCTTGTAATAATTAAAATAACTATTAAATCGAAGCAGAAAAGCCAAGCTGCGATACTGACCCCAATGCTAACTTATGGAAGTGAGAGTTGGGTATGGCAGAGCGTGCATGTTAGTAGTATAAACACGGTCGAAATGAGGGCACTGCGCAAAATCTTCGGAGTGAATCTCGCTGACCGCGTTGGAAACAAGGATGTAAGGAAGGAAGTTGGATTGAAAGAGAGTGTGGGTGTAAAAGTAAGAAAGAGCATGCTTCGATGTTTCGAGCATGTTCGGACATGTAGAAAGAATGGTTGATGTAAGATTGACTAAGCAGATATACAATACAAAAGCGGATGGATGTAGGAGTCTAAATGGAAGAATCTGCTTGTAATATTTCAAATAACCTCTTTGTACTAAATGCACATGTATTAACGATACAACGGACCAGGCTAATTTACTGTATAATCAAATTTGTCTAATTTTCTGACACTAGTGGTAGTAGACACAGTGGTAGAGCCAAGCAGTTCGCTGCACGAATGGGCCGGCTCGACCGGTGAAATACCACGACCTCTCAGAAGACCGACGTAAAGTGGCTCATGCCGCGTTTCGTTCGGTGAGAGAGGTACCCGGAGGCCCACCCCCCTTCCCCATCCTTTCCTATCCCCTATCCCTTAAAGGTCGGCAACGCAACAGTGACACTATATGTGTTGCTGGTGTCCATGGGCGGCGTTGGTTGCTTACCATCAGGTGACACGCCTGCTCGTTTGCCCTCCTATCCCATAAAAAAAAAACTAAATATTAGTGTTAAGATTTTTAATATCAACTGTGGACTTGTCAGTGAAAGTCCCTTATAAATCCATCCAGCTATATGAATAATTACCCTGACCAATCATACAAGCAAACATACATAACATACCTATAAAATTACTAACCTTATTCTAACATTAAATACAGGCATTGCAATTATTATCATTGCTTTTTAATAACCGGAAAAATATGTCTTACACAAAGTAACCAATGTCAATACAATGACATATACAAGTTTACACTCAAGTCCTTCCAGGATTATCAAGGTAAATAAAACAGGTTTACATTTTTGGGTTATTTTTTGCTGAGTGTCGCTGATTTGCAGGTGCAAATCTTGGCCCAGTGGTGCACATTAAACACTTTTCGGAAATAAATTATCGATGAATGTACCGCTTGTAATAATAGGACTTACTAAGGGAACCTAAAAATCCTCCTTCATCCGATATCACAAGACACACAGAAGTCCGAACGGTGTATTCTTTTTCATAGTATTTATGTACAGAACAGAAAAAAAAACATCTTAGTTATCTTTTCTGCCACTGGCTGCGGTAGAGTTTGATGATTACGTACGACCGCGTTTATTATTAAACAGAGCTGTCAACGGCGACAGAACTTCCCGCGTAAGAATTTGAAGGATGACGCCCTCTACCGGCGAAAACTTCTTCCCCTAAATAGAGACCTTTGGTTTAACGTAAAGATCGGATTCCTATGTTTCTATACTTCGTGGCTACATATAATGTACAATTACGGTTGGTACTATTATGAAAGTAAAATAATGTTTAGGTTGGTACTGAAACAGTACCTTATGGTGCGAACACCGGCTCGTGTTTGTCAGTAAATTTATTCCATTTGAGTGGCAACCATTTTGCCATTAGCGAAATTGGAATGGGGTTTTATAAATTACGTTTCTATAGATAATATAACGTGTCATTTAGTCGACAAAAAACAAATACATTATCTTTATTAATATAAAGAGCTTATTGTTTGTTTGAACGCGTTAATTTCGCCAACCACTAATATATATATGATTAAAAAAACTTTTTCTATTCTATATAGAAGGCGCTGCGTAAAATCTGCGGAATGACTCTCGCTTGATTTTAACTTGTTCTTTTTGTTTATATATTCTGTATTCATTGATAAAACCATACAGAAAATTTAATAATATAACCTAGTAGATTTATGACGGGGACTTCTATTTTGGAGCATCCGGGTTTGAAACTATGTATGTTGCCATGTGCCAGCTTCACCACAAGTTACATAAGAAAATTTTCATTATAACATTGGAACAACTTTTTATGGATTATATCGCGTTTATATAGAACTAGTGAAAATGATCTCTGTAAAGAGTTCGAAACGTCGGGAAATAAATAGAAAATAAGTTCTAAATAAACGCGATATATATAATCCATAAGAAGTTGTTTCAATGTTATAAATGTGACTCGCGAAAATCTAAGAAATAAATTTGCATTAGCTTGACGAGAAAACGCTGCCCACAGTTTAGGGTGCAAAGGGACTTGAATATATGAAGAAAGCAACGCAAAGCAATGATTCCGCTTAAATGGAAATCGTATAAATAAATAAATAACTTTATTACAAAACTCATTCAAAAAATCTTTGAAGTTATGAAGCTTTTATTACGAGAGGAGAATTGAATATTGAAATACCAGACTTGTTTGCTGTTTGAAAATTTGGTGTTGTTTTGGGAGTTGAACGTTGCTGCTATTCTTAGACTAGCCCAAGGTGATGATCGTAACTCGGCGGTTTATTTTTAAATTATTGCATACATTCGAATTTGGTTTTTTAGGAAATATGGGAAAGATTAATATGGGTAAGTTGTCACGGTGGCTGGAAGCCGGGATGTGAGATAAAATCAGGGCTCACGTAATGTCTTCCGCGAATACTTTTCAGAAGTTAGATGTAATAAATAACAATGACTGATGATATTGCGCCCGGTATAAAAACAGCCGCTTAACACCTTATAGTAGAAAAAAGGTGTGAAGTTTTAAAAAATAGGTAGTAGAAATATATAACATAACTTCACGCCTTTTTCTACCCAAAGGTGTAGGCAGTGGCTGTTAAGCCTCGACTCGCCGTTATAACTTTCGAATATAATTTAGAAAAGTCATTGGTGTGCGCCACGATTCGAACCAGCGACCTCTGGATTCCGAAGCCGGTGCTAGACCACTGGACCACCGAGACTAGAGTAGGTAGAAATAGATATTATAATATCTCACTTGCGTCCTTGATTTCGCTAGCGTCTATTTCTAATAAAACCTTCCATGACAGAATTGCTAATAATTCTGTGGAAGTTTAGTAATATAATAATTAGAATAGATTTATTCTAAAATATCTACATAATTAAACATAACTAAGTATAAAACTCGTTTAATCAAATGTTACAAAGGCGCAATGAAATATATAAAAAAAAGATTAATTTTATTAAAAATATTAAAATTAAGCATGAACAGATAACTTATATTGAATACTAGTTGACCCGGCGAACTTTGTTCCGCATAAAAAGTAAATTTTCGATCACTTTTTCTTTTCTATACCATACATGTTTTATACATAAAAACCACCCCGTTGACACCCTGTGTCCGACCGAAAGTTCGGTACGGTTTCGGCCGAGTTTCGGCCAAAAATCAAGTTTCGGCGGAAGTTTCGGTTTCGGCCAAATTTGGCCGAAACTTTTGCTGAAACCGAAGCTATTGTAGTACTAATTCTGACTTGTGGTTCTCTTCTCTTCTTTTTAGTTAGTTCGCCATAAGGCATGATCCCTCACTTCTTTGACTTTCAATCAACATTGTCATAAATCCTCGCCGGTTATTAAGACTGCTGGCACACATTTAATTTGATCATGGAAAGTTTGTAGTCGCCCTCATCGAGTCCAACATCTCTATACTGTATATCTGTTTAGTCAATCTTGAATCAATCATACTTTCGACGTGTCCAAACCATAGGAGTATCCATTTCCTTCATTTTTACACTGACACACTACCAATCCTCTTTTAAACTTTCCTTCCTTATAACCATTTTTTTCGTTGCGATCGGTGAACCTCATGCTGCAAATTTTGCGCAGTGACCTCATTTCGACTGCTTTTTTTTCATGCACCCTCTGCCATGCCAACTCTCGCTTTCATAAGTTAGTGTTGGGATCAGTACCGCACTGTTACCAGGGACCTGGGTTTTGTTGCTCAGATTGTTTGCGCCTAGGTATCAGCCCAACGCCTTATTTACACTGTTTCCTACATTACTCTTCTTTCTACATTCCCGGTGTAAAAGTAATTTAAGTAATTATTATTATGAGATGAGATGAGTGGTAGAACCACGCAGTTCGCTGCATAAATGGGCTGGCTCGACCGACAGGTCGAGAACAAAACGCGACCGTATCTAACCAGATACGCTCGCGTTTTGCTCGTTGAGAGACCTGGAGGCCCAACTCCTACCCCTCGCCCCTCCTCATTCGATTTCCAACTGCTTTCTTATCCCACTAATAAATATATTGGCGCTGGTCCTCCATGGCTACGCGCGTCCGTGTGTTGTCGATGCCGTCCTGCCTCACCTCGAGGCTTAGATGCTCGGTAAATGGGGCACTGTTACCTAGAGGTTGACTCAGATACTCACCGGGCAAGGGTGCTTCAGTGGGTATCCGAGTCGAATAAAAAGAGAAGAGACGGCGAGATGCCACTATTGCGCATCCGACCTGGACTCCGCCCAGCACACGCTGGAGGTATGCCCAGCGTGGGCGGCCGAGTGTAGACGGGATAGGGAGAGCCGATCCCGCTCGAAGGTGGGGGCGACAAGCTTAGTGATCGCTCCCGCCAACGGGCCGCGAGGGCGCACCGCCCGCAAGTGCACCCGGGTTGCAGCCCAGGCCCGGGAAGGATGACCCTCCGGCCGGGGTGGGTCGTCGGGGGCACAGGCAGCCATGCGCCTGTTTACATCGCGCGTTCGGAGCTGCCCCTCCCTGGGGAGCCTCACACCGAGACTTTCCGGGGATGAGCTCCCCTCGCAACAGAGGGGGGGCGACGCAGGGGTGGTCCAGAGCGCTTAAGCACTGTCCTAGACTTGTAGTTTTAGTGGTTAGCCCTAGGATTGGATTGCAGTGTACTGCTTTTGGAGTCCCACACTACCCCCTGCCGTACCCAGGCGTGGGGTGTGCATAAGGCATTTCCTCGCGTAACAAAAAGGTACCTCAAAAGAAATTAATGATTCTTCTGAGTACAAGTACAAAATAAAGTATTAAATAGTAATATCTCAAAATACGAATTAGTACTTAGTGTATCATGAATCAAAAACAATTACGGATTTGAATGTTGACTTTTTACCTATTTCTTTTGGGATGTAACGATTCGGCGAGTGGAGGCTTAACAGCCTCTGCCTACACCTTAGCATAGAAAAAAGCGTGAAGGTATGTTGTTGATTGGAACAAAATTAATACATATACCCATTGATTTTCATTTCATGTTCTAATTAATGCAAAACAAAGGGCCAAATTTATCAAATTTTAGTATTTTAAGGAATTTTAAACTTGAGCACGTGAGTTTCGGTTTCGGTTTCGGCTGAAACTGAAGTGCCGGCCGAACATTCGGTTTCGGCCGGAAAACCAGTTTCGGTCGGAACTTACCCTCTATGCATTATAAGAAACTGCATCAAATTCCGTTGCGTAGTTTCAAAGATATAAGCATTTAAGGGGACAGACAGTGGAAAGTAACTATATTTTGTACTATGTAATTATAACTTATATTAAAATTACAAATACATAGTTTCCATTAATTTGATGCTTTATTAAATTTCCCAAGTTTCTTGGAATCACTAGTAATAGAATTGTTAGCAATTCGATTGTAATTATTATGCATTTCTTTGTTCCCGCTCTTTTTGAGTCAGAGTCTCTTTTCTTACTTTTGTACTGCTGCTAAAATTCCTTAGAGAGTGACAGTTGACACGATTCCATTCATGTTTGATCGCTCTTAGACTTGTTTTTGTTAATTCTTTTAGATTTCAGTCAAGTAACTGTAAGTTGATTTACAAGATAAATTATTAAAAACTCTTTTAATTATTCCTTATCATTACATAGTATAAAACGAAGTCCCTTTCCGCTGTCTGTCCCCTTGTATGCGTATATCTTGAAAACTACGCAACGGATTTTGATGCGGTTTTTTTTAATAGTTAGAGGGTGTCAACGGGGTGGTTTTGATCTATGATTCATGTATACTGTAATAAAAAAGTGATAATTTTCAAGATTTAGATCTTTAATCGCAAACGCTGCCTGAACCCTAAGTGATTAAACAAAATAATGTACTACATTGTCATACACCTTCAAAAGATCTACAAAAAAGTCCGCGAGGGCATATGTCTATTATTGTCTATATCTCTTAGGGATAACTCACAATGACCATTTTTATTTTTTTACTTTTTACGAGAAATAACGGCTTATTTACGAAGCCATTTGAAACATTACAGCATTAATTTTCATCCAATTAAGTGTCTTAAATAGATTGTGGATGTAATATAGTTTATCCTGGCCCTTTACAGCATGCAATTTAGACAAATATTTTCGAAGATATTGCAGTATTAACATAGCGGGACAGCAGTTAAAGTCGATAAATAGCACAAATTGAACCTTATGATATCCAAAATTTACCCATTTATTACTTTTGATGCGGAACAAAGTTCGCCGGGTCAGCTAGTTGAGAATATATCTTTTAAGAGAAGAGAACATTTTTTTCTTCTCAACACTGGCAAATACTCCATTTAGGTGAGTCTTAAACGAATAAATATATGTACAAGTTTCCCAATTTTCATTGTTATTGTAAATGGATCACAAAAAAAAGAAAAACAAATCTTTTCTTTCCTGTGATAAATTAAAAAAAAAAATAAAAAGTTTGTATGATGACTTAATAATTACAATACTTTAAAAGAAACTATTAGGTACTTATAATCTATTAAATTTGCACAATCAGAGTATAAGATTTTTTTTTTTTATGGGATAGGAGGGCAAACGAGCAGGCGTGTCACCTGATGGTAAGCAACCAACGCCGCCCATGGACACCAGCAACACATAGTGTTGCGTTGCCGACCTTTAAGGGATAGGGGATAGGAAAGGATGGGGAAAGGGGGTGGGCCTCCGGGTACCTCTCTCACCGAACGAAACGCGGCACGAGCCACTTTACGTCGGTCTTCTGAGAGGTCGTGGTATTTCACCGGTCGAGCCGGCCCATTCATGCAGCGAACTGCTTGGCTCTATCACTGTTGAATGATATCCAAAACATGGTGTGAAGGCCATTTTGTGGATTATGAATGGCAATCATTTATAATCCCCGACTACGCATTGTCGTTTTCATTATCTAAATAATTTTCATCGTTACCATGCGGCCGACTAATCATTGCATAAGTAATGATTACTTCATTTAATATATCGTAATTAGAATTAGTGTGTGAAATTATTTTGAGTTGAAGTGTCGTGTGATGTTGAATATAAGTGCTACGTGGCTTCAGGTAATAATTGCTAGTCTCATAATTTATTTTGCAAATGCAAATATGTCCCTATCGGTGTTACAGATGTCAATGAGCGTCGCCAGTCACTTCCCATTAAGTAATTGCATTGTAAAAAATATTATGCTTATTATGGTCTACTGCATACATACATAACTTCACGCACGATTCTTACACAGCTCCCTCGCTTCGTTGACTTTCATAACTTTTTTCATACACGCGCGTCGATTTTTGAGGCTCCTAACATCACCTGCTACTACATACATATTATATATTATCCATTCCGTTAAAAAACAGAAAAAAAAGTCACTTTAATATTACCTATATACTTATTATAATATTAACAGTGGTAGAGCCAAGCAGTTCGCTGCATGAATGGGCCGGCTCGACCGGTGAAATACCACGACCTCTCAGAAGACCGTCGTACAGTGGCTCATGCCGCGTTTCGTTCGGTGAGAGAGGTACCCGGAGGCCCATTCCCTCCTTCCCCATCCTTTCCTCTCCCCTATTCTTTAAAGGTCGGCAACGAAACAGTAACACTATATGTGTTGCTGGTGTCCATAGGCGGCGTTGGTTGCTTACCATCAGGTGACACGTCTCGAGCAGACGTGTCACCTGATGGTTTGCCCTCCTATCCCATAAAAAAAATACTAATGGGCTCCCTAATTTTTTTTTTTAATTTCATTTTTTTTCTTTTAAAGTTATCAATGTTAAACAGATAAGCAATTTGCTACTGAATTTCTCAACAATCTGAGCAATCGTATCAGGCGCTGATTTACATCGCCAATCGATAAGATTATTTACATTGTTAACAAAGCATGTACATTTTTTTTATACATAAACTAGTTGAA
Organism: Euproctis similis; assembly: GCA_905147225.2. Lineage (NCBI taxonomy): Eukaryota > Metazoa > Arthropoda > Insecta > Lepidoptera > Erebidae > Euproctis > Euproctis similis. The sequence goes on from LR990114.1 coordinate 8,627,658, forward strand.
GAGGATCACATTTTTTTCTCTTTTTTTGAAAGTAATTAACAAATAAAGGCAATTTATAATTTTAGATATTTCTAATCTGCCTATATCAACTACATATTATATTACTGAAGTATACTATATATACTGTATACTTAGTCTGGCCATAAATACTGTTACAACTAAAAATAAAAAAATATTAATTTGAATTTGGAATCTGTTTTTTTTTATACGATTGTTCATTGTGTTTTCTCGTTTTGGCGCCAATACATTGTACAATATTTTGCGATATTAAAATGGAGTGGGGTGATAAAGAGAACCGAATCGCTGTGATTGCATTACACAAAGTAAGTATGGAGCCAAATGCAATTTTTAAAACTCCATACACTTGGTATTAGTCAAATGTTTGTGTACCGGGCTATTAATAGGTACAATGAGACCTCCTCTGTTTGTGACAGAAAAAGACCTGGCCGTCCACGTAGTGTTCGTACGAAAAAGGTGGTCAAAGCAGTAAGGGAAAGAATTCGAAGAAATCCTGTCCGCAAGCAAAAGATTTTATCTCGGGAGATGAAGATAGCACCTAGAACAATGTCGCGTATTTTAAAAGATGACTTAGGACTTGCAGCCTATAAGAGACGCACTGGTCATTTATTAAATGATAATTTAAAAAAGAATAGGGTGTTAAAATCTAAACAACTACTGAAGCGGTACGCAAAGGGAGGTCACAAAAAAATATTGTTTACGGATGAAAAAGTTTTTAAAATTGAGCAACATTTTAACAAACAAAATGACCGTATTTATGCTCAAAGCTCTAAGGAAGCTTCCCAATTAGTTGACAGAGTGCAACGTGGGCATTATCCGACTTCAGTGATGGTTTGGTGGGGTGTTAGCTACGAAGGCACTCCTTCGTAGCTAACACCCCACCAAACCAGTCACTACTGAGCCATATTTTTGTGAAAAAGGTATCAAAACATCGGCACAAGTGTATCAAAATACCATTCTTGAAAAGGTAGTCAAGCCCCTTAACAACACCATGTTCAATAACGAAGTATGGTCCTTCCAGCAAGACTCGGCACCGGGTCATAAAGCTCGGTCCACGCAATCTTGGTTGGAAGCGAACGTTTCGGACTTCATTAGAGCTGAAGACTGGCCGTCGTCTAGTCCCGATCTTAATCCACTGGATTATGATTTGTGGTCAGTTTTAGAGAGTACGGCTTGCTCTAAACGTCATAATAATTTAGAGTCCCTAAAACAATCCATACGATTGGCAGTGAAGAATTTTTCCATGGAAAGAGTGCGTGTTTCTATTGATAACTAGCCTCAACGTTTAAAGGCCTGTATTGCAGCCAATGGAGACCACTTCGAATAAGCTTTTTATATTTTATATCGTTTTATATTCCAGTGCCCACTATGGCCGAATAGTTTTTTCACTGGCCAAATGATTCCTTAATTCAATTACACTTAAAAGACATTGTTATTAAGTACTCTTTAATAAAGCGCTTCATTTGTTTACACAGTTTAATCTCCCGTTTTCTAGAGTTATACATATTTGTCTCGGAAATAAAGAACCGAGTTTCTAGATAGCCTGAATTAGCTGAGCTAAGCATCATCAAAAAGATAAGCCATTGTGATTTTTTTTACATATTTGCGAAAGCGGACGACGTACGTTTTAATCCAATTAACACGTTATACCCTAGTAGGTAAAATAGTTAGTAATCCTGTTTTACATAATAGTTTCGAGGAAACATCGAGTTACAGAATTTAAGGCATTAAGTTTCGCACTGTTTGAACGCTGAAAACATAATAAAGTACGTATGAATATTAGGTATTCCGTTTCGAGTAAATCTTATTACGTGAACAGAAATGAAATATGGTTGAAACTAGCTTAGAAAGCTTGTTAATGTTAAAGTTTAATATAGAGGAAAAAAAAGAACTATTAGTTCATTATAAAGTAGTATACAAAATACAAAAAGTACTACGCTTCTGAATCAAGAGGTCGCGGGTTCGAATCCTGACTCACACCAATGACTGTTCGAATTTAATTTCGAAAATTATGTGTGATACATATCTATGACTGAAAACTTTGTGCCGGGTATGGCAATAGGTTCGCCACCTATTCCAGTTGGGACGGAAACATAACGGCGAACGAGGCTTAACAGTCACTGCCTACACCTTCGGGTAGAAAAAGTTGTGAAGTTATGTTATTTTTATAATTACACCAATTATAATAAAACAGCTTTTTTGTTTGAACAACTTTTTTTTTTTGAGATTGTTAGTTTGAACACGGTAATCTCAGGTACTATTTGATTAGAATTGAAAAAATACTTTTGCTTTGGATAGTCTATTTATCGAGGAAGTTTTTAAGATATGTAACATCACGCTATGATCAATAGGTGCGGAGCACTGACTGTTTCAATAGGATAAGTGTAACGGTACGGAGTAAACGCGTTTAGCTACTTGTTAATAATAATAAAAATATCATGGACACAGTACACACAGCGCCCTCCAGTTCCAAAGCCCTAGCCCTCTAAGCAACTAAATGCTTGTACTATGGATAGTAGATAACGGATATGAATGTAAACATTTATACTTTTTTTTGTAAACAATTACTTATAATACATAAAAAAAGAGTTTTTCTTGTTTATATGTATATACATTCATGCTTGTCACAAATATTTGTACTCGGGTGGGGATCGAACCCGCCAACCACGATTCTGCAGTATATATATATATACTGCAGAACGTATATATATACCGTATATATACGTCGTAACGCTTCTTAATAAACAGGAGGAATACGTACTGTCTATTTTAATATATATTATCTATTCTCGAATAGTTTTAGATATATATATATACTATTAAATTTATTACAGCTTACCCTGAAGCTCCTATTGACCTGAATCTGAAGTATACCTGGATATATCTTGAGATCATTTCATCTCTAGTATGCTTGTTGTTTATTCGGAGTTCTACTTTGAGACCTATTGGTTCCAAATACATCTATACTTATAAATAAAATTGAAGTGTCTGTTTGTGATATTGAAAAAACTGCTTTCTAGTACATTCGTAAAATATACAATTACATACACAGAACGGTACATACACCAAAATAACATTTTTTTGTTACAATTTTATTTTTGTCTGTCTGTTTGTTCTGAACCGTTCTGAATCTGAAATGGCTGGACCGATTTTGACGGGACTTTTAGCTAAGGAGTAACTTGGGCTACTAATTTTTTTTAGGCGGAACAAAGTTCACCGGAAAGTAAATGAAGATAATAATATGTTTCTTATTTATGGCGCAGCTGGATATAAATGGCACAAATAATTTTGTATTGGCGGAACGTGGACGCACTTTTTTAATTTCATGGAAAACAACATATATTACTAAACTAGTAGACTGTGTGAGTAACTAGTATATATAAGTATGTAGATACAAATTCCATTGGTACACACAATACAATCTTAAAATTATTAAGTAAAGCAAAAGATTTTTAATTAATTAATATAAATTATAAATGACATGTAAACAATTTTCCAATTTCGTAATTACAATACTGAAAATACTTGAGCCAAATTATAGTTAGGTATGTGACTGTTTTAAAACGTAAATAGGTATTTATAAAAAAATGTTAAAGGAAAAATTTAATTACGTCTTACGTAAGTTTGTACGTTTTTTCCCGAATATTTTTATGCTATAGCAATGATAGTTAACTTGGCATTATAAATATGCCTATTTATAGACTTTGTTATTTCTTTATTAGACATATTTATTATTTTAACAATATTAAAGTAATTAAGACAGATTATATATTGCCTTCGTTATATTTATAAAACTTACAAACCTAACTTCACACCAAGTCATACAGAGAACAGGCAGGATTCTTGCATAGTTCGCTAGCTTCCTTCATTGACATTCATAACTCATGTCATACACGTTCATCGGTTGTTAAGGCTCCTTATAAATTACGTTCTGCAAGAATACATGCTCAATGCTCAAAGACGAAGACAGCGCTACCTGCGCAGAAATCCGTAAATAATGTTAGCCAAATCAATAGAAACTACAGTGCTATGCAGTTTGCTGCTTGAATGAGCATGCTCGACCGGTCCACGACCTCTCCGAAGAGCATACCAAAGTGGCTTATTCTGCTCCCGCTCTCTATCCTATTCAAAAGAGTCACTTCCCAGTTCCCACCAGGCGATCCACTACATCGTTTGCCCCCTCTTTCTAATAAAAAAACTACCTATAATAATGAACAATATATGCATGCATAGACAAATGATTTTATTTAAAAATTTGTCACACAAAGCTGTTCTGATATCGTTATCTCTATCACTACTGACATAGTTGCTATTTATTTGTCTCTTATCAATATGAAAAACAAACTTGATTTAATTATTCATTACATATGTATATTGTGTACTTGTTATCATTCTGTTACAGACATGTATCATAGTTTGTATAGAACAAATAACTTAAATATAACGTCTGTTTATTCTTTTATTTTTACACAAAAATTGCCGAGTTTTGCCGAGTTTGCAATAAGCACTCATCTATTATGCAACCTTATTTCTTGTTACTGGCAAATACGCAAAACGTGCGAGTTTAGAAGGAATAAAAAGAAGTTCTTTATTATTTGATCAAATGCATGCATATGCGCGAAATGTTCTTTTTTTGAAATGTTTTTATGAAAAATAAATGTGTAGTTCAGTTTATTAATTCACAATCTGTAGTAATAAAGTATTTTAGGTAGGTACAGTTTATTAAATTGTTTCTAAAGAAACGGAAAGAGAATATTTTTTCTCATATAAGGTATCCGGTGATACTTCTGTTTTACATGTTTATTGTGATATGTGACGAATAAACATACAAGGTTAAAACAATATTTTTGTTATGAACAATTTAATGGAATTTTGTTTACTACACTTATATTTAAATCAGTTTCAATATATTCTAGGAATCATCCAGATTCTATTCTTCAGATCCCCGCTTCTGAATCAACAAGCCGTGGGGTCGATTCCGGGCAATGACTTCTCCGATTCTTTTCGGAAGTTATGTGTGATAAATATCGATGACTGACAACTTTGTGCATCCTATATCACAGTAGGTCACCTATTCCATTTGGGACGTAAACATTCGGCCAGTCGTATTTTAACAGCTACTGCCTACACCTTCGGGTATATGTGTATAAAATCGTGAGCAAAGCCAATATTTCTAAACAATTTCTAAACAAATCGTACAAGTTCCTTATCAATACAGATATGAAATTGATTTGTGACGCACAATTTGTGTTTTCTACTAATCTATGTGAAAATTTGATAAATCAGCAATCTCTGTCTCCGCGTTATCGTATTGGAAAACTTGACCGATAGTAGAGATTGTAACATGATATTGATACGCAATGTAACTGTTACTGATTAAAACTAAATTAGTAGTCGATATAAGAATAATAAGTGTGCCCATTGCTTGAACCAGGGGTCGGCAACATTTTGAGTCGGATAAATGAACAAAATACAATTTACTATTTTACATTTTTAAAGTACCATATTTGGACCGTACTTGGTCAAATGAACTGTTTGTAGTGGGTTGATAAAATCGATACTGTTTTATTTACATAGAAGTACATATGACATGTGAGAGTGCCTAATTATACTACTTAATAGATTAATAAAATATAAATGATTTGTGCTTTGCCTAAAAGCAACATCTATAGTGGTAAGATTTTTTTTTCTATTTATTTGGAATTACTAACATTCTTTGATCCCAGGAATTTGCCCAACGCTCCATTTACGCTGGCTTCTAAATATAACAAAGATACGAATATAGCAGAAATATTATTATTACACGATAGTAAGCGTAATGGGATTTCTCGACACATCGATGAATGTATACTGAACAAGACGCAATGATTACAATGGAAGTGTGAGTAAAAAGTAATTACCATGGAAGACTGAGTGAAAGAGTTTGTTAGTATGCTGAGCGCCCGACTAGCTCTATCTCTCTTGCTCGCATGCGAACTCTGAATCTTCGCATGAGAGTAAGAGAGATAGACCTAGTCAGAAAGAAATTGTTGAATACTGGGGAGTCTAAAGAGGATAATCGGAAGTTTTGATCAAATTATTGCATTGTCATTGGTCTCTGACAGGTGTGCAAAGTTATAATAAAATAGGATCTAGTTAAAAGCAGAAGAAAAGGTTTGATTACATACGCACTCACATACATACCGGTGAAGCTAATAACATAACATAACTTCACGCCTTTTGTTACCCGAAGGTGTAGGCAGCGGCTGTTAAGCCTCGTCTCGCCGTTATGTTTACGTCCCAAATGGAATAGGTGGCGAACCTATTGCCATAACGGGCACAAAGTTTTCAGTCATCGATATTTATCACACTTAACTTCCGAAAAGAATTTAGAAAAGTCATTGGTGTGAGCCAGTGTCAGGATTTGAACCCGGACCTCTGGATCAGAAGCCGTGTGCTCTCCCACTGGACCCCCAAGAAAAAAGTATTCGTATTTTAATCTATACTAGAGCAATAGATGACAAGAAAGAAGTTTTTAGTGTTTTACTCGAAGGGAAAAAATAATATCTTACGTTAAAATAATATGATGCTTGTGAAAAATGCTCCCGTCATTAGAAAGGCCACGCAGGCAGAGTTGAGGACAACGACTAGGGGGCCATCTATTACTCACGTGATGTTTTTTTTCATCATTTTTTACCCCCCTCCCCCTTTGGTGATACCTCGTGATATTTATAACTACCCCCCCGCCCCCTATCCAACATCACGTGTATTTTTAGTTCCTTCAAGAAATCTTAAGATTTTTAGAGTATTACCTCTAATTCGTCATCAATCTCGCTGGTAGAGTACTCGAGCGGCCGGCTTCTGAATCAGAAAGTCGTGGCATCGATTCTGGGCTCACACCAAACATCATCATAACTTTACGATTTTTTTTCGGAAGTAATGTGTGACAAATATCGATTACTAATATAAAGTTTAATCTTATTTTATTCTAATATTAAGGAAGAAAAAATAAATACACGTGATATCTTACTACACCCCCCCTACCCCCTCGTAATATTTCGTGATTTTTGCCAGACCCCTCCCCCCCCCCCTTTCTCACTCACGTGATTAATGGACGGCCCCTAGCTCATAATTATAACGTAGACGACCTTGTAGAATATACAGTCAGAAGCAAACCAGTTTTAATCATATGTACACAAAAAACCGGTAGAATCTTGGATACATAATATCTTAAACCGTGAGGATTTCATGGACTTTACTCTTCTTGTTGTTGAAGTTAGTGTAATTAAATAATAATCGATGAAATTGGTTCCACCATATCACAACTAAAAAATTTCAGTACTTTGTCTCGTATTGGTCTTGGTCGTAGTAGAAAGAAAATTGAAACCGCAGTTCCTGGTATTCAACCAAACAGTTTCTTCAAAGAAAGAAAGAAAGAAAGAATTTTTTATCTGCGAGATATGTGGTACATTTCAAGCTGTTACAATTGTATGATTCCAACACACATCACCATATGGCATGCAAATATTTACTAGTAAATAATTATAGTTTAATGACACAGTAAATTTCCAAATAAAAATAAACATAAAAAGAATAAAAACCATGTCACACATTATATATAATCAAATATTAATTAATCATTTTTCATGTCAATTGGTAAAAAAAAAGAAATAATTTAATGAGGTGTCAACAGTAGATTTGTCAAAAATTTTATAAAAGTGAGATAAGTCATTATAAAATTATATGTCAAAAGATTTTTTAATTGTATAAAATGTGTTAGCAAACAAAATCTTCAGCTTTATAAATGTCAGTATTGAATTTTCTTACTGTAACATAAATAAACACAAAATTTGTGTTTGATCTTAATTAATATTCCATCTATAGATACAATCATCTATAGAATCGAAAAAAATCTTAAGAAAAAATTAAATAGAATTTGGAATTTAATATTAATTTAATTTAGACGCATTTTAAAATGTTTTCTTTATGTACATAATATATTGGCATAACATAAATGTTATTATGCTTTGGGAATGTCACCTTCATTCAATCTGCCAGTCTCGGGTCAAATGCGATTTGCATTCTACCAACACGACATAACTTCACGCCTTTATCTACCCGTAGGTAGCCGCTACTAAGCCTCGACTCGCCGTTATGTTTACGTCCCAAATGGAATAGGTGGCGAACCTATTGCCATTACACTAATTGATTGCAGAAGCGGGGTTCTCGACCACTGGACCACCGAGATATTAAACATTCTATCATCAATCTATCATCTAAATAACTTTATAAAATCTATGGTGAGATCAGAAGAACTACATTATTGAATGTATGTATATAGTTAGAGCCACGCAGTTTGCTGCATGAATGGCCAGTCTCAATCGGTGAAATACCACGAACTCTTAGAATCATCATTACATAGTATAAAACAAAGTTGCTTTTGGCTGTCTGTCCCCTTATATGCTTATATCTTTAAAAGTACGTACCAGATTTTGATGCGGTTTTTAATAGATAGAGGGTGTCAACGGGATGGTTCTAATGTATAATTCGTGTATAATGTAGCATAAAAAGTGATAATTTTCGAAAGTTAGTACTTTAATAACAAACGCTTGTTGAACCCCTTAGGGTACTTAGTGATGGGTCAAAACAATGTACTACATTATTAAACACCTTCAAATGGTATGGATAACCGACAATGGACATTTATATATCTTCTGAGGGGAAACAAAGTTCGCTGTGTCAATTAGTAAGGATAAAAAGTTCTTAGAAGGCTTCATTCTCTCCCCGCTCGTTTAAAAGCCGGCAACGCAACTGTGACACTATTTGTGTTGCAAGTGTCCATGGAATACTCTATTTAAATACCATTAGGTGACCAGCTTGCTACCAGCCCCTATATTTATCAATGTACTTGACAAAGGTATCGGTGGTCCAGTGGTCGAGCACCCCGCTTTTGAATCTAGAGGTCGCGGGTTCGAATCCTCACACTGGCTCACACCAATGACTTTTCGAAGTTCTTTTCGGAAGTTATGTGTGAAAAATATCGATGACTGAAAACTTTGTGCTCGGTATGGCAATAGGTTCGCCACCTATTCCATTTGGGACGTAAACATAACGGCGAGATGAGGCTTAACAGCTGCTACCTACACCTTCGGGTAGAAAAAGACGTGATGTTATGTTTTGTGTTATTATAATGTTGTACTTGACAAATGTCATGGTAACTTTTTTTTTTAATTTAACGACCTGGTTGCTAAGACCTTTAAGTCGAGTCTGTCTGTTATAAATAACATCTTCATTCTTAACCTAAACTAATCTTAACCTAACCTAGCCTAAACCTACAGCTTAACCTAATCATCCATAAAGTCGTGGCACTTTATGCATGATTTTCCGAGGGAGTTTTGACGACAATGTAGAAGAGCTCACAAAACACGATACTTACACCATTTCCCACATTTGCACTCATATACGAACACTTATTAAATAAAACGCCACGAATTTTATCCAATAATATCCATTGAAATACAAAATTGAGAAAATAATGCAAATAACGGACATGTTTCTTCCACAGTCCCGCCAAAACTCCTTATGTTGTACTTGACAAATGTCATGGTAACTAATGGATTCGAAACATAGAGTATTCAAATTAAAATTTGCGTAATGAATGATTATTATTTTATACTAAATATTTTAGTTACAACAATTAAAATATAATCTGTACGTATAAATAAAATTGAAATGTCTGTTTGTAATATTGAAATAACTTTTTTCTACTACGTTCATATTTAAATATACGGTGTACTTTTTTTTTCTTTTTTGCCTTATAGGTGAAACAAAGTTTTCCTTATAAATATATTATATATATAATATAATATTAATATAGAAGATATAAGATATATTAAAGATTTAGTTATACAATTCTCATAGTGTATCACGTAGTGGCTGGCTATAATAAAAATAGACAGAAGGGCGCGGTTGTTATTTCAAAGGGTTTGAACCCGACCTTGGGTAGTCACGTACAAATGTTGTATAAGTTTATAACACGAATAATATCATCACAAAATTATACGAATACTTTTACTATCTGTTTATATTTAAATGTTACTTGAAATGATAATATTATTATTAAAATTAAAGGAAGCATGAAATATCTACTTGTTTAAATATCTGTTATTTTTACTAACTGATATGTTTTTGGTTTAAACATTGCTGTAATATAAACAGAAGTAAAAATGAAGTGCGCACCGCCCAATATTTGTGGAGTGACTCTCGCTGACCGTGTCGACAACAAAGTTGTAAAAAAAAGTTGGATTGAAAGAGAGTGTTGGTAAGGAAGGGTTCGGCTCCAATGGTTCGGACATGTAGAAAGAATGGATGATGAAAGATTGACCAAGCAGATATACAATGCAAAAGCGGATAGAAGTAGGAGTCGAAGACATCCACGACACACCTTCCACGACCAAATAGAATTCCTGGAATCCTGGAAGAAGTTGATGCCTACCCCGCAAGGGACTTGGCGTGAAGTTATGTGTGTATGTATAATAAATATTATTGTCCTATAAGATTATCGCGTTCAAACAATGAACTAAGTTTAACATTTATGAAACATCATGTATAATAGGTATATACATTTCTTTGTGACGTCAAATGTAGCAAATAATACAAATTGTGAAACTACTTAACCGCCCACGATAAATGTAACGGTCAAGGATACGTCTTTTTCTATAGAAATAGCAAATATATCTATAAATAGTAACTAACTACTGTAGTAGTTTAGAAAATGTGTAACAAATAATATATTGTCTGCGTCATGTAAAACCTTTTTGTGTCAATTGGTATATATATATCAATTTCACATCATTCTATATACAGGTTGGATATTTATGACCGCGTATTAAATATTTGGTTCCGTATATTAGTTATTTACGTATTAGGGACTTGAATATGATAAAATTTGTAAACAAAGACGCTGTGCTACACTAGAGATGATTATTCATAAAATGATGGTGATTAATCATAACTTATAAATGTATTTTCCAGGGCCCTACATCACAAAATGCATATGCAGCGATGACGACAGGCCTGAAGATGGAGTCGAAAGGCACCCAAATACACCTGCCGCTGATGGGGCGCGGCAGTCGCGGGGAGCTCAATGATAAAGTTACCTTCGCACAAGTTAAATCCCCACCGTACACTGAGCAGCTAAATAATGGACAGGTTTTGGGGTAAGTGGTATGAATTATACTTTATGATATTATTTTTTTCATCGGTACTATTTTTTTAATTTATTGAATACGAGCATGCGTGTCACCCGATGGCAAACAACTAACGCCGCCCATGTACACCTGAATACAGATAATGATAGTTGCATTGCCGGTCCTTACAATGGGATATGGAAAGGGTCCGAAGTGGGATTGGAAAGTGAGAGGGAAGGGCTTGGGCCTCCGGATACCTCTCTCGCCGAAGGAAACGCGCATAAGCCACTTTACGTTGATAATCTGGTCATAGTATTCACCGGTCGGCCCATTCCGGCCCATTCATGCAACGAATCACGTGAAAACTTATTGTCAATACTGGCCATAAATTGCGATTTAAATTGCGGCGACATTCGACCTTTTTGAATTGAGTACTACCATTATTATTATCTTTTTAGTAAAAAAATAAATAATTCCTTGTATTTTGTGCTTAAGAGCTTCCTCGGAAATCGCTCAATCAATAATTTAATTGACGAAAATTTAATAACAATCTGTTGATCATTCTAAGAATAATACAGCGGGAGTGATTTTATTTTGTACGGTTTATTTTATTCTGCGTGGCATTTAAAAAAGAAATACATAAAAGCCTTTGTTACTCCTAATTTTTTTTTTATTATAAATTCACGAATACTGTCGGCGAACATTTCATTCTCGTAATAAAAAAATAAATAAAACTCCACAGTCTGTAATTATTATTATCCCTAAAGTGATTTACACAAAATGTACTAACACAAATTTCTTCACTTTAACAAACAAATGAGTAACTTCAAAACAACTCAAAGGCTCAATTGAAGAGTGAGTGCATCGATTTTGTTTTTTTTAGCTTTACATTTAATAAAAACTATAGATATTGTTTATTATTTGTCCTTGGACGTGACCAAAAAGTAATTAGGACAGGCTTTTTATCGGCAAATAATTACTGCAAATCCGCAGAGTCAGGATTTGTGTGCTAGGATTTGAAAGGAGACACTACTACACGGAGTCGTGTTAAGCCTAAAATACTATTTTTCAAAACTGATACTTTTACCTAATACGTGGTACTTGAACCAAGTAACACAAGTAATTTTACTGATCTCATAAAGTATTTTCGAAATATTTTTATATGTAACGATACTCAGAAATACTTTTGTACGTAAACATGTTATTTGCTTAGTAAACAATATTATTAATAGATAGAATGTCCGATTGTTGCGCGGTCATTGTTTTTGGGTCAGTCTTCATTACACACTTATATTATAGTTAGAGTTAGTCACACATGTTCTAATTATTCTTTCATTTATTCATCAATAATAATAATTTTAGTAGTCGATTACTCATATATTTAATTTCCAGTAAGTTTTTATAGATAAAAAATTTATCTCTGACTCTATGTATATGAAAGCTTGATAAAATTACAACACGTAGTCATTAGACTTATTCTGATGACTACGTATTGTAATTTTATATCTCGATTACAAGAAAAATGACAAGTTCTAAAATTGTCTGGTATTTTAAGCACAGATTTTGTTATAGTCTAGTTATGATACTAATAGTATAACAGAACTAACTACATTTAGAAGTTCTTTGGATAACTTATTGTATTAATCATGTGTTTAAATTATGATGCTTGGTGTGTGTTCTTTATAATAAACCAGTTGATCGTGCGAACTTTGTTTCGCCTCAGAAGCAATTAATTATAAATAAAAATGGTCATTGTGGGTAATCCCAGAGATACACATACCCCATCGCGGACTTTCGTTTAGATCTTTTGAAGTTGTATAATAACTAGTTGACCCGGCGAACTTCGTTCCGCATCAAAAGAAATAAATTAGTAATATTTGGATCTTAAAAAGTTCAATTTGTGCTATTTATCGGCACGCGTGTGTGGAGAGAGAGAAAGAGGTCACACTGTGTGATATGATCACAGAAATAGATCAAGATAGAACGGCCGCGATGTCATATTTCCATACATTTCGAGCGTGTCACTTTTTTGAAAAACCACGCCCACAGCGTGACGTCATTTTCATTGTTAGCGAGGCGACTAGTTAGGAGACACACACATTAGATTATCGATGTTAATATCGGCAACGTGTGTTAATTTTATTATTTTTATATTTTACCAACTTTATTGATTTTGTGTAACGATAATATAATCATAGAAAGTAAAACATGTTAAATACAATCCGACATATTAAAACCTAAAACATATTTTTCCAACAGTATATAAAATTTAGTTATAATTATTATACTGTCCTTGAAACTATACATATTTATTAAATATTTGCCTTTTTGTAAGGGTTGGCCTCACAGTCCTGGTTAAATAACGAAGCCGAACGTCTACATATACCTCGGTTACTGCCCGTTTGAGAAGAACGAAATGATTTTCCATCGGCGATTGGTCAAATTGGTGAAAACTTATACTGTCAAATAAACTGCTGCCAATGTAATTACGAAGCACTTTGGTTGAAATTTGTAGTGTTAGAATAAAGTAGGGACAAAGCAAGACATGAGCTGATACTCAAATTATTATTGAATTATTTATCGATAAGTCCTAAGACTCAACGATACATGGAGTGCCCATCTCTAATATTCGAAGGCCAAACACAGCGATTAACAGACACAGCGATCAACTAGCAGGTGTATTGTGTATTTCGTTCGATTCGACGTACATTACGCGTATAATTTATACGCGCAATGTTTTTGTATACGAGCGTTGAATGCGGACAGCAATGGATATTTATCATAACGAAAAAATATACAACTTGTGATCGTAATTATTGAACATAGTAAAAGTAAAACAATAATTTATAATCTCAAAAAAATACTTTCTACTGATTTTCTGTACTTACTGATCATACGAAATATTTCCTTTTTTCATATTTGATTCACTACTTTTGTTTTTAGAATTTGCCACAGCATAATAAGGCATATATGTGAAGTTTTATCTATTTTTTTACGTCCTGAACGCATGGCAGGAACGCTCGTTGCGTAATGAGAGCGAGTTTCGAAAAGCATGCAATATAGTGCATGGTTTTGGCACGCTTGCCACGCCTATTCGCCGTTCTATCTTGATCTATTTCTGTGGATATGATATTGGATGGCGAGAAATTGGAGCAAGTGAATGAGTTTGTATATTTGGGAAGTATGTTTACAAGAGACGGAAAATGTGAGGAAGATATTGAAAGGAGAGTGACTGCGGGTAACTGAGTTAATGGTGCACTGCATGCCTTGATGCGTAGTCAGGCTGTGTCTGAAAAGGCACGTTTGACGATTCACAATGGTGTGTTGGTACCAACTCTGACATACGGGAGTGAGTGTTGGGTGTGGCAGGCGAAGCATGAAAGTAAGGTGAATGCAGTGGAAATGCGTTCTCTGAGAAGTATGTGTGGAGTCACCATTGCGGATCGAATGAAAAATAGCGTGATAAGGGAGAAATGCAAGTTGAAGGATGATGTGGTGACCAAAGTGGAGAGAAGTATGTTAAGATGGTTTGGTCATATTGCAAGAATGGATGAAAGCCGAATGACTAAAAGAGTATACGAAGCGAATGTGAGTGGCAGGGTCGGGATCGGGAGACCAAGACGGAGCTACCACGACCAATTAAGTGGTCTGTTTAAAAAAGGCTTAGCACCCGAAACCGACGTAAATGCATGACGAGATGTATGACTGTGGATGAGGCGAAAGACGTGTGTCAGGATCGTAGCTTGTGGAAAGCCAAAGTCTCTGCTTACCCCTATGGGATACAGGCGTGAGCTTATGTATGTATGTATGTATCGGCACGCGTTTTGGCGCGCAAACGCAACTGCTATGTACCGCTATGTTAATACTGTAATATCTTCGTAAATATTAGTTTAAATTACATGCTGTAAATGGCTATATTGATCTATATTAAAAGCACAATCTATTTAAGACACTTAATTGGATGAAAATTAATGCTGTAATGTATAAAATTGCTTCGTAAATAAGCCATTATTTCTCGTAAAAAGTTAAAAAATAATAATGGTCATTGTGGATTATCCCTAAGACATAGACATATGCCCTCGCGGACTTTTTTATAGACCTTTTAAAGGTGTATAATAATGTAGTACATTGTTTTGATTTATCACTTAGGGTTCAGGCAGCGTTTTCGATTAAAGTTTTAAATCTTGAAAATTATCATTTTTTTTCACTACACTATTCATGAATTATAGATCAAAACCACCCCGTTGACACCCTCTAACTATTAAAAAAAACCGCATCAAAATCCGTTGCGTAGTTTCAAAGATTTAAGCATACAAAGGGACATAGGGAAAGAGAAAGTGACTTTGTTTTATACTATGTAGTGATGTAGTACATTATATTGATTTATCGCTTAAGGTTCAGCCAGCGTTTGCAATTAAAGTGCTAAATCTCGATAATTATCGCTTTATTATTATAATAAACATGATTTATACAGGGTTAATTTTAATATACTAATACTATTCTACACATAGCTCCTTTGTGTCATTCTAAACAACTTTTCTTTTATCAGTTTTACAAAAACCTAAAACTCTAGTAAAAAATACGATTTTTAAGATTTAAATGTACCATCTGACATTTTGTAACTCTGTATTTTGTACTAAACGTACCTATTTCACCCGATTTTCATTCAGAGTAGCAGCTCTGTTTATGCATCTAAACAAGAGAAGCGAGTTCCCGCGCTTTCTACACGAAACTGCTTTTAATTCACATACCCAATCGGATATCGTGTAGATTACGAAATTAAAGGTGTTAGAAATGTATAGCCTAAAAATACATTTCTAACACCTTTAATTTCGTAATCTACACGATATCCGAATACACTTAAAATTTAATGTATTTCAGGAAATTTACCTACCTATTTAATGTGGGTATTTAAGTGAAAACTTGATTATTCCGCCCACGATATTAAGCATTCGAGATTATTATATTACGGGCGACTAACATATGTTTGGCTAATGACCTACGGGAGCAGTCAAAGTACAAATGCCGCGTGACCTTGCCCCGCTACCCCCCCATACCGTTGTCACTCGGTGCGCTCAATGCAATACGTAGACTTAGTTAATATTTTACAACTACCGATTTTAATTATTTAAATTTGTTTGAAATGAAAAAAAAAATAAAATTGTGATTTTTAAAAAGTCGTAGAACAAAAGTGTTAGGTAATTACCTACAGAATATACCCTTAGCTAATTATTAGTATATTTGAAATAACCCTGTATATACAAACCACCCGGTTGAGTCCCTCTATCTATTAAAAAACCCACGTCAATATCCGTTACGCAATTTCAAAGATCTAATCATATAAGGAGACAGACAGCGGAAAGCGACTTTGTTTTTAATACAGAAAAAACTTTAAAAATAATTTTCTTTCCGTATTTATGTAATAGTTATTGTTTCAAAAATAATTAACTGTATTATCTTATAGAGATATGTATATAGGTACTGTGTTTTTGTTAAAAAGTAAACAACTCTACGGTGTATTTTCTCTTCTGTTTATTTGACTAAGCTAGAAGAATGGGCAGCAGCATTCTCTCTCAAGAAAATACAGCCTACTGCGATCGCAAACCCGCCTGCCAAGCGTGGCGATTATGGCAAAAACCCCCCATGATTGAGCGGACTGGCAGTTGTGGAGCTCTATTGGGCAGGCCTATGTCCAGCAGTGGACCTCAAAAAGGCAAATGATTGATGATTATTTGACTAACGGTATATTGACCGTGCGTCGAGATGGCTCTCGGGTAGCAGGACTTTTTCCGCTTCACTCAGTACCGTAACACTATTCACTAATCAGCATTGGTAATATGTGATGACTGAGTGATATATTGATGACTAGATGACCCGGCGAACTTTGTTTCGCAACAAAAGTAATAAATAAGTTAATTTTGGATTTATCACTTTTTCTTTACCTGAATTATAGATTCTCTACAAATTATTTCCAAACGCTTCATAGACGACATTTATACTTGTCGTAACTGTCGTTGTTTTTTTATGGGATTGGAGTGCAAACCAGGAAGTGGGTCACCTGATGGTAAGCAACTACTCACCGCCCATGAACACCGAGGTCGTCGTGCCGTCCTTTAAGGGAGTAGCAGGAGAAAGGAAGGGGAAAGGGGATACCCTCCGAATACCTGTCTCACCGAACGAAACGCGGCACCAGCCACTTTACGCCAATATTTCGAGAGGTCGTGGTATTTCACCGGTCGAGCCGGCCCATTCGTGCATCGAACTGTAAGGCTCTACCACTATTGTATTTGTGACATTAAACATTTTGATTGCCGCAGAGGCTTAGAACTCTGCTTCTGATTTAAATGTCTCAAGTTCGTAACCGGTTACATAGTAATTACTTCTCGGACGTCGGTTCTAAGGTAATTGCCGGTTCTGATTTAGACGTGAAATAAAACAAATTCAGATCTGTCTCATACTAATTTATTATAACTAACCAATAATAATGTACTTATCGAGACCATTAATTAGAAAGAGACAATATTATTATTTTTCTATTAGTTAAATTGTTATACTCGTTCCAACCATTTATTTTACTTTTGACACATGCTTTAGGACGTAACTGTTTCATTTACGCAATTATTAACTTTGAAACGAGTGAACAGAGAAATATATAAACTGCCCAATAATATTTATAAATCTTAATTATTACCCACTAAATACATTAATATGCCGTAAATAGCTCTATTTATAAAATTTATGTGAATATTCATTTCCGTTATAAAAAAAGTTACGTTCTATCGCATCTAGTGACAGGATCAAAAGTATTCGGTGCAAACTAATGAATCGCAAATAATCGATTACACTTATTTGCAGTTAAGTCAGCTGACAACTGAGTTTTGAATTGTTGTAATAGACAACACGTTAAAATTGTATCAGGAAGATATGGAAATCTTCATATCATACCTATAACATGAAATAAAACAACCAAAATAGGTATTTTAATATTATTTTATTATAACGAATCGTCGGATTCTTCATACGAACTCGAATCGTCGCTTGAATCATCTGCAGTGTTTATTATTAACTCTTGTATAGGTATGTTGTCAAATTCAATTTCCCGATCCCAATCAGAGAATATTGTATTTTTTGTCTTGTTGACGACACTCGCCCAGTTTTCAGGCGTCACATAAGCACATGCGTTTTTTTAAAGTTCTAGCATTTTATTTGCTGTGAAAGGAGGAGTTGTATTGTTTCTTGCGGCGTGTCCTTTGACTTGTGCCCAGATCATTTCAATTGGATTATATTGACAGTGGTACGGAGGAATTCTGATTACAACATGCCCATATTCTGCTGCCATTTCGTCGATGACATATCGTTTTGGCTGCTTTTTACTTTTTAAAATTTTAAGTAACTCTACTTTTAGTAGGGATTCGTCCACATCTTCCCCATTATCACGAAGCCAGTTTATAATCTCGTGTTTTTTGTTGGCCGTTGTTGGCATTTTATTAATTTGGCGAGAGTGATAGGGTGCATTATCAATAAATATTGTTGATGGCTCTTCAAGTGATGTAAGCATTTCTCTGAACCACTTTTCATACACGTCCGCATTCATCTCCTCATGATAGTCTCCTGTTTTTTTTTTATTTGAACGCTAACAGAGCGTCTGGTACAAATCCCTTTGTAGTTCCCGCATGGCAAATGATGAGGCGTTCACCTTTCCCCATTGGCACTGCAGAAGTAGAAGCAGCAGTATCGTCAGTCCAACCTTTTGATATGGAATGATTGGCATTGAGCCAAGTTTCATCTGTGAAAACGATATTCGACCAGTCTTCTATTTTCTTCGCTTGCCTTAAAAATTCACAGCGAGACAAGGCTATATCACGACGTTCCATTAAAATTTTTCTTTTGTCGGATTTCTTATACAAGAACCCGATTTGGTGCAGCACCTTTGACAAAGAAGATTTTTGACCACGAAACAAGCCACAATTTCGTAGAGACGCTACTAATTTTTTCAAAGTAGGAATCTCCTTTCTTATATAATAATTGTATATATGACGACGAATAGCATCAGTATCAAAACTGTCAATTGCTGTCACTTTACGGGGCTGACGTTTTTTCTTAGGCGTAGATAGCTTGTTCTGTTCAATACCACTACTACCATAGGCTTCTTTAGTGATTTTCGCCACCGTTGGAGCACTAATACCTAATGCTGCTGCAACACGGTCTCTAACTTGCGTTACTGGTATAAGGAATCCGCCATTGCGGCTTTCCTTTTCAAAAAATTCACGAAGCCGCAGCACTAACTCTCTGGATTGTCCTTTAAGCACCATACCTTTCGGCATTTTGCAAGTAAAAATCTTACTGGGAGGAACGATACGTTCAACTCAACCAAAGTAAGAACAATGAAATCAATACGGTGGAATATAAATACTCAACACAGCGTATGAAAAATATGAAAAAGCACTCAGCGAACAGAAATGTGACTAGCACGAGAGTCTTGTTGCGAGTGAGAGACAACACAACAAAATGGCGTCGCCAGCGCGTCGTTCAGTGTTGCCAACTCAGATTAAAAAAAAGGGGTAGGAGTTTGGAGCAGCGGACCCCGCTTAATAGAAAAAATGCTTCATAAGGTAGTTAGTTTTTATTTTGCAAAGTTCAAAGTAAAATATTTTGGGAGGACTGAATTAGTTAGTGGGTATGCAAAAATTATTGTGCCCAAATAACAAATATATTTACAGAAGTGAAGTTTTTAAGTAATATGAAATATGTATTTAAGCAAAAACTAAAATATCCGTGTTAAATCGATTAGAAATTCTTCCTGACTAAAATCGATTATTACAAAACATTGTATCCGTAATACATTAGTACAACACTAATTGATCAGAATTCGACCTGTCAAAAGTAAAATAAATGGTTGGAACGAGTATAGATATTACATTGTGATATTCATTTCAAAAATAATTTACACTGGTGGGTGACAATTGATGGCAATGTTTTTTTTATGGGATAGGAGGGCAAACGAGCAGGCGTGTCACCTGATGGTAAGCAACCAACGCCGCCCATGGACACCAGCAACACATAAGTGTTACTGTTGCGTTGCCGACCTTTAAGGGATAAGGGATAAGAAAGGACGGGGAAGGGGGTTGGGCCTCCGGGTACCTCTCTCACCGAACGAAACGCGGCATGAGCCACTTTACGTCGGTCTTCTGAGAGGTCGTGGTATTTCACCGGTCGAGCCGGCCCATTCATGCAGCGAACTGCTTGGCTCTACCACTGTTGAAATGTTAGTAACTTTTATAATATTTGATTAAAGACGAATACATAAAAACAGCATTTTATATAGTCTAGATTTTATAGAAAAAATACAATCAAATCATGTAATTTCCAAATGATATTACCTTACCGGGGTGGTAACAAGCGTTCAATAAGTCACTCCACAAATAATAATCAATAGAAGACAGAGAATGACCGGGTCATCGGATAAATTATAAGAGCTATATTCCCATAAACAATTGGGTCAAGGTGATATAATAATTTTCCAAAATAATTCGGTCTTTTTATTTCCCAAATTATAACACCTGTGACGTGTTCTGTTACAGAAGACGTTACACGGCCATTTGACGATCAATCTAATGTCAGTTTAGTTCGTGCCAGTACTTTGATTGATGTCTAATTGATCGTGTTAGATATTGATTGTTAGTGGATTGATATATGTATATCATGAGTTATTGAAGTAATTTTACATTTGCTGTTATATTTTTTTATGGGATAAGAGGGTAGACGATACTAAGTGACTAAAGTAACTCGTGAATGCCTACAATACAGTGTTACAGTTACATTACCATCCTTTAAGGGAGTAGAATGAGAATGGAGGGGGCAGGGAGTGTGCCTTTAGATACCTCTCTCACCGAACAAAACATGCCATGAGTCGCTTTACGGCGATATTCTGAGAGGTTCTGGTGTATCTCACCGGTCGAACCGGCCCATTCATGCAGCGTGACTCTATCACTGATAAGATCATTGACCACTGTGGTGACAAATTCACGTCTAGTTTTTTTGCTGTCATACAATAATAAATTGCATAGTCATCTTCTTCAGTATCATAAACTTGGATCTGTCTGAGGATAAACACGTGCATTTGATTGATCTGAAAACAGTAGCTTATATAAACCTCGTTCTAAATTCCTGGTAGTGACACCAAATTGATCGTATTATAGACGCATATGATAATTCAATATTTTCGATCGACGTCAATTGGGTTCCGTTGGAGGGGGTGAGCGAGCGGTACCGAGAAGGAAGCCGCGTGCCACTGCCCTGCACATTTAGATTCGCACCGACCGACGCTGGGGCAACATCGGTGAGTGAACTTGCACTGTATTCAATAAATATCAGCTGGATTATTATGAACTCTTAATTCCAGCCAGCTTACGCGCTGCCTAGCAAATACTTATTTCCAACGACTAATTTCAGCTAGTCTTTGACGAATAGTCATTGTCAAATTCACTGCAAATTCGTATTTCGAACAACTAATTCCAGCTAGCCAGTGATGAGTAGTCTAGACTAGCTAGGATTAGTTGTTCGAAATACGAATTTGCAAGGTAGCTGGCTGGCTGGAATTGCAGCTGGCTGGAATTAAGAGCTCATAATAGCAGGACTATTTTATTATTCGGCTGCATTCGGTACTCATTTGTCGATATGTTTATTAGTGAAGTAACAATTGTCCCGACCTGTCTTTAAAACAGCTTTAGTTGTCAGCATTAGTATGGACAATATCAGATTGGCAATCTGATTTTGGCTCGTACTGCATTTGTAAAATAATTGACTGCCGAGTAGAGACTGGAATCGTTTAGCTGCTTAGGTTTAGGAAAACTAGATGGCGCTGTTTATATTATGCTCCAAAATGATTTATAATAAATATAAATTATTTATAATCTAGTTCATATAAGAAATATGGTGAGAAATTTCTATGAAGGATCTGTTAACCATCTACCGGTTCCAATATTAATCTGTTTATATACACATGACACTTCTCAAATTTAAGCTCAAGTGCAGCTAGACCAGATTCGCTCTACCTAATCGAATGAAAGAGAGTGTGTAAAAGTAAGAAAGAGTATGCTTCGATGGTTTGGAGATGTACAATGAATGGATGTTGCAAGATTGACTAAAAAGATATATAGTGCAAAAGCGGATGGATGTAGTTGAGGACGGTCACGACCCACCTTCCATGACCAAATAAAAGAAGTTTTGTAATGAATAAATAATAAAATAATTGAAAACAGTAATGAAAGTCAAAGAAGGAAGTGAGGCGTGTAAGAATCGTGCCTTATGGCGCTTATTTCTCTCTGCATACTCTGAAAGGGATTTGGCGTGAAGTTTATGTACGTAAAATTGTATTATGTATAAGTAACGTTATTCCCAATTGTATCCTACAAGAATGGGAATATCATGGGAAGGGGGGTGGGCCTCCGGGTACCTCTCTCACCGAACGAAACTCGGCATGATTCACTTTACGTCGATCTTCTGAGAGGTCGTGGTATTTCACCGGTTGAGCCGGCCCATTCATGCAGCGAACTGTTTGGCTCTACCACTGTCTTTGGTAGTTTATCTTTTAAAACGAGAAATTTACTAACTGTGATTCCCACGATTGGCCCGGCTATACATACAAAAAGTTGTTATTTGATATTAATTCCTTGTCAATTTTTTATTTATTTCGACACCTTTTTGATTTCGCTGTCTGAAATAGGTACTGAAGTTGCCAGTTGCCACAGCCTGTAGACTTTCCCAAGCTTGCCACTATACTATTAAGTTTCTTCCAGTCCATAACCCGGGCAACTTCTCAATGAGCTATATTATTGGCTTCTCTATATTATTGAATACAAAAAATAGTTTATATACACACAATTTTTTTTAACACTATAATACTCTCCGGGGAACTTTTAAGAGTTCAATTACATAAAAGGTTAAAAATGGGACCCTATTACTAAATCTCTCTCAGTCTGGTTCATTATCAGTAATCGCTTTGATCTACGATAATATATTGGCCAATGAAAGAAGAGGATCAAAGTAGAGTACCTACATGCAACAGAACGTTAAGATTTGTGTGTGGTGTGACAGAAATGGATAGGATAAAAAATGAGTATAGAAGAGGAAGCATGAAAATAGCACCAGTCAGGGAAAAAATCCAAGTATTAGATTTGCGTGGTATGGACAAATCATTAGAAGGAAGCAAATCATGTTACACTGAGAGTGATAACATTGGAAGAAGAAGACCGAAAAAGAGGTAAACAAACTGTATATAAGGTGATATGAGTATGAAATAAGTGCGAGTAAGTGTGGAGATGACGAGTGACAGAACCAAATGTAGAAGGATTAGAGTGGCATAAGGAAAATTATGATTGGAGCTTGTCTTGACTCTTTCGTGTCTACTTTTTTTTCGCGTTTGTACGGAACTTTTTGTGCGCCTGTCCAAAGTCGCACTTGATTAACTTTTTTGCTAGTAATATGTCTACAAACAGTTCCAATTTGTTTTAAAGAGCACAATATCAACTTTATGTTTTGTTAAAGCCTCCTATCTTATTAGAATACCATCTTGCCCTACATTTTACAGCACTTTTGAGATTTTTTTATGTCGACTGCCAAATTTAATCACTAACCGTTAACCAAATTGTACTAAGAGAAACTATTATTAATTATAATAAAATTTAGCTTAAGATCACCATACACATCACTTTTTATTTTTTTGGTGTAACCTTATTTATGAATACGATCGGACAAAACTCTTGACTGTTATTAAGTAAGGGGATGTAACAATTAGAAAAAAAAAAATCTTACAAATTTTCTTATATCTAATACAATTTTAAGTAAGACAGGGCATGCTCCGATGGTAAGGACATGTAGAAAGAATGGATGATGCAAGATTGATTAAGCAGATATGCAATGCAAAAGGATGTAGGAGTCGAGGACGGCCAAGACACACATTCAATGACCGAATAGAACGTGTTCTGGAGGAAGTTGTTGTTAGAAACCTCAAAAATCGACGCGCGTTCTTGAAAGGAGTTATGAAAGTCAAAGAAGCGAGTGAGGCGTGTAAGAATCGTGCCTTATGGCGCTCTGCCCTCGGTCTACCCCGCAAGGGATTTGGCGTGAAGTTATGTATGTATGTAAAACAATTTTAGTCATACATAGGCGATATTTTTATTTTACTTTTAACTGTCTTCTGACTAACGGTTAACGGTTACTTTTCAGAATTAAGTATATTTATTTCAGACCAGTTAATATTATTCAGATTTCAACACTGTCTTATAACGTCATAGAATAAGGTTAACATTATTCTACTCGTATCGTTGAATGTCAATGATGATATGATGATTTTGTTGAGAATGGAAATAGGTAACTAACTTTCCAGATCAAGACAAGTGTTGACACTGTTTTTTAGATTTGTTCTAATCTTTTAACGAAAGACAACGCATTTTGAGACAATATACTAGCTGACCCGGCGAACTTTGTTCCGCATCAAAAGTAATAAATGAGTAAATTTTGGATATTGTGAGGTTCAATTTGTGCTATTTATCGGTTTTAACTGCTGTTTTAACTGCTATGTTAATACTGCAATATCTTCGAAAATATTAGTTTAAATTGCATGCTGTAAAGGGCCAAGATCATCTATATTACATGCACAATCTATTTAAGATACTTAATTGGATGAAAATTAATGCTGTAATGTTTAAAATCGCTTCGTAAATAAGCCATTATTTCTCGTAAAAGTAAAAAAATAAAAATGGTCATTGTGGGTTATCCCTAAGAGATAGACATATGCCCTCGCAGACTTTTTTGTAGATCTTCTGAAGGTGCTTAGTAATGTAGAACATTGTTTTGATCTATCACTTAGGGTTCAGCCAGCGTTTGCAATTAAAGTGCTAAATCGCAAAAATTATCATTTTTTCATAGATCAAAATCCGTTGCGTAGTTTTAAAGATATAGGCATATAAGGGGACAGACAGCGGAAAGTGACTGCGTTTTATACTATGTAATGATAATGACGACGACGACGTAATCTGCGAAATCAATGTAGATACATGAAAACCTGCTTAAGAGATTATCCATTGTAATAGTTATAAACGGTTTTAAGAATATAGTATTTTATTTAACTAGAACTTGATCATAGCGCCATCTATTGGCTTCAATATAACTTGCCTGAAACCCGATAACAAATATTTAATTTAGAGTTTTCACGGGTTATTATATATATATATATATATATATATATATATATATATATATATATATATATATATATATATATATATATATATATATATATATATATATATATATATTATTATATATATACCATAAACAATATCTATACTAATATTTCCTCAAAATAATTCATAAAAAGTCGTTAATCTACTGAAATCAAGCAACAGTATTTTTATATCTTCAACGTTATAAAAAAAATCATAAAGTGCATTTAATTTATTAATTACTTATGTAAGGTTTATTCTTATTTGTGCATAATAAGAAGAACGAACAGTCTTAGTAACAGAATATTGTACACGTACTTCGGGTCACAGAATAAAAATACAGTGACGTCAATTCATTGTTACATTATCGATAAGTGGTGAATATTTCATTCATAAAATTCATCAATACTGTTTTGAACTTGAAAAGAATAAAAGATGATCTTGATAATGGGGTCACAGAAGTTTTCAGTGTCCATCATAAATCACAGATATTTCGTACTGTTATATCTTACAATATCGGAATAATGACGTAAAGTGACTCGTGTCGCAAATGTATTATTTAATCCCAAAGAAGTAGGAAACAATATTTTCTTGTAATCGTTATTTTATTAGTCACAACTTTCAAAAAGGTTTTTGATAAATCATTGGCGCTTGCACCGATTCGAACTTAAGACCACTCTATTAGCAGTCGAGTTTAAATGTACTTTTTATTAGACATTAAGGCTTCCAATGCCGATCTTTCTCAGAAAAAATAAATTGGGATAGCAATAATAATGACTCTTCAGATGAAACGAATTTTCTTAGAAATTTAATCAAGTGAACACATATTGAAGGAATGGCCTTTTTGTACTCCAAATTGGATTTACGAATATAAGTAAGATGACTACTTATATTATATGTAAATAAAAATGAAAAATATATTTAAAAAAGAACCTGTAAAACACACAATATTAATTCAAAGATATAAAAAAAGTATAAAATTTTAAAGTATGAAAGAACACTTACAAAAGAGACAAGAGACTTACAAAAAACTTACATTATATGTTGTGAACATAATTTCGTTGACGCTCATTATTCTTGGCCTATATTACAAATTATTTCACACTTATATCAATACTAGCTTATCCCCGCGGCTTCGCTCGCATTGAAAAGTATTCTATGTTACTTCTAATACCTTCAAGAGTATATGTACAAAGTTTCATGATGATCGGTTCAGTAGTTTTTGCGTGAAAGCGTAACAAACAAACTTACATTCGCATTTCGTTACCGCCGGGAATACAATGGGACGGTATTACAGTATTCAGGGTTGAAACTTCATTACTGAAGAAAAAAATTTTTTTTTTTAATATAAAGTACCCTATGTTACTTCTAATACCTTCAAGAGTATATGTACAAAGTTTCATGATGATCGGTTCAGTAGTTTTTGCGTGAAAGCGTAACAAACAAACTTACATTCGCATTTATAATATTATAAGTAATAAGTATAAGTAATAAGTAAGTATAGTATGATTGTATACTTTTTAATTTGAATCATATTAAAGCTTGTTTTTTTTTATTTTATTTTCCACTTTTTTGTTAATTGGCATCGGAATATAACATAGATATTATGGGGAACGCGATATGCCGACTACCTCCATCTCTTTTACTCTCATGGCGAAGATTTTGAAAAGAAATAGTTGAATCCTGGCGAATCTAATAAGGTTAATCGGATGTTTTGATCAAATTATTGCATTGTTTTGTTTACGGCCCAAATCGATTAAGTGGCGAAGCTATTGTCATGCCGGGCACAATTTTTCAGTCATCGATATTTACAACTCATAATTTCCGAAAATGAAGTCCTACCGAATTTTAACAGTGGTCTTGCAGTTAATGGGCGCTGCGTGAATAGGCCGGCTCGACCTGTGAAATACCACGACCTCTCGGAATATCTGCGTGAAGCGGCTCGTGCCGTGACTTGTTGATTCAGAAGCGGGGTGTTCGACCACTGGACCACCGAGACTCATTACCTAATAAAATTAAAAATTTAATTGCAAGATTTCATGTCAAATAATTGTTACTAAGTCATATTGTACCGTTTTATTATTTTAATTTTTTTTTTAATATTATTCTATCAATTATCTATTTTTTGTGTGTTAAACGTTAATTTCAGAAACATTAAATTTTCGCGATATTTCTCGGTTTGTAAATGTTTTCGTAATCACGAGGGCCTTGACTTTTGGTACTGAAAGATTCGCCTTTTCCAACCATGATTATGATTATGAGTCCTCTCGGAATATCGGCGGGAAGTGACTCGTGCTGCGTTTCGTTCGGTTCCCTTTCCCCTCCTACCCTTTCCTTTAAGGACGGCAACGCACCACATTGTTCATGGGCGGTGAGTAGTGGCTTACCATCAGGTGACCCACTTGCTCGTTTGCCCTACTATCCCATAAACATTTCCTATCCTTAACATTTAGGAGGATGAAAAATATACGTCCGTTTCTCAGACCTACCCTATACGCCTACAAAACTTCATGAAAATCGCACAAGCCGTTTCATCATCTGAAATACCTACTAATTGACAAATGCGGCACGTGCGGCAAATGACAATTGATTTTTAAGTGCTTGAATAAGCAATATTGATTATTACTTATTATGTTTGTTAAATGTTCTAGCAAAGGTTTTTTCCGTATTTATACTATTATATTCTGCACGAGTTACATAAATATCATTTTGCTTTGAAAGGGAATTATTTGGCACAAGGCCAGAGATCTGTAATTTGTTGAACAACTGGCATGACAAGCCGCACAGCGCCTCCAGACTCTTAACATATATTATTTTTATGCTGGTTTTGGTCCCAAAATGGGAAGTAGCTTTGGGACTGTATCTACTATTTTTTTATTTTGATGGGCGCTGACGCCTTTGACATTATTTTCTTCATTAAAAACCTACGAATATCACGAAAACCTTTAGTAGCTATAGTACAAAATAGACAAAATAAGAAAAATCTAACCTACGAATTTCAAATTTGAAAACTTAACGGTTTAATTATTATTATTTTTAAACATGAAAAAATATAAAATTAAATAGTAGTAAAAGTTCATTTTAATTAAAACAATAAAACTAAAATTTTCTTTGTACATCTATGGATATGATATTCGTGATAAAGCAACTGAGGAATTTAAATGCCAACATAAAGAACTCTTTGCTAATTCTGTTCATTTAACAAAGACATTCATTTCATTTAACAGTTCATTTAACACATAGAAATACGTTGACTTCAAAGGATCATACGACTTTGTTCTAAGAATTCTTAATGCAGAATGGTCTTTTGTAGTAACTCATGACCTATAGGTATAATTAATACTTTGTAATATAATTTTGCACTAGCAAATGCATAAGACCAGGATAAGGTGTTTGGAACTTATCATAAGTGAATCGCCTTTAACGGAGAAAGCACATGTTGATTTAAGAAACCACTAAGCGTGATCATCAAGCTTATAACAAACGCTAACTTGACTAACGTCGGCTACAGACACCACAGACAGATAGTGTTACTGTTGCGTTGCCAGTTTTTATGGGAGGGCGATGAGAAAATTCCGAGATGTCGTGGTATTTCAGCGGTCGAGCCGGCCCATTCATGCAGTGAACTATGTGGCTCTACCACTGTTAAATTATGAAGCGGGGGATAAATAGAGGAGTACAAAGAGAACTACAAATCTGATTGAACTGTTCCGTTTATAGTATAATTAAAAAAAACAGTTGTTGTCTCAGTGGTTCAGTGGTCGAGCTTCCGCTTCTGAATCAAGAAGTCGCGGGTTCGAATGCTTTTTCGAAATTATTTTCGGAAGTTATGTGTGAAATAAATATCGATGAGTGAGAGACTTTATGCCCGGTATGGCAATAGGTTCGCCACCTATTCCATTTGGGACGTAAACATAACAACTAGATGAGGCTTAACAACCGCTGCCTACACCTTCGGGTAGAAAAAGCGTGAATTTATATTGTATTAAAAGAAACAAATTGAGCAATTTTATATTTTTAGTTGCTTTCGGCACTGGTAAGACCGACTGCTCGATTCAAAATGATAGTTAAGTAGTAAGTGGTTTTACCAATTTGTAACCACGGTCGTCACTATATCAGGGTATTTTATCTCAGGTATTCCTAATCTAACATGTAAATTTGTTCCTATTCCAGAGGCTCACAGATGAATCTATGCAACGGTGGAGCTGGCACCACAGCAATGACTGGCCTTCCCAAGATACCAAATGGTTATGGTGATCAGAAAAAACCCATGGCCACTCTCACCCATCTGCCGAAACGTCCACCAGTCGACATTGAGTTCTCAGAATTATCATACTCAGTGAGTGAAGGGAGAAAAAGAGGATATAAAACATTGCTCAAATGCGTCAACGGTACATTTAGGTCTGGTGAACTAACTGCCATCATGGGGCCTTCTGGTGCCGGCAAAAGCACTCTTATGAATATATTAGCTGGTTACAAGTAAGTATCATTACGACCATAATAACTGTAGGTGTAGACAGCAGCGATAACTATATCTTGATACGCCTTATAACTTGTTTAGAGCCATGCGATGAGCACAATTTTCTCAGAACTTCCGAAGATATATCCGAAAAAACTGAATAAACGCCGTAAATAAACCCTTAAAGGTAGAGACCGTGTTTGGACTCAAGTGGACGATTAGGATTTGTGATACCTATCACCATACATTTGGCCATTGGGGACGTAAAAAATAGACGAGGCTAAACAGCCGCTGCCTTCACCTTCGGGTAGAAACATTTCACGCCTCTTTCTTTTCTTTTCTGATGGGATTGGCGGGCAAACGAGCAAGCGTGGCACCTGATGGTAAACAATTTACGCCCCCCCATGGACACCTGCTACACAGATAGTGTTACAGTTACGTTGCCGGCCTTTAAAATGGGATAGAGAAGGGGTCTGAATTGGGATGGAGACGAGAGAACTTTTAACTAATAATAAAATTCATTACCTTTCAGAACGTCGAATGTTAGCGGTTCAATACTCATTAACGGTAAGGAAAGAAATCTTAGACGATTCAGAAAGCTATCATGCTATATAATGCAGGACGACTGCTTACTACCACACCTTACAGTAAGAGAAGCAATGAACGTGTCAGCCAATCTGAAATTGGGGAAAGACATGACTGTTACGGCAAAGAAGATAGTTATTGATGAGATATTAGAAATGTTGAGTCTTGCCGAAGCGGGCAATACGAGGACAATCAATCTGTCAGGCGGTCAGAAGAAACGTCTGTCAATAGCTTTAGAATTAGTAAACAATCCGCCTGTGATGTTCTTTGACGAGCCAACTTCTGGTCTGGACAGTTCGTCGTGTTTCCAATGTATATCGTTGTTGAAATCTCTTGCACGCGGCGGCAGAACTATTATATGCACAATACACCAACCGTCCGCGAGGCTGTTTGAAATGTTTGACTTTTTGTACACATTGGCTGACGGCCAGTGTATTTATCAGGGCAAAGTCAGCGGTCTGGTACCATTCCTCTCGTCTATGGGTCTCCACTGTCCGAGTTATCACAATCCGGCGGATTATGGTGAGATTCATTTTATAAAAAACTAATAATCAAAGTGACAAATAAGTTAATTTTGGATTTATCACTTTTATTTTAATAAATTATACATTATTAAGCATATAACCCTGTTGACAAATGACACCCTCTATCTATTATAAAAACCGCATCAAAATCATTGCGTAGTTTTAAAGATTTAAGCTTACTTAAGGATATAGGAACAAAGAAAGTGAGTATGTTTTATACGTGTATTATGTAGTGAAGAAAACGAATTGGGATGGAATTGGGATGGGATGTCCTCACTACATCGGCTATCTGCCAGTAAGTGATCTTTAAATGGTCCACCCAAATACATAATAGCATAACCAACTTGGTATCTATTTAGCGAAAGACAGACAGTACAATTTCAGTTGTTTGTATAGATATTAGATCAAGTCCAATTTTATACAGTGACGTAGGAGATTTTTAAGTGGAAATAAAAAAAATACTGTAATTAGTATATTATATGAAGTAGGTATTAAAGAGACAATAACACAACTTATAATGTGTGAATAAAATTATCACGATTAAAAAAAAAGGCTACAGCTCAACCACTTATAAGGAAAGATGTTATCAGATATTTGCCTACACATTGAAGACGGGACTTAGTACTTTTGATAAATAGTCTTTGAATTACAAAAACAATATTAAGAACATGTCTCTAATGGCCGCGTTATGCTCTAATATTTATTTAAATAAAATTGTAGTGTCTAAGTAGATACTTATACCTACCAATAAAATATTATTTTTGTTTAAAATTTTTGGACTGTGAATGTTGTCTCTCTGTTTCTTCCGGCTAATCTCTGAAATGGTTAGACCGAACTCACGGGATTCTTAGTGGCATAGAGGCTTTGGGTACTTTAATTTAGAAAACAAACGTAAACAAATACCAAACCCTTCTTATATTTGATGGCGATGGTAAAATCTGATAACAATACAGTCTCATAAATAAAAACAGAACTAATATTACTAGTGTTTTTAGTCTATATGTCATATTCTGGGTTAGTCGGACGAATACAAGTAATTTATTCTACAAGCTGACGGCTATAATGGTTGCGAATGATTCATCGTAAAAACAAGTTCAACTAATCCTGTATAGTAATCAGATATCAAATTCTTACGACCATTTTGAATAACCTCACATTTTTTTAATAAAGCAGCATTTACACGTGCCATAGAAATAACGATGTCACGTAAAAATCTAACCTACTTAAGTACTAACTATTCTGAAAATAACTAAGGAAGGAAGTTGGGTTAAAAAATAGTGTCGGTGTAAAAGTAAGAAAGCATGCTTTGATGGTTCGGACATGTAGAAAGATTGGATGATGCAAGTTTGACTAACAAGATATACAATGTAAAAGTGAGGACCGCCAAGACACACATTCCATGACCAAATGGAACGTGTTCGGGAGGAAGTTGTTGTTAGGCGCCTTAAAAGTGCATGAAAGGAGTTATGAAAGTCAACCAAGCGCGTGAGGCGTGTAAGAATCGTGCCTTATAGCGCTATGTTCTCTCTGCCTACCCCGTAATGGATCTAGCGGCAATCTGTCTTATCTGCTGTGCAAATATCTAAAAAAATAAAGAAATATTTTATAAGACGACAAAAATAGCAAATAGCATTTTTAATATAACAATTTAATGTTTATATTGCAGTGATGGAAGTGGCGACCGGTGAACACGGCGATTGGGTCCATAAGCTGGTGATGGCTGTGAACAAAGGCAACTGTGGACGTGGACAATCATCGTCTTCATCATCATCATCCTCGGTCCCGCAGAATGTCAATTACAATAATCAAACTAGCAAAAATAACACCCAGAAAGCGGATGCGCTCGCTATTGTGATAGGTATGTGTTTAGAAGACAGATAGAGTAATGGGTAATCTGATCGTGACTGGTTTACATGTCAGAACTTCACGCCTCTTCTACACGAAGGTGTAGGCTGCGGCTGTTAAAGCCTTGTCTTGCCGTTACGTCCCAAACGGAATAGGTGGAGAACCTATTGCCGTACACAGTGCACAGAGTTGTCAGTCATTAATATTCATCACACTAACTTTTGAAAAGTCATTGGTTTGAACTCACCACTTCTTGGTTCAGAAGCTGGGAGCTCGACCACTGGACCACCAAGACTAAATTATACTATTTTTTTTTATAGATAAACCTACCTGCACTGTGATAGACATGTCCGAACCGGTTCTTAATCCCGAGAAGCAGAACGCTCTACCAAATACAACTAACCTGGCGCCGGTCACCTGTACAACGTCACTGCTGGACTCCAGCGAAAGTTTCACAAAGAAACCCATTAAAACCGGTTTCCCAACATCTGGATGGAAGCAGTTCTGGATACTGTTGAAGAGGACCTTTAGAAGTATCTTGCGTGATCAGATGTTGACGCATTTAAGGCTCTGCTCTCATACGGTAGTTGGGTTGTTGATCGGTTTCCTGTACTACGACATTGGACGTGATGCCGCCAAGGTGATGAGCAATGCCGGATGTATTTTCTTTACTGTGATGTTCACCATGTTTACTGCAATGATGCCTACTATTCTTACATGTAAGTATTTATAAGTATATATTTGTAAGTTTTTTTTTAATTTTTATCCTAAATGTATATAGTAATATTGATGTAAAGAAGTAATGTTAACAAACATGTTTAGTGGAGTCTAACTTACCCCTTATTACACCAGCTAACTGTCAATAAAAGTCCCGTCAAAATAGGTCCAGCTATTTAAGAGATTACCCGGAATAAACTGACAGACCGAAAAAGAAATGTAAAAAAAAATGTTTGTGTATACATATAATATAAGCAGTTATTTCAATATTACAAACTTACATATCTAGTTAATTTAAAATCAATTTAGGATAAAAAAATCTAGGACATTACAAATAATTTATTTAATATTTGATTTTGTGATACTTTCGGTGTTCCTATATTAATCAGATCTAATTATTTATTTGATATTTTCCAGTCCCTACTGAGATGAGCGTGTTCGTGAGAGAGCATTTAAACTACTGGTACTCCCTGAAAGCCTTCTACTTCGCTAAAACAATGGCGGATCTACCCTTTCAGGTAAGTGTCGAATGTAATTTAACTAAATATTTTCGAAGATGAGAAGGAAGTTGGACTGAGAGTGTCGGTGTAAAAGTAAGAAAGGGCATGCTCCGATGGTTCGGACATCTAGAAAGAGAGGCTGATGCAAGATTGACTAAGCAGATATACAATGCAAAAGCGGATATATGTTTAATAGAACGTGTTCAAGAAAAAAGTTATGAAAGTCAGCGAAGCGAGTGGGGCGTGTAAGAATCGTGCCTTATGGCGCTCTGTTCTCTCTGCCTACCCCACAAGGGATTTGGCGTGAAGTTATGTATGATGTATATCTGCAATTTCGAAGATTTTATGTAGTCAAAGATCAGGGCATGATTGAATTACTTATTTTGGGGCAGAAAGACATACAATGTCTGCCAGTTCAGATAGTGCATAATAAAAACCATATATATATTTATTTTGCAGATTGTGTTCAGTGGCGTTTATGTCATGATAGTGTACTTCATGACGGGACAACCGATGCAGACGGACCGGGTACTTATGTTCACTACCATCAACATACTGACGGCGTTAGTAGCGCAGTCTCTGGGACTCCTCATAGGTGCTGCCATGAAGATAGAGACAGGCGTCTACTTGGGTCCTGTCACCACAATCCCAGTAGTACTGTTCTCTGGATTTTTCGTCAATTTCAACGCAATACCAAATTATTTACAATGGATAACATATCTCAG
This sequence comes from Euproctis similis, assembly GCA_905147225.2. Classification (NCBI taxonomy): domain Eukaryota; kingdom Metazoa; phylum Arthropoda; class Insecta; order Lepidoptera; family Erebidae; genus Euproctis; species Euproctis similis. Next base: position 8,662,424 of record LR990114.1, read on the forward strand.
TTACGTTAGGTACGGTTTTGAAGGCGCCATGTTGTCAGTATACGGTTTTGGAAGGGAGAAACTGCACTGCTCCGAAGCCTACTGTCATTTTAGGAATCCCGATCTGTTTCTGAAGGAAATGACTATGGACAAGGCCAATTTTTGGATCGATGTTGGTGCACTCAGCGCACTATTTGTCTTCATAAGGATAGTTTCTTATTTGGTATTGAGATTCAAGTTGAAGATGATGCAGTAGACTTCTCTGGCACGCACAACCCAACGATCAGCTTCGTCCGCGATATTTTCTTTTCCAGTTTTTTTTGCTTGATTTTAATGGAATGGGATTTCAGAATAAATATAAAAAATAGTACTCTCTGAATGCTGGATATTGTTCAAAATCATTCCTGTAAATTATTGATATTTAATATAGTTAATTTTGTCTGTATGCTTGTCGGTCTGATGCAAAAGAACGGTGTGTGTTTTATTTTAATATTATTAGTTTTTATTATCACAGCTAGATATGCTTTAATATATTATATAGATGTACTTAAAAGTGGGGGGATCCTCCTACCCATCAGCTCAATGGTCTCGAGTCCCGTTTCTGATATAAGAATTATTCGATCATCACAGATTCTGATAGCAATTTCGTAGTTTTATAATTATTAATAATATAAGTAATAATAGTTTTCGATATAGCTTTTTAGTACGCATAATAAATATAGATTGTTTATACATACCTATAGGGGATAGATTAAGGTATTTTTTTCTTTTTTGTTTAGGAGATCGGGCCCATGACTTAAGTTTTAAGTTCCTTTATTAGTGATTTTTCATAATGTCGGTTGATTGATTAATTTACATTAACTACTAGTAGGCGATAATAAAACTTATTATTATATTATACTCAAGATTTATAATTAATGATATTTCATTAGTAATTTAAAAAAAAAAATACATTCATTACGCTAAAGATTTTTTCGTAAATCTCTATGTCTATCCTAATTACCAGTATTTATTATTAAATAAACGACTGTGATTTTTATATAATGTTGTTGTTTCATTTGATTTAATTATTTATTTTAAAATTAAGAATTAACAAAATTAAGAGTTAAAAAGTCGGTAAAAATAAAAAATGTGTGATAAAAATATGTAATCATTATCATCTTTTGATGTCCACTGTTGGACGTAGGCCTCCCCCATAGAACGCCATAGCTCACGGTCTTGTGCCTTCCGCATCCAGTAGCTGCAGCAAACTTGACCAGATCGTCGGTCCACCTAGGGACGCCCCACTCCACGTCGCCCAGTTCGTGGTCGCCACTCGAGAACCTTTTCCCCCAACGGTTATCGGTTCGTCGAGCGATGTGGCCTGCCCATCACCACTTCAGCGTGCTAACCTTTCGGGCTATGTCGGTCACGCCTGATCTCCTGCGGATTTCCGTATTACGGATTTTGTTTCGCAAAGAGATTGCCAACATAGTCCGCTATGGCACGCTGAGCGACTTTGAGCTTTGTTATAAGGCCAACAATTCAAAGACCACGTCTCAGTTCCGTATGTCATCACTGCTAACTAGTGTCCGACCGAAGGTCTATTTTTGGATGAAGCCGAAGCCGATTAATCGGCAATCTCCACAACCTTCGGCCCAAGCCGAAGCTTCGGCCGGACAGTACTGGTAACACACATTGGTCATAGACCTTGGACTTAAGGCACTTAGGGATTACACTTAGATGTTATGTTATGTGTGTTATGTAAAGATCCAAAAAAATGTACTTCAGAAAATAAAACTTGAGAAAGTGCCCGAAAACACATAAATATATGTAACTCCTCGCCTTTTTAAGTCCGAGGATGTAGGCAGCGCCTGTTAGGCCTCGACTCGCTGAAGCATTTTGCCCCAAATGGAATAAATGGGTGGTGGCATATTGCCGTACACCGGGCACAAAGATGTAAGTGATTGATATTTATAACACAACTTGCGAAAATAATTCTAATAAAACTTTGGTGTGACTTCTGAATCAGAAGCAGGGAGGTCGAATACTGGTACACCGAGACTTACACTTTTGCAACTAAAGAAATTGGGAAAAAAAAATCAGTCAAAAAAAATGTTCTTCATGATAAAAATTCGACATAAATTGTTGCTTCGAGCTACGACAATGGTTGATTGACCATTACAAGGTCATCAAAATACCTACCTACCAACAACAAATTATAATAAAACCCAATTTATATAATACCAGTCAATTTATATAAGATAAGCCTGGATGCAACTACATGAATATTGCTGTTAATAAATACTAAATAACATGACATTACAATTCACGCCTTTTTCTACACAAGGTATGGGGCCAGCGGCTCTTAAACCTCGACTCGCCGTTATGTTTACGTCCTAAATAGAACCTATGGCATTAAACCGTGCACAAAGTTTTCAGTCATCAATATTTATCGCACTATCTCCCGAAATGAATTACGAAATCATAGGTGTGAGCCAGGATTCGAACCCACGACTTCTCGTTACGTAAACATAAAATAAATACTAAATAATTATTGGAATTTAAATACTCTTTCAAATATATAAGTCAAATTAAACATTGTTTTCATAGTCCAAATCTTAAAAAAATCTGAAGCGATTTAAATATAAAATGAAAGTGTATGCAGCTGTGCCAGCTGTTGTCACAAAATGGAACCAGGTTTATGGTGGAAAGCCTTAACAATGTGGTTTCATAGTGTTTTTGAATGAATCTAATAGATGGCGTTAAAACCAAAATGTATTAGTAACAGTTGCAAAGTAGTAGCTTGTAGTAACATCTAGTGATAAGTTCATCAAAATTTCATGGAAATAGAATTAGAAAGGACGGAGGGACTTAATTATTTAGTAATCACAATTCAAACTCAATTACCATCAGAAATCTCTCTACGAAATCAGAAATCTTCCTGCTATAAGCTCCTATTATTATTTTTTATTTAAAGAGTATATAAAATACATAATAGTTAATAACTTTAGTATTGTAATAATGATACACTATAAAGTTTTATAGACGATTAGCTTTTACCCGCGACTTCGTCCGCATAAGTTTTTTTGTTTTCTCCCGGCTGTAAGTCCCCCTGCAACAATGTCTCACTATCGTATGAAAGAGCAAAACTCCCAACAAAAACGACTAAAAATCACTAACTCAATTTAGTTATCTGCCTATTGCCTACCCTCTAAGAACGATGGCGTGATTATTTATAGCTTATGACCATTTCTAGGTAATCATCTATCACCATACCAAATTTCATTAAAATCCGTTCAGCCGTTTAGGCGTGAAAGAGTAACAGACAGACAGACAGAGTTACTTTCGCATTTATAATATTAGTATGGATTGGCAGCTGTCATCTTACCATTGAAGAACGTAGGGTGTGCATATGCAATGATGTGGCTTGTGGTTACCTTCATACATTACAATATAATTCCAGGCACTTTGAATACCGTTTATATGTCTATGTACATGCGTAATGTGCGATAATAGCCTAGTATTATGTCTGTACTTCTGTAGTATGTATCGTATAGATTTGATCGGTTTTCACAATTCTGTGTGTGAATATGCGAACCGATATCGTGAACACATGAAATTTTATGACTCTTGATTACTTTTTGTGGTTGATAATTGTCATAGATACCTGATGGTTTATTTACCAGTTAATTTCATTCCAAATCAGGAATTGCACGGTATGGTTAGAAGTAAATATACTTAAATAAAACGTTTGCTAATATATTTCATCAGGAGTTTGATATGTTACAGGATTAAAGCACAGCCCCATTGTTGTTATGTGATGAACTAAATTGTTAATAGAAGCATATTTTTAAATTTGGACATTATTTTTACTGCGTAGAGCCACGCAGTTCGATGGATGAATAGGCTGCTTCGATCGGTGAAAAACCACGACCTCTCAGAATATCCACGTAAAGGTTCTCATGCCGCGGTTTCCTTAGTGAAAGAGGTATCCAAAGGCCCAGCCCGTTCCTTTATCCCTCACCATTCTACTCCTGGCCCCTTCCCGAGCTCATTTTAAAGGCCGGCAATGCAACTGTACTTACGTAACACTATTAGTTTTTTACTCGTTTTTATTTCTATATTGTGTTATGAGGGTGATCAACTTTTTCATGGTGATCAGTGCAAATAAAGAATTACAAGAACCTGAAGACATAGTAGGTGGATATTGAAGACGTAAAGTTTTAACCCTATATATGAGAACGAAGATTAAAGATGCAAGGCAGAAATCGGCTAGGGAACTTTTGAACCTATTTCTATTTGAATCATTCGTCTATGTGATTGACTAATACTCAGCTATCATTCATTCAACCCCAAATCCAAGTGGCAATGATCCTGATAAATGGATATGAAACGTTTCGTAGTAAAATTGATTCGTTTAGAACGACATCTACAACGTATGTATTACTATAGGGAGGCACACGATGCTAAATGGGGTTTTACTTGAGGGGTGTGGTTTTAAAAGATTAGATAGACAAAAAATAATGTCTCTGGAAGCGAGGAGAGTGTTGTCAGTCACTAAATAGGGTATTTAACATGCTGTTTTTGCAATTTGGCATAAAATTTTGAAAAAAATAAAGATCACTTGAAGGTCGTGCCATATCATAAACCTAACTCACATTTCCGTTCGCGAAGTATTTAGAAAATTATTGATAATGTACACCAGCATGTTATTTGGGCTTAACCGTAACACTCTGAATCTAGAGGTCGCGGGTTCGAATCCTCACACTGGCTCACACCAATGACTTTTCGAAGTGCTTTTCGGAAGTTATGTGTGAAAAATATCGATGACTGATAACTTTATGCCCGGTATGGCAATAGATTCGCCACCTATTCCATTTGGGACGTAAACATGACGGCGAGATGAGGCTTAACAGCCGCTGCCTATACCTTCGGGTTGACAAAGGGGTGAAGTTATGTTATGTTGTGTTTATCTTTAGGTACATAAAACATGTATTTATTACGAAATCTAAAAGAATAAAACACGAAATGAAAACAAGATTTCAGGTACCTACCGTTACTCTCATTATGTGGCTTTAAATTAACTCTCTTCTAATGGAGATCTTAGAAGGTTATCTTATATGAAGGTTATGTCATGGGTCGCAAGTAAATGTCGTATGTAATGTGTAAAACCTTTTCAAGGTAGCCAAGGGACGGAAGTGCCCTTTTTCAATTGATTGAAAGCCGTGAATATTGATTTAGGAATCTCTTTTATTCAAAGTGACGTGTGGAAAATATCTGAAGAATAATGACACCCTATCTCTTCCTGGGGGTGTCGTAAGATACAACTAGGAGATTTTTTTAATTAAGTCCACCTCTTCTGTTGTAAAACCCAGTGATTGAACACTGAGACTTCTAGTTCAATAGTCCTAAGTTTCAATCCAGGCTCCCACTGGTTTCTGGAAGTTATGTGTGATAAATATAGATGATGAATAAAATTATGGCCTATATATAGCAAAAGATAAGACACCAAAAAGGATTTACGTGTCGCAACATAATTGACCATATGATTAAAAATTGGTCATCTAGTCAATTATGTTTAACATAAAAACACGTTTAAATTAAAAACGTTTGAACCGGCGAACTTTGTTCCGCACCAAAAATATTAAATGAGTAAAGTTTGGATTAATCACTTTTTCTTTACTATGTCACACACAAATTATAGATACAAACCACCCCGTTGATACGTTTTATCTATTAAAAAAACCGCATCAAATCCGTTGCGTGGTTTCAAACATATAAACATATAAGGGGACTGACAGCGGAAAGTGACGGAAGCGGCAGTTAAAGTCTTGACTGGTCGAGTCGTTACGTTAGGTCCGAATTGGAATAGGTGGCGATCTTATTCCTACAAACAGAGCACAAAGTTGTCATGTCAAGTATGAGACGGAATCACACCTACACATCAGAGGCGGGGAGCTCGACTACGAGACCGCCAAGCTTTTCTATAGATATAGATTTTGTGAAACCGAAAATTTGTTCATTAAAGTGTGTATGTTGCATGGCAATTCAATGTATGGTATGTCTCCAGAATCAGTTAGAATCAGCTCCAGAATCTAATATTTGAAAACAATACTGAAGACTTCCTTACTCTAATTATAAAGCTTATTTATCAAGCATATTATAATACCTAAAAGCTTCAAGGCTCTTTTTAAATTGATATTGTCAGAGTCAAGTAAATGTAAGAAAACCTTTTTATGGTGGCCTTTAGAGCAAAGGTACGGAAGTCCCTTTTTCATTGAATGAAAGCTGTAAATCCTGATTCGATAAACTTTTAATACAGTAAAAAAAACTGTCGTATGAATGGTCTGTACGTTGAATATACTTAAAATACGAGTATATATGTTAAGACAAGTTTATCTTTTCTTTTTATGGGATAGGTGGGGGCCAAGGAGCAAGCCGATAGGCAACTAGCTCCTAGCACATAGACACCTGATACATATAGGTCGTCGATCTTTAAGATAGGGAAGTGATCGGAAGTGGGATTAGGAGAGAAGGGGAGAAAGTATTGTGTCTCCGGTTACCTATTTCTGAGGTGATTGTTATCTTTGGTGGCCGGAGCAAGGAAAGCGCGCTGTACCCAGGCCTCTCGGATGAGCGACGTAGAGTCACCCATGTCACGTTTTGTTCGTTTTGTTCATGTAGTAAGGTATTCCTAGTTATAAGGCATGTGATATATATACATTACTTCTCGCCTTTTCGGCCCGAAGGTATAGACAGCGGCTGTTAAGCCTCGTCTCGCCGTTATGTTTTCGTCCCAAATATTACAAACCATTTTACAAGTTTTATTTGCCATTTATAGGTGGAAATGAGTCGTCATATTCACAACTAGCTACTGCTGTGCGAATCGTTCAAAAATAATATAATATAAATAGGCAATTGACCTAACGTAATAACGTCTTACGTTAAAGTTTGTGTGTGACTGACTCTGTTAGGAGATTAATAATTACGCAGCGAAAAAATATTCACACAAGTGGTTACTTCCAACGGCAATAAATAACTTTTATACGAGTTTCATTAAAAAACACTGCAATAAAAACGTATTCGTTCCGATTGAGTTCCTTTGTATACAGTTCTGATAAATTGAGACACATTTTGTAAGAAAATTTAATATTAGGATTTAAAATTAAATGTTCCAAGGAAATTAATAACTTTTACTTTCATCTATTATGCCTATATAAAAGAAATACTATAGAATAGTATCGCCATAATGATAACTGTATCGATAATAAATGTAGCCTCAGACAATAGTTAGCGCATATATTCTATCATAGTCTAATACCTTATTACCCTTAGGTAATAAAGATTTCTTCACTTAGTTATTTGTATGGAATAACACGCCCTCTCAGAATATCAGCGTACAGTGGTTCATGGCGTGTTTCCGGTGTTTCGCTTGATGAGAGAGGTATACGAAGGCTATAAATTTGTTTGTTTGGTATGTCTAAGGAAAAAAAATTGTTTAAATTTTCATAGTTATTAATACGAATTATATCACGAATTAAACTGTTAATAAATAGTATAAAATTGAATTTAAGGAAGGTGTATTTTTAAATACATAAAAGAAATATATCAACCATCAATGTTTTTTTTATATTTCAGCACACATAAGCCTGAAAATGTTGGATTATTATTCCAACTTTCAACCAGGTCTCTGGGTAGACTCTTTCGTTATACTATCAAACAGAACCCTGTGATATGCCAAATGCATGTGCTAAACCAAGAGGTGATAGGTCTTTTTATTAAACGGTTTTATTTAGCTCACCCCGTTTGTTTTATTTATTCTTGGGTCAAATTTAGTAATTCAAATTTTACCCTCTTCCTGTCAACCGATTAATCTGAAATTTTGTATACACTTTGGATTTTGGTGACAATACAATTATGTTTATTCATTATCTTTATAAATTCAAGATGGCCGCCGCTACAAAATGGCGGATAATTTATGTTTTATTAATCCCATCAATATGGGTATCAAATAAAAGGGCTCAACAAGCAGAATACAATATACTATAAAAAATTGAAATCCAAGATGGCGGCCGCTACAAAATGGCGGATAACGTAGGTTTTATCAATCCCATCAATATGGGTATCAAATGAAAGGGCTCAACAAGCAGAATACAATATACTATAAAAAAATGAAATCCAAGATGGCGGCCTCTACAAAATGGCGGATAACTTAGGTTTTATCAATCCCATCAACATGGGTATCAAATGAAAGGTCTCAACAAGTAGAATACAATTTACTATGCAAATTTGAAATCTAAGATGGCCGCCGCTACCAAATGGCTGATAACAATTTTTTATCAATCCCACCAATATGGGTATCACATAAAAGGGCTTGACAAGAAGAATACAGTGCACTATACAACCTCAATATTTAAGATGGGCGCAGCCACTAAATGGCGTATAATAATACGATTTAAATTTAGAAATTGAATCTGTAATTAAGGTATCTGATTAATCCAGCCTGAATCCACCTCCCAAGTCAAGATTTCGTATCGTGTTGAGGACTGTGTGGCGTTAGGGTGGCTAAAAATGATACGTCGTTAGCGGTACACCACCCAAGTTAAGGTGAAAGGTTAAAACGCGCCGAGAACTGTATGGCATTAGGGTGGATAAAAGTGATATATCGTTAGCGTTTTCCCCTCAAGACTCAGGCGCATCTTGTTTTACATAGCCTTGCCCCTTTATTGGACCTCTGGGGGGGTCGACCGTTTAAATGTCCATTACTCGTGGGAACAAAATGGTAAAAAAAATATAAAAATACAAACTCAAATAAAACAGAAACTGCAACACAACGTAAACGAAGGGTTCAAAAAGCGAAGGAAAAGTATAAAACAAAACGAGCTGAAGAAAGTGAAGGTGATAGAAATAGTCGATTACAGAAACGACGGGAACAATTAGCGTCAAAAACACCTGAGCAATATGAGGCCAGGTTAAAAAAGCAACGTCAGCGATATACACAAATGACGGCGTCAGAAACGCCTGAAGAATATGAAGCCAGGTTAACAAAGCAACGTGAGCGATACACACAGATGATAGCGTCAGAAACGCCTGAAGAATATGAAGCCAGGTTAACAAAACAACGGGAGCGATACACACAGATGATAGCGTCAGAAACGCCTGAAGAATATGAAGCCAGGTTAACAAAACAACGGGAGCGATATACACTGATGGTAGCGTCAGAAACGCCTGAAGAATATGAAGCCAGGTTAACAAAACAACGGGAGCAATATACACAGATGGTAGCGTCAGAAACGCCTGAAGAATATGAAGTTAGATTAATACAAAGCCGTGAAAGACAAAGACAGCAGTTGGGTTCAGAAACGCCTGAACATCGCGATACGAGGTTAAATAAACAACGAGAGCGTACCCACAAGAGACGGAGTACATCTTATACACCCGAAAGCCATACAGTTTCCAGCTAAGTACAATTACGGCACGGCTGAAAGAAGAATGTTGTCTTTAATACTATCATGGGCTTCTACAATACATAAAATGCAGGGCAGCACTGTGGATCACGCAGTCGTATACTTAGGTGCGAAACTGTTTGAAAAAGGTCAAGCCTACGTGGCTCTTAGTAGAGTAAGATCTTTGCAGGGACTACGTATAGAGAAGTTGGACTGCAATAAACTAACGGGCAAGAAACCTTGCAATAATGAAGCACTAAATGAATTAAACAGAATGCGAAATAAAAACTAGAAAATAAAAATAGGTAAAAAAACTTTTTAAGTTAAACGGTTTTATGTTTAACATACATTGCAATGTTTAAGATTAAGATTAAGATTTAGCACTAAAAACCAAAAAATAATAAAATAGATACAGTCGTGGGAATTATAAACATATGCATAGACTAGACTAAAATAAAACCGTGGGGCACGTCAATTGTCTACAATCGTTGATTAAAATGTTTAATGCTGTTATAATGCTGTGTGTATAATTAAAATGTGCATTATACATATTATCATTGTAAATTATAGTATTATAAATTACAATTGTAAATTACAAACGGGGTGAACTAAATAAAACCTTAGTATAGTAATTTGTAGTGTGTAGTCTACACACTACAAATTACACATTAAAACACACTACAAATTATCGACTTAATGTGCGATAGAAGAATCGTTTAATTCGTCGTTAGGCAGTTGGCCCGCAGACGGTGAGGAAATTAGGTACTTACTATTTTCTTGCTCATGGAAATTCCAATAGTTATACACTCCATGTAAATAAAAGAGATGTTTCAACTAGTTTATCGTTGGACATTCACACTGCTGGCTGGCGAGGAATCGTTTCACTGCTCGTAGTTTGTCTTTAATCGACAAAACATATGATAAAAGTACTACTCGCTCACCACTATGAAACCCTAAAACTCGCTTATAATCGAACTTGCTAGCTTGTTTCCACACTCTAGCCCTACTTATCACACGTCCATCGTTGTCGGTTGAACAACTGCCTAATTATAGTGTAACATTACAAAACAAACATTTTAATCAACGATTGTAGACAATTGACGTGCCCCACGGTTTTATTTTAGTCTAGTCTATGCATATGTTTATAATTCCCACGACTGTATCTATTTTATTATTTTTTGGTTTTTAGTGCTAAATCTTAATCTTAAACATTGCAATATGTTAAACATAAAACCGTTTAACTTAAAAAGTTTTTTTACCTATTTTTATTTATAACTGAGATCAAACAAGGACGACCTGGTCTTAAATCAGAGTCGTCAGCTCACGACTCGCCTATCCTTTAAAGACCTATTTGCCCAACCCAAAGCGGGATAAATCTGTGCCTTATAGTTAAGACTGACGGAAGTGTGTCAGTTATATAACCCTAAATATATAGATATAAATACAAATATCACACTTAGATGACATTATTTTTCACACATACTAGGGAGTAATTCTATTAAATTATTGACTATGAATAATTATGAAGACGTTAATAAAATATAAAATTAATCTTCCTCTAATTTGCAAGAAAATTAAAAAAAAACAGTAAACCAAATGTCAAACGTTGATAGATTTGACTTTATAAACATAAAAAGAGTTATAATCATGAAAATTAATGAAAGCCATTAAACATTTGAAAACGTATTTTCAGCTACCTTCAATTTTGAATTAACAAATGTTTCCCTTGAGCTCGAATTATGAAAGAGACGGGACAATTAGGCAAACATAAATACAACTTAACGATACCTTATAACCCACTGCAGTAATATGTTCTGACATGAATTTGTGAATAATAAAACAACATTATTTATTTAGATAGATTTGCTTGATTATGTATTTAGGTCTGAATCTATATAGCTCAGTGGTTGTAAAAGTAAGTTAAGGTTATACATAACATAGTAAATATAATGTTTGGCATTGTTCGGCAATAAGTGACGCCATAGAAAAAAAAAATGAATGACTGTTTGAGTATCTTAAATGTATTAGCTGAATGGTTTTACACATTTGAATTTGAAATCAAAGAGGAGATAATAATAATATCTTGGACACAATACACACAGCGCCCTCTAGTCCCAAGCTTAGCCACTAAATGCTTGTTTTATGGATACTAGATAACGGATATTAATACATATATACTTTTCTTTTGTAAATACATACTTATAATACATAGAGGAACACCCAGACGCCACACAAACATTCGTGTTTGTCACAAATATTTGTTGCTCGGGTGGGAATCGAACTCCCGACCTCATTGCTGCAGACGTTAGTTTTACTAATGCACCACGAGGCCCGTGAATATTTTAGGTCAAAATGATTACCACGAAAAACGCCAATTTCATGTGTAAGAACATAATACATATATGTTTTTTATATTGAGGTTCCCTAAGATTGTAAGCGAAAACATGACCCTGGAAAATAAAATCTCATAAGTCCTCGATAGTAATATTTTATATAATGCTTGAAAGATGGTAATAATAAGTTTCGTCACTATGGTACCAAATAATGATTTGCAATGGCAATATTGACTAATTGGCACTGCTATATTGACAGTGTGTAAGCATGAATGGGCCGGCTCGACCGGTGAAATACCACGACCTCTCAGATCATCGACGTAAAGTGGCTCATGCCGCGATTCACTCGGTGAGAGAGGTACTCGGAGGCCCACCCTCCTTCCCCATTCTTCCTTATCCCCTATTCCTTAAAGGTCGGTAACGCAACAGTAACACTATATGTGTTGCTGGTGTCCATGGGCGGCGTTAGTTGCTTACCATCAGGTGCCACGCCTGCTCGTTTGCCCTCCTATTACATAAAAAAATAATTACAATTCAATTCAATTCTACAGTTCTACAGTATAGCATAGTAAATAACTTTTTTACAAAAGCCTTTTTTATCTTTATTCCTCGAATTGTCAAGTGATTTGGCTTGGGGACACCTATTGCATGAGGAAATCGATATTAGTTTCATTGATTATTTTTAATTATCTATCAGTAGGGCTTAAAGTTAGATTATTATGTAATCTGGTTTAATTATATAATATTTGCCAGTAAAATTGTACTCCGGTCCAAAAATAAAAGAAACATTTTTTTCGTTCTATACAAAACAAGAAAATGAATGAACGACAGGGGCACGCAGGCAAAAGCCAATTCGAAGCACAATCGAAGCACGCGACCAATTTTTATGACAAGTAAAAATTCCCTCACTCTCCCTTAGACCTTTACTGAAATGGAACGAACTCAGTTTTGTTTTGAAATAAATTTGTCCACGTCTAACTTTCTGAACGCCTTCGTTCAGCGAAATATCGGGATCTTTTTGAAATAGTAATATTTCATTATATATATTTATGTATTTGATCGAATTTTTGCTCAATATTCTTGATTGTAATTAAAAATATAATAGGAATATATCTTCAGGCCTTTTTCCACTCAAAGATGTAGACAGGGGCTGTTAATCCTTGAATCGCAGATTTTTACCAAACGGACTTGCTGGTAGGTCATGGCGTAGCCATTCATTGGGCGCAATGGTTTTAGTCATCGATATTTAACACACATAATTTCCGAAAATAATTTCAAAAAGACATTAGTGCGAGCCCGGAATCTATCCTACGACTTCTTGATTTAGTAGTGCGAGCTTGACCACTGCACCACCCAATTAATTGCTGTATGTTTGTTGGGCAGAAAGTAAAGTCGTGTGATGCAAGAGACCGGAAAAGCGACCACACAATTTCCACGTGTCAAGTTGCCTCTGTGCATCTGTCATTTGGGAAGGTGAAGGTAACCTTAAAAACATCAAGTATGCAACCCATGGGTTATGAAAGTCAACGACACAAACGAGATATATAAATATATTTTTTGTATTTTATGATCCTTGGGCTGTTTTAATCAACAGATCTTATGAATATTGGCGTATGTTTTATACACATATTTTCTCATACACGCTCGTCGATTTTTAAGGCTCCTGACATCACCTTCTTATCTGCTTAGCCAATCATGCATTATCCATTCTTTCTATACACCCGAACCATCGAAGCATGCCCCTTCTTACTTTTATATCGACACTCTCTTTTAATCCAACTTCCTTCCTTACAACCTCGTTTTCGTCGCGGTCACCAAGACTCCGCAAATTTAGTGTTGAGCCCCAATTTTGGACGCGTTTATCCTACAATTTTACTAACTCTGCCATATCGAACTCTCTTCCATAAAACTTAGAACTCATATATATCCGGATTCTTTTGTTGGTGAGGTTTGAAAATGAGCCATTAAACAATAATCAATTTGACTCTCATGTGAAGATTCATGTTCTTTATTGAGGCTCTTTATTTTAAAACAAATACTCAATACAAAATTTATCACACCGAATACTTTTTGTAAAGTTACACGCCATTTCCTAAGTTATAGAGCTAAAAGACTATATGAAGGCTATTATTATAATAAATATTTTATTTTAACAATTCAGAACTAATCCAGCATTATATCAAAGATTTATCGTTTAACCGACACAGAAATACGATTTAATTAGCTATCCATTATTACAGAGCAATCCTTGTTTAAAGACGACGTTTCTGGAAACGATTTCTCAATATTTAGGGTACACAACACACCTACCCACCCGTTCTCGCTGCTATCACCGACACCCGGCCCCTGTTATTTAATTAATAGTAATATGTAAACAAATATATGCTATGTTTTTATTTTGATAGATTTCGGGTACAGACACTATTTATATAAGGGATTAAATTTTTACTGTTTGTTATATTTTTTGTGAACCGTACTTATGTACGGTTCACAAAAAACAACAAACCAAACCAAACAAACCAAACAACAAAAAACAACCGTACGTAACATCAAACATGAATGAAATTTATTAAAACAGAATCCAAAGTCGTAGTATCGATTTCGGTATCTCACCAATGGAACACTTTTTGGAAGTAATGTATGATAAATATTGATGATTGAGAGATGTTGAAACTACTGAACTGATCAACTCTATACTTTGTAGACACTCATAGGTACTAGAACGATAATAGATATTAAACATTTTTAAAGATAAAAATGCAACGATTTTTTATATTTATTAGAGAATTAAATTCCAGTTAAACTACGGAATTGTGAATATATCAGAGGCAAGAATACTTAATACAAATACTTTAGTTTTATCATAAAGTGTAGGCAAAATATATAAAATATGACCCAAAACTATTATTTAAAATACGACCTAGATACTCAGTTAACATTTTTTTTTTGTTCCACTGAAAATATTAAACACCAAACCCTATAAATGGGTGTTATGATCAGTAATTACTTTTATTACTATGGATTAGTTGTCTTAGTTAAAGGGATTCAGCACAGCGGGATTAATCTAACTAAAGGTGGATTAGCTTGATCCTAGAATTTACCCCGACCTTACAGTAGACCAATCAGCAACATTATGGTGTTCCCACAAATAAGTTAGGCTCCAGGTTCCATGGTAATTCTCTATTTAGACATCAAAAGATCAGTATCCCTTTAGTTCTTTACTATTGTTCCCCTCAAAAGCTGATACACCACTCATTACAAAGAACAATGAATAAGTCTTCCAAGACTTTGATAATGTATGTTTATGTTTATGTTTTTTTTTATGTTCTGGCTGGTATTCTGACATCAGTTAGACTAAGGGCTCATTTCCCTTCGTCATAATATAATAATCTGGTAAATACGTTAAGACTGAATAGTACCAATATTTAAATAACGTGTTTGGGTCTTCTGTTCCCTTAATTGATCCATAGCCATTAATTTAAGCCAAGATAGTTACGGTATATATGCATCAACTAGATGATAACAGCATTTTCAACAGTGTGTCTTTTGATATTTCAGCGTATTAAAGTAACTTGTATAAAACTGGTTGGAGTGAAACCCAGAAGGATTTATTCAGGGTCGTGAAAAAAACTCGACATTTCTTTTACCTTTGAAATATGCATTTGAATCCTTCCATTCCCGAGCACAAACCACCACGACAAAGGCAGAGCAATTTACCTCCGCTATTATTAGACCACACAGATAAGACACGTTGGCTTGTATTTCTACTTTAAGGCTGCATTTGAAATTCCCTTTGAATTTTTTTTTAACCATATCATAACATAACATGACTTCGCGCCTTTTCTACCCGACTATGTTAGCATCGTCTGTTATAGTTATGTTACGTCTTAGATGGAATAAGGTGACCAACCTATTGCAATACACTGGGCACGAAGTACACATAACACACAACTTCCGAAAATACTTGAATGGAATGGAATCGATCCCACGACTTCTGAACCATCAAAATTGTCCATACTATCCTGATAATCACGATGAATTTGAGGATTTCTTTTATGTAAAGCTTCTGGCTTGCCAGAAGTTAGTTATTTAATCAATTAAATGTATTAATTACATATATCTCGTAATAATATTGCCTTGCAATTTGGTGCCAATTTTATTGGACAGGTACTGGATTGGATATTAGCTATTACAATCGATATTCTGCCCAAATCAAACTTCCTAAAGTCGAAATTCGGTTAGGTTTTGAAAGTTGACGTTCTTGCACTCAAAGATATGCAGTCCGATTCGCATTAAAACGAAAAAAAATAAAATGGGTGCGTGTACTTATGTACGCGCGTGAGAAGTTATACTTCTTTGGCATAATTAATATATATATATATATATATATATATATATATATATATACTATATATATTTATTAAAAGCAAAATTTAGAGAATAATAAATATATAAGACATTATTTTGTAAATATTAAATAACCAATAATAAGTATTTAACATTAATAATTTAATAATATTTAGTGTTAATTATATTAAATAAAAGTATTTTAATTTATATCAATAAATAATACATACGGATAGTTAACCTCAATTATATTGGAGCACTTGAAAAAGTATATAAGCACAATTTTTTTCACTAATATTCACAAATAGTAAGTAATATCAATAAAAATATTCAATTTAAATCACTACTGAATATAATTTATTAGCACATATATAATTCGCACTTGTATGAAACTAAAACACGTGTTGTGAATGTATTAACTAGAAACATGTTGATAAATATTATATATTATTATTAAATTATACTGTTAATTTTGTGTCACAGATGCGCGCGCATCTTAAAATTTCACTCTCATTATTTTTTCATAACGCGCCTAAAGAAGTATAACTTCAATAATGCGTGCGTCATGGTATTTTCTTATCTTATAATGTTCTTTACATTATTTAGTATCGTTTCTGTACAAAAAGTTTTGTATATAACATACAAAATGTCTATATACAACTAAACTAAACCCCCAAATATTGTACAAAACATGAAAAATGTAACAAAGTCATTAGCACTTTCAGCATCACTTAGGATTAAAAACATTGAAATATAGTCGTAGCATAATATGTTGTACTTTTTTCACGGTACGAAAATAGTTCTTAAAATATTTTATACTTTAATATTCACCAACATTTTTAATTAACGTCCGATTGGTTGAATATCTGTTATATGGTTTTCTTTTTCAATCAAACAGATTGTAACAAGATGGAAATAGGTCAATATTGGAATAGGCAATGTAAAGACCCGCAAAATCCATAGTAAGTGGCTTTGATCTCTTCTATTTTACTACATGATGTGAAATGGATTCATTGTATAGGGACTATTCAATAAGATCAAAATTAACTAAATAGGTTTATTTATACCCTTAAATTTACAGATTTTTTTAAGGAACATTCAAGCCTTTTTATCCGCAGATAAGGACAACAGACTTCGGGTCGATGACTTTTTAGAGTCGATATCAGCCACAATGTGGTCAGCCGATAAATCCGAAATATTTTAGTCAAAAATAAATTTTTCAACTTTTTTTAAGGGATAGGGAAACAGGCGACCAAGAGTGTCAAGTGACACGCTTACGTAAGTAACATACACCGCTCAGTTGTGTTGCTGACTTTTACAATGGGATAGGAATGTGGTCCGGATTAGGAAGGGGTCGCAAGTGGAATTGGGAAAGGAGTGGGGAGATTGGGCTTCCAGATACCTCTCTCAACGAGCAAAACGCGGCATCTGGGGATATTCAAAGTCGTGGTAGTCCACCGGTCGAGCTAGCCCATTCATGTAGTGAAATCTGAGTGGCTCTACCACTGAAATAAACAACAGGAAGACATACTCCGTATTGTGCATTTATTAAATATTTTATTATCAGTATGTCAAAAGGATCTATGCGTCAAAATTAATAATTTCATTCGATTTAAATATATTTTGACTGAATAGAATTCACAGACGTCTGTTCCTGTGAACTCATTGAGCCATTTCGTCACTTTTGTTCTCTACTTTGATTAATAGCGAGAGTTTTCTTCTTTGCTATTAAAATGGTTGTGAACTTCGGCCCGATTCAGAAAGTTTAAACAGAATGTTTTAAATTTAATGTCAAATAATTCACCAAAAATAATAAGGAAATCATATATCCATGATCGTAATATTGTGTTTGACAGGATAATTTAATAAACATGGCGAGGCTATACTTCGCCTAGTTTATTGTAGCTATAGCCGCGATACTTTTAATGAACCCTATACTGTTGCTATAATTTTCGGACGTGACTTTTCAAAAACTACTTTACAGCAATGGAATGAAACGTTACTTCAGCAAAATAAAACAAAAAAAAAACATTTTTTTTTGCTGGAGTAACGTTTACAAGCTAACGGTAAAACTTTTCATAAAATCCCTTTTGGCTTAACAACTTTTCTAAGTTAAGTCATTTAATTAACACGTACTCTCGGCGTGGCTCAATATTTTAAGTGCTTTCTATTGATTTTCAAAATCAGGCTACTGCTGTTGCGAGTCGATAATTTACTGGCACTGTAAGTACGCACTGATGTTATTTTGAAACAAATTTGTTTGTATGTGTTGTAAGGAGGTATAAACGCAGTCGCCCCTTTTGGTGAATTCCAGGAGAAGGGTTCGGTACGTGTTATTTATTACTGTATAATTACGAGTAATTATAATTGGAATTATGTGTGTGCGTAAAATAATTAATGGGCAAGTATATTAAAAAAAAACGCGCAAAATAAATATTAAAAACAAAAACGCGGGTGTAACATCTGTCGCTTATTAATTTTTCTTACTCATATAATGTTTTCAAATATGCCGACCGGTAGTATCCGTTGTACTAATCTGTGTGTGATGATTGGTAAAATCAAATATCTTGCTTTTACGCCGTTTTCCATAACTATACCTATACGTCTTTATTAAATAGTCACTTCATCTAGTTGAGCTTTGAGATGTCAGATATCAAAAACCATCGGCACACTAACTTTGGGAAGGGTTGCGTCCGAAGAGCACAGTTAGTACTATAGTACTACTATAAAGTGAGCTGTGGGCTTGTTTGGTACCGTCGTAGCTTGAAATGAATTTAAGCGGAATAGACAAATTTCTATAAATATATAAAATACTCTTTATTGCACACCGAATGAAACAGTTTACAAAAATATGAAAACATGTTAACATTAAATTAGTACAATTGGCGGTCCTATCGCGCAAGGCAATTTCTTCCGGACAACCACTGGACGGAAAGAAAGTGACAGAGAATATATATATATATATATTCTCTGTCACTTTCTTTCCGTACATATAACAACATTTTTCGCAAAGTTTCTTGTGAGTTACAGGAAGGAGCTGAGTGCCACAAGATACAGTGGTATGCTGATTTGCGACACTTGTGTTTTAAGTCACTTTTATTCGATTTTATACAAAAAAATATTTTTAACTAAGCCCGTAATTAAAAACAAACTTGTAAACATCTTGAATAATATTATATTGAAAAGCACAAACCAACTTTACCAGTAAATACTGGAACATTAATATTATATGATTTTTTTACAAGAAGTTCTTCGCGTATTTAAACTGTCAACAGTTCTCATCAAGTTCACAAATCGTATTCGTATATCTTACACGATACCAAGGATTAATAATCTTAAATTTAATTTTAGCCACCGCTTTTATTGTACATGACATAAAGCTGCGTCTGAATGGAATCGGAGCGGAGCGAGTTGGAAGTGAAAGGAAAATTTCATCACTACAAATGAACCAACCATAGCTTATTAGTAATTAATAACATCGTAAGACTTTTCGATTGTGGTTCTATGTAACTGAACGTATAAAGTTTGTTTTTTTGTGAAATTAATCGTACTAATTATTGTTTTTCGGGTATTAGAAAGTTATAAAATGAGAATTATCAGTCTACGCAATAAATGTTTAATGGACTGGCTGTCATTCTCATGTAGAGACTACGGAATGCAAAACCTAGTTGGCAGTAAATAAAGTTCTAGGTGTACAAACGACAGCGCTCCTCGTGCCATTAGCTCCGGTCGCAATGGAACCGCAGCCCAACTTTTATGAGTTCCTCTTAGTAGCCTAAATTGTGGGTTTAGATGAAATTCTCCGGTTGTAATGCCTCTCTGACATCGCGTGTTACATGAAGAAAATCACTGCATTTATTACCATCATAATTGGTACTGACTGTAACACATAGTTCACGCGACTTTTATTAAAACTTATAGGACTTATTTACAACACAAGTTATTCGACGTTTTATTTATAAAAATGCCTACATTATATGAAAATATCAGATATTTTTTGCGCTAATAGGTATCAACTAATAATTTCATACTAAACAGCACTTGCTATGAAAAGATAAGCGTAACATCCTGCTTCTATTCGCAAAACGTTATCAAGTATATTGAAAAGATCGTAGAGTAATTTTCATACATAGAATCGATTACCTTCGTTTCTTTTTTAATAAATGTCTAGCACATGAGTAGTCTATCGCATCTGTCATAGTAATCAAAGAGATTATCAACAAAACAATTACATCAAGAGCAATATATAACTTTACGACGAGTCCCTTCGTGGAACAAAAACAATTTAAATTCTGGTGCTGAACAATCAAAACAATCAAACAAATATTTTTGGGACGATATTGGAGGGAATCGTATCCTCCAGCTCTATGTGCAGACAGGTAGATAAATATTATCATCCACAGGGTACATCCATAATAATCCAGAGCAAGATATTCCATATTCCTCAAATGTAAATTTCTATTGCTTTCTGTTATTCCCTGTTTGATTATTTCATAGCTGACCCAGAAACACCATTTAACCCGATTGCTAGAATATTGCATTCAAATAACATTATTTTAAGTATATTAAATTTTCAATTCTGCTAAAACTCGCCATTCTAAAATCAACTCATAATATTTATAATAATTTTTCACGACAATATTTGAAATATAATAAAGATTTATGGGCAAGGAAAAAAGTTACGCGAAAACTGTTAATTGGATGCCATAACAGATGGAAGTTGAGTAGGGTTGGAAAGTTGTGGTACCTATTATTGTATGAATTAATTTTTAGCAGACTCTTAAAAAAAACTTGGTTAAAATTGGTGATAATGGCAGCATAAAAAAAAAATCTAACTGACTTCAGAGCCATTTTTTTAAAGGTTATTTTTCTCAAGTAGTTATATTCATTTCTTTCTTTGAGTATTAATACGTCGTGTACGTGTGCCAAATAAATATGTATACATATGTAAATTAATGAAGGACATACTTGAATCTTTCAGACTTGTGGATAAAATGCAAGATTTATTAAGCAGTACAAAATCAGTAGGATGTAGGAGTCCGGGAAAAACACTGCGCTCTATCTGCGATCAAATTGACCGCGTTCTATCCGAGGACTATGTAAGCAGGCTTAAAAACTAACGAGCGCACAAGACAAAGTCAAAGTGAGTTCTATAAGAATCGTATCATAGAGCGCTCTGTTCTTTAAGCCTACACCTTATAGGACTAGGTATGAAGTTAAATAAGTGTATTACATATACACACCGAAAACATAGACGACACGAGACGGGCCTCGTGGCGTATTGGCAAAACTACCGATTGCAGCAATGAGGTCGGGGGTTCGATTCCCACCCGAGCACAAATATTTGTGACAAACATGAATATTTGTGTGGTGTCTGGGTGTTTTTCTATGTATTATAAGTGTGTATTTACAAAAGAAAAGTATATATGTATTTATATCCGTTATCTAGTATCCATAACACAAGCATTTAGTTGCTTAGCTTGGAACTAGAGGGCGCTGTGTGTATTTTGTCCAAGATATTATATTATATCCTTTTCTGACGGCGTCGGATGACATTTATGTATCTTATCGCTTTCACAATGCGGTTAATAATTTTTTTTAAAATTATATTTATTGAAAGTCACGTCTATCGTTTATAAATTATTATATATCTTCAAACATGCAAATTAAATTAAACTTCAGTATATTAATATTGCTATTCTCTACTGAGGTCTATCATTATATTGAGCAAACAAAAACATCAATAATAATAAGTAAACACAATATTTACTGTCACATAATATACTACATACCTATTATATTTTACGACAAAATCTTCATTGTCTATTTAAGTACACACTTTGAAAGATATTCACATATACAACAGCTTAGGCATTGATGTTACTCTATTCTTGTTAAGAGCCATATACATGTTTTGAACTTAGACAATATTATAAAGACATAGTCAGGTAGCCAGTTTGATGTTTCGAGAGTTTCTTATAGTTAGTACCACTCAGATCACGGACTTATGTACATAGTATATGTTAAGTAAACACTATATTTAGTGTCGTATATTATGACAAAACCTCCTTTCTCTATTTAAGTACAAACTTTGGAAGATATTTACATACACAACAGCTTATGTGTTGTTATTACTCTATTCTTGTTTGAACTTAGACAATATTATAAAGACATTGTCAGGTAGCCAATTTGATGTGTCGAGAGCTTCTCAAAGTTAGTAACACTTAGATCACGGACTTATGTACATAGTATATGTTATGACTCTTATAGGCATTCATCTACGTAATATGAGGGTGAGACTGTTCGAAAGATGGGATTAGTTTGAACATTATCAAGTACAGTATTAAAAGTGATGCAAGTACTCTAATAAAAGTGATGGACTAAGTAGCTTAGCGTGTTATATTCGGGCATAAAATTCGTCGTGTCGAAGCAGAATTGCCTGTACATTTGAAAGTGAAGGCTGTGTTTATAAGAGTAAAGGCTGTGGTAGGTACAGGTTGCAAACAAATTAATTTAATACAAAGTCAAATATAAAACTGAAGTGATGGTTTTGAGGTGGTAGAGCCATGCAGTGCGCTGCATGAATAGACCGGCTCGACTGGTGAAATATTTAGACCTCTCAGAATCATAAAATATTATCGTTTTGTTTCGTTTGAGAAAGGTATTCTCCTCTCTATGCCTCGTTCGAGCTCTTTCCTTTCGTATGTTAAAGGCCGGGAAACGGAAACGCAACTGTAACGCTATTCTACATCTGCTCATGGGACTAGTTGCTTATCACCAGATGATACGCTTGCCCGTTTGCCCCCTATTTTGGAAATAATATACATACAATACAAGACTAAATATAAACTTAAAATAATAAGCCATACGCTGGTATTGTAAGATTGTTGGAAACAGGAACAATTTTTTCCTACTACTAGAAAGAATATTGTGCTCACAAAAAAGCCCAAAGCAGTTACAAAATTAAAACTTCATTAAATAAATCAAAAGCAGTGTGGCAAATAATAAATCAGAAGAAGTTAAATATACCTGATAATCTAATATATCAATTAAAGGTGAATGACAAAATTGCCAGAAATTCCAGGAGTATTGCTAACCTTTTTAATAATTTCTTTGTTGACAAAATACAACCTATTCCCTACTCTGGTAATAATGTAACAAAATTTATTAATACCAAAAGAGACTCCATATTTATAGCTGCAAGCCTATCAAATGATGTATTAAAAATAATTCTTAGTCTAAAAAATATGAGTAGCGTTGGCTATGATGGCATCTGTACAAAAGTTATTAAAGAAGTAGGAAATGAAATTTGCAAACCATTAAGTCATATTATTAATTTGAGTATTACCGAAGGTATATTTCCATGTGCCTTAAAAACTTCAATAATCAAACCTCTTTTTAAAAAAAATGATAGAGAATTAATGGAAAACTACAGACCTATTTCACTGATTCCCATATTTTAAAAAATAGTAGAAAAAAATATATATAAAGAATTATATAATTATTTCGAAAAGAATAGTTTACTTTGTAGAAACAAAAGGGATTTAGGCAGAATAAAACAATAAATCTTGCTATCTACGCCAACGTCTATTAACATCTAATCTTGACATTAAATATAATGACATTACTATTGACCAAGTTCATTCAACAAGATTCCTAGGTCTAACAATTGATAGAAGGCTTAACTGGAAAGATCATATAAATATTACTAGTAAAAAAATAAGTAGTTGTGCATATGCTTTATACACATTATCAAGGGTAGCAAATAAAGATTCTTTACTTACTGCCTACCATGGACTAGTTGAGTCAAGACTTAGATATGGGATTATATTTTGGGGAAATTCAACAAACAGAGATATCATATTTAAAGTACAAAAGAGGTGTATCAGAAGTATGTTTCTCATAAATATGACAGAAAGTCGTGCCCCCTATTTTAGAAAATATAAAATACTAACACTACCATCCCTTTATATATTTGAAGTAGTGATGTTTGTAAAAAGAAATTCTAGTTCTAGTTTATTCCCAAGGTTAGCGAATTGCTCTCAACGAAACAGACGTGATAAGACTACGCTGTGTATGCACAAAACACATACTGCCTTAATGAGCAAAAGTATTTTTTGTATGGCTCCTATTCTCTTTAATAAATTGCCTAAATATTGGAAAGAACTGAATCTTGTTGCATTCAAGACAACTTTAAAATCATTTCTGATTTCAAAGGCATATTATAGTGTGACGGCATATCTTAATGACACTGAAATAAATAAATTCTGATTTTTGCTTTTTAATTTGACGAATTGTACTATTTTATTCTTTGTTATTATTTTATAATGACAATTTGCATGCCGTTGCACGGCAAAATGTTTATGGGACATTTTAATTTTTCATCATCTGTTTGTAATTCAACCTGCATTTTGAGCAAATAAATTTTATTTTATTTATTTTATTTTACTATATATTTTCTTTTTTGCAAATAATAAAATGTTAAAGTAAAAGGCAATTGATAGGCATGACCAAGTAAGACAAAGGATAAAGGACAATTGAAATTCTTACGATATTTGCTTTTTTTGTATTTCCAAGCTCTTTAACATCTCAGTCTCGATTTCAGAGTGTTCATGTTATTTTCAGAATTAATTTTGTTGTTTCATGAAACTGAAAGGACGCGGGAACGTAGTCAATAGGATTCAGACAGAAAAAAACATTCAATTCGATCTATTTTTACATATATTAATACATATAATATATTCTATCAGTAGATAATTTGGATGATTATCACTCATCGGGAAAGCTACGTTAGAATGTTGTTTTCAATATAAATTACAATGTAGAAAAATACAGTACAGTAGTTTAGTTAAGTACACATAAATTGCTGGGATTAGTTGCTAAGCTGTACAGTTTTATGTTATTACTGACGGAACGAACTGGAGCTACACTAGAATGTATTTATTTGTTCCACCAAGAATACTGCAATATAACTTTATTGTGTAGTTTACATGATGGGAAGATACAATGTAAGGGATAAGCTGAAAATAAAGTAAACCTATGCCTTATGGTATTTTTTCTACCTGAATGAGTAGGCAGCGGATCTCACGTCTCAACTTGTTGACTTTTAAAATTGGAGTTAGAATAAATAGGTGTCGCAATCTATTGTCATATGGGAAAAATATTATCAATCATCTATAGTTATCACAAAAAATGTTCCATAACATTCTTGGTGTGAACCGAAGTACTCAATATTTAGAAAGAAAACTACCTGATGATGAATCAACTTAATAATTTATTCAGTAGTAAAGTAATCAGTTACTTCAAATCTTACGTCCATAATAGCCGAAGCTAAAAGAAAGAAGTAGATGGCGCTGTGTGTCTTGTACATTTTAAAGCATTATTAAATTTTAAATTTTCAGTACTGAATAATGCAACATTGCATGTGTGTTTCCGTTTTTCCATATCTGCTAAAGAAAATTATGTATACAGAGGCTATAAAACTCGCTTTTAGGTAAATAAGAAAATAATGTAATAAATAAAATGTGTCTTAAAAATGTCATCGCGAGAGTGGTTTATTTACGGTAGCTGAAAGGAGTTATGGATGCACAGTATGGCGGATACAGTACTACATTTGATTTGTCTTGATGTTCTAAGAACTGTTGGCTTATATCTTCACACTTTATAGTTAGAATCAGGCAGAGATTTCCTAGTGGTTAAAAAAGTAAAAGTGCATCCATAAAAGGCATATAATGAATTAGAATTTGCGGTTGGCTTTCAGAACAGTTATTGAAAAACCTGATAATTAATATTTTTATTATAGGTTAGATTCAAATGACCATAAAAACATCCTGAACTTTTGAAGTTTTAATTGACTTACTGAGATATCGCGTGAAAATTTCACATTCAGTCATTTGACTCTTGATTTTCTTCAAAATATTGCTTGTTAATCTTGAGTCTTGAGTCTTGCAGCGAGATGATTGGTGACGACCCTCGAGAACAACTTGTAGATATGGCTCAGGAGTGAGATGGGTCTGTAATTCTTCAGTAAGGTTTTTCACCTTTTTTGAAGAACAGCACCACCGCACTTCTGCTCCAAGCCTGTGGTGTTATGCCCTGGTGTACGACGGAATTAAAAAGACTTACTAATTCCTTTAGGATAGGAGTCCCGCCGGATTTTAGAAGTTCTGTAGTAGGTAATTCCGTCATCACCGGGTGCGTTGTTGTTCTTAAGTTGCCCGAGAGTCGCCCTAATATCGTCTTCTGTAAAGTCGGGGATGTCCTCACTGTAGTGACGCGTTAGCGGGGCTTTGTGGTCATCATCGCTGTATCCCGTCGGCTTGTCATCAGTGTGGAATAAAGGAGCCCATAAAAAGATTCTATCTCTGCGAGAATCTTAGGCTTAGAGGTGACGACACGTCCATCCGCAGTTTTCAACTTCGTCAGATGGGGCCTTCCAAGCTGCTGAGCGAACACTTTCGACCCTTTGTTGCGGTCGATCGCGTCCTCGATTACTCGAGTATTCGATCGACGAAGGTCGTCCATTATAAGTGGCCACGAGTAGTTGTTTTTGGCAGTCTGCTGTAACCCGGAGATTCTTAGCACCCCCTGTCCCACCGTTACTACGACCGCTGCCTGGGCCGGGAATAGTGGGACCACCGGGAACTGGGGGCCGTTGGATTGGTGCTTTTTTCATTGGGTGTGCCTGTGTGTGAGTTTGCGCGTCGATATATGTTTGCGTGTGTCTATGCGTCTATGTTTATTTGAGTTAGTATGTATATTTGTATGCGATAATAAGCTGATTCCCTACATTGAAAAAACGATGATGTTTTGATGCAGTAAAAGTTCAGATTCGTCGGAGGACTGCTTCTTTAGCCAATCACTTACCATCAGTTTACAAGCGTGCAGTAATTTGTCTGTGACAGGTAGTTGCTTGATAATTTTACTATATACGAAATTTCCTAGATAATAAAAGAATCTCTGCCCAAACGTTGTTCTCCGGGGAATAATAGGCGGAAGTATATATCTACGAGCAGGAGTTTGGTGAGACGTTGGTATAGATTGCCTGAATTTTGACTGGGTAGTATGTTGTTTTAGTATTATTTCTAGGACAAACAATTGGCGCACAGTTATCACCTCACAGTACTCATACAGTAGTTTTGTAGGGTAACTAAAAGGTTTGTGAGTTGCCACATTCAATACAGCTCTTTGCGCGCGCTCGAGCTGTAAGAGATTACTTTTAGGTGCACCACCCCAAGACATTATACAGTATCTTATGAGTGATTAACAGAGTGTAAAGTATACTATTTTTAGAATGCATAGTTCCGCAATCCGCCTGAGATGATTAAAAACGTAGATCAGCTTACGAATTCGCCCAGCGACCAAATTAAAGTGAGAAGAAAAGTTCAATCTCTCATCTAGCAAAACACCTAAGTATTTTATCGTACTAACCTTCTCGATGTTTAGACATTTGCAAGGAAATTATATATTTGTTGGATGCTTATGGGCAGTAATACCATTAATTATTTGTTTTAGGTCGATTGGGGTTCTTATGCTAAAAGTTATATATTTAGTTTTATCCACATTCAAACACAAGTAGTTAAGAGTTAACCAGTTAGTAATCCTATCAAGACCGATTTGAGCAATATGAAAAACCTCACTCCATGTAAGCACAAGAGCAGTGTCATCCGCATAGGTAAATAATTTACCTTACTTCAAATTTAGTTTGCACATGTCATTTATATATATAAGAAATAGCGTAGGACCCAGAATTCTACTCTGTGGAACGCCATATTCTATTACAAGATCATCACTAAGGTGATCACCTATCGTTACACGTTGTGTACGCTCTGATAAATAGCTCCGAAATAAATTAAGTTGCCGGCCCCTAATACCTATTCTTTCTAGCTTAGTAATCAGCACTGGGATTGAAAGCGTATCAAAGGCCTTAGCCAAGTTCAAGAAAATACCAATACATTTATCACCTGAGTGTAATACTTCTACAATATAAACGGCGTCGTTAGTTGATAAATGGCTACGAAAGCCGTATTGGTTATCAGATAGAATTTTTTTTTTGTTTCTAAGATTTTCGCGAATCTCACTCATTGATTAAAACAACTTTTAGGATTGTATCGCGTTTATTTATTGTTTATTTATATCTATTTCCCGACGTTTCAAACTGTTTACAGAGATCATTTTCACGAGTATGAACAAAAAGATGGTAGTTGTTCAAAAGCTATCTTCATTGATACAGAGAGCACCCACTTTTTGGAAATAAAAATCAAAAAGTTGATGTTAAAAATATGATTTTTACTATTGGTAACCCACATCAGACCATGAGAACAAAAGTTAAATACTTATTTATAAGATGCATTAATATATCCTGCTTCTAAAGATCCTTTGTTGTATGATTTAATAAGTAAAAGTTGTTATTATTAAATTATTACAAATTATCATATTTTCTAAGTTGGTTGAGATTAAAGTATGACTATTATTAGATATTCATTGATTTTTAAATTAAAAGGTAAAGTGTTTATTAAAAATCTACCACTGGGTCAAAAACGCGGCCAGTCCTGAGAAAGACCCAGCAAGAAAACTCAGCGGCTGTTCTGCAAAACTGATTATTATTTCATTTTGAACGGGCTATTGGTATTGCTCTTATTTATAATGTTTTTGAGAAAAAGAAAGGGACTTGGTTTCTAGGTTAATAAAAATTAAGTTAAAATTATTTTGTTTTGATTATTACTGCACTACTCAAAATTCTATATTATTTTGGTTCCTGATGTGGGTCTGACCTGCAAACTATACTAATAGTATCTCGCTGTCTTGAGCTGTTTGATTGTGGGCTAGGTTTGATGAGACTTATGACTGGGTTCCAGCTAGGTGATAGTTTCCAGCCATCTTCTCTATTGAAATTCTTTGGATGTTTTTTGATTTCAATAGCCTCGCGTATCATCCTGGGACGATAATGTTGTTCTTTGGCGAGGATTTGTGGTTTGTCAAACCTGATGTAGTGTTTTGAGCCCTTCCTACAGTGTTCACAAACAGATAGAATTTTATTGACATGAAGAAATTTTTTAAGTCGAGAGTTCATAATTTTTTCTAAAATTGTGGATAGTGATGACAATACGGCGATAGGTCTATAACTCGAAGCAGAGTCCCTACTACCAGTTTTATAATAGGGTATACGAGGGCCGAGGGAAGAGTGGAAAGACACCGTTGCGGATGGCAAGGTTAAAGATATGCGTTAAAGGTGGAATAAAAATCGATCTATATTGCTTTAGTATATTAGATGAAATTCCACCTACACCCACCGCACAGTTACTACGCAATGATAAAATTAATCGTTCTATTTCCGCTTCATCAGTTTCTAAAAATACTAACGAGTTAGGAACAAATCTAGATGGTTGTGTTTTTCATACACCTCAAGACACCAGGAGTAATCATAACATCACATAACTTCACGCCTTTTGTTACCCGAAGGTGTAGGCAGCGGCTGTTAAGCCTCATTTCGCCGTTATGTTTACGTCCCAAATGGAATAGGTGGCGAACCTATTGCCATACCGGGCACAAAGTTTTTCAGTCATCGATATTTATCACACATAACTTTCGAAAACAATTTTGAAAAGTCATTGGTGTGAGCCAGTGTCTGGAATCGAACCCGGACCTCTGGATCCGAAACCGTGTGCTCGACCACTGCGCCACCGAGACTGTGTACCAGGAGTAATCCAAGGTTTAAAAATTTATAGACGATGAGGCACTTGGTAAATAATATAGTACTACTTGTTGCTATAGCCCCAGATATCGAGCCAATAAAGTATTCCAGGGCGATATTTACATCCGTACACTCATAAACACATGGTCACGACAAGTGTTGCCATGAGTGGGCATGATGTGGGCAGGTAAAAGACCATGGCTAGTAACAAGGTTTAAATAATCCTGCGATTTAATATCCGTGTTACTATTTATTATATCTATATTAATGTCTCCGATAATCATTGTTTTTAATCCTCTTCGCACCAGCACCCTGCACTTTTAGTAGTCGCATAGCACAACTCCTGGTAGTCTGTCAGTTATTCTTAGGCAATAAGTGCATGAGACCAGTACACATTTAATTATTTGAAACTGTCACTTTGGTTTAAAAGTAGTCAGTTCATAGGGTAGTATTACAAAGAAGCTCACTAACTTGTTCCGGCCAGAGCGCAGATATCCACTTCACGCTAGCACCATTAGTAATGCTATGCGATCCTAGTACTTTTAATAATTGAAATAGCCAAATAATTAATAGGAATGAATTTTGTTATTGTCTAATAAAACTTCTACACTGTACACACGTTTAGTCACTTTCGTGGTCGTGGGAAGGACTTTTCCATTTGCTTTTCTCTTTCTTGAGTGATGATAAGAGTCGCCATCATGGAGAATTACTGTGCTGAAAACGTGGCGCATCATATCATTAAGTGTGCCCTGACAGCATTGCTCATAGTCTGCTAGAGTATTCTCCTCAAAAGGGGTTAGCGGAACGGACGATCAACATGGATATACTCATCTCTAACAGAGTTTCAGGGTTAAACAATTGCCAAATGGGTAGAATATAAGATGGAGAGATATTAGGTTGCATTAACTTAATATTAGAAAAAAAAATAATATTAGAAAAACATTTTGTCATTTTATTTCTTTTAACTTTGCAAACGCCATCTTATTTTTACATCTTATCATCGTTCAGATTTTTAAATATATGTGGAGGATATTATATAAGTCAGCACATGGTACGTGCCAGTAATATATACACAGTACACATGGTATATGGCACTAGTCTGTATGCCGTGACAGACATCTGTTGCTGACACTAATCTAATATATAAAATTCGCGTGTCACAGTTTTCTTACCCATACTCCTCCGAAACGGCTTGACCGATTCTCATGAAATTTTGTGTGCATATCGGGTAAGTCTGAGAATAGGACAACATCTATTTTTCATCCCCCTAAATCATAAGGGTAGCCCACCCCTCAATATTTTTTTAAATTTTTTGATATATTTCTGTTCCTTATTTTTTTTTATAAAACGGGATACAAAAAAACATACAACCCTAAATTTTCGACCGCCTACAATCACAGCTATTTTTAAAATTTTATTTTTCGGCAAGACAACGTTTGTCGGGTCAGCTAGTAAAAGATAAAAAGATCACAGTCACTTTCATTGATCGACCACTTACCCACCATCGCCGAAGAATCACCAGCTTATGTTAACATCCATAAAACTAGCCTCCAGTAAAACAACACGTTACATCTGCAATACAAGCACCACTGTTCCTAAGTCGGACCAAAATGTACTCAGACAAAATAAAATATGGTGTTTATTAAGTAAAACAAAGGATGTCAGAACCATTGTTTATTTGATAAATACTACACTTATGTTATTATACGTATAATGAGTAAAACCATTTATAATTAATAATTATGAAATACATAACAATCCACTACACCTTATGCGTATCTATTGTCTGTTCACATGAAGGGTATCCAATATTTTTTTTCATAAAAAACTAATACCAAAAACTCGAGTACATAATAATCTCATTTCTAAAGTCAGTTAAAATATAAATTAACTTGTAACGATACCGGTCCGCAAAATAGTTATGGCTTCCGGCTAAGCCACCAGTAAACTTAAGTGTAATCCTACAGTAAGTATGCTTGGGATGCCTAGGGGTATACCCATGATTAAGACCGCGTATGATATTAACCGTTACTAACACGACTAATTGCACATCAACAATATTAATGATAGCTATTTTACTAATAAATTATATGCTTTTATTTAACTTGTTGTGTGTATGTATGTTTGGTTGGAATATTTGAATTAAATTTTGAATTAAATATCTTCAACCGATTAAGCAAAAATGTTGTATACACGTTTACTTTAGATGACAATACATAATGATTACATTTATACACTACATACATACACAAAATACATTATGTGACATCATCCTAAATCCAACATGGCAGAATAAATATTTTAATGCATTTCGATAATATGGGTATCAAATAAAAGGGCTTGTTGAGATTAACAGTAAAATTAATACGACGTCATTCTAAAAGCAAAATGGCGGAATTTAAGATGGAGAAATAAATATCATAAGCATTTCTACAATATGGGCATTAAATGAAAGGACTAATTGAAAGTAACTGATAAAATACTGTGAAGTCATTCTAAATCCAATAAGAATCCATGATAGTGGAGTATATATCTTAAGTATTTCTACAATATGGGTATTAAATAAAAGAACTGGTTGAAAATAACTCTAAAAATAATGTACCGTCATTCTAAATCCAAAATGGCGGACCTTTTAAGATTGTGGAATACATATTTTTAAACGGTTTTATTTAGCTCACCCCGTTTGTTTTATTTATTCTTGGGTCAAATTTAGTAATTCAAATTTCACCCTCTTCCTGTCAACCGATTAATCTGAAATTTTGAATACACTTTGGATTTCGGTGACAATACAATTATGTTTATTCATTATCTTTATAAATTCAAGATGGCCGCCGCTACAAAATGGCGGATAATTTATGTTTTATTAATCCCATCAATATGGGTATCAAATGAAAGGGCTCAACAAGCAAAATACAATATACTATAAAAAATTGAAATCCAAGATGGCGGCCGCTACAAAATGGCGGATAACGTTGATTTTATCAATCCCATCCATATGGGTATCAAATGAAAGGGCTCAACAAGCAGAATACAATATACTATAAAAAATTGAAATCCAAGATGGCGGCATCTACAAAATGGCAGATAACTTAGGTTTTATCAATCCCATCAACATGGGTATCAAATGAAAGGTCTCAACAAGTAGAATACAATTTACTATGCAAAATTGAAATCTAAGATGGCCGCCGCTACCAAATGGCTGATAACAATTTTTTATCAATCCCACCATTATGGGTATCAAATAAAAGGGCTTGACAAGAAGAATACAGTGCACTATACAACCTCAATATTTAAGATGGGCGCAGCCACTAAATGGCGTATAATAATAAGATTTACATACATACATAACTTCACGCCAAATCCCTTGCGGGGTAGGCAGAGAGAACAGAGCGCCATAGGGCACGATTCTTACACACCTCACTCGCTTCGTTGACTTTCATAACTCTTTTCATGCACGCGCGTCGGTTTTTGAGGCTCTTAACATCACCTTCCTCCAGAACACGTTCTATTTGGTCTTGGAATGTGTGTCTTGGCCGTCCTCGACTCCTACATCCGTCCGCTTTTGCATTGTATATCTGCTTAGTCAGTCTTGCGTCAACCATTCTTTCTACATGTCCGAACCATCGGAGCATGCCCTTCCTTACTTTTACACCGACACTCTCTTTCAAACCAACTTCCTTCCTTACAACCTTGTTTTCTACGCGGTCAGCGAGAGTCACTCCGCAGATTTTGCGTAGAGCCCTCATTTCTACCGCGTTTATTCTACTTTCATGCACACTCTGCCATACCCAGGTCTCGCTTCCATAAGTTAGTGTTGGGATCAGGACTGCATTGTGGATTGCTAACTGGGCCTTTCTGCTAATATTTTTTGCGCCCAGGAATCTGCCCAACACTCCGTTTACGCTATTTCCTATCGCCACTCGTCTTTCTACATCCGCGGTGTACCTTCCATCTCTGCTAAAAGCGCATCCAAGATATACAATTTCATTCACCTGTTCCAGCACTACATCATCAACCATTATCCTTGCATCTGTTCTGGATTCCTCCCTTTCAAACACCATGACTTTCGTTTTCGTCGCATTCAACTGCAAGCCTTTAATCATGCAATCATCTTTCATAGTAGTGACTAGTGTTTGCAGGTCCGACGGCGATTCGGCTAGAAGCACGGCGTCATCTGCGTAAAGCAGGCAGCTCACAACTAGGTCACCCATTCGCATCCCTACATCCATCGATCTCATTCTCTGGAGACAACTGTCCAGGTACAGGATGAACAGTCGAGCGGACAGCACGCAACCCTGTCTGACGCCGATATTGACGTCAAACCAGGGGGACAAGCCGCCGTCAACACGCACACACGCTGTGCAGCCCTCATAAATGGACTGCACAGCGCGCAGCAGTGCTCCGCTCACCCCGTAGCCCGGGAGTATATCCCACAGATCCTTTCGTAACACTCTGTCAAACGCTTTTTCCAGATCCACAAAACCGCAGAAAACCTTCCGGTTAACAGCCAGTTGTTTCTCCACGATATTGCGGAAAAAAAAAATCTGATCCATGCACCCTCGTCCGCTTCTGAAACCACCCTGAGCCTCCCACAACACTCCATCAGATATCACCCTCATTCTCCTTTCAATAATTTTCCCATACACTTTTGCTGCTAAACTGATCAAACTGATGGCCCTGTAACTGGCGCACTGCATACGTGATCCCTTACCTTTATACAAGGGCACGATGATAGCGCGCCTCCAGTCCATGGGAACCTTACCCGACCTCCAGCACAGATTGCTCAAGGTCAGGAAAGCGTCCCGGACACAGGTTCCACCGTGTTTGATCATTTCAGCAGACATCATATCAATTCCAGCTGCCTTACCATTTTTCATACTTCGTATCGACCATTCAATCTCTTCCATAGTAATGTCCTTAGTAATAAGATTTAAATTTAGAAATTGAATCTGTAATTTAGGTATCTGATTAATCCAGCCTGAATCCACCACCCAAGTCAAGATTTTGTATCGTGTTGAGGACTGTGTGGCGTTAGGGTGGCTAAAAGTGATACGTCGTTAGCGGTACACCACCCAAGTTAAGGTGAAAGGTTAAAACGCGCCGAGAACTGTATGGCATTAGGGTGGATAAAAATGATATGTATGCAACAGATGTACCTTCCGTCCGAATTGATTTCGCAAGAGACGGAGTACATCTTATACACCAGAAAGCCATACAGTTTCCAGCTAAGTACAATTACGGGACGGCTGAAAGAAGAATGTTGCCTTTAATACTATCATGGGCTTCTACAATACATAAAATGCAGGACAGCACTGTGGATCACTCAGTCGTATACTTAGGTGCGAAACTGTTTGAAGAAGGTCAAGCCTACGTGGCTCTTAGTAGAGTAAGATCTTTGCAGGGACTACGTATAGAGAAGTTGGACTGCAATAAACTAACGGGCAAGAAATCTTGCAATAATGAAGCACTAAATGAAATTAAACAGAATGCGAAATAAAAACTAAAAACTAGAAAATAAAAATAGGTTAAAAACCTTTTTAAGTTAAACGGTTTTATGTTAAACATACATTGCAATGTTTAAGATAAATGTACTAAAAACCAAAAAATAATAAAATAGATACAGTCGTGGGAATTATAAACATATGCATAGACTAGACTAAAATAAAACCGTGGGGCACGTCAATTGTCTACAAATTATCGACTTATTTTTAAGTTAAACGGTTTTATGTTAAACATACATTGCAATGTTTAAGATAAATGTACTAAAAACCAAAAAATAATAAAATAGATACAGTCGTGGGAATTATAAACATATGCATAGACTAGACTAAAATAAAACCGTGGGGCACGTCAATTGTCTACAATCGTTGATTAAAATGTTTGTTTTGTAATGTTACACTATAATTAGGCAGTTGTTCAACCGACAACGATGGACGTGTGATAAGTAGGGCTAGAATGTGGAAACAAGCTAGCAAGCTCGATTATAAGCGAGTTTTAGGGTTTCATAGTGGTGAGCGAGTAGTACTTTTATCATATGTTTTGTCGATTAAAGACAAACTACGAGCAGTGAAACGATTCCTCGCCAGCCAGCAGTGTGAATGTCCAACGATAAACTAGTTGAAACATCTCTTTTATTTACATGGAGTGTATAACTATTGGAATTTCCATGAGCAAGAAAATAGTAAGTACCTAATTTCCTCACCGTCTGCGGGCCAACTGCCTAACGACGAATTAAACGATTCTTCTATCGCACATAAGTCGATAATTTGTAGACAATTGACGTGCCCCACGGTTTTATTTTAGTCTAGTCTATGCATATGTTTATAATTCCCACGACTGTATCTATTTTATTATTTTTTGGTTTTTAGTACATTTATCTTAAACATTGCAATGTATGTTTAACATAAAACCGTTTAACTTAAAAAGTTTTTTTACCTATTTTTATTATAATATGTAGTCCACCAGCGAATAAATGGAAAAGAGAGCTCCAAGCTGAAATAGAATGTAGAATGTCTCCTTATTGAAGAGCTGGACTGTTCGAAACTTAAACGTAAACTAACTTGCACCAATGATGCGTTGAACAAGATGAAGATAACTAAGTAACTTTGCCAGCTTTACAAAAAAACAAAAAATAAATTTAAAAATTAAAAATAAAAAGTATAAAACATTTTTAAAAAAGCTCTATCATCTCGAATCTAGAGATTACTAATTGTTTTATTGAGCCAAGATTTTAAAAAATTTGTGGAACATGTTAAGTTTTCCCAAGTAACAAAATTTTCATAAGCAGATTTCTTTTACATAATATTTTTTTTAAATTTTTATTTCTGTTAGTTACAAATTAGTGAATCAAACAAAAATAAATTTTCTATACAGCTGAAGTGTCTTAAAATTTTGACTAGAAGGACTAGAACACTACACTAAGGAATTACGATCCCTTCATAATGTTTATTTCCTTTGTTATTATAAATATTTAATAGAACGTTTATTTGTAGATTGAATTTAATGAAGCTCTCATTGCCAATTTGATAATATTTGATGAGGTCGTAAGTTCAACACTAAAATTTAACACAAAGGCCTTTTTGATGTAATAATAATTCTCTCGCGCAATGGAGAAAACTAATCATGATATTTTTAAGAGGGTGAATATTGTCTCGCTGGCGCAGTGGTTGAGCACACGGCTTCTGATCCAGAGGTCCGGGTTCGATTCCAGACACTGGCTCACACCAATGACTTTCCGAAATTGTTTTTGGAATTTATGTGTGATAAATATCGATGACTGACAAACTTTGTGCCCGGTATGGCAATAGGTTTGCCACCTATTCCACTTGGGACGTAAACATAACGGCGAGACGAGGCTTAACAGCCGCTGCCTACACTTTGGGGTAACAAAAGGCGTGAAGTTATGTTTATGTTTATGTAATATTGCCAGTAACTGTATCAAGTAGTTTGTTTAACATTTCGGCTAGGATACATTGTCGATAGATTATTATAATCGATTAGAGGCATTTTACCAGTTACTAACTCAACGTTTCGATTCAATTTCTGTTCTTTAATAGTTAGCAAAGAATTAATGGCTATTTTATGTATATTTACTAGCAGAGCGTTGTTTGCATGTTTATCAAGCGATCAGGATATTAATCAGAGTAAAAAAAAACATATAAATAAAAGAGCATACTCTTTATCAATCTACATTTGCGTGCTTTTATGTGGTGAGATTGTTAAAAACGCTCCACAAATTCGAACAAGGACACACTAGGATACAGATTTGTCTATTATAATATTACTAATTATCTCACATTCACGGTGTTAATAAATCTTACCTCGTAGATCAAGCTGACATCCAATCAGCCTTTTACCGTTGTAAAGCATAGGAAAAGAAACAAATTCTTATATATATATATATATATATATATATATATATATATATATATAATACGCATTCGTAAAATGTAACATCTCATCTAGCGTAGTCGGGTAAAAACATAAAAAAATCCAACTAAATCAACACCAAGCGACGGCTGAATGAGTTACAAAAGCCTTTTTTCCTCTATTTTATAGCTCGCATTGTTCTTAATATAGAGCGCTATTAGGACTGGTGAAAAAAGAACCCATTTTTCATATTCTCATTATAAAAACGAATGTTAATAAATATACTTTAGATCTCATTTTGATTCATTTCAAACCTGATTTATAGCTTAATATTAAGATATGGATTGATAAAAAATTATTAATCACACCATGCCGTTAAATAGTACTACCATATAAGTTAAAATTTATAGCAATAATAGCAATATTAAAAAAAAACGAAGATATAGCGAATAACGTAGATGTAACGCGAACGAGGTATATTGTAAACAAATTAAAAGGCTACGTCAAATCAAACAATGTGAGGTTTTAATGCGTAACTTTTCATTATGGCCATTTAGAAAATTAAACATATTTAATTTGGACCTAAGATCTATCGTAACAGCATTAGTTTTGAAAAAAAAAACTAAAGTGTTAATAAATATTTACGTTTTCATAGCTTAGGCCCGTAAGATCAATCACAGTTTAAACTATTTTACCTAGTTTAAACCTCATCTGTCGTTTATTTTGTAAGATCAATGCTAGATAAACCTCCAATAACAGTTTAAACTATAGTTTAGCTTACACCAGGAGATTTTGCCGTTTAAACCGTGGTCCTGCCTAGTTTAAAAATGGCGGTCGTTTATCAGCTGACATCTGACACAACGATTGTGGGTTCATACATAGATTTAGCATAGACTACAATAGATGGCACATGTCAGGAAACATTTACTAATAGCATCGAATCACTGACAGCGCAACCGCTTATATTAGATTTTGGGAACCGCGTATATTTTATTTACATTTCCACACATGAACATTAACTTTGTAAAAGTTAACGTTTTGAAGCGCTTTTTACGAACACATTGATAATAATAATAATATCTTGGACACAAATCACACAGGGCCCTCCAGTTCCAAACTAAGCAACTAAATGCTTGTGCTATGGATACTAGATAACGGATACTAATACATATATATATATATATATACTTATATACTTATATATCTATATACTTTTCTTTTGTAAATACATACTTAGAATATACAGAAAAACACCCAGACGCTGCACAAATATTAATGTTTGTCATAAATATTTGTGCTCGGGTGAAAATCGAACCCCCGACCTCAGTGCTGCAGCCGGTTGTTTTACCAATGCGCCACGAGCCCCGTAAGTCACTCACACATTAACAACCCATTTTTGGTCACGTTGTTTGGGTGACTATTGCCGATCTATTTTTCTTAAATCTATGGTCACACTATAAAACTTCATAAAAGAAAGAGAAAAAGAGTTTTTTTCACGAAATGTGCCACAGACAATGTACAAAAGAGTGAATGATGAGCGAAATATGGACATTAAATAACCAAATGTTGCCATCTGTCGAAAACTAAACTTAGTTTACGTAATCTATGTCCATTTCGCTGTTGATCTTACGAGGCAGGTTTAAACTCTAGATTAAAATTGACTATAGTTTAGAAAATCGACAGTTTTAACTATGATTGATCTTAGGGGCCTTAGTGGTTGAGTGGGATGCATGCATCATCAGCCCAGATTTGCTCACTGCTGAACGTAGGTCTCCTTCTTAGCTGCCATAGCTCCCGGTCCTGTGCCACTTGCATCATCCAACCACTGTCTGTTATTTTTATTAGGTCGCGCAGTCCATTCTATCCGCCAGTCCAAAACGTGTCTTCTCTTTTCATTAAGTCTAACTTTAATATGATGTTATCGATTGCTTGTACCAATAACTTTTAAAATATTTAATAGTAGTCAAATTAAACAAAACATCGGACTTGAGATTTTCATTTAGTTACAAAACGAAATGGAAACTCAACTTGAAGGCCTCCTAAAATAAATTATTGCTTTGAGAGGGCAATAAAAAAGGTTGTTTTAAATTTCACAAGAACTTGATCCCGGCATCTGGCAATTTAATAAATACTGCACGATTCCTAGGAGTAAGGTATCATTCGCGAGAATTTAAGACCATTAAATTGTTATAACGTTCTGTTTATTAGTTTAAATTTATAATATTTTGGTCTCGTGACATTATCTTTGTATACTTGAAAGCGATAGCGTATTTCATAACAATACAGATTAGTTTTAAATAATTCCATTAAATAAGCAGGTATACAATGCAAAAATAGAAAAATGTAAGAGTCGAGCACGGCCATGTTGCACGGAACACGGCTGGTGTCGGAAGCCTTGAAAACCAACGACCGTGTATGTCAACAGTTATGAAAAAAAGAGGTATGGTAGAATTATGTCTTGTGGCGTTCTGTTCACTCTGCCCACACCACAAGTGACTTAACGTGAAATTATAGATGTATTTCCTAGCTGCGGTAAAGTTTGTTAATAATCAAATTTTAAATATTTAATGACTTGTATAGGTATTTATTTTCTCTGGGTTATAGCAGTTCAGGAGTTTACTTGTGAATGATGAATAATTTCATCGAGAGTCGAAATTCTTCGGCCAATTTTGTCGTTAATTCCCAAATATCGATGATTTCATTGTAATTTGATTTCAATAAAGGCTTATTTTAGGTACTGGCTATCATTTAAATTTAGTTACGGGCCTCGTGGGACATTAGTAAAAACTACCGGCTGCAGCAATGAGGTCGGGGGTTGGATTCCCACCCGAGCACAAATATTTGTGACAAACATGAATATTTGTGTGGTGTCTGGGTGTTTTTCCATGTTTATAAGTATGTATTTACAAAAGAAAAGTATATATGTATTAATATCCATTATCTAGTATCCATAGCGCAAGCATTTAGTTGCTTAGCTTGAAACTAGAGGGCGCTGTGTGTATTGTGTCCAAGATATTATTATTATTAGTTAAAACTTATAGAACATCTAAATAACATCAGAAGTGACAAGTCATTTCCTACTTTTAGCAAAATTTTGTGATTTTTTCAACCTTATTTTAAGTGCATTCTGTTAATATGATAGGGTTCAAATGAGCGTGCCGATCACCTGGTGGTAAGTGACTAACGTCGAACATGGACAACTGCAACACAAATAGTGATACAGTTGCGTTGACTCCTTTAACGTTGGATGGTAGAAATAAATATGTATGTTTTAGATACCTAATTTAGTATTCGACTTTATAGTCTCTTCTC
Organism: Euproctis similis; assembly: GCA_905147225.2. Classification (NCBI taxonomy): domain Eukaryota; kingdom Metazoa; phylum Arthropoda; class Insecta; order Lepidoptera; family Erebidae; genus Euproctis; species Euproctis similis. Next base: position 8,703,385 of record LR990114.1, read on the forward strand.
TGTCCCAGCTCTAATTCACGGTTTTCAGTTATTAGAGCTGGGAACGGTTGTTGCGCGGTTTTTTCGTTCTTTTACGCTCATTGTATTTGTTGTTTATTATTTTGATATTTTAGTACATATCTTTCTATTTGTATTACGGCAGAACCAAACGAGGGAACACTTTCGTAAGGCTGTAATTTTCCTCGACATTTCTTTAGTATTGTATGTTTTAGGTAAAACAAACAAAGTAAAGCTGGTACATGTGAAAACACAGTATCCACCGCACAATAGAAGTAACGGAAACATTCCGACCGAACTTAATGTGAAAGGAATATAAAACAGTGTTTACGCTTGACGCATTCAAGTTGAAAGTTCGGGCAAATGTAACAAATGCTTCTTTGGAATTAGTGTTTATTCACCCTTGTTAGGCAAAGAGAATATGGATGAGCTGAAAGTTTGGCAAAAGAAAAAAACGTCGGGTTCAGTTTGTTTTCATTTTGAGTTTACTCGATGGTTTCCAGCAACAAACACCAAAGTTTACTTTGTTTTCGAATACATTCATTTGTGTTATAAAAGTTCTTACGTTTTAGTTTTAACTTTTGAATATAATTTAAACTTTATATATAAGATATTTTTGTTTTATGTATTTTTAATATACTTGCACTGGTTTGCGATAAGTCGCTTTAAAGGTGGGCAGAAGGGTCTTAAACAGTGGTCACTCAGTACTTATGTTTTTGCAAATACCCAGTTTTTTGTATTAGCTCATAATAGCATACAATTATTTCTAGCGAAATAATTAGGGTTAGGATTGCGAGGGTCCTAACCCTCGCAATATCATAATACATAATATCTTTCCGTTTCAGGCTAGTTCTAAAATAAAAATAATCAGTTTAGTTGTCAGATGTAAACAACAAGGATTTTCAACAAGGCACATCCAATTGACATCCATCCATCATTAGTTGTTAAAATTTTTGAAATTCATTAAAACAACTTTTAGGATTATAGCGCGTTTATTTATTACTAATTTTATTTATTTCCCGACGTTTCGAACTCTTTACAGAGATCATTTTCACGAGTCAGAAACCAAAATAATCACAAGTACTATCAATAGCCCGTCCAAAATGAAATATTAATCAGTTTTGAAGAACAGCCGCTGAGTTTTCTTGCTGGGTCTTTTCAGGACTGGCCGCGTTTGTGACCCAGTGGTAGATTTTTTTAACAAATACTTACCTTTAAATTTAAAATCAATAAATATTTAATCAATGCTGTGTGGCGCCGGCTTAGAATACCGCCACCCCATCTCTTCACGTGGGTGTCGTAAAAGGCGACTAAGGGAAAAGCTAGAAGAATGGGCAGCAGCATTCTCTCTGAAGAAAATACAGCCTACTGCGATCGCCAACCCGCCTGCCAAGCGTGGCGATTATGGCCAAAACCCCCCATGATTGAGTGGACCAGCCGTTGTGGCGCTCTATGGGGGAGGCCTATGTCCAGCAGTGGACCTCAAAACCAAACTTTTTCTTTAGTAAATATATCTTGTAAATAAATATTTAATTTTTGTTTCATGGTCTGATGTGGGTTACCAATAGTAAAAATCATATTTTTTAACATCAACTTTTTGATTTTTATTTCCAAAAAGTGGGTGCTCTCTGTATCAATGAAAATAGATTTTGAACAAATACCATCCTTTTGTTTATCACTCGTGAAAATGATCTCTGTAAAGAGTTCGAAACGTCGGGAAATAAATAAAATTAGTAATAAATACACGCGATATAATCCTAAAAGTTGTTTTAATGTCATGAACGTGATTCGCAAAAGTCTTAGAGATAAATATTTTGAAATTCAACGAAGAATCCTCTAAAATTGTTACTTGTGCTTAATTCAGCAGTATGAGAAATGCTGATTATGTACAGAGATAGATTATAAGGCCAAAGTAAGGGATCTCTTTATTTTCTTCTTGCTTCTCAATAGACGAAGAGTCTTTGAACTCTATTAATCGCATTCCTTTTGGAAAAAGACAATTGTCAGCGCATTTCTCTATTGTATTATCGTATTCACGTTTTTTAAAAGATGAACTGAGATTATGTCATGACTTATGACATATTTATTTTATTATATTTGTTTACCTTACAACGATAACATATTAAATAATTAAATCAAACCGTGAGGTATGTCGTGCTACTGATCGGAATAAACAGCTTTAGTCGGTTTTTCTCCACGAATAACGTGGATACATTTAAAACAAAAAGACATTAGTGAATTTGCTTCACTTTGCATTCTATTATATCTGGGCATTATATCGACATGGGCTTTAAATGCAGATGAAGTCAGTTTAAACTGTAGTTTAATAATGTCTATATTATATTAATAACTAGCTGACCCGGCGAAATTTGTTCCGCAGCAAAAGCAATAAATAAGGAAATTTTGAATTAATCAATTTTACTTTACAACATCATACATGCATTATAGCTAAAAAGAAGCATATAAGGGGACAGACAGCGGAAAGCGACTTTATTTTATACTATACTAGCTGACCCGGCAAACGTTGTCTTGCCGAAAAATTAAATTTTAAAAATAGGGGTTGATCGTAGGGGGGTTGAAAATTTAGGGTTGTATTTTTGTATCCCCTTTTATAAAAAAAAATAAGGAACAGAAATATATCGAAAAATTAAAAAAAATATTGAGGGGTTGTGATTTAGGGGGATGAAAAATAGATGTTGTCCTATTCTCAGACTTACCCGATATGCATACAAAATTTTATAAGAATCGGTCAAGCCGTTTCGGAGGAGTATGGGAACGAAAACTGTGACACGAGAATTTTATTTATTAGATATTGATAATGACTCAAACTGCAACTAGTAAAAATTTAAAAAAGTCTATTGACCGTATTAAAGTAACTTTTTTTAGACGCTTAAGTCTTTATTATATTATGCCTAAAGCAACACTTAAATTTTCTTTAATCATTTTTATTCGAGTGAGAATTTAAAAAGCTTCAATATGTTATAAAGCTAACTTTAACTTATAACATCTAGCGCTGTGAAATTACGACGTGATTAGTATGCTATAAATAGGATATAATTAGACTATTATATGAGAGTGAACACTTTTACTATTGAAAAAATGTGCAAATAAGACAGTAAAACAGACACGCTACTCATATAGACATCTGCAACACCAAATGATAGTTGCGTTCCCGTCCTTGACAATGCTATATACGAGGGGAGGTCCAAAAGTTCGTGGAATGAAAGGGTTTTAGTAAAAATGAAACAGTAAATTTATTTTTCCTTTTCAATATAATCACCCTTAAGCTGAATACATTTATTAGATCTATGAATTAATTTTTCTAAACCATCGTAAAAATATTTTTTATCTTTTCCCTCAAAATGAGCCAAAATTGCCTCCTTTACCTCGTCGTCGGAAAATTTCCTTCCCCTTAAGTCTTTTTTTAAATTGGGGAACAAATAAAAATCACTTGGGGCCAGATCTGGACTATAGGGTGGGTGGACTAGTGATTCGAAGTCATGCGTGTGTAGAGCAGCCATTGCAACTTTGCTCTTGTGAACCGGCGCGTTGTCTTGCAAGAGCAACACGCCCTTGGTCAATTTTCCCCGACGTTTTTCTTTGATGGCATCCTTTAATTTTTCTAGTATTGTTGCGTAGTATTCTCCGGTTATGGTCCTGCCCTTTTCTTTATAATCAATCAGTATTATCCCCTCACAATCCCAAAAAACAGTAGCCATCAACTTTCCAGCCGACTCCGACACTTTGAATTTCTTTGGCGGTGGTGTCCCCTTTTTATGCCATTGCATGGACTCTTGTTTGGACTCAGGCTCAAAATGATGAACCCATGTTTCATCGCCGGTAACAATTCGCTCCAAAATCGGTCCAGGATCGTCGCCACACAACTCCAAAAAATGTTTTGACGCTTCGACGCGCTGCTGTTTTTGAAGCGGCGTGAGCATTCTCGGTACCCATCTTGCACTGACTTTTGTCATACCCAGGTGGTCATGTAGAATTCGCAAAATGGTGGTATCTGATACTCCAACTAATGCAGATAACTGTTTTTTCTTCAAACGGGTGTCCTCCAGTACAATTTTTTCCACTTTTTCGACGATGTCTGATATGGTGGCCTCAACTGGCCTTCCTGAGCGGGGGTCGTCTTCAATCGACTCCCGACCATGTTTAAAAAGACCATGCCACTTGTAAATCATTGATTTACTAGGGCACTGTTCCCCGTAAACAGTTTCCATTTCATTCAAAATGGTCTGAGCGTTCTTTCCTTGCTTGGTAAGGAATTTAATGACCGCACGGTGTTCAATTTTCTCCATAGTTTCAGTTTTCTTCCGGATTGACGTGTTTAGCAGGCGAGTGTTCGTAAACGAATGACGCAATAGGGCTGAAACTCCATTTATATACTAATTATGAGTCCCCAATTAGTATGACACTAAGCGAGCGCCCCTATCCCCACTCCATCCCCTCCATTCCACGAACTTTTGGACCTCCCCTCGTATCATCGGTGGGAACGTGCTTTTTATTCCAGGGAACTGAGCGGCTCTATCATTCTCAGTATTATGTGAAATTACAATTTTCATGGCTATTGTCAGATTTAACAATGCTCCCACAAAATCCTCATCAATAGCAACAAAATCGAGGTCGGTAAAATATTCTGGTGAATTAATTGCGATTGAAAGCCGCCGTGGATTATTACTTAATACAATTTACACGACACGGTGTACACTGGAACTGGAAAGTTTATATTTAACAATGAATTATTTCGGTTCGGTTTATATTAATTCTGAGTTATTGTGTTATAAATATGAGTTGTTTGTTATTGTTAAACTTGGAACTGGCTGAAGTGTCAAGCTTTCTATGCTTTTATAACATTAAATGAACATAAGATGACTTCACGCCATATCTGTAGCGGGGTAGACAAAGAAAACAGCGCGCAATAAGGTACGATTCTTACACGCCTTCAACTTTTATAACTCTTTTCTCTATCTCTTTCTTTAATCTTGGGAATTTGGCAAGGATCAAAAAGTAAGCAATTTAACAGCGACTGATGCCTATAATACACAGACATCTGCATGATCAAGTTGCTTTGCCGGTCTCTAAGATGGGATACAGGATACGAAAGTGAATTGCCTTCGGACAACTTTCATACCGAACGCAACGCTGCGTAAGTCACTTTATGTCAATGTTATAACTGAACTCTGGTTGAGTTCAGTTATAACAAGTACTGTAAGTATATATCTTTTATAGAAAAATACTATGAGTTATGACAGCTTGTAGTTTCGTGAAGACGATTTTCTCTCATGACGTTTTTGACGTCAATGCGTCAAAAAAACTATAGTTCCAAGAGCACTGAGTTAAATATACAAGAGGAGCAAACCTCATACAAATGCGTCAAAAAATGTGTGTCCACTTTTTAGATGCAATGACGTAGCTTTGAAACCACTAGACATTTAAAATTAAACATATATCTATCTCAGTCACACAAATGTCAAATACATTGCCGTCACTTTGATTAGACAAAGATGGCAATATAAATTTGCAATGGCGGTGTGGGGTGGTCAGCCCATGCGAAATTTTACCCAACTTTTTCAAGCCATGTACTCGTAAAAATATTTAATAAATATAAATTCAATATTTTACTATTACTTATTAATTTCTTATCAGATGTATTACAAGATAACTGAAATAATGAATGGATCAACGATCTCTGTGTACTCCGTACTAGATCGGCTGTTCCGAAAAAAATTGGATCACACTCATCTGTACCTAATTGTGTACACCTGCCATATAGCAGCGATTTAAACCGCTGTAGGTAAGGAGTACAGTGTGTGTAATTAGGTACTGATACACAAAATAGTGAAAACGCTTGAGTAGTAAAATAATGTACTTACATTCATTATATTGAAAGGGAATTATTGTATTTAACGTGGACAGGGCCTAACAGCCGCACGGGTCGATCGATCTTAAGGGAACATACCCATACTACGTGACCTATTTTTTAAGATTTTTCGACCCCTCCCTCCCATCGGTGACCACTCGTAGTATATGCCAAGATCCCCCCCTCCCCCTTTAGCTTTCACGTAGTAATTCATAATTATGATTTTTATTCATTTCACAGGCAAAAATCGAAAAAAATTAATTATTTGGCTCTTTATTGGATAAGACTGCATGCATACTTAAATTACTAGTGAATTATGTATTATGAAAAAGAACAACTTTAATTGTGAAAACATATTGCTGTACAGTATGTAACTTACAGTAACTTAATTTACGAACACAACAATTATTTTCTGTTTAATCACATTAATATTCATCTAGGTCGAAAAATTACGAGATTTCTCTCATTAAAATCGACTACGTGACAAAAACCTGAGCCAACCCCCGGTCCTGTGACTAACCGTAGTATTTTAAAGACTCCGCTCCCCCCCCCCCCCCCCCAAACGGGTCACGTAGTATGGGTACGGTCCCTAAAGTTAAGCAACGCTTGGCGCGGTCGGTCCGTAGATGGGTGACCATCTTATCATGACGAGTTCCTCCGTGTTTCGGAAGGCACGTTAAATTGGTGGGTCCCGGCTGTCATTTGAACATCTTTGGTAGTCGTTACGGGTAGTCAGAAGCCAGAAAGTCTAACAACCAGACTTACCAAGGGGGATTGTGTTGCAATTATTGATTATACACTACTAAGTTTTGTATAAAATTGCCTTTTAGTCTCTTTTTTATAAGTCTGAGTGAATAATTTGCTTTCGTGATACAATCTTATTTTTAAGTATTTATTAATTATGGCATTTATTAATATAAGCGAATGATCAACTTGAAATGACGATAAATGATCTCCCGGGTGTAGGTAGCCAGTCAGTTTCTTTTCTCAGCAATCGGATAATTTTCACCCACTTGTCACGGCGTGCTGCATCTTTAGGCACCCTGCAGCGTTATTATTATAACAAAAAATATTTAAAATCTCCTTTTCCATAAATTAATAACTCTCCCACAAAAGTGGGAAACTAAAACTAAGTTTTTAGTGGTATCACTGAAGCTAATTATGAAAATTCAACATTTTATCTATTTTACTGTATTTTAATATTAATGTAAACATTAATATTACGTGTGGAAAGTAATTCCGGTTAATTTCTTATGGGTTTCCGATCTTGAATCGCACTCTTTTACTACGCATTTACCCATTTTGTACCTATTGTTATTCGGCTCGCGTCTGACAGATGACTGAATTGACATAAGCTTCGCATAAGCCTGTAGACTTATGGCCGGTGATCACACTTTTAGAAGGTTACTACAAGTCTATATCATATAGGTCAATGTCCAAGAGCGTCTGCTGGATACGTTTGTATCCACGCTCTTGGAACCACGCACATCCAACATGTTTGATTGTGTACAGCCAATCTCCCGCCAGATAAAAGGGATCCACAGCCAGAGCTACAAATAAACTGATACGTTTTTTACATGCGAGTCATTTTTTTCAACGGCTGAAAACACCGGGCACAATTTTATCTATAATTAAAATGGCGCTTTTGTAAGGCAGACATCGAATGTTGATTTCATTAAGTTAATGTAATTACATTTTCAGTGTTCATTTTCGGTTCAGGGAACGAACATGCGTGTCACCTGATGGTAAGGGACCAGCGCCGCCGATAAGACACCTGGAACACATATAGTGTTACAGTTGCGTTGCCAACCTTTATGGGAGTAGGATGGGAAAGGACGGGGAAGGGAAGTGGTCCTCCGGGTACCTCTCTCACCGAACGTAACACGGCATAAGCCACTTTACATCAATCTTTTGAGAGGTCGTGGTATTTCACCGGTCGAGCCGGCCTATTCATGCAGCGAACTGCTTGGCTCTACCACTGTTACCATGGCTCTACCACGGTCCACTTACTCGTATTTACAAAGACAAATACATTGTCATACCTTGGAACCGATCACTGATCTCTGGATTACGCATTTTAAAATTGTAATTACAAACATGTACGAAGATAAAACTAATCTAAACCAGTTTAAACCCATTATAACTTATTAGCGTCTGGTTAAAATGTATACTACTAACAAATATAGGTGTACTACGGGACTATGCTGTAATTGTAGTCTGCGAAACCGCAGCCGCAGTAATAGTTTGTAAATTGTTTGAAATTATTTCAGAGAGGCAAGTTCTCGTATATTCGGTGGTTTAAATATTAGTGACAATAACTACATTTCACGAGTATATTAGTACATATAGTATGTAGTATGTATATAGTAGGAGTTTCTCTGATCTCGTAGTTAGTGATAATTGTACGGTTCTTGGCTGTTGAGCTCGGTGTCTATCACACATAACATCAATCTCACATTGTTATCGTCGTATTAAGCCAGTAACATGCAAGCACCAGATTTCAGTACTTCGTTGCAACCAAGTTTCGTGAATAAAATAGAGTTCAAGCAGTTCGCTGCATGAATGGGTCGACTCGACCGGTGAAATACCACGACCTCTCAGAAGACCGACGTAAAGTGGCACATGCCGCGTTTCGTGCGGTGAGAGAGGTACCCGGAGACCACTCTCCCTTCCCCATCCTTTCCTATCCCCTATCCCTTAAAGGTCGGCAACGCAACAGTAACACTTTATGTGTTGCTGGTGTCCATGGGCGGCGTTGGTTGATTACCATCAGGTGACACGCCTGCTTGTTTGCCCTCCTACCCCATAAAAAAAGAGTTATTCGTAATCTAGGTTTCTGTAATATTTTCGTAATTAGAGAAGTTTTAGGTAAAAATTTTAGTGTCACGAGATCAAATACGTGACCCCTCTCGCACATAAGATTTTACTGAATTTTGTTCAATAACAAAAAAAAATCTTAAACTTTAAAAAGGAAACCTCAAAGGTTCAATTAATAATTTTTTCCCCCCTAAAATATAGCCATTTTGTGACCTTCTGCGAAAAAATAACATAATTACAATATCAAAGTGTTCGTCGTAGATTAATCTTCATGAATGTTCCACGACCCTTTTCTGTCTTACCTTTGAGCCTCGGAGGCTTTTGAAGATACAACTTCTAAACTAGAGGCTCTATTTTTCCACAGGGATTTACAACTTTCGGTAATACTTTGAGTTGCCGCAGAGCGTGTATCATATTATCCCTGAAGTATTTATTAAGTAACTGATGGGCTTAAGAGAAAACAATCCCCGGTTTTACAGGTCTGCATTTACACTTAAATTTGAATTGAATTTTAATAAGTTTTTCCGAGAGATTGTGTTTACAATATATATGATAATATATTCGGTTATGTATTTTATTTAGTCTCGGTGGTCCAGTGGTCGTGCACACAGCTCCTGAGTCCAGAGATCGCGGGTTCGAATCCTGGCTCACAGCAATAACTTTTAGAAAGTTACGTGTGATAAATATCGACGCCTAAAAACTTTGTGTGCCCGGTATGGCAATAATATGTTCGCCACCTATTCCATTTGGTACACCAGTGAGTACATTATAAATTGTTTCCAATATTTGAAGAATCTTTACGAGTCAGTGTCAAGCAATTTACAACATTATAATAATATACAAGAACAATTTAACTTTAACTTTTAGCGAAGATTATTGGACTTATAATATTTTATTGGATAATTTATTTTGTTATTGATGACATTTAAGATTTATAAAAAATGTATTTTATATGTTAATTGTGATTTAGTTAGTTAAATGTGTGCATGGTAATATTAACTTAGAATAATTTTAGAAAAAACGAAGGAACGGGGAATCTATGCCCGATTTTTAATTTTCGTCCAAACACTTAGACGTTTTTACAACATTTCGTGAAACTTAATTTTAGTTTTTTTGTTTTGTGTTGTTTTATACAATTCACGAACATAGTTTCAGAGCATATTGTTGAGATACTATTATCGTTTATAAACTTCAAGTACATTTATATATAACATTGAAATACATAACTTAGAAAAAATATGGAAGGATTAATTAACGTTTTGGAAGATATACAAAAGGTAATTAGCAAAGGTTTTACTAAGTTTAAAAAGAGTCCTAAAGACATGCTCACATTTGTGTATATAGATACTAGGTTAGACTTATTAGAAAAGGACTGGGTAACTTTTAAGAAAACAAATACAAAATTATATGAACAGTTTAAATTAGGAAACCTAGAAAAAAGGGTAGAGGATATATATGATAATACGGAGGAAACCTATGTAACTTATAAATGTAGCTTAAAAACTATGTTAGAACAATTTCAAGTTAGCCGTGAAACTACGAAACAAATAGTTGCTTGTAACAGTAAACCTAATAACTATGTGAAACTGCCAAAAATATCAATACCTATGTTTTCCGGCAGCTATGAGGAATGGACAACCTTTCATGATTTGTTTGTTTCGCTGGTCCATAACAACAATACACTTGATAATGTTCAAAGATTACATTACCTTAAGGGTCATTTAACTGGCGAAGCCGAACAACTTATAAGGCATACACCTATCACTGACGCCAATTACATACGATGTTGGGATGTCTTAGTTAAACGTTATAACAATAAAAGGTATTTGGCTAATTGTATTTTAAACCGTTTATTTGCTCAAAAACACGTACAATCAGAATCGGCAACTGCTTTAAAATCATTGTTAGATACGACGACCGACTGTTTAGCTGCACTTTTGAACCTCAATATAGACGTATCCACTTGGGATATTATAGTGATACAAATTGTAACATTTAAATTAGACCCGGAGACTCGAAAACAGTGGGAGTTAAGTAGTAATATAGATTCCAATAACGAATTGCCGACTTTGAACCAATTTAAAACCTTTATTGAAAAGCGATTCCGCGCATTAGAATGTATTCAACCTAAAGTAACGCGTTATTCAGGCAATAAGAATTACCACAGTCTGCCAACAAAGGCTTTCGTGGCGACTAGTTCATCTTACACAGTTCGTTGTGAATTTTGTGCCGATCAACATAAGTTGTGTTTTTGTAAAAAATTTGCAAATCAGTCTATTCAGTTCAGACGGGATTTCGTAAATAAAAATAAGCTATGCTACAATTGTCTTGGTAGCAATCACACAGTACATGACTGCAGAAAGCCTACAACTTGTCGAGTGTGTCATAAACGCCATCACTCATTACTACACTCTGATGGAAATCGAGGTCGTAAATCAGAGCACACCTTAGCGACACCTACTGTGGAATCCACTGGTTCTCCTGTCAGTGTCGATCCGATAGAATCATGTCTTTCGACAGATAATGTTACCAAACCACAACAGGTATTTTTACCAACGGCTCTTATAAAGGCTGAGTCTAGGAATGGAGGAACCCAAGTCGTTCGGGCGTTGCTCGATCAGGGCTCGCAAGCATGCTTCATAACCGAGTCTACAGTGCGAGTACTGAATTTAAAAAAGATTCCTGTACGTGGTATAATTTCAGGCGTAGGTGAGAGTAAGGCGACGCGTGCCCAACACATGGTACAACTTACTATCAAGTCGCGAACTGATCCAAACTTTAAATTGTTTATAAATGCGTATGTTATGCGAAAGATAACTTCATTGTTGCCAGAACGTAGCGTGAGTGTCGAAACATTCAATTGGATAGATCGAAACCGATTACACTTAGCAGATCCAAATTTTAATCTATGTAATAAAATTGATTTGTTATTGGGAGCAGATGTATATAGTTATATTTTAAAGGACGGTATAATAAAGAACTCTACCGGAGCACTTATTGCCCAGAATTCGTCGCTAGGATGGATTCTGTCGGGAGTACTTAGTTTTTGTAATGAAACAGTTAAAGATAGGGTAAATCATGATAGGATAAATATTAAAGTAATGCATACACATATAGAAGAAGAGGATATTATAAGAAAGTTTTGGGATACAGAGAAAATTAATGAAAGGAAAATATTATCGCCAAGTATACAAATATACAAGGAAACTACTAAGCGAGGCGATGATGGTAGGTACATTGCCGGTAAGTTGCCATTCCGAAATTCATCTCCTCCTTACACCACATTAGGAAACTCGCGCGCTAGATTTAAAAATAGGTTTAAAGCGTTATAAAGGAGGACACACAATTAAAGGACAGGCAGAACAAAAGGGACACAGGACAAACAAGACAGTGAGCACAAGGGTCACCATTTGATAAATTTTAGAATTCATGATTGGTGAAATATAGTTGGTGTGCCAGATAGAGATTTTATCAAGAGACTACCAATATAAGTTGTTTATGGCGTTGGCAATTGGTTAAAGGAATGATGCGGACGTTTTAGAATCATTGGTCGCGCGAGTACATAACTAACTTAATGAATCGATACCACTGGTCATTTCACGGATCGGAACTTAATATAGATGACATCGTCCTCATTATGGAAGACGATTAATCACCTTCTAGCTGGTTATCGGGTCGTATAATTTAAAAACATCCTGGTGATGATAATGTTACTCGGGTAGTCACTATGCACACAAGTCTTCAATAATTAAGCGCCCAACATCCAAATTATGTATTTTGCCAGTTACTGAAAAATAACGTATTAATGTTCACTTTTACTTTTATTTTGTTAGTATTTTTACTCTGATGTTTAATTACTTTGTATACCTGAGATGAAATTATACACATATAATATTTCACATTAATGAATTTGTTATTTACATTTAAGGCAAAACATTTATAGAACAAACTTTACTAGATTTTATTGGACACAATTTATGTATTGGTTTATTCATTTATTTGTTTCATTCATAAGAACGTTTGAAAGGGAGCATGTTTTATTGCGTGCTGATGTAAACCAGGGTTTAACTGTAACCATGTTAAATGTATTTATGTTGTATCATGCTGTATCATGTTGATGTAATCAAGTAATGTTTAAGGACGATTTGTCAATATCGTCCTTGGCGGGCGGTATGTTAAGTATCGAATTAAGTTTAGCTATCATGATGTGATTAAGTGAAGTGAGGTGACGGAATCTAGATGGCGCTGTAGCGGACGACTGAATCACACTATACTTTGTAACTCTGTATTTACTTATTAACTAGCATTAATTAGCATTAAGAACGAGGAATCAGCTATAACAATTATTTAGATCATTGTACCTATGTTTATACATGTCCACAATATAGTTCAAATCAGATCAGGATACAGGTTGTTTTATTAAATCCTCCTAGTATTCATATAAATTCAAATTAGGTCAACTAGTTCAAAGCATCTTGTTCGGTGCTAAACACCTTGTTATATCTGGTGATCAACAACATGAATAATAGGTACTATTGTTACAAAATTAAAAGTACATAAAATAACATTACATAACACATAACATAACTTCACGCCTTTTTCTACCCGAAGGTGTAGGCAGTGGCTGTTAAGCCTCGACTCGCCGTTATGTTTACGTCCCAAATGGAATAGGTGGCGAACATATTATTGCCATACCGGGCACACAAAGTTTTTAGGCGTCGATATTTATCACACGTAACTTTCTAAAAGTTATTGCTGTGAGCCAGGATTCGAACCCGCGATCTCTGGACTCAGGAGCTGTGTGCACGACCACTGGACCACCGAGACTAAATAAAATACATAACCGAATATATTATCATATATATTGTAAACACAATCTCTCGGAAAAACTTATTAAAATTCAATTCAAATTTAAGTGTAAATGCAGACCTGTAAAACCGGGGATTGTTTTCTCTTAAGCCCATCAGTTACTTAATAAATACTTCAGGGATAATATGATACACGCTCTGCGGCAACTCAAAGTATTACCGAAAGTTGTAAATCCCTGTGGAAAAATAGAGCCTCTAGTTTAGAAGTTGTATCTTCAAAAGCCTCCGAGGCTCAAAGGTAAGACAGAAAAGGGTCGTGGAACATTCATGAAGATTAATCTACGACGAACACTTTGATATTGTAATTATGTTATTTTTTCGCAGAAGGTCACAAAATGGCTATATTTTAGGGGGGAAAAAATTATTAATTGAACCTTTGAGGTTTCCTTTTTAAAGTTTAAGATTTTTTTTTGTTATTGAACAAAATTCAGTAAAATCTTATGTGCGAGAGGGGTCACGTATTTGATCTCGTGACACTAAAATTTTTACCTAAAACTTCTCTAATTACGAAAATATTACAGAAACCTAGATTACGAATAACTCTTTTTTTATGGGGTAGGAGGGCAAACAAGCAGGCGTGTCACCTGATGGTAATCAACCAACGCCGCCCATGGACACCAGCAACACATAAAGTGTTACTGTTGCGTTGCCGACCTTTAAGGGATAGGGGATAGGAAAGGATGGGGAAGGGAGAGTGGTCTCCGGGTACCTCTCTCACCGCACGAAACGCGGCATGTGCCACTTTACGTCGGTCTTCTGAGAGGTCGTGGTATTTCACCGGTCGAGTCGACCCATTCATGCAGCGAACTGCTTGAACTCTATTTTATTCACGAAACTTGGTTGCAACGAAGTACTGAAATCTGGTGCTTGCATGTTACTGGCTTAATACGACGATAACAATGTGAGATTGATGTTATGTGTGATAGACACCGAGCTCAACAGCCAAGAACCGTACAATTATCACTAACTACGAGATCAGAGAAACTCCTACTATATACATACTACATACTATATGTACTAATATACTCGTGAAATGTAGTTATTGTCACTAATATTTAAACCACCGAATATACGAGAACTTGCCTCTCTGAAATAATTTCAAACAATTTACAAACTATTACTGCGGCTGCGGTTTCGCAGACTACAATTACAGCATAGTCCCGTAGTACACCTATATTTGTTAGTAGTATACATTTTAACCAGACGCTAATAAGTTATAATGGGTTTAAACTGGTTTAGATTAGTTTTATCTTCGTACATGTTTGTAATTACAATTTTAAAATGCGTAATCCAGAGATCAGTGATCGGTTCCAAGGTATGACAATGTATTTGTCTTTGTAAATACGAGTAAGTGGACCGTGGTAGAGCCATGGTAACAGTGGTAGAGCCAAGCAGTTCGCTGCATGAATAGGCCGGCTCGACCGGTGAAATACCACGACCTCTCAAAAGATTGATGTAAAGTGGCTTATGCCGTGTTACGTTCGGTGAGAGAGGTACCCGGAGGACCACTTCCCTTCCCCGTCCTTTCCCATCCTACTCCCATAAAGGTTGGCAACGCAACTGTAACACTATATGTGTTCCAGGTGTCTTATCGGCGGCGCTGGTCCCTTACCATCAGGTGACACGCATGTTCGTTCCCTGAACCGAAAATGAACACTGAAAATGTAATTACATTAACTTAATGAAATCAACATTCGATGTCTGCCTTACAAAAGCGCCATTTTAATTATAGATAAAATTGTGCCCGGTGTTTTCAGCCGTTGAAAAAAATGACTCGCATGTAAAAAACGTATCAGTTTATTTGTAGCTCTGGCTGTGGATCCCTTTTATCTGGCGGGAGATTGGCTGTACACAATCAAACATGTTGGATGTGCGTGGTTCCAAGAGCGTGGATACAAACGTATCCAGCAGACGCTCTTGGACATTGACCTATATGATATAGACTTGTAGTAACCTTCTAAAAGTGTGATCACCGGCCATAAGTCTACAGGCTTATGCGAAGCTTATGTCAATTCAGTCATCTGTCAGACGCGAGCCGAATAACAATAGGTACAAAATGGGTAAATGCGTAGTAAAAGAGTGCGATTCAAGATCGGAAACCCATAAGAAATTAACCGGAATTACTTTCCACACGTAATATTAATGTTTACATTAATATTAAAATACAGTAAAATAGATAAAATGTTGAATTTTCATAATTAGCTTCAGTGATACCACTAAAAACTTAGTTTTAGTTTCCCACTTTTGTGGGAGAGTTATTAATTTATGGAAAAGGAGATTTTAAATATTTTTTGTTATAATAATAACGCTGCAGGGTGCCTAAAGATGCAGCACGCCGTGACAAGTGGGTGAAAATTATCCGATTGCTGAGAAAAGAAACTGACTGGCTACCTACACCCGGGAGATCATTTATCGTCATTTCAAGTTGATCATTCGCTTATATTAATAAATGCCATAATTAATAAATACTTAAAAATAAGATTGTATCACGAAAGCAAATTATTCACTCAGACTTATAAAAAAGAGACTAAAAGGCAATTTTATACAAAACTTAGTAGTGTATAATCAATAATTGCAACACAATCCCCCTTGGTAAGTCTGGTTGTTAGACTTTCTGGCTTCTGACTACCCGTAACGACTACCAAAGATGTTCAAATGACAGCCGGGACCCACCAATTTAACGTGCCTTCCGAAACACGGAGGAACTCGTCATGATAAGATGGTCACCCATCTACGGACCGACCGCGCCAAGCGTTGCTTAACTTTAGGGACCGTACCCATACTACGTGACCCGTTTGGGGGGGGGGGGGGAGCGGAGTCTTTAAAATACTACGGTTAGTCACAGGACCGGGGGTTGGCTCAGGTTTTTGTCACGTAGTCGATTTTAATGAGAGAAATCTCGTAATTTTTCGACCTAGATGAATATTAATGTGATTAAACAGAAAATAATTGTTGTGTTCGTAAATTAAGTTACTGTAAGTTACATACTGTACAGCAATATGTTTTCACAATTAAAGTTGTTCTTTTTCATAATACATAATTCACTAGTAATTTAAGTATGCATGCAGTCTTATCCAATAAAGAGCCAAATAATTAATTTTTTTCGATTTTTGCCTGTGAAATGAATAAAAATCATAATTATGAATTACTACGTGAAAGCTAAAGGGGGAGGGGGGGATCTTGGCATATACTACGAGTGGTCACCGATGGGAGGGAGGGGTCGAAAAATCTTAAAAAATAGGTCACGTAGTATGGGTATGTTCCCTTAAGATCGATCGACCCGTGCGGCTGTTAGGCCCTGTCCACGTTAAATACAATAATTCCCTTTCAATATAATGAATGTAAGTACATTATTTTACTACTCAAGCGTTTTCACTATTTTGTGTATCAGTACCTAATTACACACACTGTACTCCTTACCTACAGCGGTTTAAATCGCTGCTATATGGCAGGTGTACACAATTAGGTACAGATGAGTGTGATCCAATTTTTTTCGGAACAGCCGATCTAGTACGGAGTACACAGAGATCGTTGATCCATTCATTATTTCAGTTATCTTGTAATACATCTGATAAGAAATTAATAAGTAATAGTAAAATATTGAATTTATATTTATTAAATATTTTTACGAGTACATGGCTTGAAAAAGTTGGGTAAAATTTCGCATGGGCTGACCACCCCACACCGCCATTGCAAATTTATATTGCCATCTTTGTCTAATCAAAGTGACGGCAATGTATTTGACATTTGTGTGACTGAGATAGATATATGTTTAATTTTAAATGTCTAGTGGTTTCAAAGCTACGTCATTGCATCTAAAAAGTGGACACACATTTTTTGACGCATTTGTATGAGGTTTGCTCCTCTTGTATATTTAACTCAGTGCTCTTGGAACTATAGTTTTTTTGACGCATTGACGTCAAAAACGTCATGAGAGAAAATCGTCTTCACGAAACTACAAGCTGTCATAACTCATAGTATTTTTCTATAAAAGATATATACTTACAGTACTTGTTATAACTGAACTCAACCAGAGTTCAGTTATAACATTGACATAAAGTGACTTACGCAGCGTTGCGTTCGGTATGAAAGTTGTCCGAAGGCAATTCACTTTCGTATCCTGTATCCCATCTTAGAGACCGGCAAAGCAACTTGATCATGCAGATGTCTGTGTATTATAGGCATCAGTCGCTGTTAAATTGCTTACTTTTTGATCCTTGCCAAATTCCCAAGATTAAAGAAAGAGATAGAGAAAAGAGTTATAAAAGTTGAAGGCGTGTAAGAATCGTACCTTATTGCGCGCTGTTTTCTTTGTCTACCCCGCTACAGATATGGCGTGAAGTCATCTTATGTTCATTTAATGTTATAAAAGCATAGAAAGCTTGACACTTCAGCCAGTTCCAAGTTTAACAATAACAAACAACTCATATTTATAACACAATAACTCAGAATTAATATAAACCGAACCGAAATAATTCATTGTTAAATATAAACTTTCCAGTTCCAGTGTACACCGTGTCGTGTAAATTGTATTAAGTAATAATCCACGGCGGCTTTCAATCGCAATTAATTCACCAGAATATTTTACCGACCTCGATTTTGTTGCTATTGATGAGGATTTTGTGGGAGCATTGTTAAATCTGACAATAGCCATGAAAATTGTAATTTCACATAATACTGAGAATGATAGAGCCGCTCAGTTCCCTGGAATAAAAAGCACGTTCCCACCGATGATATATAGCATTGTCAAGGACGGGAACGCAACTATCATTTGGTGTTGCAGATGTCTATATGAGTAGCGTGTCTGTTTTACTGTCTTATTTGCACATTTTTTCAATAGTAAAAGTGTTCACTCTCATATAATAGTCTAATTATATCCTATTTATAGCATACTAATCACGTCGTAATTTCACAGCGCTAGATGTTATAAGTTAAAGTTAGCTTTATAACATATTGAAGCTTTTTAAATTCTCACTCGAATAAAAATGATTAAAGAAAATTTAAGTGTTGCTTTAGGCATAATATAATAAAGACTTAAGCGTCTAAAAAAAGTTACTTTAATACGGTCAATAGACTTTTTTAAATTTTTACTAGTTGCAGTTTGAGTCATTATCAATATCTAATAAATAAAATTCTCGTGTCACAGTTTTCGTTCCCATACTCCTCCGAAACGGCTTGACCGATTCTTATAAAATTTTGTATGCATATCGGGTAAGTCTGAGAATAGGACAACATCTATTTTTCATCCCCCTAAATCACAACCCCTCAATATTTTTTTTAATTTTTCGATATATTTCTGTTCCTTATTTTTTTTTATAAAAGGGGATACAAAAATACAACCCTAAATTTTCAACCCCCCTACGATCAACCCCTATTTTTAAAATTTAATTTTTCGGCAAGACAACGTTTGCCGGGTCAGCTAGTATAGTATAAAATAAAGTCGCTTTCCGCTGTCTGTCCCCTTATATGCTTCTTTTTAGCTATAATGCATGTATGATGTTGTAAAGTAAAATTGATTAATTCAAAATTTCCTTATTTATTGCTTTTGCTGCGGAACAAATTTCGCCGGGTCAGCTAGTTATTAATATAATATAGACATTATTAAACTACAGTTTAAACTGACTTCATCTGCATTTAAAGCCCATGTCGATATAATGCCCAGATATAATAGAATGCAAAGTGAAGCAAATTCACTAATGTCTTTTTGTTTTAAATGTATCCACGTTATTCGTGGAGAAAAACCGACTAAAGCTGTTTATTCCGATCAGTAGCACGACATACCTCACGGTTTGATTTAATTATTTAATATGTTATCGTTGTAAGGTAAACAAATATAATAAAATAAATATGTCATAAGTCATGACATAATCTCAGTTCATCTTTTAAAAAACGTGAATACGATAATACAATAGAGAAATGCGCTGACAATTGTCTTTTTCCAAAAGGAATGCGATTAATAGAGTTCAAAGACTCTTCGTCTATTGAGAAGCAAGAAGAAAATAAAGAGATCCCTTACTTTGGCCTTATAATCTATCTCTGTACATAATCAGCATTTCTCATACTGCTGAATTAAGCACAAGTAACAATTTTAGAGGATTCTTCGTTGAATTTCAAAATATTTATCTCTAAGACTTTTGCGAATCACGTTCATGACATTAAAACAACTTTTAGGATTATATCGCGTGTATTTATTACTAATTTTATTTATTTCCCGACGTTTCGAACTCTTTACAGAGATCATTTTCACGAGTGATAAACAAAAGGATGGTATTTGTTCAAAATCTATTTTCATTGATACAGAGAGCACCCACTTTTTGGAAATAAAAATCAAAAAGTTGATGTTAAAAAATATGATTTTTACTATTGGTAACCCACATCAGACCATGAAACAAAAATTAAATATTTATTTACAAGATATATTTACTAAAGAAAAAGTTTGGTTTTGAGGTCCACTGCTGGACATAGGCCTCCCCCATAGAGCGCCACAACGGCTGGTCCACTCAATCATGGGGGGTTTTGGCCATAATCGCCACGCTTGGCAGGCGGGTTGGCGATCGCAGTAGGCTGTATTTTCTTCAGAGAGAATGCTGCTGCCCATTCTTCTAGCTTTTCCCTTAGTCGCCTTTTACGACACCCACGTGAAGAGATGGGGTGGCGGTATTCTAAGCCGGCGCCACACAGCATTGATTAAATATTTATTGATTTTAAATTTAAAGGTAAGTATTTGTTAAAAAAATCTACCACTGGGTCACAAACGCGGCCAGTCCTGAAAAGACCCAGCAAGAAAACTCAGCGGCTGTTCTTCAAAACTGATTAATATTTCATTTTGGACGGGCTATTGATAGTACTTGTGATTATTTTGGTTTCTGACTCGTGAAAATGATCTCTGTAAAGAGTTCGAAACGTCGGGAAATAAATAAAATTAGTAATAAATAAACGCGCTATAATCCTAAAAGTTGTTTTAATGAATTTCAAAAATTTTAACAACTAATGATGGATGGATGTCAATTGGATGTGCCTTGTTGAAAATCCTTGTTGTTTACATCTGACAACTAAACTGATTATTTTTATTTTAGAACTAGCCTGAAACGGAAAGATATTATGTATTATGATATTGCGAGGGTTAGGACCCTCGCAATCCTAACCCTAATTATTTCGCTAGAAATAATTGTATGCTATTATGAGCTAATACAAAAAACTGGGTATTTGCAAAAACATAAGTACTGAGTGACCACTGTTTAAGACCCTTCTGCCCACCTTTAAAGCGACTTATCGCAAACCAGTGCAAGTATATTAAAAATACATAAAACAAAAATATCTTATATATAAAGTTTAAATTATATTCAAAAGTTAAAACTAAAACGTAAGAACTTTTATAACACAAATGAATGTATTCGAAAACAAAGTAAACTTTGGTGTTTGTTGCTGGAAACCATCGAGTAAACTCAAAATGAAAACAAACTGAACCCGACGTTTTTTTGACAAAGACAAAAACGTGCTCCGATTTAAATGAAACTTGTATCAGTCGACGCAGAAAAATTTGCTGATTCCAAATATGTATATAACTCAATATCGCCCAAAATGTCGCATAATGCAAATAGCCTTTCACCCCTCGGTATATTAAGACTCTGATTTCCTTTGATAATAAAAATTGCGACTTTTATTATCAAGGCCCCGTGTTGCCAATAACTCCATAAGACCTTCGACTGTGTAGGTATAAGGCACTCAAGGCAGTCACTTTTTTATACCAGTATAGGGATCGTCATCATCATCATCATCATCATTAGCCTTTTGAGGTCCACTGCTGGACATAGGGGGGGAGGCCCCATGGAGTGCCACAACTGCCGGTCCGCTCAATCATGGGGGGTTTTTGCCATAATTTTGCCATTTTGTATGTAGGCAGAGTTTCAAATATCAAAATATTATAACACACACAGTAAATAAATGTTATGTTAATGTTTTTATCTAAATATAATGACAGAGTTTGGTAACATTAACAAACAAAATTGAAGGAATGATCATCGTCAAAAATGAACAGTGGAGCAACTAGTCGTATTTGTACTTAAACTATGCAGAAGATATCACGATTTACTGTCACCAAAAACAATTAACATTACTAACTAGCTGATCCGCAGAACTTTATTTTGCCTCAGAAGCAGGAAATGAAATATTTTCTAAGAAACAGTATATAGAATAAGTTAATTCTAATCACAACAGCTATCAGTCAATACGTTTCCGTCAAAATCGGTTCAGCCATTTCAGATTTCAGAGTTAAAACAAACAGATAGATATTTTTTTATTTTTTTGGTGTCTATTCCGCCTTAAAAATCGACGCGAGTGGATGAGAAGGGTTATGGAAGTCAACGAAGCGAGTGAGGCGTGTAAGAATTGTGCCTCGTGGCGCTCCGTTATGCCTACCCCGCAAGTGATTTGGCGTGAAGTTATGTAAGTGTATTTATACCTATTCATATGAGTTTAGCAAAAAGCAATTATTTCAATATCACACACATTTAAATTTTATTTATATGTATAGATGAAAAGTGAGAATATACACAAAAAATATAGAACATTTTCAACCGACATTTGTAACCATGCATTTTGAAATACGTTTAAAATGAATATGGTATAAATAATTTCTATGTACTTTCAAGCGCTGTCTGTGACCTGACTGACCTGTGTGTTATCGGATTCACCTTACAGACGCACATCATAATGGATGCAGGGGGAAGCAGACGTGACCGCGTTGATGATTCTCCATTCTCCCTCTGTATAAAATACTGATAAGTGAGACAGGTATGTTAAACAATGTATGTATTTATATATATATATACGACGAAGCAAGACCGACGAGTTTATTTATTTAACATTGATTTCATTTAATAGTAAGTACATACATACATATCTTCACACAAAATCCCTTGCGGGGTAGGCCAAAGTACAGAGCGCCATAAAGCAAGATACTTACACACTTCACTCTCATCTTTAACGGTTTTTAAGGCTCCTTGACATTACACTCTTCAAGGACTCGTTCAATTTGATCATGGAAAAATTATTTAATAGTTTTATGAACAATTAAAACATGGTGCTTAATTCGAATTCAAAAGTGGGTATCCTACCAACGAGTGGCACTTGGCAATACGCTAAACGCATGTCCAGGTAGATGGACGTTTCTTGCAGAGATGTCAAAAACAACGTCACGAGGCGGCAATTCGATAGGGATTGTAAGATTAAGAATGAAGAGTCAAAGTAAAAATAAGAAGAAAAAAGAGTGAAAGTGCATGGCGGCCGTGCAAACCCATTTACCTTGTGTTAAGTATCGAATTAAGTTTAGCTATCA
The DNA here is from genome assembly GCA_905147225.2 of Euproctis similis. Taxonomy (NCBI): domain Eukaryota; kingdom Metazoa; phylum Arthropoda; class Insecta; order Lepidoptera; family Erebidae; genus Euproctis; species Euproctis similis. The sequence goes on from LR990114.1 coordinate 8,726,273, forward strand.
TGATGTGATTAAGTGAAGTGAGGTGACGGAATCTAGATGGCGCTGTAGCGGACGACTGAATCACACTATACTTTGTAACTCTGTATTTACTTATTAACTAGCATTAATTAGCATTAAGAACGAGGAATCAGCTATAACAATTACTTAGATCACTTATACCTATGTTAGGGTTTAAAATATAGTTCAAATCAGGTCAGGATACAGGTTGTTTTACTAAATACACCTAGTATTCACAATAGGGCAATTAGTTCAAATCAGTTCAAAGCACCTTCTTGGTGCTCAACATAGGTATAAGTTTATATTTTGAAACCAATCTAAAAATTGGTCCTTAACGACCCGGATTGGGCTACCGAAACAGTCTTTTTTGGATAATCAACGGAGCCCGAGGGGCCCACCACTTGTACGCAGTGGATCGCTGCAGCAAACGGTACAAGGTTCATTTTGGAGTTCAGCAAATATAGACGCCTGACAGCGGCGGCTGCAGGATTGGATTGACGTCACAACACATGACGTCAACATTCGGATACACATACACACACACGCTAAGGCGAAAGGCGAAATGTTCTATATTTTTTGTGTATATTCTCACTTTTCATCTATACATATAAATAAAATTTAAATGTGTGTGATATTGAAATAATTGCTTTTTGCTAAACTCATATGAATAGGTATAAATACACTTACATAACTTCACGCCAAATCACTTGCGGGGTAGGCATAACGGAGCGCCACGAGGCACAATTCTTACACGCCTCACTCGCTTCGTTGACTTCCATAACCCTTCTCATCCACTCGCGTCGATTTTTAAGGCGGAATAGACACCAAAAAAATAAAAAAATATCTATCTGTTTGTTTTAACTCTGAAATCTGAAATGGCTGAACCGATTTTGACGGAAACGTATTGACTGATAGCTGTTGTGATTAGAATTAACTTATTCTATATACTGTTTCTTAGAAAATATTTCATTTCCTGCTTCTGAGGCAAAATAAAGTTCTGCGGATCAGCTAGTTAGTAATGTTAATTGTTTTTGGTGACAGTAAATCGTGATATCTTCTGCATAGTTTAAGTACAAATACGACTAGTTGCTCCACTGTTCATTTTTGACGATGATCATTCCTTCAATTTTGTTTGTTAATGTTACCAAACTCTGTCATTATATTTAGATAAAAACATTAACATAACATTTATTTACTGTGTGTGTTATAATATTTTGATATTTGAAACTCTGCCTACATACAAAATGGCAAAATTATGGCAAAAACCCCCCATGATTGAGCGGACCGGCAGTTGTGGCACTCCATGGGGCCTCCCCCCCTATGTCCAGCAGTGGACCTCAAAAGGCTAATGATGATGATGATGATGATGACGATCCCTATACTGGTATAAAAAAGTGACTGCCTTGAGTGCCTTATACCTACACAGTCGAAGGTCTTATGGAGTTATTGGCAACACGGGGCCTTGATAATAAAAGTCGCAATTTTTATTATCAAAGGAAATCAGAGTCTTAATATACCGAGGGGTGAAAGGCTATTTGCATTATGCGACATTTTGGGCGATATTGAGTTATATACATATTTGGAATCAGCAAATTTTTCTGCGTCGACTGATACAAGTTTCATTTAAATCGGAGCACTTTTTTGTCTCTTAAAACATCCCTGTTTTTGGGAAGTTTCCATAGTAGCAGTGTTTTAAGCGACATGGATTTTGCATTTTTTTTTACATTAGTTACTTGAGCCATACACTCATATTAAAAACTGAGACATAAAACAATTAGCCTTTCCCAGATAAATAAGGCAATAAGGCTTAAAACATTTTTCCTGTCTCTAAAATTTACTAGGAAGTGATTTGAATCATTTGCACTTCCACCAATTATACCGTGTAATGTCGCTTAAACCATTTAGCCTTCATCCAAATAAGACACGGAACGTCGCTTAAGTTCTTTCGGCTGCACCTATTTTCTAATGTATTTTGAAGGACAGAAGCCAAAGGATTGTAAAGAATTGAAAGATCATTTAGATGAAAAGAAGGCATAAGTATGATGAAATTCTAAATTGAGACTGTTCTAAGTTATAATTATTATACTGAACAAACACTTTAACTGATGTTGCGTTAGTTATTTATTAGTTTAATAAAAGAAACTAAGATTTTTGGCGATTGCGCTATATCCAGGTTGTTTTAACAGGCATTTATAGCCTTATATGTTAATAAATGGAACACCAAACGTTATATTTTCAATTGTATATGTTAAATAAATAAATTAGCCTCCTACTCATTTTAGTCTAAAGTGGTAGTTGACATAAATAGCTTGCTACTATTAATTCCGGGTCGTGTCATTTCATTCTTATAGGCTTACTCTGAAAACATAATGCATTGTCGCTTATTTGTTTTTTCCTGAAGCTAATTGTAGTTTTAAAGTCACTTAAATCATTTTTCCATTCCCTGAAAAATAAGGGCTTAGGGCATTTTGCATTAAGCGACACGTATTTTTGTGATTACAGGTCGGTTTTATTTGATATTAGCATCAGCATCTAGATATTTTTAATTGAATTTTAACAAAGCTTACCTCGTTCAAATAGCTCAAGAAGTTTTTAAGATATGAGTTTTTTTTTTTCAAAATTTCAAACTTTAAATGGATCTCTCCTGTAAAGTTGCAAAAATGTCGCTTAAAACAAATAGCCTTTCACCCCTCGATATGTAGCTTTTCCCAATAATATTCTTCCAATTTCATATTTTGTTATTAATATCTCGAAAAGTAAATATTAATAGGGTATTAAAAGGATGTAACACTTGAAGCTACTACTACTACTGTCTACTCGTAAGAACCTACTGTCCTGATACATTAATACCTTAGTAAATAAAATATAAAACAAGTTAATTCAAAGGGGCTCTTTCCATAAATTCATCTATTGTATTTCTTTTTTTTATGGGATTGTAGGGCAAACGAGCAGTCATGTCACCTGATGATAAGCAACCAACGCCGCCCATGGACACCAGCATCACATATAGTGTTACTGCTGCGTTGCCGACCTTTAAGGGATAGGGGATAGGAAAGGATAGGGAAGGGAGGTTGGCCTCCGGGTACCTTTCTCACCGAACGAAACGCGGCATGAGCCACTTTACGTCGGTCTTCTGAGAGGTCGTGGTATTTCACCGGTCGAGCCGGCCCATTTATGCAGCGTACTGCTTGGCTCTACCACACTTTCTTAATGCTTACCCAATTTTTGTTCAAATGAAAAATATATTACAGAAGACAAAAGTATTTTTTTCCCGTTTGTCATGAACATGATTAATGGTTGCATTGACCATCTAGACTATCTATCGTTAGCGATGGTTAGATTGTTATGAAATATCACCATGATTTTTTTACAATACAATAAGGACTTAAAGCTCGAAAATTCATGATCACGAACTAAGTAAAGACATCTGTTTAATTAACAATGCGTTAGTGGTTTAGCTATTGATTACGATTATATAATTACGCATTCAAATCCGGTTACAAAACAATAAGTTTTTGGTTATCTTTCAGAAGACCGACAAAGTTCTGTCTTAAGCACGGCAATAGGCACAGTGATCTATTACCTGGAATTTTAAATAGGCGTGAAGATACGTTTACAAATGAAAACACAATCTACAATCATGCATTCACAGTACAATCAGAAATACAATTTATTCCACACAATTAATTATTATACATACATAAGCTCACGCCTGTATCCCATGGGGGTAGGCAGAGACTTTGGCTTTCCACAAGCTACGATTCTGACAAACATCTTTCGCCTCATCCACAGTCATACATCTCGTCATGCATTTACGTCGGTTTCGGGTGCTACGCATTTTGCCTTTTTTAAACAGACCACTTATTTATCCCGACCCTGCCACTCACATTCGCTTCGTATACTCTTTTAGTCATTCGGCTTTCATCCATTCTTGCAATATGACCAAACCATCTTGACATACTTCTCTCCACTTTGGTCACCACATCATCCTTCAACTTGCGTTTCTCCCTTATCACGCTATTTTTAATTCGATTCGCAATGGTGACTCCACACATACTTCTCAGAGAACGCATTTCCACTGCATTCACCTTACTTTCATGCTTCGCCTGCCACACCCAACACTCACTCCCGTATGTCAGAGTTGGTACCAACACACCATTGTGAATCGTCAAGCGTGCCTTTTCAGACACAGCCTGACTACGCATCAAGGCATGCAGTGCACCATTAACTCTGTTTCCCGCAGTCACTCTCCTTTCAATATCTTTCTCACATTTTCCGTCACTTGTAAACATACTTCCCAAATATACAAACTCATTCACTTGCTCCAATTTCTCGCCATCCAATATCATATCACACAGTGTGACCTCTTTCTCTCTCTCCACAACCATAACTTTCGTCTTGCTTACATTTATTTTCATACCTCTTTCTCTAAACCCTTCATTCACCAAGATTAGCATGTCTTGTAACTCCGACGCCGACGAAGCAAGTAATACCTGGTCATCGGCGTACAGTAGGCACTTGACACGCACCTCTTCCATGCTTAAACCACATTCAGTCTCTTTCAGATTTGTCAGACAACTATCCATATAGAGATTGAAGAGCCATGGTGACGCAACACATCCCTGTCGAACACCTTTATAGATTTTAAACCAGTCTGAGTGCGCCCCATTCACCCTGATGGCTGATATTATACAAGCTTTAAACCCATTGGCTCGACAAAATGAAATGATTACTTACCAGAATTCGGCCGATTCCCTGTTTCGACAAATCTAATGTGTGTGTTCAATCTAATCTGTACAGTATTTTGTGAAGGCAAATGGTAAAAGTGAAACGCTGTGAACAATTTGAAGCAGTCAGTGGAATGAATGATGTATAATTCCAAGTTTAATATTCTATAAATGTAAGTAACTACCTTCTATTTCACTCCTTATCTTATTTTAAAGGCCTTCAATTCGGTTGTGGGTGCACATGGGCAGTGCCGCATGTCTTTTACCACCAGACGACAAGCTTGCTTGTTTGCCCTCCGTCCCGAAACGAAAAAAGAAAAAGTGAGTAAATTACCTATGTAACACTATAAATCTAAAAAAAATTTAGCCTGACGACTTCAGGCAGCCTACACGATTCTTATGTTAAAGCTTGAAGGTATACAGAAATGATTATGTGGATATATATCACTAGTATTGCTATGTATTTTAGATAAGCAGAGGCAGTCTGTTTGACCGAGACCATTAAAAGGTGCGAATATATATTAACAGTGGTAGAGCCAAGCAGTACGCTGCATGAATGGGCCGGCTCGACCGGTGAAATAACACGACCATTCAGAAGACTGACGTAAAGTGGCTCATGCCGCGTTTCGCTCGGTGAGAGAGGTGCCCGGCGGCCCACCGCCTTCCCCATCCTTTCCTATCCCCTATCCCTTAAAGGTTGGCAACGCAACAGTAACACTATATGTGTTGCTGGTGTTCATGGGCGGCGTTGGTTGCTTACCATCAGGTGTACGCCTGTGTGTTTGCCCTGCTATCCAATAAAAAAAAATATATATAGGAAAATATTTTGTTGTGCTGTACTTAAAAATTGGAGTTTTAAAGCTCAGTCATACTGTTTACTGATCACAAGCTCCTAAAGTTGTGAAGTAATTTTATTATAGTAACAACCTACTAAAAAGACGTAGTCTAACAGACTTGACCTTCAATGTGAAAATTGATTCCTAGATACGCTGCAAGAGATCGACGAGCCAAATAATAATTGGAATTGCGATTGCTCTCTCAGGGATTAACATAGCAAGGTTTTGAATTTCAACCTGCCACAAGAGTTTAAATCGATTTCTAGCTGAAATTATGAAGAATTCAATAATACATGGTATCGCTGAGTAAGATTTTTATGCTTATTTATTTGTACTGCAAGAATATGCAATGCTGCAATGTTTCTGAGACGTATTCGTATTTTTTTACTAATTTCAATAAACTATATCAAGCACAGAAACGAATATAATTCGTTTCGGAAGTTATGTGTAATAAATTTTGATGACTGACAACATTGAGAATTGTAGGGCAATTACTTTCGCCGATTCCGTGAGTCGAGCTGTGACACCCGCTGCTTATACCTTCAGGCAGAAAAGGCGTGAACATATGTATGTATGAGTATGAAAGTAAGGAAGGCTTTTTCGGTGGAATGTGCAAAGACTAGAAGTAAATATAGGAGTTGATAAAGGTCATAATAAAACTGACGGTATTATGTCGGAAAGTGAAGCCAACCGACGAGCGCGCAATACAACATCATAATCTTACGCCTGTACCTTATGGGGGTCAAAATGAAGTCATACATCCCATCATGCAATCAATTCGGTTACAAGACAAGACGAGAGTTACGAAATTCAAAGAAGTGTGTAAGGAGTGCAAGAATAATGACTTATGCGTTTCTTTCACATTAAAGTTAAGTACTTTGTAGTATACCGGGCACATAGTTTTCAGTCATCGATATTTATCACACTTAACTTCTGAAAACAATTTCGAAAAGTCATTGGTGTGAGCCAGTGTCAGGATTCGAACCCGGACCTCTGGATCAGAAGCCGTGTGCTCTCCCACTGGACCATCAAGACGATTGCCATACCGGGCACATAGTTTTCAGGCATCCATATTTATCACACTTAACTTCCGAAAACAATTTCGAAAAGTCATTGGTGTGAGATATATATATATATATTTAAATATACTTAGTCATGCCTTAAATATTGTAACATAGAATTTTTTTTTTAATTGCAAATAACATTTATTACTTTTACAGTGTGTTACTTAAATACATAAATATAAAACGATATAAAATATATAAAGCTTATTCGAAGTGGTCTCCATTGGCTGCAATACAGGCCTTTAAACGTTGAGGCCAGTTATCAATAGAAATACGCACTCTTTCCATGGGAAAATTCTTCACTGCCAATCGTATGGATTGTTTTAGGGACTCTAAATTATTATGACGTTTAGAACAAGCCGTACTCTCTAAAACTGACCACAAATCATAATCCAGTGGATTAAGATCGGGACTAGACGACGGCCAGTCTTCAGCTCTAATGAAGTCCGAAACGTTCGCTTCCAACCAAGATTGCGTGGACCGAGCTTTATGACCCGGTGCCGAGTCTTGCTGGAAGGACCATACTTCGTTATTGAACATGGTGTTGTTAAGGGGCTTGACTACCTTTTCAAGAATGGTATCTTGATACACTTGTGCCGATTTTTTGATACCTTTTTCACAAAAATATGGCTCAGTCACTCCTTCGCAGCTAACACTCCACCAAACCATCACTGAAGTCGGATCACTCTGTCAACTAATTGGGAAGCTTCCTTAAAGCTTTGAGCATAAATACGGTCATTTTGTTCGTAAAATGTTGCTCAATTGTAAAAACTTTTTCATCCGTAAACAATATTTTTCTGTGACCTCCCTTTGCGTACCGCTTCAGTAGTTGTTTAGATTTTAACACCCTATTCTTTTTTAAATTATCAGTTAATAAATGACCAGTGCGCCTTTTATAGGCTGCAAGTCCTAAGTCATCTTATAAAATACGCGACATTGTTCTAGGTGCTATCTTCATCTTCCGAGATAAAATCTTTTGCTTGCGGACAGGATTTCTTCGAATTCTTTCCCTTACTGCTTTGACCACCTGTTTTGTATGAACACTACGTGGCCGGCCAGATCTTTTTCTGTCACAAACAGAGGAGATCTCATTGTACCTATTAATAGCCCGGTACACAAACATTTAACTAATACCAAGTGTATGGAGAGTTTTAAAAATTGCATTTGGCTCCATACCTACTTTGTGTAATGCAATCACAGCGATTCGGTTGTCTTTATCACCCCACTCTACTTTAATATCGCAAAATATTGTACAATATATTGGCGCCAAAACGTGAAAGCACAATGAACAATTGTATAAAAATGACAGATTCCAAATTCAAATGTAATATTTTTCTATTTTTAGTTGTAACAGTATTTATGACCAGACTAAGTATATATATATATATATTGAGTAGTCTTAGAGTAGTCTTTCTTTTTATGAAGTATATATATGTAGTTCATAAAAAGAAAGACTTCTTTTAAAATGTAGCCGGCCGCGGTAGAATTCCAATAGGTCAGTTGTGAGATCTCGGATTCGATACCACAACTTTTCGATTCTGAAGCGGAGCGTTTAACCTTCTGATTACCGAGACATCGATATAATAAAATACACAATATTAATTTACTACACTCCGTGTGCAATATAAAAACACGTTCAGGGTGCTGTTGCGGCTGCCACGCTTCTGTAGCGTGTCAGGGATGTTCGCCATCGCACGCGTGGACTGGTTCCAGTCCACTATGCGTAAGAAGTGTGCCTCCCTGGTCCGCAGGCTGTGGGACAGCGCTAACAGCATTCTGTGATTGCAAACCGATTGGAAGCGTACATGCGTCATTGTAAGAGAAGCTCACATGGTATACCGAGTCAGTGAAACACATATGTGGAGGTAAAACGGCAACTGAAAAAGTTCATGTCATATTTATTGCAATTTATTTTTATTTTTTAATTCGGATTGTTCATTAAAATTAGCTTAAATACTAATACACCTTTTTTGGAACTACTTCTTAAATATTGATTTTACAAAGTTAACAAAAGTAGACATACCTATCCAAAAAAACTTCGTGTCTTGATAAAAACATCAGGAGTGTCAGAAGTTGAGTTTTATCTTGACCAAAAAGTTTTGGCAACAAATTAAGGGAGGTAGGTTCGCGTTATTTATTGAACAAGGGTCGAATGAAATGGAAGTCATGGTTTTAGTTGTTAGATATAAGTTAACCAAACTGTCATTCTCATGAACCTGCCAGTGTTCGAATATTTATAATATAACTAATGTCTCATCAATGACCAACAATGTCTCATCTATTTCTTATACTTACTCATAACTAAGTTTTATGTGTTCCTTTTTTAAAAGTTAATAAACTTTTCATTACATAGTATAAAACTAACTCACTTTTCGCTGTCTGTCCCCTTAAATGCTTATATGATTTTGATGCGGTTTTTTTTAATAGTTAGAGGGTGTCAACGGGGTGGTTTTGTATTTATTTCTAAGACTTTCGCGAATCTCACTCATTGATCAAAACAACTTTTAGGATTCTATCACGTTTATTTCTTATTTATTTATATTTATTTCCCGACGTTTCGAACTCTTTACAGAGATCATTTTCACGAGCGATGAACAAAAAGATGATAGTTGTTCAAAAGCTATTTTCATTGATACAGAGAGCACCCACTTTTTGGAAATAAAAATCAAAAAGTTGATGTTAAAAATATGATTTTTACTATTGGTAACCCACATCAGACCATGAAAACAAAAGTTAAATACTTCTATCTAAGATGTATTCATATTTTTGTTTGTAAAGATCCTTTGTTGTATGACTTAATGTCGGGAAATAAATATAAATAAATAAGAAATAAACGCGATAGAATCCTAAAAGTTGTTTTGATTAAGGGGTGGTTTTGGTCTATAATTCATGTATGATGTAGTAAAGAAAAAGTGAGTAATCCAAAATTTATTTATTACTTTTCTTGCGGAACAAAGGTCGCCGGGTTAACTAGTATACATGTATAACGAAAGTGGAGGCAACCAGTGTAATAGTTGCAGTGGTAGAGCCAAACAGTTGGCTGTATGAATGGGCCGGCTCGACCGGTGAAATACCACGATCTCTCAGAAGATCGACGTAAAGTGGCTGTGGTATACAGAGTTTCGTTCGGTGAGAGAGGTACCCGGAGGCTCACACCCCTTCCCCATCCCTTCCTATCCTACTCCCTAAAAAGGTCGGGAACGCAACTGTAACACTATATGTGTTGCAGGTGACCATGGGCGCTAATCACTTAACATCAGGTGACACGCCTGCTCGTTTGCCCTCCTAAACCATAAAAAAAGAGGAGGTATGCTTGTTACAACTGGGCCAAGCGGTTGTGGATGACCGCCATGCACTGGTCAAAAATCAAAATCAAAATCAAAATCTCATTTATTCAGTTTAGGTCATTAAAGACACTTATGAACGTCAATAATTTCAATCCGCCAATTCGATTACTCACGTCCTGAGAAGAATTGGCAAGAAACTCAGGGGAGTCTTTTTTTTTCTTTTTACTTAATTTTAAGTAAACTAAATTACAAATTATTAGAATAATTTATAGAGCAAGATGAGGTTCCTCACGTAAAACTTAGGACACAGTACGTTAATATTCTTTGGACGCTTGAACAGACCAGTCCCCACAAACAGCACCCGTTCACGAGCATGACCCATATCTCAGCCATCGCCTCCCTCGCCATATTTTAGGGAAGGTGGCGACCCGATCAACGACGCCGCCATAAGCAAGTACCTTTCAGTGAGCAATACTTATTCAAGATCCCAGACAAAAAAAAAATAAACTAGTAAGTTTGCCCGGCGAGAAACGTCATATTGCATACAATCTTACCAATAACAGTAAAGTTTGGTTAGCAGAATAACAATATTTTGCAGCAAATACAAACAATATAACACAAAAGAAGCAATTCAATTCCAAACGGTTTTATCATTGATATAATCTGCGATACAGTAAGGTCGATAAAGCTTCCAAAATAATGTGGCAAATTTGTAACTATCAGCAGGATTATTATTGTTAAAACGACAATTCTTTATTGCCAATGCACGTGTAATGAGAGGAATTTTGGGTCGTTTGGCTGGCCGTCCGTCAACCTCGCCGGAGACAATCCAGCCTCTTGTGATCGTCGGCTAAGTGATACTAGTTCGAAAGGTTCGGCTCACGTGATTGCTACGCCTGCATATTAATTATTGCATACTACCCATACCACCCGTATTATAAAGAGTTATAAAATCAAAAGTTGTTCACGTATGCTTTATAAATAGCGCCGCTGTATTTTACTCTCCGATGATTGTTTCTACATATTTTTACTTCTATAAATGACCTTTTATCACAGCCTTGTGAAACTGTTGATCTTCCAAGCTAAATGTAAAACAGACTGATGAATTTGTAAAGTTCATTTGAAATTTAAAATTAATACATTTAAAGTATATGTTTACGATATGATAATAATATTTATTTTAAAATGTAGACAATTTGTGCTAAATTTAGTAGCCATCCAGGTAGTTAATCTGGTCTTACTAATGCCAGAATGGGTTGGCAATTGATACGGTACGCTCTAGGTAACAGAAAGGATTTGAAAGTACAGAAGAGCTGCATGAAATGGCCGGCCCCACAAGTCTATAGCCACATCTATACAAAATATCGACGTAAAATCTTTAAAATCCTTACGTATGCCACCTTTGGTTCGGTGATAGGCGTATCCGAAAACTCTACCCTTTCCAGTCTTCCCCTCCCTTTCCCACTTTTGACCGTGTATCAAACATTATACAGGCCAGCAACGCATCTCTGACACTATGTGTATTGCAAATGTACACAGAAGGTGCTAGTTACTTACCATCACGTGACATCGCATGAAAAAAGCAATATCTTTCGAGTGAACTAAGAACATTTTATCATAACCCGCTTGCCGTCGCTATTTTTAATCGAAACAAAATGTTAACAATATTTTATGATCGGAATTTTAACTCTCTCATATAAAACGGTTTATGAAAGTTTAATAAGATATTAAACTGTGATAAACTATTTTATAATATTATATATTCACAGATTGTCGCTGATATATGAGATTATTATATTAACACGATTGGAATGGCAGGACCAAATAGTATTTGACATAATCAGATGATAATATATATATATATATATATCGTAAACAGTTGTTTACGATATGGAAGTTCGCAATTATAATATATGTTATTTCAAAGGCTATCTTTTACGCAGAATGTTGTTTACCTTTTGTTACACGAGGAATTTTGTTACACGACTCCCGCAAAGCATTAATTTGCGATCCACGATGTTGACGCGCCAGGACAGCCGCCAACCCGTACGAGATGGTATGGTAGCCCCGTACAATCTGGATTGCCATGGCCGCTCCAGGCTCCTTCTTCTTTTATCCTCTCGAAATAGTGGTTCTGTCCGTAAAAAAAGCGCAAAGCGTGTATTCCAAATACAGGGTTCTTATTTTTGACACATCGTTACCTACCGGGACCCTCGTCAAATATCTAACTGGTAATAGTGTGTTCAAGTCGACATCCTTAATTGAAAGGTATTTGAATAAATTACGTATAAATTTATATGTAGTTCAAATCCAAGTTAGTCTCTATTTCAAAAAATATATATATATACATACATATATATTGAGGGTTTCGTAAATGATACAATATTGTCTACTGAATTTGAGAAAAGATGGTTTGCTTTACGATGTATTAAATTTATGTATGCAAAAAATACTCAATCGTTTATCCAAATGTGATTTTGAAAAAAATAAACTCTTCATATTAATAAAACAAGGTAGAGCCAAGCAGTTCACTGCATGAATGGGCCGGCTCGACCGGTGAAATACCACGACCTCTCAGAAGACCGACGTAAATTGGCTCATGCCGTGTTTCGTTCGGTGAGAGAGATACCCGGAGGCCCACCCCCCTTCCCCGTCCTTTCCTATCCCCTATCCCTTAAAGGTCGGCAACGCAACAGTAACACTATATGTGTTGCTGGTGTCCATGGGCGGCGTTGGTTGCTTACCATCAGGTGACACGGCTGCTCGTTTGCCCTCCTATCCCATAAAAAAAAAATGCTGTATATTTTCTGGTACTAAGTAGTACCAGAAAATATACAGCATCTTTATCCACCGGCTCCGACTTATCCACTTATCCATGAGTACTGGAGTCCTCCAGGGCGGGGTGTGTGCGCTGTTTCTTCTGCATATCAATGAAATGCTGCATTGCACCAATCTTCATTGTTATGCGGTACGGTACGGGGCTATGCGGTACGGGGGATGCCATATATACGCAAAATGTAGCGCCGCAACGCCTAGTACAGCGCCGCTACGCTCAATATAGCGCCGCGACGCCTAGCACAGCGCCGCGACGCCTAGCACAGCGCCGCGACGCCTAGCACAGCGCCGCGACGCCTAGCACAGCGCCGCGACGCCTAGCACAGCGCCGCGACGCCTAGCACAGCGCCGCGACGCCTAGCACAGCGCCGCGACGCCTAGCACAGCGCCGCGACGCCTAGCACAGCGCCGCGACGCTCGATATGGCGCCGCGACTCCCAGCACAGCATGTATGTATATATATATACATACATATATATTGAGGGTTTCGTAAATGATACAATATTGTCTACTGAATTTGAGAAAAGATGGTTTGCTTTACGATGTATTAAATTTATGTATGCAAAAAATACTCAATCGTTTATCCAAATGTGATTTTGAAAAAAATAAACTCTTCATATTAATAAAACAAGGTAGAGCCAAGCAGTTCACTGCATGAATGGGCCGGCTCGACCGGTGAAATACCACGACCTCTCAGAAGATCGACGTAAAGTTGCTGTGGTATAGAGTTTCGTTCGGTGAGAGAGGTACCCGGAGGCCCACCCCATCCTTTCCTATCCTACTTCCTAAAAAGGTCGGGAATGCAACTGTAACACTATATGTGTTGCAGGTGACCATGGGCGCTGATCACTTAACGTCAGGTGACACGCCTGCTCGTTTGCCCTCCTATACCATAAATAAAAAGAGGAGGTATGCATGTTACAACTGGGCCAAGCGGTTGTGGATGACCGCCATGCACTGGTGGACAGCCGCCAACCCGTACGAAATGGTACTGTAGCCCCATACAATCTGGATTACCATGGCCGCTCCAGGCTCCTTCTTCCTTTATCCTCTCGAAATAGTGGTTCTGTCGATTTTACAAACAAATTTCTGATGTTTTTCAAATGTTAATTTACCGGTATCAGCATAAATAATTAAAATTTCGTTTACTTTTCAAACAAATGTTGTGCACACGCGAGGTAAAGAGAGATATTTCACTCTACAAACAATAAGAACTGTGTTTCTACTATTAAAATGTTTTAAAACTATTTGTAGTCAAGTTTTAATCTTTTACATTTATAGGTTAAAATAACATTTATGAAATAGTAAAAGCGATATTTACCTACATTACATCGTTACCTACCGGGACCCTCGTCAAATAACTAACTGGTAATAGTGTGTTGAAGTCGACATCCTTAATTGAAAGGTATTTGAATAAATTACGTATAAATTTATATGTAGTTCAAATTCAAGTTTTCAAGAAATATTTAAAAAAAAAATAGCGAAATCGGTTCAGCTTTTCTAGAGTTTTGTACTTACAAACACATTCAGTTACTTATTTGCAGAGATGTACAAAATGGATTTTAAAAAAGCATTTAAATACAAAATACTTTTCAGATTTACTACTATTTCAAATGCAAAATACTAAATAGTATTTCGTTTTTTTTTATGGGATAGGAGGGCAAACGAGCAGGCGTGTCACCTGATGGTAAGAAACCAACGCCGCCCATGGACACCACCAACACATACAGTGTTACTGTTGCGTTGCCGACCTTAAGGGATAGGGGAAAGGAAAGGATGGGGAAAGGGGGGTGGGCCTCCGGGTACCTCTCTCACCGAACGAAACGCGACATGAGCCACTTTACGTTCGTCTTCTGAGAGGTCGTGGTATTTCACCGGTCGAGCCGGCCCATTCATGCAGAGAACTGCTTGGCTAAAGATTTCGTTTTGTATTTCAAATGCAAAATAGGTATTTTCAAAATACGTTTTGATGAAATCTTGAATGAGTCTCAGTGGTCCAGTGGTTGAGCGTTTGGGGTTGAGAATCTAGGAACATGGGGTCCGAGTGCTCGTACACTCTATAAAGATCTTGCAAAGGAACTGATCGAGGGCTTTCTCGAACAGGGGGCTGGTCTATTCTTCGCACAGGGGATTAGCATTGCCATTTGACGTGGCAATGCGGTCGGTCTTCTGGGCACTCTGCCAGTAGATCCAGAAGCGGATTTGAAATAATGCGATTGGATCTCCAGTTTTCATGCGGCTCGGCGCATTAAGGTCGTTGTCGACGGGTCATGCTCCGACTTAAAATCCGTGAGTGCTGGAGTCCCCCAGGGCTGTGTGCTATCCCCTACGCTGTTTCTTCTGTATTTCAATGACATGCTGCATTACAGCAATCTTCATTGTTATGCGGTTACGGTACGGGGCTATGCGGTACGGCGGATGCCATATATACTGGCCACCCGCGGATTTCTCGGGAAAACGTCGATTCGTACCGGAATAAACTGTGTCTACAATCGAAACTCTGCCTAAGCAGAGGACTTCGACGGATTTCGACTTGTCCAGTTTCGCGGTTATTTGGAGGGCAAGGCGAAATTGGCTTAGAAAAAGGACAGTATATAAAGCGCATTTCCGACCTCACATGGAATACTGTTCTCATCTTTGGGCGGGGTGCCTCTGCCAAAAGATGAGTACCAGCTTACCCCATTTTAACGCATCCAACGACGCGCGGTTCGCCGGCAACGGTATTCCCGGACCGCTAAGACCTATGCACCTTCAAGAAACGAGCCTATTCCCACCTTAAAGGCCGGCAACGCTGATGTGATAACCCTGGTGTTGCAGTGCAGCAGCAGCGGTGTTGTATGTATAACTTTGCAAAATCATTTCGAAAAGTCATTAGCCAGGCTTTGAACCCACAACAACTTCTTGATTCAAAAGCGGTGTGCTCGACCACTGGACCACCTATTAAATTTTACCTATAAAATTATAATAACCTATAAAAACTTTAAAATTTTAATACATACGATAAATAGGTAACAAACTATACTAAAATTGTACTTACAAAAAAAATGGCATGAATTTGACTAAAATTAATCAGAAAGTATTTTGTATTTTGAAATGACTATAAAAATACAAAATACTTCTCGAGAGGTATTTCAAATAAAATAACTTTAACAAAATGCTTTCAACAAAAAGGTATTTAAATACAAAATAGGTATTTTGTATTTGTATTTTAAATAGAAGTATTTCAAATAAGTCACATCTCTGCTTATTTGTACATTGTAGATGTATGTGAATGCGTCAATATATATTTTCAAATTAAAAAACAATCAAATAAATCTTCAAGACACGTACCATGGCATTGTAACTTTAAATCTGTCGCATTATCTCTTGGATTGTTATCACTCATTATTTATAAATCTTATCGACTAAATTCGAAAATAAAATCACTCCACTATTAAATTATAAGTGTTATATTAAATTTAAAAAAACAATGCGATGATATAAATATTACACGTAAACAAACTAATTACACACTGCTAACTTCGCTTCGCGAAAAATTACAAAAAACAATATTTTTTGAGTGATATTGACTCACTCTCTCTCTTTCCTCTTCTCTCTCTTTCCTCTTCTCTAACCTTTATCATTCTTTCTCTTTTCCTCTCGTTTTGTAATGTTCTGCCGTCAAAAGAAACAACTAACATTTTTTTTGCAAATTGAATTACATACATATTTGGAAACTTAACAAATATTTATGATAATCATTATTGTTTGTTTGGTGTCTAGGTGCTTTTCTATATGTTTTAAGTATATGTTTAGAAAAGGAAATTAGTTAAAAAGTATTAATAGCAAGGACATTTATTGGAAATTGGTGGTACTACAACGAAGCGAGTGAAGTATCAATTAAAAAAACCGTGTGCTGTGGAATTATCATCAAAACAGTGACTATATAACTTGAAAATTACTTTAACCTCATAATTATAAATGTAGTGTATTTCACCGATGTCCATATTAGATTTTAGTAATATATTCACATAAATATCAACATGTAATTATGTATAATAAATCAATTACCTACAATGATAAACGGCTATAGTTAACTACAGTTGCCACTAGATAGCGCCCTGCGTCAATATTTGAAACTTTATTTTATAAAACTGCTGAGTTTAATTTCGGTGACTTTTGTAATATGATGTTTAATGTAATCATATATATTTTCACAATATAATAACTTTTATCATCTTAGTGGTTGGAGCTGCGGCTGTGGCAGCATCTACCAGCGGATGGTGGTACTATTCTACTAATAATTTATACCTTTCAATTATGCGCTAATAGTACCGCTATGCGCTACTAGATGTCTATATACTGCGAAGAATCAGGCTTAAGCAATTTGCTTCGTGGATTTATATATAGACCGGTTCAGATTCGCCTGTCTTACAAATATATAATATATTTAGCGGCCGCAAGGGGGCGTTAAAAGCGTTAAATGGTTGCACGAGCCATTAGAAGTTACACTTCAAAAAAAAAATATATATACATATATAATTGAGGGTTTCGTAAATAAACTTGACCCTATTACGCCTGCATGTTTACATTACATTCTGGGGACAGTCCCCAGAATGATCTTTGGATTTTGAAAAAAATAAACTCTTCGTATTAATAAAAATTTCACGAAACGTTTTAAGTAAGAATTCATTCTGCTGGTTAGGGTACAGTACCAAAAAATATACAGCATCTTTGAAAAGTTTATTTGTATAGTTGTAGTTGTTGATGAGATACATTCTGGGGACACTCCCCAGAATGTATCTCATCAACAACTACAACCTTTCGTGGATTTTTTATTAATACGAAGAGTTTATTTTTTTCAAAATCACATTTGGATAAAAGTTTAAGTATTTTTTGCGTACATAAATTTAATACATCGTAAAGTAAAATATTAAAGCACCATTTCTGAAATTCAGTAGATAATATTGTATCCAATATCACACAATGTCAAGCCCAAGAATTTATAAAATCTAAAATTACATTCCAAGTTATTGGACAAAATTATCTGCATTACGAAACTGTAGCAAGATATGACCATGAGTTAGGTCCCAACTGTTAGTTGAACTCAATTTATATGTTACCCTAAGCTTTTTAAAGCTATATGAGAGTATGACTTGTAGATTTTGGTTACATCTAAGAAATTGGTTTGGTTGGCTTTAATTATCATCCAGCTCGCTGCAGGAGTTGACTAGCGCGATCAGTAAAATACCTTTCACAAAATCGACGAAATGTGGTTCATGCCAGGTTTCGTTTGGCGAGAGAGGACCATCACCAGACTTCTTTCCCCCTCCCTATCCCATCTTTTTTCGGTGTTGCAGAAGTTCATGGGCGGCACTAGTAGCTCACCACTAAGACACCAGCTTGCTCTTTTACCCGCATTGTCATAAACAAAAAAATGCCCTGCTCCAGGAAAATACATGTATTCATATATAACCAAGCAAACAAAAAGATAAATTGTATGTTTTATTCGTGATTTATTGTATTTTTTTCAACTCTCATGCGAACAATGAATACTGGCTGAACGTAACTCGTAAATTGGCCACGTAATGGAGAAAATAGCAAACACAAGTTGGTCATTATTATTCTTATGCTGGTTAAAAAAGTATAAAGTGCAACTTTATATCGTATCTCTTAATTTATCAGCCTCAATTTTTTTTATTTATGAGATAGGGGGGTAAACGAGCAAGCGTTTCAGCTGATGGCAAGCAACCTGCGCCCATGGACACCAGCAACACATATAGTGTTACGGTTGCTTTACCGACCTTTAAGGGAGTAGAATAGGAAAAAATGGGGAAGGGGGGTGGGCGTCCGGGTACCTCTCTCACCGAACAAAACGCGGCATGAGCCACTTTACGTCAATCTTCTGCGAGGTCGTGGTATTTCACCGGTCGAGCCGGCCCATTCACGCAGCGAACTGATTGGCTCCACTACTGTTAAAATGCCATAAAAGAAACACGTCGAAGAAAACTATAATCTTTAAACTTTTTACAGATAACACGTGCACACATTTAAATAAGATTTATACAAAATTTAAAATCGTAATCAGAATCACCCGTAAATATTAAATTATACTTGTCATTTAAATATTTCAAATGTTTGTGCCCAAATTTGAGTTTCAGCCACTGGCAGATTAGAATCTCTGATACTTTGAAATTGTTTTATTTATATATTAAAATTGATTCTACCGATAAATAACAGGAAAATTATCAGTTAAAGCCTTAACTTCTCACCCTTTACACGGTGGTGCAACATATCGAATAGATTTTCTGGAACCAAATGTGGGTAACATTCGATATTCCGTATGTAGATAAATATATTTAACCCGATTATATTCAATTGTTTAAAATAATATTCCGGTCGAGCCGGCCCATTCTGCACGAATGGGCCGGCTCGACCGGTGAAATACCACGACCTCTCAGAAGATCGACGTAAAGTGGCTCATGCCGCGTTTCGTTCGGTGAGAGAGGTACCCGGAGGCCCTCCCCCCTTCCCCATCCTTCCCTATCCCCTATCCCTTAAAGGTTGGCAACGCAACAGTAACACTATATGTGTTGTTGGTGTCCATGGGCGGCGTTGGTTGCTTTCCATCAGGTGACATGCCTGCTCATTTACCCTCCTATCCCATAAAAAATAATAATAATAATAAATAAATTTGGTGTACATTAGTACATTACTATTACCTATGTTGGCAATACGAATAATTTTATAGTAAAGTGCAATAATAATAAATTGGTATTTACTGGAGTGCCTGAGAATTTTAAGTAAAAGTATGTTCTCATTTTATGACCCTTTTAAAATCGTGAAATCGTTTAAAAAACGTATCAAAATCCGTTACGTAGTTTAAAAGACCTAAGCATACACGGGGACAGACAGCGGAAAGCGACTTTGTTTTATATTATGTAATAATTATGGGCTACTTTTTTTTCAAAATTAATATTTTGATATGTAATTGTTTTTAGATATTAACTTAATCAAAATATATAGGTCTAGCTCAAAGGTGACTGACTGACATAGTGATCTCTGAACGCACAGCCTAAATCAGTGGAAGGATCGGGCTGAAATTTAGTATGCAGGTTGTTTCGACGTAGCAAGGATTTTAATCAATTCTAATCCCCAGGAGGTAAAATAGGGCATGAAAATTTTGATGAAACTTTGTCAATTTTAAATCGATCGGGATGAGATATAGAATGCAATAAGCTACTTTGACGTAGGCATCCCCTGAAAAAGTCTAATTCTGATAAATTCCACCCCAAACTCTCATATTGGCGGTCATTGTCTTGGGAGAACATTGCTTCTCTTGTGGACAGTTTTATATTGCTAGCTCACAAGTAAGTTATCCAATAGCTTGTTAGTTTTAGCGCCTAATGAAAGATTACTGAATATTTTGTATGAAGAAGTTCCGTAGGCCCTAATATTTTACACATATTAAACAAAAGTAAAGCCGCAAAAACTACACTTCTTAACGCAAGCGAAGCTGCGGGCAAAAGCTAATGTGATATATAATTGTGGTAACGTTACAATAACAATATAATGTTACAATATTTAGTTAAATGAAATATTTGAATTAGTGTCATCTATCGAATTTACAAAACAATGTCTCATGGCGAACATTAAGAATATCATAATATCGTTGTTTGTGAAACGAGGACACAGATTTATTATATTGTACAAATTCAGATACTACTGTGGTCATAATAAATATCATCTCATACAAGAGTTTGACGCAAAAACAAAGCAATAAAATTGCTTCTCTCCAAATTGAATTCACGTACCATCTTTGTGGTAAATTGAATCATATGCTGGAAGGAAGTATTCGTAGATAAAATAATAATCTGCCAGTATCCTACTCACAAATGTAATCGCAAAACTTTTTGCTATATATTTAGTTCTTTGCTTTTTTGATTGTTTCAAGTAAAAACAAAAAGAAAACTAAATAGGTTTTAATGAAATAACAATTATATTAATCGGAATAACAATCAAATTTAATGATTTTAAAAAGAAAAATCTATTGCAAACTCTTAACATAACATAACATAACTTCACGGCTTTTGTTACCCGAAGGTGTAGGCAGCGGCTGTTAAGCCTCATCTCGCCGTTATGTTTACGTCCCAAATGGAATAGGTGGCGAACCTATTGCCATACCGGGCACAAAGTTTGTCAGTCATCGGTATTTATTACTCATAACTTCCGAAAACAATTTCGAAAAGTCATTGGTGTGAGCCAGTGTCCAAACTCATAATATTCTTATAGTTAGGGTCTCTAGTTAGGGTCGGACAAAAAAATATTATTGTGAATACTAATTATTTTTATGTACAACTAATACCTTATTTTATCAGTTGTAGAGCTGTTTGCTGACATGAACAGCATTATCCACTGTCATATATTCGTTTAATGGTGTACAATAAAGTAAATACTCCATTCTAATTAATTTTATTCCTTAAGGCCTTTGCGAACATTTACCATTAGGTAAGTCGTATAAGTAAGTAAGTATGCCAGTTTGCCAAAATGCAAGTCAAAAGTAAGTTTTTTCTAATAAGCATGGTTACATATATACATCATTCTGCATAGCAGTCCATTAAAACAATGTGAGCAATAAATATAAAGATATTTATAACTCGGTCAGTTGGTGCTGACTCGGGGACTGACCGACGAGCATTTTTATTTTGTCACCGTCATTATATTCGAAGTCAATACATTTTAAAATATTAATGTATATGCATTTATTTGTTACGTATATGCTTTCCTATCTACATTTCCATGATTTAAACAATCATTCTCAAAATGTTTCTTATAAAATAATATTATTTGATTTACCTGGTGGTAAGCGATGGGAGGAACATGGATACTTATAGCACAGATTGTGATAGTTGCGTTGTCGGGACTTAAGATTGGATAGAGAAGAATCCGGGAGTTGATTAGAGGGCGTGGGTCACCGTTGAGCTAGCCTTTTCAAACTCTGATAAGTTTGTTGCGTTTTATGTTCTCTCTCTGTAAATTATATAATTAAATTATCATTATTAATATGACGACAGAAAACTTGTTGATAAATTATTAAAGCTTGTTCAAAAATGTTCAGCTTTTTGTCGCCTATTCATCTGGTAGCGACTTACTAATTAAAATGATTAATGTCCTCGTCGAGGATGATAACAAAGAGGACCAAATTAGAAATGATTAATTAATTGACCCGGAAGCAAGGATTCAAGGAGTCCGAAATACCGCTAAGATTGACTCTCTCATCTGAGTTTATTTTATTTGTAATAATGTTAAGATTCTGATTTATTTAATCTAATAAAAAATATTGTTGGTGGTGGTGTGAAGGTTGAGCAATCCTATTCTGTATCTAGAAGTTGTTGTTTCGAATCCGAATACACATCAATGTCTTCTGGAATTTTTTTACAGAAGCTATGTGTAAGAAATATCGGATATGGCTTTAAGTCCCACGACTCTTTTTGGGACCTGAAAAATTGGTGAGTCGTAGCGTAACAGCCGCTGCCTACTAGTAGGAGAGCTGGCACCAATTTTTGAGTAGGCGTTTGAGGCAAGCTAAAAGCTTGTCACACACCTCTCCTGTTATATCCCAACACGGAATTGTAGACCTGGCTGCTGAGTACCGGGGCTAAATCAACCCTTAATTTTTTTAGTTTTATTTTTTTTATTCCATAAAATGTATTTGAGGCAATACGCAATTTATATGTGTTGTAGTTTAATACTCAATGTATACGAAAACAAATAAACTAGACCATTTAATCGGGACTTTTATATTGCCAGGCGCGTGCAAAACTATTTTACAAAAAATTATAAAATGTATTTGTAAGAATGTATTTGAAGCACCTTGAAATTTTGATGGAGTTTTATTTATAACTAAAAATAAGATTGTTCACGCGGATATTCCCGCTATTCCCGCTTGCAAGTGAGGGGATGGCGGGGGAGGAGGAACGCCGCCTCGGCGTGTCCGTCAGGAAAAAAGGGCTTCACTTCGCCGACCGACTCCGCACAGTGTGCACGCGCATTGTGCACATATATATTGTATATCAAATAAAATAGTTAATTAAATAGTACATAAGTGTACAAAGTTTGTTTGATTTCTAAATTTTCTAAATATTTCAGTTTTAAAATGTGTTGACATTAGCGAAAAGTTAGTTTGTGTTATTTGTAAAAAAAATGGTGCTGCCGCTGCCTACTAGTAAGAGAGCTGGCACCAATTTGAGTAGGCGTTTGAGGCAAGCTGAAAGCTTGTCACACACCTCTCCTGTTATATCCCAACACGGATCAACGGAATCAACCCTTAAATTTTTTAGTTTTTTTTTTTATTCCATAAAATGTATTTGAGGCAATACGCAATTTATATGTGTTGTAGTTTAATTCTCAATGTATACGGAAACAAATAAACTAGACCATTTAATCGGGACTTTTATATTGCCAGGCGCGTGCAAAACTATTTTACAAAAAATTATAAAATGTATTTGTAAGAACTCCATCAAAATTTCAAGCTGCCTCAAATACATTGAGGCAGCTTGAAATTTTGATGGAGTTTTATTTATAACTAAAAATAAGATTCCCAAAAAGACAGACTATTTCGGTGGGACTTTCTACCTGCCAGGCGATCAAACAAATAATGGATAGGTACGAGCCTGACCATGTGCTGCTCGTGCTATAGGCAAGCTGTAGTGTGAGAGTCTTCGTTCTTGCTAGCCGCGTTACTATTGGTTCTGGCGAGGCCACGTGAATTACAATAGATATGAGGTTTCTTGACAGAATTTCTTAGTCGATATTTTTAGTCAATGTCAACACATTTTAAAACTGAAATATTTAGGAAATGTCTAGTGAAAAGTTAGGTTGTGCTATTTGTAAAAAAAAATGGTGGTAAAGTGGTTGCTTTTGTGGAGAAAGCGCTCAAAAAAACTCAAGAGGCGCTAGGGAGATCATGCTAGTAAACATCATGGGTTAAAATACAATGATATTGTTTGTCAGTGATTCCTAACCTTACAGATGGTTATCACACAAGTTGTTATAAGAATTTTATAACTTTGATGAAAAAATATATTGAAAATACTTGTGATTGCATCTAATGTTTCTACTCCTACAAATATAATAATTGTTTTAAATTAATTATTTTAATATGTGCTGACAAATAAAATAAACTTTTCACTGCACTGAGTTTGCCTATTTTATACTGACAAAATAAATAGTTCAGTATACTTTTATCGTTACTGTATCTTTTACTTGTATAGCACAATTCAATAGCTGTAACATCTATACATACATAAAAACTATATGCTCGTATTATAAGGGTTACTAAAAAACGATTAGAAGTTATTTTTAAATGGACATTTTTAACTTACTTATATTTCTTAAGTAATTAAACTTACTTCTTCTTTAAGTAAAAATAAATTTGTCATAATAGGCTTAAAACCAATGCATTTTTTTCACAATAAATTAAGGATATTTTCAGTTCATATTTTATAACCTTATAAACATATAATTTATTAACTATTTCAAATCTAATCATTTTAAGTACTAACAAAAAAATATTATATATTTAAAAAAAAATACAGACTTTCATTATCAATTTTATTATTAAAAAAAATATCTAGGACAACGACAACCGCTTTCTGCATTTGAAAAAGATGGTTTAATCAAATGCTTAGAAAAGTATAAAACTTTTATCCAACTCCAACTATGGGAATTTAAAAACAAACCGGAATCAATTTACCACAAAAACTTACAACAGAATAAAGAAGCCTTTAATGAAATTAGCACCTTTATCGATTATAATGTAATTATGAATAAGAAATGTTATTCTTTCAGTTTTATTTGTACGTATTATTTAGAAGTTATTTCAAATATAGCAACGGATAAAGGTGGAGACTATAATAGTATTTGTAATAAGGCTCACTTTGAAAATAAATTGAAAAAAACAATATCAAGATAAATTAAAAATTTTATTTATTCTGAGGACGAAGAATCGACTGACGAAGAATGACAATTTATATCTGACGTAGGATGAATTTAATTTGCTTCTTATTTTTTTTTACTTTAAATAATTGTACCACTTAGAATAATTATATTTTGCAATTTAACGTTTTTATCATTAGATGTTTTAATTTCCGTATTAATTGTGACTTAAAATACTGCCAGAGAAAAAAAAATGTTTTCTTTTTAATGCAGCGGCAAAAATATGAATCCAATACAAAATATTTTGGAACTTTCCAGTTTTAAAACGTGTAATACATTAGTAGAATAATACGACTGAAAATAACGACTAAGAAATTCTGTTAAGAAAACTCATGTCACGTGGCCTCGCCAGAGCCAATAGTAACGCGGCTAGCAAAACCGAAGACAGCTCTCTCTCACACTACATCCAGCTTGTGTATAGCACGATTAGCACATGCTCAGGCTCGTACCTTTCTATTATTTGTTTGATCGCCTGGCAGGTAGAAAGTCCCACCGAAATGGTCTGTCTTTTTGGGAATCTTACTTTTATTTATAAATAACACTCCATCAAAATTTTAAGCTGCCTCAAATACATTCTTTATAATTTTTCGGGCCAGTGTAAAAGCCCAGATTAAATGGTCTGGCTTATTTGTTTCCGTATACATTGAGTATTAAACTACAACATATATAAATTGCGTATTGCCTCAAATATATTTTTTGTAATAAAAAAAATAAAACTAAAAAAATTAAGGGTTGATTTAGCCCCGGTACTCTGCAGCCAGCTCTGCAATTCCATGTTGGGATATAACTGGAGAGGTGGGTGACATGCTTTCAGCTTTCCTATTTGTTAAAAAAAAATATTCATTGGATGTCTGGAATCCTTCAGCTGTACTCATTACACATTCGACTATTGAATTCATGAAGGTAAAAACAAAAAGCAATCAGTATTCTAGGATAAATAATAGAGTTATCCTAGCTACACCTTCAATGATCGGGCCACAAAAGTTCTATAAATACTTGCCTGAACCCGAGATAAAGGATGATCTTAGTTCCAATTACGAAATTCCTAGGCGTAATGCACTAAGCCAAGACGTACGGTCAGACGATTGCGTCTGAATTTCTCGAGAACTTTAGGTTTATTACCCAACATATCTGAATAGATATATCGCAACCCTATAGTTATTGGTTTTGAAGTATTTTATCAAATGTGTGTTTTTCAATTAACAAATAATTTGGTACGAAATAGAATTTGTTTGACTTCGATTTTGAGAAGGTTAAATTTTATTACTTAGGTACGATATGTATTAGAGAGGTTTTTGTTCGCTGGAGTTATCATAGTTGTACATTAAGGTACTCGTACGTGTCCCTTAGTAATACAAACTGAACTGAAAAGCTATCAAAAAAATCCGCTAGATAGCAAATACTTTAGTTAAAGATTCAGTCAACTTTTATACTTGATTATACTTACACACAACGTATTTCAAAATATATTCTTGAATTGAGCTAAAGTTTCCATACGTGAAACATCTCATTTAAAATCCAAAACAGTTTTACATGGTGTAGTCCCACACGAACACTTAACGTTTAGAAACATCAATAACAAACTTAACACGCTCATAGTATATTGTGCTTTACTCTAACGTTTATTTTACTGTGAAGAATTTTATTACGACAAGTTAGTTCAGTCAGATTTTATTGCAGGTCTGTGCAAATGTTAGTGGCTTTGTGCTCGGCTTTTGGCTTTGAATAAAATTATATTTTAATTATAATATAAAACAAGAATCGAGTATTTTTTAGCTAGATAATATATGGTTATAAGCGAAATGGTAATATCAATAAAGAAATTTTATTGAAAGTTTTGAAAAGATAATGTGAATTTAGAGAATTCGCGTTGAAATATCTGAACAGCCAGCAAATTTAAGCATATAATGCTTCTTCTATGAAACTATACAGAATCCATTCTACCTGGCACAAAATTAGTTCGAGTACATTCAAGATCCTCTCTATGTAGATTTACAGACAGAATGGTATCTGTTGGGTGGCAGACATAAAAGGGAAACGAGTATGTACTCAGTACTCGCGTAGAGTTAACGAGACGTGTTTTGATTGCTGTGAACTTTGTAAGTTGCAATTGCTTTGTGTAAGTTGCAATTGTGTTATCTGCAAATTTTTTTGTTGGCTGTAACAATAATGTAATCAACTTTAAGGATGATGACATACAACAATTCAAGGACATTTAATTAATAAGCAAAAGTATTTAAATTAATAAAGGAAAAGATCAAAACAATATTATAATAACAAAGAATGCCTCGTAACCGACTCTTTTGATATAATCACTAGTTTCAACTAATCTAGTTATTAATTTAAATAATGTAAAATCTATAAAACATATAAAAAGTTTTACGATTAAGGTGCCATTTAATAATAAATTTAAGTGAAAAGCTTCATTAAAATAACATTTAAGTTCAAATTCATCAAATGTACCAAAACTCGTGGGAGTATAATTGCCACTGCCTTTATCTTGGTTTATATAGAAGGCGTAAGATTACATAAAAATACAAATGTTACATAAAAAACACCAATTGGTAAGTTTGATCCAGACTAAGTCATAATTGGCAAACGAGCAATCCTAATGCTAAGCAACTAGTGCCGCTCATGGACATCTGCAATACAGATAGTGTCACAGTTCCATTGCTGGCCTTTGTGGGCATAAGGAGAAGAGAGGAGAGGGGAAAGGTAGGCCTCCGGATGCCTCTCTCACTAGCTACATTACATCTATATTCTAAGAGGTCGTGGAATTCACCGATCCAGTCAATAATAGAAATAATAATAGAAATACAGCCAGTTAATAAAATATTTTTATTATTTTTGTAAGCTATAGCTTCCAAACGCTTTACCTTATTCCAAATTGATTGCACTCCACCGTCTCGAACCTCGCTACGTCTATATGTATTATTATGTATACAAAAATACATGCACAGAAATCGTATCTGTAAAATCAATTTGCTCGCAGGTGCGCTTTTGTTAAGTACACGTGTTGACACACTTTGACTTTGACTTCGTAAGATTTTACAAAATTGACTTGCAGATAGACATCGATCTGGTTGTTGGCTTTTGTAAGTTTGCGAATAATGTAATCACTACAGTGCCAGAGAGGATGTAGCATGTTAGCCGCCGACACGAAATTTCCATTTTACAGTTTGCTAACAGTTACGCCAATAGGCAAACTGTACCTTTTTCGTGCAATACGATTTGGCTGCCGGTCCGCATATATATCTGCATTCTGATTGGATACATTTCTAGAAAATTTCTATCCATATTGGTTTAAATTTTCAATTTGTGTCATCATTATCCTTGGAGAATACTTAATTTACTTAATTTGTGAATATTTTTAACTGCCCCTTCTATGAAACAATAAATAGTGGAATCAAATCAGCTATGAATGACCACTCAAAATTCGTTTCGCCAATTATGAGTGATAAATAACGATGACTCATATCTTTGCGCCCGATTTATTGCAATAAGTGTGGTCACTTATTTTTTTATGCAGCCGCACCTCTTAAAACTCTTAAAACCCCGTGAAGTAAATAAAAGTGGTATTATGATTATGGTGAAATAAGAAGGGGGATAAAAGAGAGAGAAGAGGAGAGTAGGTGGAAGGGGTGGGCCTCTTTTACTGAACGAAACGCAGCACAAGCCACTTTACGTCGAGCCGGCTCATTCATGCGGGGAACTGCGCGGACTAACCGTACAAAATACTATTGTCTTCACGTAAATATTAAAAATTCTCTTACACAATATAACTTAGATAAAACAGTGGTCTACATTTTGTAACCACAAACGAAGATAGCTCAACAAGTATTTCAGACATTTATATAGCAGACATCCTTTTGTAAGAAATATCCAGCAGCGCTTGTGACTCTAGTAATATATTCGGTTTTGTTTTTTGATCGTGTTATTTGTTAATCCTAATCCGAGAACCAAATATGAACAATAAAGTAATACTGTATATAGTTAAGATATACAGTGAATAAGATGTACGATACTTAATAAACAATACTTAAGCCTAATAAGTTATCAGTTCCTTGTATAAAAACTATCTTAATATACATACCTTTTTGTGCTCTGGCATAACGAGGCCAATAAATCAATTATTGATTTAGAAAATACGTCATTCATACTTTTGTGGCTTTCAAAATGTGAAAAGAAAACTAATATATGTACTAGTTATTAGAGCCTTGTACATTTTCTTGGCTATTAAATTTTCAATTCATATACAAATGCATACATTTCTACGTATTAGTATTAAAAGGCGTTGATACGAGTATAAAAAGCAAATCTAAGATCAGTACCATGACATTGAGTTACGTCTGTTTGAATTACATCTCATCACAACAAAGAGCCCATTTCTTTACCAGATAATTTTCTTAATTTAACCCATCTTGAAACCGTCTTAAGGAATTTCCTTTTTCGAGGAATGATTGCTTAATTTCAGAGAAAGTCTCATTTTAGTAGCAATAAATTCAATTTCTCTAATATTCCGATTGAAGATGCGGCTACTTTTAATTAGCAGAATTCTGGTTCCTTTGGCTCATCTCGAACGAAATTCTGATATATTTTAGAATAAAAACAACTTAAATAAGTGGGTTAATTAATAAGATAGATAGACGGTACATCTTATAAACAAGTATTTAACTTTTGTTTTCATGGTCTGATGTGGGTTACCAATAGTAAAAATCATATTTTTAACATCAACTTTTTGATTTCTATTTCCAAAAAGTGGGTGCTCTTTCTTTCATCTTTTTGTTCATCACTCGTGAAAATAATCTCTGTAAAGAGTTCGAAACGTCGGGAAATAAATATAAATAAGTAAGAAATAAACGCGATATAATTCTAAAAGTTGTTTTAAGCAAGATAGATAGAGATAAGATAATTATAATAAGATATGGAACCTGTGTCCGGGATGCTTTCCTGACCTTGAGCAATCTTTGCTGGAGGTCGGATAAGGTTCCCGTGGACTGGAGGCGTGCTGTCACCGTGCCCTTGTATAAAGGTAAGGGATCACGTATGCAGTGCGCCAGTTACAGAGCCATAAGTTTGATCAGCTTAGCAGCGAAAGTGTATGGGAAGATTATTGAAAGGAGAATGAGGGTGATATCTGACGGAGTGTTGTGGGAGGCTCAGGGTGGTTTCAGAAGCAGAAGAGGGTGCATGGATCAGATATTTTCCCCCCGCAACATCGTGGAGAAACAACTGGCTGTTAGCCGGAAGATTTTCTGCGGTTTTGTGGATCTGGAAAAAGCGTTTGACAGGGTATTATGGAAGGATCTGTGGGACATACTCCCGGGCTATGAGGTGGGCGGCGCACTGCTGCGCGCCGTGCAGTCCACTTATGAGGGCTGCACAGCGTGTGTGCGTGTTGACGGCGGCTTGTCCCCCTGGTTTGACGTCAATATCGGCGTCAGACAGGGTTGCGTGCTGTCCGCTCGGCTGTTCATCCTGTACCTGGACAGTTGTCTCCAGAGAGTGAGATTGACGAATGTGGGGATGCGAATGGGTGACCTAGTTGTGAGCTGCCTGCTTTACGCAGATGACGCCGTGCTCTTAGCCAAATCGCCGTCTGATCTGCAAACACTAGTCACTATTATGAAAGATGATTGTTTGATGAAAGGCTTACAATTGAATGTGATGAAAACGAAAGTTATAGTGTTTGAAAGAGAGGAATCCAGAACGGATGCTATGATAATGGTTGACGATGTAGTGCTGGAACAGGTGAATGAAATTGTATATCTTGGATGCGCTTTTAGCAGGGATGGAAGGTACATCGCTGATGTAGAAAGAAGAGTAGCGTTAGGAAATAAAGTAAATGGGGCGTTGGGCAGATTCCTGGCCGCAAAAGATATAAGCAGAAAAGCCCAGCTAGCAATCCACAATGCAATACTGATCCCAACGCTAACTTATGGAAGCGAGAGCTGGGTATGGCAGAGCGTGCATGAAAGTAGGATAAACGCGGTCGAAATGAGGGCATTGCGCAAAATCCGCGGAGTGACCCTCGCTGATCGCGTGGAAAACAAGGTTATAAGGAAGGAAGTCGGATTGAAAGAGAGTGTCGGTATAAAAGTCAGAAAGGGCATGCTCCGATGGTTCGGACATGTAGAAAGGATGGATAATGCAAGATTGATTAAGCAGATATACCATGCAAAAGCGGATGGATGTGGGAGTAGAGGACGGCCTAGACACACATTTCATGACCAAATAGAACGTGTTCTGGAGCAAGGTGATATTAGGAGCCTCAAAAATCGACGCGCGTGCATGAAAAGAGTTATGAAAGGCAACGAAGCGAGTGAGGTGTGTAAGAATCGTGCATTATGGCGCTCCGTTCTCTCTGCCTACCCCGCAAGGATTTGGCGTGAAGTTATGTATATTTTTCTCATTTGCAACTGATGAAAATAACGTGTTTGCATTTCTATTATGTTTTCAAATAATAATCAGGAAATAAAATATCTCAAGTTCTGTAATTAAGTAATAAATTCATTAGCTGTATTAGTTACTAGCTGACCCGGCGAACTCTGTTTCGCATCAAAAGTAATAACTGCCGCCCCGCTATGTTAATACTGCAATATCTTTGACAAATTTGAAGTCGATAGCAGCTATAGGTTAAAAATGGGAATTTTCCATTGTTAACACCCCCGCAACCCCCCTTGTGGGTGAAATCTCGTAAAATCCGTTCTTAGCTGACCTCTACTCGGCGAAAGGAATAATCCTACCAAATTTCAAGTTGCTACGCCTTATGGTTCCAGAGATATCGTGATGAGTCAATATATAGGTGGAAATCTCTTATATATATATATATATATAGATAGATATTTGCTGTCCGTTTAAATGCTGTTGTAGCCATTTTTTTAATAGCATCTGGGAAAAATAAGTATACTTTTTATATTGTTGCAATTAAAACAGTCTCACAACAACATTGAGGTGATATGTTTTAGTTTTACCAAATTTAAGATAATATTATTTATGTAATTGTTTTAGCCGAGCCTGAAGTCGGTGTGAAATCCATGTACTGTCTTGATGGGATAGTAGTGTATCTCATTAACACCTGTTTGAGTTGGACCGCATTTAAATACGGATGGACACCAATTAATATTCAGGGCGAGGATATATACAAAAACATAAAAAGCCAGAAAAAGCAAATATGATTTGTACTTCTGTAAGAATTCTGGAAAATAATATTACGGTCCAATGGTCTTTTTGAAACTAACGAAGTTTTAAAGAAACCAATAAAAAGGATAACACAACACTCTCAAACCTTTTAAACAACCTTCTTTTTACGTGGTCGAGTAAACAAAGCTAACGCTTATAATGACAATATCTAGTGACCTATCTGATATTTAGTTCTAGTGAATTTTTTGATGCCATTTATTCACGAGTAACCGCCGTTCTTAGTGTGACGGCTGAGTCCTAAACAATGTAGTTACGACCGCACTCACTAAGAAGTGACATTTATGGCCCATTGCTTCTATTAAATGGGACGAACAGTAAAACAAAACTTATATAAGAATCATTGTTGTGACGGCAATAAATATGAGTTTTGATAAGTAACGTTTGTCAGTTAAGCATTTTAGTAAATTATTCCATTTTTTTTAGTAAATTTGTTTATATTATAAAATTAGCGTTTTTTTTACACGAACGTGTTAGTAGGGCTTATTATTTATTTTTCAAGAGCGAATCCAAAATGAAGCATTTTAATTGAAAAAACATGATGATACAAAACTTTGTCATTAAAATGATCTTCGTCTTCCGTTGCTTGTAAGTATTTTTTACAGCATAAAAATAAAGATTTAGCGAGAAAGTGAAACTAGATTAAACCAGTTCACCAAAACAAAATATTTGGCTCCAGCGACCAATATGCTGGATGAGGCGAAATACACGACATTTGTAAATTTTCAAGGGTTCAATGGATATGTAGGTCAAGTATATGTAAACTAATGGCGTCCTGAATAGTCACTCGCAAATTTACAGTGTACATAAATAATTGTTCTTTCTTAATAACAGGACAGTGTGTAGATTATTGATGTAAAGATGATTAGGCAAGATCATAAACATATCTTGCATGATAAAATTGGGCATACGGCAGAGATGTTTCCACTTACAAATATATATTATTATAGTTTGAAACTTGGCTGGTAAGTTACAGATTCACTTAATTTCATCTTAGCAAACCGCAAAAAGGAGAAGAGAAATGATATCGTTTTCCATTATCATATTGTCTGTATGGGCGTATTGTTTATGTTTTTTTTGTGAAATCCAAATACATGCGTATTTATTTCCCAGACTTTAGCGAATCACATTCATATAATTAAAACAACTTTCAGGATTATATCGCGTTTATTTATTACTCATTATTTATTTATTTCCCGACGTTTCGAACTCTTTACAGAGATCATTTTCATGAGTGGCATCAATCTAGATTCACAAAACCTTGTAAAAAATCATTTAGGCTTTGGAAAAAATATTTTATATATGACGTCATTTTTATGTTTTATTCGACAACTATAAACAACAAATATTAACAATATAACCCCTATAACCCATAAATCTAATAAAGCCGTAGCATTTGTTATAACATTTCAAATCGTATGTACATACAATCAAAAATGCGTGTGTGTGTGTGCTGCCTATGAACATCTGCAATTTAGAGTGTTACAGTTGCGTTGACGGCCTTTATAGTAATTGCATGGGAAGGGAGAAACGCGGGATGAGCCACTTTACGTCGATATTCTAAGAGGTCGTGGTATTTCAGCGGTCGAGGCGGTCCATTAATTTAGTGAACTGCCTGTCTCTTAAAGGTATCTCTTAAAGGTCGGCAACGCAACAGTAACACTATATGTATTGATGGTGTCCATGGGCAGGGTTGGTTGCTTACCATCAGGTGACACGCCTGCTTGTTTGCAAAAAAAAAGAATAACTAAGTAGTAAATAGTTTTAATTAAGTGGTCACTTTAAAATTTTTAGTTTTCCTGAAAA